>OX383310.1:2421627-3632441 GCA_947523025.1 Dryobota labecula | reverse complement strand
AATGAAAATGATGAAGCAGAATTATTCACCATGTCCAAGAAAGAGATATGAAACAAAAAATTATAAATGAGGAAAGGGTGACCAGGCTAATGAAAACCCACTTATCAAAGAAAATTATATTTTAATTTAAATAAAGTTACAATAGAATAAATACTTAAAAGTAGTTAAAAACATATCCCTCAGAGTATCCTAAAAGGCTAATTTAGAAACATAATAAGGAACTAAAACAGTGACTGTGATCTTCTTCAACAAATTCCCAAAAACTTGCATCAGCGATATTGTTTTCGGCTTAAAAAGTATAGCAATCGAGTCATCTGAATCTACACAACTTATAGAATTTGGCACAACGTTTTTAAAAGGCAGATTATCCAAGTTTAACTTAGTGTTCTTAGCCAAAGAGTTCAAATTCACAGCTGGGTTATCACAAAATATATCTCTTGGCAGAGGAAAATTCGCAGTCTCTTCTAAAATGTCTGATGCTCTCTGACAAGGGATATTAAACATTGATTGGCTTGACATAGGGTTCATTGCAGTTTGGCCAGAGACTAAGTTCCCTAATTGTTTCGGATTTTCGTACAATGTTGGATTAAAATCATTTTTGTCGCAACCATTTTTTGGTCTAAATATTTGCACCAGCTTCGGAACTTGCATTTCTGAATCCTGATTTTGGTCTTTTACTTTGGCTAAAGCTGCAGCAATTTTGGATAATATCTTGCTAAAGTCAGCAGTTTTATTTTTGGGTGCGGGTGTATCTTTGACTATTTCTGTTTTATTCTTGACTACTGGGGCATCAAGCATGTAGGCTCTGTCATCAATAATTTCTTTAATATACTTCAATCTTTCTTCTACAATACTGTCAAAATCTGGCATTGTTGGCTCCGGGAATATGTCATTACTTTTAGTTTCCTTGAATTTTTCTTTAATTTCTTCCATAATTTTTTTACCTTCACCGTTTTTTTCCATTTCATCGGAGAGAAGGAATTTTATTATCTTGGCGACCTTGAACAGTCTTTCTCTTTTAATTTTGGAGGTGCTTTTCAGTGACTGTAATGCTGGCATGAGCTCCTCCCATTTTGAATCGGTGGAACATGATGGCTTCGGGTTCTGAATGACCACTAGATTTGGTGATGTTATATCGTCGAGGGTTTGTGTTGCGACTTCCTGCAAGAGATTATTTAGTTTTTACCTTTATTTGTGCAAGATATGTGTGACAAAAAATTTAATAATAAAAAATAAAAATATAATTAACAAATAGATACCAAAAGTAATTAAGAGGGCGTACAACGGTCATCTAGAGCCACACCTTAACAAAAAAAATATCAATAAGTGCCTCAGTAAGTCGGCCTTGGTAAGTGTGTCTAGAATTTTCTAATACCTTTTATAATGTTTCACATTGAGACACGAAGCAACAAAATTCGATCTAAAGAAAAGCGGCCACATTCCTCTAGATCGTATTTTGTCATAATATTTTTATAAAGGCGTGGTTCTAGTGTACCGTGCCCGTGCCCTTATGCCCTCTTAAATACACTTATACAATAAGAATATATGTCATCATCCTCTCCTCCTACCCTTTTTTACTAACTAGAAGATCTAACAAAAATATAGCAAGTTACTCACACTTAAAATCACATAAAATCCAAATAATAAAACTCTTTTAATCATTTTCTATCATAAAATAACTTAACACACAACAAACTTCAATTACTATTAACTTATCAATACATCAAACGATTATAATCGCAAGGTTTTGTATACTTCATTTATCGATTACGAAATCGCAATAACAATAATCGGTTTCAATATGACATAACAATCACTTGTGTCGCGTCACTATCAGATAAAATTCAAAATGTCACCGGAATTTTAACAAATATTAGTCAAATGTAAGTTTATTTTATAATCTGATTATTGGAAAACCTTATCTTTCTTAGTAAAATAGACAAATGTTCAAGTGACTATTGATTAATGCTTCGTTAACTGAAGAAATGTGGAACACATGGTATTATTAAGAAATCTCAGCGGAACCATATCAATAGATAGGTAGGTACTTATTTTGCCAAGGGTACCAAATTACCTATTGATTTTATTGTTTGAAGGTCATTAATTAAAAAAATAAACTGGCTAAGTACGTGTCCGACTTCGCACATTGAAGGGTAGTTGGGATGAATTTGTCCCAAGAATAAACTTAAAATTGGACCCTGTTAAGCAGAAAAGATCCAACCAACGTTTCATTAAACGTTGGTTGGATCTTTTCTGCTTAACAGGGTCCAATTGTAGTTGAAAAACATGGTCCCCATACATTCCAACTGCAAATGTCAGTTTGTCCGCACATTATTGAGTAATTTACATTAATATTTTAAGACCATAGACATCTTATAGATTTTCCTGTAATCTATAAGCATAAAAGAGACTATTCTATGTATTTATTTCAAAATTTTAGGCTCATCAGTTTCGGAGATAAGTGGGAGGAATGGTAAATTTTCATCTATTTTCTTTAATAACTTAAAACCAATTCTTTGAAAAACATTTATGAAATCCTCATAACAAGTTCTGTCTTTTGATGTGTCACACCAACAATTTCCAAAATTGTCAAATTCTTTCTTATATTATATCCCTAGGGATATAACTATATTACGGCTTCAATCATCTTACTGCGACATGCAGATGTGTACCTAGATGACTATTAAAATGTCGTGTACAGACGTGACATTATGTTATCTATCTACTGCCATCTCGTTACCTACATCCATAATTACGACGAACAGGGGCCCAAGTCTGCTATTACAATAGTGTCAGAATGGTCTCGCCATTGTGAGTATTTGACAGTGTTTGTATGGCAAATCTGTCAAAAACTCACAATGAAGAAACCATTCTAACACTATTGTAATAGCAGACTTGAGGCCCAGTTCGCTTGAAATATTAGGTACCCACCAATGATATTGTATTTAATATAATATCATTGGTATTATATTTAATATAATATAATTGGTACCCACCTAATTTACAAGTGTAAAAACACGCTATGAATGTGTGTGTAAGCGTAGGAGCTCTCGGTACCGTCCGAGATAATGGCGAAGTCGGAAGTGTGCGCAGCGGTGTAGCTAGGTAACCAAAGGCCCTGGGGAAAAAAATTTACTAGGGCCCCAATTATACTATTTAAAGTCGTTTGTTCCGTATTCGTCGTGTTCCGAGCAGGGCTTTAAATACCGGTAAATTTTCATAACGTTACCTTGTATTGACAGAGTTAACGTTATTATTAAAATAGCGGTAATCGATTTAACGTTATTTATGCGACTATTAATTTTATCGTTATTTTAAACGGGTGAGTAAAGTACGGTTTTAAAGTAGTGGTGCCTGAGGCATGCGGTGCGGCGGGTGCCTGCCCTAGCGCCTCTCTGATGCCGTGCCGATCAAAACGTTGTCTGAATCTGCCTGTTTCTTACCCACAGGACAGCAACGTAGCTAAATTAACGTTAGTTATCGTATTTTTGTTAATGTTAATTAACGTTATATTACTGGTAATGTTATCAAGTAACGTTAAATTTTTGTAACGTTAGTAGGTATAGCATTGAAATTTAACGTTACGTAACGGTTATTATTTTGTTATTTGGTAACGTTAACAAGCACTGGTTCCGAGTACGACGTACTCCAGATTTGTCGTAATCCAGAGTCGTCGTACTCCAGATTCAAGGGATTTAGTTTCCCGCAAGTTTCAAACAAAGATGTTCGAGACTTGTTGGGAATTCCCCTGTATTTTTTAAAATAGGTAAGTTGCCATTATTAAAGTCGCGTTCTTGGAATCTGGTTATTTATATTCCGAATGTGGGTGAAATTTTCACTATACCCAAAGTCTCTAATTCAGATAATTTATGTAAACAAAGTAATGTCAAGAAATGTCACTGTCAAAATGACAGGACAGTGGTACAAAATATTTTATATATTTTTTTTTTGTAAATAATCATCGCTAAAATTAAAGTGAATTAATTATAAGAACTATGCAAACAAAATACCGTTGCCAAACAATTTTTTGTGTAGTATGTCGGAGACACGGCATATTATCGTCATAATCAGCCCTTTTAAGTCCAGTGCTAGACGTAAACCTCCCAAAATCGATTTCCTCTCGAAACAGTTTACAGCCGTTTTCATCCAAAATGTGGCAGATATGCTACACACAAAATGAATCTATGAATGAGAGTTGTAATATTAGTGTTGTTGAAGATGTAAAAAATTTGAAAATGTTTGGATCTCCTGCATTGTTACCAGTATCATAAAATATTTTATACCAGAAAATCTCCTTTTTTAATAACTTTGTTTGAAACCGAAAATTTATAAAAATAATTACGGTATGATTATTTTTAAATTATTATTACTTGAAATGCAGTACTTAAAAGAAAATGAAACCTGTTTTTTCGCCATGTGCTTGACCATTACGAAGATATTTTTTTGCTATGTTATCCCCTTTGTTTACATAAATGATTTGAATTGGAGTTTTTGGGTATAGTTCAATTTATAGTTTGTAAGTCAGAGTCCGAGGGGCCCCCTAAGCTTGGGGGCCCCGGGGCACTGCCCCGTCTAGCCCTCCGGTAGCTACGCCACTGAGTGTGCGTGCGTGTTATGTATTTACTATGTGTATCAATTGCTTAACCTAATGTAGTTAGTAAAGTTATATATTTAAAATTATATTTATACAGACTTACATAAACACAAGTTTTCACCAAATTTATCTCTCTCTTAATACATACACATATACATACCCCCACATTGGTACTTTAATAGGCAACTTCATATATCTGTAATACTTCATTTGCTAGCAAGTAGTTATCTTATTAATAATATACTGTGCTCGTCTTACAGCTACTGTTAAATGTTCAAATTATAGGCGAGGACCCTAAACACAAGTTAAATCTTACTCTGGGTGCCAGAGTTCATCGAAAACACTCTTTGTCTTAGTTGTAACCCTGCATTTTGTTTTAATAAGTGTTTTTTGTACAATTGAAGTAAATATTTTTTTTTAATATTATTATTATATTATATTATTATTATTTTATTTTCATATTTTTACATATCTCGGGACCCTGGGGTCCCGGACCTTTGGAAGGCGTACGAGGGGCCGAAGCCAACTCGCAGAGGCCCGTTAGGCGCTTTTTAATGAAGTGAGGCACCAACCGACGATTATCCCTGTACGCACTATGCTTGGGTGCACCCAAGGACAACCCCCGGTTGGTGTAGGACTATTGCAGGATATGGAAACAAAGATATTGGACTATGGGTTTGGGTGGTTAAAATGGACTGGTTACCAAAAACTATGGAAGGACTATGGCCCCTGCCTGATCAATGTTTTATTTTAAACACGGATAAAATGGCAGGGGGTGACTTGCACACTCAATAATGGGCCCCCGAAAACGGTCGCTAGCACATAGTGACGTAGCGACAAGGGGGCAACATGTCCTGAGGTGCTCGAGGAGTGGAGAGGTATTCCACGGCTCTCAGAACAATCCCAGAGCCCGGAAGATGGTCAAGATCCCTACAAGCACTTACTGGAATACTTCCTTCCTCCGAGCACGTTTGCTCTTGCGAATCTCCACTCAAGCCGGGCAATAAAGGCAAGAATGAGGTGGGAGCTCAGTTCCTCGTCAGTGTTCACTCCAGCCGGCCAATAAAGGCAAGCCATAGATGAGGAACATGACTTCTCCCGGGAGATGAGGTCCGTGGGGTCGCAACTGCCCAACAGCTCGCCACATGCTGCCCTGCGGGTTTCTGTATCTCTCTTGGTCTGGCTCCTCACCCTAGATATGTTCCGGTAAAGTAAACTCTACCGGCACAGACACAGAGTTCGGAGCGCGCAAGCCCCACCACGACGTCAACGTAGAGATACGGCGGTGGGGTTATTATTATTATTATTATTTGTCTACATATCTCGGGACCCTGGGGTCCCGGACCTTTGGAAGGCGTACGAGGGGCCGAAGCCAACTCGCAGAGGCCCGTTAGACGCTTTTTAATTAAATGAGGCACCAACCGACGATTATCCCTGTACGCACTATGCAAGTGCACCCAAGGACAACCCCCGGTTGGTGTAGGACTATTGCAAGATATGGAAACAAAGATATTGGACTATGGGTTTGGGTGGTTAAAATGGACTGGTTACCTAAAACTATGGAAGGACTATGGCCCCTGCCTGATCAATGTTTTTTTACACACGGATAAAATGGCAGGGGGTGACTTGCACACTCAATAATGGGCCCCCGAAAACGGTCGCTAGCACATAGTGACGTAGCGACAAGGAGGCAACATGTCCTGAGGTGCTCGAGGAGTGGAGAGGTATTCCACGGCTCTCAGAACAATCCCAGAGCCCGGAAGATGGTCAAGATCCCTACAAGCACTTACTGGAATACTTCCTTCCTCCGAGCATGTTTGCTCTTGCGAATCTCCACTCAAGCCGGCCAATAAAGGCAAGAATGAGGTGGGAGCTCAGTTCCTCGTCAGTGTTCACTCCAGCCGGCCAATAAAGGCAAGCTAGAGATGAGGAACATGACTTCTCCCGGGAGATAGGGTCCGTGGGGTCGCAACTGCCCAACAGCTCGCCACATGCTGCCCGGCGGGTTTCTGTATCTCTCTTGGTCTGGCTCCTCACCCTAGACATGTTCCGGTAAAGTAAACTCTACCGGCACAGACCCAGAGTTCGGAGCGCGCAAGCCCCACCACGACGTCAACGTAGAGATACGACGGTGGGGTTATTATTATTATTATTATATGTGCTGACGCTACTCATTTCCACGCACACATTCATATCGTGTTTGTACACACATGGTTACCTCAAGTAAAACGCGCGTCGCTTTGTGAAATAAAAATGCTATAATCCAGTGGCGTAGCTAGCATGAGTGGCAACCGGTGCGGATATTCTAGGAGTCACCCCAAAACTCAATAAAAACGGTTAACATAAAAAATAAAAGTATTTTTTTTTTTTTTTTAATATTACCTACAAATAATCTTTATACGTTTTTTAGGGTTTCGTACCAAAATGGTAAAAAGGAACCCTTATGGTGTGACTCAGTCTGTCTGTCTGTCTGTCTGTCACAGCTGAATATCTCAAGAACTACTGATGCTATCAACTTGAAATTTAGAATGCTTTTAGATGACGTTTGCCCAACTATTTTGCAAATAAGAAAGAAACAAAAAAGTTTTTATTTTATTTGCTGCAGGGACTGAAAGGTGGTCTTAAAAATTCGAAATGCCGCTACTAGGGCATGTGGGGTATCATATGAAAGAGCGCTGTTTGCACATTCTCAAACATTTATTCTTTTTCCTTAAGGCCGCATAGTTTATGACTTTTGATGAAAAATGTAAAAAAAAATACCGTTCCCCCCCTTATCTCCGAAGTTTGCATAGAGAAAAATCTGAAATTATTCTATGTGATAGAAACTTATGTAAAGATTACAGGAAAAATAAAACGATGTCTCTAAATAGCATACTTTTTCAGAAATCAACAAAAATTACATTAGTTCCTTTATCTGTCAATAGATGGCGCTGACCAAAAACTGCAATATTCTACACCGCAATGTTAAAATTAACTGACGAATAATTTTATTATTAATCAGCGATGTTTGAAACAAATTTAGTTATTACAAAATTAAAATTTCTTCCTTCTAACTTTAACACAAGCAAACTCAGAAATCACACCAACCCTTTCTACGGTCGAGTCCTGAATGAAAAAAAACTTACTAGGCAAGTAGGCATCTACATTTATTATTGTTACTTACATATTTATTTTATTATTTTATGGGTGGCGGTTATGCAATCTACCACAGTTTTACGAATTGTTATAGATGGTATTCACTACAGATTTCAACGGTCTAGTCGGGTGTCACCCCTGAACGGGTGACACCCGGTGCGGGCCGCCACTGCCGCCCGCACCGGGTGTCACCCTAGCTACACCACTGCTATAATCTAAGTAAAAAATTGTTACTGAACCATATGATTCAAGATCAAACACCAACTTTGAATCAGTAGCGTAACTACCGGGTGGCCAGTCGGCAAAATGCCACGGGCCCCCAGCCGAAAGGGGCCCCCGGTCAGTGGAGAATCCATTAAAAAAGATAGTGTTGCTGATTCCCTTGTTCACAAACTTAACTAAATTTAAGTTCAGTGCATCTTTTTCTTTCTATTTCGTTAAGAAACGGACAGAAGATAAATTTTAGTTTAGTCCTGTCAAATTAATCAGCGCTTGACGTAAATTGACGTAATTTTAGTAGGCAAGTTTTTAATCGCGTCGAAACTTGTTAGTACTTGAGTAGTGACAGACGCTGATTAATTTGACAGGACAACTAAAATTTATCTTCTGTCCTTTTCTTAATGAAATGGAAAGAAAAAGATGCACTGAACTTAAATTTAGTTTAGTTTGTGAACAAGGGAATCGGCACCAGGGTCTCGTTTTCGATCCTCTTTTAGACACAAAATAGAAATTTACATGTGAGTTTAAATCGCACCTTTAGAATTATAGAGACCTAATTTCTTCAGAAGTTGAAAAACATCACCAAATTAAAATATAGGTCACTATAATAATATTATAGTGACCTATATTTGAAATTTTAAGATTTCAACCTTTCTAAAGAACATCACCAATGAGGTCACTATAATATTGTGAATTAATTGATGATGTCATTAACTGATGATGTGATTGATGATTTCAAATAAGGTCTCTATAATTCTAAAGCTGCGAAATGTTTGTAAACGCACCCACGATACAGGAGAAATTCGGAGTGTGGGGCAACGTATTAAAAAAAATAAGCTTTTTATGGGGGGGGGGAGGGGGGGCATCCGATGAATTTGCCACGGGCCTCGAATGGTATAGTTATGCCACTGCTTTAAATAGAGTTCCAAGAGGAGCAGTGGTGGCCTAGTAGTATTGACCCCGACTTGTGAGTTGTAAGGTCATGAGATTGAACCAAAGCAGGCGCTTAATTTTGCTTATTTAATTTCATTACCACTGATCTCATAACGGTGAAAGAAACATCGTGAGGAAACCCGTATGTCCTAGAACCAAAAATTCGAAGACATGTGCCAATGCACATCTACCAATCTGCACTGCGTCCGCGTGGTAGATTAGAGCCCACTCCCTCTCGAAGAAAAAGTGAAGTAAAAGTAAACGTTTTTATTTTGGAACAACAACAAATTGACATAATTACAATAGACACGGTGATAGCTACAAAAGTTAAAAACTGTGCCGCAGCTATCAACGCCCGTCTAAACATAAGAAACACATTGTTCCAGACTTAACTGTGACATAGGTACAATTTAGCTAGCTTTGGAATAAGGTAAAAATTAAAAATGCAAGAAGAAATAAAGAAACAAAAGCCATGCAAACTTTGTATCTTGGTAGTTGTGGTGCAGAGTGGAGTGGGAGTGTGAGTGTGGGTGTGTGTAACTGTGGGTGTGTGTGAGTGAGGATGTGTGTGAGTGAGGATGTGTGTGAGTGTTTGGAGTAGTTAAGATTTAAGTTTCCACAATTTTTTCAGTTGCATCATATGATAGAGATTTCAACCAGTCGGTCAACTTTACTCTTAAGATATTACGAGGTAAGCGGTAAATGTCGATGCTCTTATTGACTTTATTGTAGACCTTGGAGCTCAAGAACCTGAAGAGAGGATGCCTTTATCCTAGCAGGGGGAACATTATAGGTAGGGCTGCCAGCTCCGGTTTTATGTTTTAGAGGATTTGATGACATAAGAGGATTAACGCCGGTTCAAGCGACACTCCTTAAAAAACATATTATCCCGTGACTGAGAAGGAATTATGAAAAACGCCTCAACTAACTATATCGGTAAGTGTGTCTAGAATTTTCTAATACCTTTTTTAAAGTTTCATAATGAGACACGAAGCAATAAAATTCGATCTAAATAAAAACGGCCACATTCCTTTTTATCGTATTTTGTTGCTTCGTGTCTCAATATGAAACTTTATGAAAGCGTTAACCCTCTTAAGAGCGGGTTGTTTCACGTCCACTTGACGCACGCGTAAACGTCATAAATGGCGCTAACTATCGTCAAACAAAAAAAAGCAATGTTTCACAAAATTATGCCCTCAACGTTCGTTAAAAAAATAACGGTTACAGTAACGCACTGGTTACGACATTTTATTCTTCTACATTTGAAGTTTGACGATAGATTTTTTGTGTAGTGAAATATCGCTTTGTATTTAACGAACGTTAATAGTACATTATTATACAAGTGTGTAATGATGAATGCACACGCGTTTCATACGACGTTTGTCAACACACTTGCGAGGAAAATAACAGACTTGTTGTAAAAACTTATGCTACAATAACGTAATTATAGAGATGATACATTTAGATTTATAAAGTTCAACTGACCTTTGTTGCCAGGTACTGACTATCCGGACGTTTTTAACACAATTTGTGTAATTAGTGACAATACTTTAGATTTTGTATTTTTGATAGTAACTTATAACAACACAACGAAACCGTTAACAAAACAAATATTTATGGAAAATGGCGCGCTGGTTTTGTTTTTTTTTTTCCGCGCGCCTCGCTTGCGATGCGCGCGCAGGTGTAAATAGAGGCACTGGCGAAACCGCTAAACAACCTTTATAAAAAAAAATGTTTAGTCTGATCGTAGTTTAGTTAGTATGGAATTAGAAAGTACCTACTATTGGCATAGAGAAATGTACATTAGTTCAGTGAGAATCCGCAATAAAAGAACGTCAGTCAGGATCTTTTCCGTTTGGTTCCGGGTGGGACGACGGACAATTTAAGGTAGGAGTGAGGCGTATATATATCGTAACAGCTAGGACCAATCCAATCCGCCGCTAAAAGCGGCATACGAATATTTATAATATTACACAGGGCCATAAAACCTAATTTATATACCTACTACATTATATACTCTGATAAACAAAACAAAATACTTAGACTATAGACATAAATCTAATATACAATATCAATCTGCCTAGCCTTTTCCCAACTATGTTGGGGTCGGCTTCCAGTCTAACCGGATGCAGCTGAATACCAGTATTTTACATGGAGCGACTGCCTATCTGACCTCCACAACAAAGTAACTGGGTAACACGATACCCCTTGGTAAGACTGGTTGTCAGACTTTTTGGGCTTCTGACGACCCTTAACGACTGTCAAAGATTCACGAATGACAGCCGGGACCAACGGCTTAACGTGCTTTCCGAGGCACGGAGGAGTCTCGGTATGTAAAGATGGTCACCCATCCACTGACCAACCCCGGCAAGCGTAGCTTAACCTGACGGATCGACCCGTGCGACTGTTATTACTTAGCCATAAATAATAACAGCCGCTCCTCATAAATGAGGCTGTCAGCGCAAAAGCGGCCTAACCCTCAATTAAAGTGGCCTAAGCGGTTTAGGCTACTTTTGCATTATTATCAAAGAAAAATAATAAATTACAAGAAGAACTTTGGCAACGCCATCTGTTGACGATTGGTTAAACAAGTGATAGGCCGGTTTTGCATTCAATTTTAGCATATTTTAAATAATTATTCGTAGATAAGTCAGATTATGAAAAATTGAGGGTTAGGCCGCTTTTGCGCTGACAGCCTCAAATTTAATATACAATATAAAATTTAAAAAAATACAACAACAACAAAAGTAATGACAGATAAATTAATTATGCGATAGATATGTCGGAGACGAGTTGTATCCGGTACGCCATTGCCATCTGTTGGCGCTCGATGGAGTCGGTGGAGTTCGCGCCATCGGTTCTCCGACAGATACATGGTGCTCACATATTTACAAACATGGTGGATTATGCTAAGACCATTTAACCCAGGAATGCAAACTACGGCGCGTGGGCCATCCCTGACCCGCGAATGGTTGCAATGAGGCCCGCAACCATCAACCCAAAAGTAGATAATAACTTGACATAAATCGCGCGAAACTAAAATTCATCAAGACAGAAGTGCAGTGTCGCATTGATCAACGCGTACAGTGTAGTGACGTGTACTTGCTGACATTAGTAAATCTTTGTTCCCCTGTCCCTATTTCATAGTGATTTGAATATCTTTAGTTGATTGAACATCTCCATTTTACGTGTAGGGGGGACCCCAAAAAAAATATTTTTTCTAGATTTTGTTTAACCACTTTGTTGGCGTAATTAATATGTATACCCATGCTGAACTAAGAGTCTTTGAGCTAAGACGCGGACAGACAGACAGACGGTCATGGCGAAACTACAAGGGGTTTTTTTTATATCCCATAACTCTAGGGTATGAATGAGACCATATCAAAGAATCAACTGGCATATGAATTATTTTTCAATAATAATTTTTTTTCTTTTAATTTTTCATACAAAATAATTCGACAAAGTCACGATTATTAATGTAAAACACCCTTACGTGAAATATGACAATGTCGCATTTTCTTAGCTTTGAATATTAAACTCAAACTCAAACTCAAAGCATTTATTTCAAATAAACCAATTACAGGCACTTTTGAATTGTCAAGGGGTCGGTCAGTCAGAAAGATGAAGCTACGTAGTTGCCCATTCCAAAGCGTAGTAGGTTCCTATGGAGAAGAACGGACAAGAAACTCCATGGACACTCTTTTAAAACAAAATATTGTTACAAAATATGGGTTACATCATTCATGTTGAAGTTATACATGTGAGAACAATGTAGAAAGACGTGCACGTTAGAAGCGTCCGTAATAGAATAAATTCAAAAATTAAAATAAGCCGTGGCAGCTAAGAGATGACCAGTCCCAACTGACGGCGCCCGTTCACGAACATGACGCATGGATCAGCACCATTTAGCTCAACCATTTTGAAGGGAACTTAATGATCCAACACACACGCCACCACCAGCGAGACATTTGAGTGAGCATGACATACTCTCAGCCGCCAGGGCACATTAATGATTGGTTTGAATGAAAATGAATTACTCGTATTTATCAATGAAACTTAGATACCTACACACATCGAGGGTCTCAGTTTCATCAGTTTGACAACGTCGCAAAGGTAACAATTCGTCACACGGGTGACAATTTTTGACCTAAATTAATATGATTGATGATAATTATCTTTGAAACTATGCATTTTTGGACCACATAATCTAGGACTTTATGTATTATTTTTAATTATAGAATATGCCCTAGAGATATAGGACATGAAACAAAAAACACGTTGTATAAGGGTTCCTTGTTGACTCTAAAAATTGAGTCGTCTCCCCGAGCTGACAAGCGCATGTCATGAGATGAATATTTTCAAAGATCCAAATAATTACGCGATATACTATAAACAAGGATAATATCCAAGATAAGAATGCTTGGAAATATTTTGGTCCTGCTCCATAGGACAATTTAGAGTCTAGACAAAATCAAACCGGTTGCTAATTTAACTGTATAATTTATAATTTTTATGATATTAATTTTTATTTTCTGTGATTAATATAAATTTAACTCACACACTTATTATTTGTTTATTTTTTTTTGGAAAATCATATACATGGTGCTCACATATTTACAAACATTTGTAAATATGTGAGCACCATGTACCTATCGCATTTTTTTTTTCTGTCATTATTTCACTTTTCATTCTTTTTACCAGTTGTGGTAAGTAATTTTTATTTTTATTCTAGGTACATCGTCTTCACCTATAATTATTAATTAATGTATACAAACTATAGTTAACATTTTAAAAGAGTAAGTATGGAGTTTCTTGTCCATTCTTCTCCATACATAACTACCTTTTGGAAGGGGCAACTAGAATCAATTAACTATTTATGTAATTTTTGACGTTCAAAAGTTCATCTTACGTGCCTATTTGACTTTTTTTTTGACAAGAATTTTATTTATACGGTACCGTCATCGCTCATATAGAACAAACTAAAGACAGACAGTACTATGTAAACATTTTGTTATCAAACTAGTATTTCTCCACATACCTATTACAATATTTTTAAGTACAAACTAATTAAGAAATTAATTACATTAGTAGATAAAAATTAAATTAGTCAATTTATTAACAAATATTTTAGTATAAATAGTGGGTTAAACGAAGTAAAAGTACATTCAAAGATTGTTTTTGAAGAAAAACTTAAAACAAAATGAAATCCTTCGCATTTGTTCTGGTTGTGGTGCAGGCTGTTCTTATCCAGGTAAATATGTTCAATATTGTTTTTTTAACTAACTTTGTCCGCATGAAATTTCTTGTTCCCCCGTTCCCCAATCCTTTCTCGAGATATCCATAAAAAAAGCCGTTTCATATAAAATGCATTGGAAAATGAATTTTCTTATTTTCTCATGTCTTAAAATTATTATTTATTTATTTATTTACAATACATTAAAATGATTATACAGAGTGGATTTTTTAGACGGGGCAGTAAGGGTTACCTTAACCGTAATTGTAGTTACAGAAAAACGGTTTCAAGAGACTATCCATAACTTTTTGAGAAATTTTGATCCCCATTCAAAGATTTTGAAAAAAACGTATAGTCAGCAAGAAAATGGGCCATTTTCACAAAAAAAAAAAATGATACGAATCAATCCTGTTTCTTATAAGGATCATAACAGTCTATGCGACCAACTGAGGTATGAGTACTAGAAAAATCAGAAATCGCAAAAAAAAAAATCCCCATACAATTCGTAGAAAACGAGATACCCAACTTACTTTTTAACCGACTTCCAAAAAGGAGGAGGTTCTATGTTTGTAGCGTATGTATTTTTTCCTTTTTTTTTCAAATCTGTGAATGGGGATCAAAATTTCTTAAAAAATAAGGACGGTCTCCTAAGACTGTTTTCCCATAGCTACAACGATTAGGGTACCTGCACCTTACTGCCCCATCTCAAAAATCCACCCTGTATACAATATATGACGTAAGTAACTAACTATTTACACTAAGGTTCTAAATTAAATCGTTATTTGTACCGTTTGGTGCCGCACGTAAAGAATAGCACCACCACATTTCCTCCCGTGGGTGTCGTAAAAAGCGACTAAGGGACTTACTAGAGAATGGGCAGCAGCGTTCTCTATGCATTTTTAACACCGTACTGCGATCGCCGACGCGCCTGCCAAGCGTGGCGATTATGGAAAACCCCCCCAATTGGGGGAAGGTTATGTCGAGCCGTGGACGTCGTTCGGCTGAAATGATGATGTTGATTAAATTAAAGACTAACAAAAAAACAAAAAAAAAATTAAAAAAAAAAAAAAAAAAAAAAAAAAGACACTTAGGCGTCGAAGTACCAGTCCGCATCGCTGTCATCCTGTATTTTAATAGTTTTAAGAGATTTCAAGCATTTTGCCATGAATATAATTTTATTCACATAGTTTCTTTCGTACCTTCCGGCATTGTCGAAGACGTCGCGTTTTGAGTTTGCGTTCCGTTCCACCAAAAAAACCCAAATTAGTAAAGCAATCAAACATATAAAAAAGAAAAGAATTGGAATTTGTTTCTTGACTCCTACACAATATACAGGGTAGAGACATCGACGCGAAGCCTATTAGGATTCAGTCCATGATTCTGGACTGCGTAGAAAATTATCAACGGTAATTAAAAAAAAATATCTGTGCCATACATTTCGACCGCTTAGGTGAAATGAAATGAATTCGTTTAGTGTCTGTAAATAGGATGTCGGAATCACTTTTACACGTCATATAAAAAAAAATCTAGATGGAGTCGACATTTCCTATCTGACCCTAAAAAGAAATGGCGAAACAAACTCAGGGGTCAAAGTCTCTTTTAAAGTCCAGACATAATCTTGGTCAGATCATGTGAGGACCATGTAGATCCGTATCTGAAATGGTCTTTTGAAGAAAGAACCACACAATTTTGAGTGGACCTGTCCAATCAGTGCAAGCATTTGTCAGTAAACGTATAGCTCAACTCAGGATCTAAGCAGCTCAAGGTATTGCACTTTTGCGGGAAAACGCTGTTTTTTGTTATAACCAACGAAAATTTTGAATGCAGGGGGCTTCCAGAATCATGTACTGAATCCATGGTAACCAGTTTCGCGTCGATGTCCCTTCCACCCTGTATATTTAAGTAATGAATAAGTTTTGAATTACGTGCATATTCCTTAGGGTGAAGCCAGACGAGCGTAATTTTTTGAGTTGTGAGTCGCGTAATTTCGGTCGCGTAATTTTTGCTCGGCAGAAATTCTGTCGGGCTGCCAGATGAGCATAATTTATTCAGTTGCTTTTCAACGATTGTATTGGGTGTTTGTGTAGTGCAATGGATATAATAAAAACGTTGTGTATAGCGAAACATATAGCGAAGACAGAAGATGATATAATAAAATACTGGGTGAATCCACTTAACAGTGAAAGACTGATGCGCGGACAGTTTCATGTCTTGTATGAACGTTTATGTGCAAATCCAGATATATTTCAAAATTACTCCATATGCCATTATATGTTTTTCAAGAATTATTACATCTCGTAAAACCTTTTATTACTAAATCAGACACAAATATGAGACTAGCCTTCAGTGCAGAGGAAAGACTAATAATAACACTCAAATAAGGTTTTAATGAGTTTTTATTCCCTCGAGTCGCCCCCCTCTCGCCGCGAACTCAATTTGGTCCGAATAATGCGTGTGAGTCGGCAGACAACTCATTTTGCGTCGCCGTGTGAATCAAATAGGACTTTTGTATGAAACCGAATGCAGCAGAATTTCTGCGACCGAAATTCTGCGACTCACGACTCACAAAATTACGTTCGTTTGGCCTCATACTTATTGACAAACTCTAAAATCGCCCATTTTCACAATTTTCTGTATGACTACCCTTACGCAAATGTCTAACAACCTTTGTTTTCTTGTTCACAGAACGCTTATACCCAAATCATAAGATCAGGATCCTGCGGCTGCTCTTCTCCTTTGATCTCCACCCCTGTGTACACCACAGTCGCCCAGCCCAGCGTGGCTGCAAGCCTGGCCGACACCCTCTCTCTCCTGACCGTCAGCAGCTTATTGGCTGAAAGCTTACCATTAAACCCTAATGTAGTAGCTGCTGTACCTATACCAGTGTCAGTAGGACCAGCTTGTGCATCTGCTTATGGAAGCTATGGATGTGGTGGGTGTGGAAGTGGTGGGTGTGGATGTGGTGGGTGTGGAAGTGGTGGGTGTGGATGTAGTGGATATAATGGACTTGGATACAGCTACATCTACTAAGGTAGATGATGGGCATGTGCGACAGTCTGTAAAGTTTTGGGTGATTATGGAAAGACGATGTTTATTGTGAAGGTGGCGGTGAAGACAATTTTTCGAAAATTCTCAAAAGTTTAGGAAAAAAAAAAACATAACTCGTAAACTATTAAAAGTCGCGGAATATACGTGATTCGAATACACCAGGATACGAGAGACCTAAATTATTTTTTTTGGACATCGATGTTCCGGTCACTCTGTATACAGGTTGAAATTTAAAACATGCGACAAACCGAAATGGGAGATTGTACTCATCATTATGAACAACTTTTACTAAGCGGCCAAAGTTGAAATCGCAAAAAAAAAATCAGCTTTTCCCTATATTTATGTTCGCATAACTCGTCGAAATGTAGGGTAAAGCTGATATTTTTTTCGCGATTGCAGCTTTGGCCGCTTAGTAAAAGTTGTTCATAATGATGAATACAATCTCCCTTTTCGGTTTGTCGCATGTTTTCAATTTCAACCTGTATGTAATAACGTCCTCAGTCTGTATATAAAAATTCAGCCAAATATATCCAATAGTTTAGTCAAAGATTCGGCCCATCACTACTGTTTACTTTGTTTAAAAAAAATATTAGGGCCAAAAAACACACGCTACTCTTAGCATCGGCGATCGGCGATTTATCCGCTTTTTAGAATCTAAAACCGACGATATCGATGCATTTAGCTTCTAAAAAGCGACAAATTCGCCGATCGCCGATGCTAAATGTAGCGTGCGCTTTGTCCCTTAGAACTCATAATTAATAAAAAGTGGTATTGTATACGCGTGTGCACACACAAGGGAATCGAGAGCGGTGGCGTAGAGGGGGCATCACGGCATGACGGCATCATGCCGTTTGCCGTCATGGCATACGAGTCAGTTTTAATGCCAAGGCGTGCCAATAGTTGTCTCACATCAAAAATACGTTCAATTTCGAAGTCAGGATTCAAGTAATTCTATGCTTTCCTCTTTATCATCTTCCTGCCCTTGTACCATGTTACTTGGGGACAGCGCAAAACGTTTTCTCTTTCCATTCTCCCCTCTCGACCGCCACGCTGTCATTCACTCCCTTCTCTTTCATATAAATTCTATGCTTTTCTGTGCGATCAGGGTTTTCAAATAATGGTGGACAGAAGATAAATTTTAGTTTAGTCCTGTCAAATTAGTCAGCGCTTGTCACTACTTCGTACAAGTTTAGAGGTGATTAAAAACTTGCCGACTAAAATTACGTCAATTTACGTCAAGCGCTGTTAATGTAATGCAATGCAAGTGTAATTTGACGGGACTAAACTAAAATTTATCCTCTGTCTTTTTCTTATTGAAATAGAAAGAAAAAGATGCACTGAACTTAAATTTAGTTAAGTTTGTGAACAAGGGAATCGGCACCATTGCCGTATTGTCTTCACATTGTAGAGTAAGTATAGCGCCATTCCATTTTCGCACTGGAGCCCAAGTCTGTTATTTTTATAAATTCGTCACTCCAACACGATCCCATTGTCATTTTGCTAAAAGTTCGTAATCTGCTAAATTCATAAAGGTCGATCATTGATCGGTCAGAAGTTGGAAGTTTAGTAGGAAGTTTCATTTGTCATTATGTACGAGATTACAAATTCTTTCAATGGAGTGTCAGTGGCTGACCATTTTAAAGTCATAATGACGCCATTATATTAGTAGATTACCAAACTTGTCAAAATCAACAATTATGAAATCAATGATAGACCATTCTGACACTATTGTAATAGCAGACTTGAGGCCCTGGAATAATGATGTCCATTGGAACAATGTTAACACTTCATCAAATGGCCCCAGGTTCTTTTTGATACACTTTTGACAACAAAACGAGATCATAGTTTTGGACGTATAGTTGTAGCTTTTTAGCACGACACGACCTGATCCCACCATCGCCCTTTTATTACCGGACTACCAGACGTACTGCAGGGTACCATGCGTAATTGGCTGGTATCCCATCCAATCATACTCGGCGCCTCGCCTCCACATTTATTATGCGCACAGCTAAAGTGTGGAACTCTGCCAGCGTCTGTGTTCCCTCCCACATATAGACCGTCTGCCCTCAAAGCAAGAGTGAACAGGCATCTTCTAGACACGCTCGTTCCATCATAGACCTCATCCATTGCTTACCATCAGGCGAGATCGACATCAAAAGAAGGCCAAAGTAGTAAAAAAATAAAAAATTGCAGTCATTGACCTACCTAACTAATCTAGTATTTTTTATTTCAAATACTGAAATAAAGACCGTTAACGTCCTGAGATGTCAACATGGTACGGGACCCCCAAGCTACAGGGGCCCCCCAGGCGCGGCCCAATTCTCAAGCTCTTGCGTTCATTTAGTAAAATCACACAGAAATTCTAACCTATGTGCTTCAATTTTCGAGCTCATTTTGGTTATGCTCATTACATTTTCTTAATACAATCGCAAAGAAAACCACCTACCCTGCTTTTGAGCTACACCGCAGTCGGGTAAAGAGGGCCCTCAAAAAAGTTTTGATACCGAGTCCCTTTAGGACTAGCTATGCCACTGGTTCCTACAGAGAGATGTTAGGCCCTAGGATAGGATAGGATTATGCCTAAGATTATCAAAAACCGCCCTTATGTACAAGAGCATACTTTGCATGGCTCCGAAATTTTTTAATAAGCTACCAAATGACATAAAAGATTTAAACTTGACTCAATTTAATTAAACGCAAACTAAATATTTTTTTTATAGACAAATGCTACTATACCATTGAAAATAGCCCTAAAGGGTAGATTTTTGAGTATCTATAAAATATCTGTAAAACCTGTTATATCACCAAAAATCGCACTATTATATACTTTGACTTTGTCTTTGAGGGAAAGGGCAATGACCGCTATTGCCGTGCTAAATCGCCATAACTATAGAATGGATACTGTACCTACTGTTAGGTCCAAGTGATTTGTCCTAATCCCCCTTTTTCATCTTACATATCGTCCTAACAAAAGCCCTGTATAAAACCGATGAATATGAATATAAATATTATACATAATAATATATATAAATATGTATTTATAAAATATATATTAAATTAATATAAATCAGCAACCCAATTGGGTTACACATTATCAATCACAATCTGAATGATTTTGAAGGATGTTGCTAATCCATTGCTTCATATGTTCGAAAAAATCGTCTGCACAACGTAAATAGCGCAATGAATGTTGTTGTACTGTCAAAATTAAACACATTGATACTGTAAGTGTGAGTTACCATTATATTTGTGACAGAGATTTTTGGTCTCAAAAACTGAGTAACAAGTATAGGTACTTCAATCTCGCATATAAGGTGTACATATGTATCTATTCATACACGAAATATTTTAAGAGAAACATCTTTAGGTGGTAAAAAAGCCATAGAAGCGAAAAAAAAATAATTATCTAATTGTTTTATATTTTTAAAATAATTATTATAATTTTAAAATTGCTTGAGACATTTTGCAAAAAAACCTTTACTTGTTCTATGAATGACTCACCTAGACGCGGCGACGGTGGTGGCACGAGTGCGGTGAATTTTTATAATAATATATATTAGCCATCATATCAAGTAATTTAAAATTATTTAATTTTTTAAATAATATGTTCAGATTTAAAAAAAAAATCGTTTCCATGGTTTCTTTAAAATATTTTCTTAAAATATTTCGTGTTTGAATAGATACACCCTATATATTTGAATATAAAAAAGTACAATTAAGTATCTAAGTACAATTTATTTAATTATTCGATTGCTGCAATATTATTGAAAATGTTAATTATGTATTAATTTTTTTACATTTTTAAAAGTTAGTATTCCAAAAAAAGTAAATATCTGGCAACCTTGCCAGTCACCTAAAATTAGATTCGTAAAAAATTCAAAATTTTTGTTATAATCCGTCCACCGAGATAATGCTATTTTGACACCTGTCAGTTATACCTATACCTGTTATTTGTTAACTTAAAAAATAACTCTACTACTTACTAACACTATAGATAAAAAGTATTACTAACATTATGGATCTTTGTTGTCTAAATAAAGAAATTTTGATTTGATTTGATTTGATACATCTACAAGATTTTGAACTAATAAAGTTTAAATTCTTATAGCATATTCGTTTGTACAGACGGCAGCACATTAAGCTACTACAATCTGTCAAATTTCTTTAATAGATTTTCAACTTTATCTCTACAGTATAAGGTTCAAGGTTGATTGCGAGAATTTGACAGTTTCGGGTAGCTTGACGTGCTGGCGTCTGTACCTGAACAAGCATTCTTTCAGTGGACGAATATAATACAGAGTAATTTTATTTATTTATTTACTTTATGTATTAAAATTATATAAGACTTCGCTTGTGTTTTCTTACTGTAAATATTTGATTATATTCCGTAACTTTTGGAACAGTAGAATGTGTAAATATTTCAAAATGCGAATGTTGCCAGTTATAAGATTGCTTTTATTTTGTAAAATATTATGTAAAAATATGTATTTTTGTGATAAAGACATGTCATTGTGTGAAATATATTTCTTTAAAAAATATTATTACTTTCATTGCGTCCTACAAATATCGTTGTTACTGATAAGCCACGTATTGACCTGCCTCGTTGGTCTACCGTTGTCTATAGTGGTTGCAAGCGACCAATGAGCATGAGGTCCAATTCCAAGGTCGAGCAAAGTGTTATTTGGTTTTCCCATCAGGAATTTCTGTAGTAGGAGCCCGGAGCCTGGATTGTGCCCGGTTGATGGCAATAGGTTACTTAAACAAAGCTGGCGAAATGTGGGTGTACCCTACTACACACACACACACAATTACTATACAGGGTTATTTTGAATTAGCTAGCTAAACTCCACAGAAGCGATGGATATCGATATCTAAATATGATGAAACAAACAAAAAAACCGGCCAAGTGCGAGGCGGACTCGCGAAGGGTTCCGTACCATTAACTATAAAAACGGTAAAAAAATCATGTTTATTGTATGGGAGCCCCCCTTAAATATTTGTTTTATTTTAATTTAATTATTTATTTTTAAAGTGAATATATAACTAAATATTCTGTGAATATTTCAAGCGTCTACCTGTCGAGCAAAAACGAGCAAAAAAGTCACGTTTGTTGTATGGGAGCCCCCTTAAATATATATTTTATTCTGTTTTTTTTTGTATTTTTTGTTATAGCGGCAACAGAAATACATCATCTGTGAAAATTTAAACTGTCCAACTATCACGGTCCATGAGATATAGCCTGGTGACAGACGGACAGACAGACAGACTGACAGATTGACAGACAGACGGACAGACGGACAGCGGAGTCTTAGTAATAGGGTGCCGTTTTACCCTTTGGGTACGGAAACCCTAAACACACCCTAAAATAACCCTTTTTGTGGGGTCATGGACCGTAGGTATTGTAGTCAATTGAAAATCTGTGTTTTTTTTTGTGGAAACTTCACAGACGTGTTTTACTTCATATAAGTTTTCCTGTAAGCTATAATTCTGGTTGAGGTGGATGGTGCTGATCCATGCGTCATGTTCGTGAACGGGCGCCGTCAGTGGGGACTGGTCATCTCTTGACTGCCAGGGCTTATTTTTAATTTGTAATTTTATATTTTGAGTTGTTTTGTTCGTTTTTACATTGTCTCACATATAGAAGCAACAAAAATAATGTACCCAGAATTTTATAATATCTTGATTTAAAAGAGTGTCCTTGGAGTTTCTTGCCCTGTCTTCTCCATAGTGATCTACGTACTGAAATGCCCATTCCAATACTTAGATCACTATTCTTCAACTTTTTGACTAACTGACCGTCTCTTTGACAATTAAAAAGTGCCTGTAAATGGTTTAATTGAAATAAATGCTTTGAGTTTTTTTGAGTTTTTTGAGTTTTGTGTAGTAAGTAAGTATAGAACTTTTTCTGTATTGTCCCCCAAAACGCCGGAGGGCGTCTTATGAAATTTTGGCGTTCGAAAAGTGCTAATTCTCAACCTAATTTGAATAAATGATTTTTGATTTTGAATTTGAAAGGTTCCGTTATTACATTTAGACATACGGAACCCTAAAAATCAAGATTCAATCACAAGCCTGCATAATTATGTTTTCCATACCGCAAGGATAATCTCGCAATCAAGGATCCTGTTATGAGGTTAACCTCGGGGATTTCTCTTAATTATCCTCTTTTCAAGATCCCAATACGGGATGTAAGTATTCTATGTGAATGCCAAAAAAGAAAATAGTTATAAGTGCGAAAGCGTCAGGGTAGCCCGCAAAATTAAAATTTTCTTATATTTTATGCATTTTGGCGTTGTGCCGTGTGGTGCCGGACGTAAAGAACAGCATCACCCTATTTCTTCCCGTGGGTGTTCGTAAAAGGCGACTAAGGGACTTACTAGAGAATGGGCAGCAGCGTTCTCTATGCATTTTTAACACCACACTGCGATCGCCAACCCGCCTGCCAAGCGTGGCGATTATGGCAAGCCCCCACAATTGGGGGAGGCCTATATCCAGCAGTGGACGTCTTTCGGCTGAAATTATGATGATGATGATCTACATCCAAAATTTAATTAGGTACACCAATCGATAGCGAAAGGATTATCTTGTGTTATCTTAATATAATTTGCGGCCGTAACAAATATTGATTCATAAAATTGTTTTTTTTTTTTTTTTTTTTTTTTTTTACACACAACGGGGAAGCTCTTGGCCTTCATCTCACCTGATGGTAAGTGATGATAAGGCCGAAGATGGAAGCGAGCTTCACCCGGAATCCTCAACCACAGAGGAACTGGCTATCTTACCTGTAACTGCCGAAACACACACATTGTTTTTTGGCGACAGACTTAGATAAGATGGTGGTAGCTAGCCAGGCGGACTTAGAACAAGCCCTACCACCAACCAAACCGAGCAGATATTTTTGCCCCCGCTGGGAATCGAACCCGGGACCTCTGGATCTGAGACAGGTGGTTTTACCACTAGACCACAGAGGCGGTTGTAATCATAAAAATCCTCAATAAATAATAATAATAATCTCCAACTCCCCACGACCTTAGTTCTTTAAGCTGAAGTTTGAGCTGGCTGGCGTTAATAAGTGACAGTTATAGTCACATACTTATTATAAAGGTTACCTTAGTTTATGTGTTTGATATAAGTAATTAATTATTTATGCGGTAGTCCCTTAAAGGTTACCGTGTATTGTTTTAAGAAGGAGTATTCTTTTGAAATATATGTTATTTCAAACAGTTTATTGTTTCCTTGTATTTCGATACGTAACCACCTTGCATGAAGGCTTTGTTCCATTACCTCTAGAGGGATAAAATCTTATATGTAACAGTGGAGGAGCCTGGAGGCCTTTATCTTGGGGTTAGACTTTACAGGCTAATAATGTGCTTAATTATAATTTGGTGAAGAATTTTGTAAATAAAAGGGCTTATTGGAAGATACAGGTATATTTTGTTTTAATTTAAAAATTTAAACTTCTAAAGTTATTTAAGAAAATAGATAATAATTGACCATTCTCCTCATATCTGCGAAACTATTGAACCTAAAAATTTGAAAAAAATACTGAAATTAGTTCTATACTTGTAGATTACAGGAAAACCTATAAGAAGTCTATGGTCATAAAATAACATGGTAAATTTCTCAATATTGTGCGTGCAAACTTACATTTTCAGTTGAAATGTATGGGAGAACTTGTTTTTCAACTACAATGTTAACTTTGTTCTTGGGATAAATTCATCCAATCTAAGACACGCACTTGGCCGGTTTTTAACCGACTTAAAAAAAGAAGGAGGTTTCTCGATTCGACCGTATATATATATGCATATATATATTTTATGTTTGTTCGAGGATAACTTCGTCGTTTATGTATAACCTATTTTAATGATTATTTTTTTATTGGAAAGGAGATATCCCAAGGGTGGTAAGATGATAAGGAAACCAGGATCTGATGATGGGATCTATGAGGAATTGAGTAAACTCCTAAAATATTATAGGCATACATATAGCGATTTTTATATTTTTATCGATAACTTAAGCATTTGCATTCAGAAAGTATCATTTGATGTAGTGAAACTGATGAAGAAGGCCACTAATGCCCACAGGATCTTCTCAATGATAAGTATTTCACGGGTGTCGATAAGATATCTCGATTAAGATAGTTAAGCGACTATGAAGCAAATTTATAAAAATGGTACCATCGAACTGATCTGAAGATGAAGCCGGAAAGAATGCACCGGAACTCCGTAATAAAACAATGTATTCTAGCCGTGTTTGGGCTTATTGGAATTGTCGTGAGCACTCGGGCTATAAATGGTTATTAACCGATTTTTATTAGTGAGTTCGCTTCGATAATACGTATTTAATCCACTTCGTGTATTGTTGTTTGTGCCATGTAGCAAGTAATGGTACTCGGATTGTTGTGGGGTAGGTACCATAACTAGTGAAAAAAAAAAAAAAAAAAAACGATTTCCAAAAAAAATTGTACTACGAAGTGATTTTTTTTAAATTAATATAAGCTCCTTAAGGACGCAGAAAATAAAATGCAAAAATAACAACAAAACAATAATTTATTTAACAAACTTCTAAACAACCTGCGCGACCACCCCGCTACCAGTATTGACTGCCGCCGACCCATAGGACGGCAACCCACCATCAATTGCCACCGTGCCATAGACAGGGAACACACCCTTGACTTTGATACTACCACCAACTGGCAGATCACCAGTGACTGAGATATCACCGAATTGGAGAGATGGCACAATTTCGGTAATAACTGGTGATCCGGGCATGGTTTCTGGGATGAGTTGCTGGTTGCAGCTTGGGGAGTTCAGGGGTCCTTGGAAACCTATGGGCAGGGTACTGCCATTCTGAAAAAGAAGAAAAGCATGGGTTTTAAGGTCAAAGGTTTGGGAGGCAAAGTTGATAAATTTTGGAGGCAAAGTTTACAAAGTTTAAGTTAAGAGGAAAGTTACAAATTTTAGGAGGATAAGTTGAAAAGTGTAGAAGGCAATGTTGAAAAGTTTTGGAGGTAAAGTTACAAAGTTTAGGAGGCAAAGTTATGTACAAATTTTAGGAGGAAAAGTTGAAAAGTTTTGGAGGCAAAGTTACAAAGTTTATGAGGCAAAGTTGAAAAGTTTAAGAGGCAATGTTGAAAAGTTTTGGAGGCAAAGTTACAAAGTTTTGGAGGCAAAGTTACAAAGTTTATGAGGCAATGTTGAAAGGTTTAGAAGGCAAAGATGAAGGGCTTAGAAGGCAAAGATGAAAAGTTTAGGGGCAAAATTGAAAAGTTTAGGAGGCGAAGTTGAAAAGTTTGAAAAGTCTCAAGTGCAAGTAATTTTACAAACAAGTGGCCTTGTGTGTTCCAGTATGAAGTGGTCGTCAGTAACATTACTACCTAAATAGTGTTCCAAAATTATGGAAAACAGTATTCCCAAGACCAAAAACAAGTTATTATAAATTAAAATTAAACAAGACAAAGTTGTGAAAGAAAAACTTACTTGCAAAATAACTACGAATAGGCAGAAAGCGAAAACTCCTTTGTTGTACATTTTGTGAGCTGTGAAAAGTAACTGATAATTTCAAACGATTGACTTTCGCCTTTTATATCGATTATTTGCACAATCAATTATCGAGTTGAACATCATTTTATCGATAAATTACTGATTGTTATTACTTAATTTTATTTTGTTATCTATGTATGCGTAACATTATCATAGGATAGGTTACAACTCGATAATGTTTTTTTTATATTGTAACATTGATTTTGAATACATAAAAAAACCGGCCAAGTGCGTATCGGACCACACACAATGAAGGGATTTTAGGATGAATTTATCCCAAGAAAAAACTCAACATTGTAGTTGAAAAACATGTTCTTGTTTTTTAACTGCAAATGTAAGCTGGTCGGTAACTTGTAAAGCCTACTTATCTGTGATAGTTTTCTTTTTTTTTATTGGCATCTCAGAGTGTAACCACGAGGGGCTCGGACTCTTTAACCGGACTATCCTGTGGTGCCTTAAGCTCCTAACGGATTTTAAGGCCTCCAGTCAGGGGCATACTTTTAAGCTAAATAGTTTCCGTCTGCTCGCTAAGGGCACCCCCTGCGGGGTACGAACCTCGGCTTAGGGCAGAGTCGGAGGAGGGTGGCAAGGGACCGTCGGTGGTTGGATAAAATCATTGTTTTGATTATTATCATGCGGAGTTTGGACTAAATGCTGCTCAGCTAAAACGCGTGCTGGCGCTTCGTTTGAAAGCAAGGGTCGGAGAGGACTGATTAGTCGAGGATTTCGCGCTGGGCCTCGGCGGCGAAATCGAATGACGATCGTGTAGTGTGTGCTCTTTTACGAACTGTACTAGTAGACCTATGACTCTCTTGGAGGAGAGTGATGGGGTCGTCTGGGTGATAGTTTTCCTTTTGACTTCGTTATATGTATATACTACTGCTGTGAATTTTTTCTCATAGGTATCCAAATTAGCAATTTAAAGCTTAATATTACGTAAACGGATTCTTGAATCGAAAAAATGGTGTTCACAGATCCACAAGACGCGAGTGCTTCATGTCCCTACATATAAATCCGTTTTATTCAAGTGTTGCATACTATACTTTATACCATGACTACGAGAAAAATAAAGATTTAAGCGAAAATAGACATTTAATGAAGAAAAAAGGAAGGTTAAATTAATTAAAATGCACATTAAAATTGGAACAATTTTGGAGTAATTTTCTTATTATTAGGATGTCCAACCTGTAAAGCGATATTTATTTCCTGTCGATGGTCAGAACTTTCTGCTGGAGGAAACTCTGGGGCATCTTTGGACGTAGAACGGCGTGGAGTGCACAAGAAGTTTGTTATTTTTTTTCAACGTTGCCCCACATTAGGAATTTCTCCTGTGTTGTGGGTGCGTTTACAATCATTTAAAGTCACATACACAAACAGCCATATATATTTTTTTATAGATTGTTTTCTATTTTGTGAATGTGAGAACGCTGTAGGCCTAGTAGAGTGTAGATTTGTTAAATTGGCAGTTTTATATTTTGTTAAGTATCTGGTAATTGTTGAAAGGCCTACACTGTCCTCCCATACCTATTAACACTGTTATTTGAAAATATTGTAAAAGCCAATTATTTTTAAAAGAATAACCGTGGAGTTTCTTGCCGGCTCTTCTCCATAGGAAACGAATAATTGGAACCGGGCACCTAGCTTCTGACGTTTCATAAGTGCCCATGTAGGTGTATGTGAAATAAAATATTTTGATTTTGATTTTGAACCCTAAAAAGGAGGCTCGGAAGCTGTATTTGTGAAATTTGGAATAAAATAGAAACGAAATAATTAATTACTTTGGTGAAACAGTCTATTCGGGATCAAATACAAAATCTTACCCCCATTATAACTGAAACCTCGAGAGGGGCATACAATAAAAGTGGTTGAATATGAATTATACTGTGCAGCTATTGATGGGAAAGTTCTGAATGCAATTCTTTGTACACCATCTCAGTTACGTTGCCCATAATGCGATTTGACCTCATCCCAATTCAACGATTTAGAGTTAGCATTCTCCAAACCAGCCATAGAAGAACGTTTGGTGCATGGCATAAGTCCACTTCATTCTTGGATAAGGATCTTAGAATTTTTATTAAACCTGGGATATAAAGTAGAGGTTAAAAAATAGAGGATCTCTCAAAGGTCAGAAGAGAGCCGAATAGTCGAGGACCGTAAAAAAATAATCCAGGCTAAAATCAGAGAAGAAATGGGACTTTTGATAGATGTTGTCCGTCCAACTTCAGGGACCACTAACGACGGAAACACTGCACGCAGTGCTATTTCTGATAGAAACCGAGGAACTTTTGCAAACATTCTGAACACTGACCAGTGGCTATTAGATGGATTATTTGTTATTTTAACAGTTTTGTCTAGCAACCTGCCAATTGACCCTGAAAAATTCGTTTTTTTTTGCAAAGAGTTGGCATACAAATATGTTGCGAAGTATGGATGGCATCCTTTGACTGTCACGCTTCACAAAATTTTAGTACATGGTTCGAAAATTATAGAAAAATCAAATTTACCTATTGGCATGCTCTCTGAACAAGCGGCTGAGTCACGCAACAAATTTTGGAGGTTTGACAGAGAGCACCATAGCAGAAAAAAATCTCGTGAAGCAAGTATGTTTGACCTTTTTCACAGAGCTTTAGTCTCATCGGATCCAATTATCTCTGATTACAACCTCTTAGAGAGAAAAAATAAGGCTAAAAAAATCCCATTGCCACAGGCCGCATTGTCTTTGTTGAGACCTGTTAATGAAGAAAATCTAGCCATCGATGATTATTCGCATGTTGAATTAATTGTAACTAACAATGAAGATGAATTTTAGTTCGGTTAGCCCATATAATATTTTACAAATTCATATACATTTTCCTTTCGAATAGCCAACTCCATATTAATAGTTATTAGAAAGTATTTAAAACACCTTTTTTTTTAAATAAAATATATTCTTGTTGCTTTTTTTTTTTCGGATACTTGAAAGTGACAACCCTAAGGAAAATTTTGAATTTCCAATAACTCCTGGAAACCAATGAGTCAGGTTTTGGAAATAATACTACACATAATAGAAAGTATCAGAATTTTGTTGATGTAGGAATGACCACCTACTACGGCGGATGAATAAAAATATTAAAACGAAAAATGAGAAAAAAAAATCATATCTCTCGACCCATTTATACTAAAGCTACAGGAATTGGTGGAAGGGCCGGCTATTATATCTTTTTTCGATAGAATAAATACATTCTGGAATAATTACTTCCGTTAAATTATAATGATTATTTTTCGTTTTTCAAAAGTCGGATATTCCGAAACTTTGACATAAAAAAAAAGTACAAGTCTTAGCGAACCCGGAGTTTTACTTTAATCCTCAGAATTGTAGACTCTATATTGATTAATTCAATAAAAACATGATGACAGAAAAACCGGGATCTTACCACACTGTGGGGTGGTGTCAAAGATTGTATGGAAGAATTTGAACGCGCGGTCTGATTTACTCAAAACTCTGTACTAAAATATAGAATAACGTGTATCAGGATTTTTGTAAAATCTACCCGTAATGGGATGAAAAGGGGTAGTAAATTTTACAGGGGTGAATTTTACTGCGTGACTTGACCTACATGCATACATAAATAAATAAATAATAATAAAGTAGCCTTTTATTTCTTGCTGTTTGATATAGGTAAATTGCATGCAATCGTAATTCATAATAAGAATTATATAAGTGATATATCAGCAGTGCTATTCTGTAACCATCTCACCGTGAAAACTAAGGTGAAGTGAGCGTGGAGTGAGCTGTCAATAGTGTAAATCTTAAGCATCAGAGGCCCTAGTGTGAGTTAATTTTAATCATCTCGAATTTACGCATCGAGCGTGTTCAGCACTCTGATTGGTGAAGGGCCAATCACAACGCTGAACGCGCTCGATGCGTAGGTAAAAGCGAGATGGTTAAAAGAAACTCACACTAGGGCCTCAGGTGAAATTACAGGTCACTTCAAGCTCACTTTACCTAAGTTTTCACCGTGAGATTTTTACAGAATAGCACTACTGTACCTCAGAGGTATACAATAGTAACTCCACTTTTTTCGAAAATTAGTTTCTTGCACCATTAAAATCGCAAGACAGACATTAAGTCCTTTGACATCTATGAAAAGAAATATCCAATCGTATATGACATTAAATCAATGGTTGGCATTAATGGTCTAATGAGTATAGGACCTCAAATGACGATAAGATTCATCTAATAATAATAAAAATACTCGTACTGTTGAACTCAACAGTATTAGTTTTGCTAAACAATAAAAAATAAAGATAGCTTTCGAAGTTTCACTCCGCGCATTTTTGCCTCTCCTGTAAAATTTTCATTTCACCACATAATGTTGTATACCTCTGAGGTACAGATATTATCCATACTAATATTATAAAAGTGAAAGTGACTCTGTCTATCCGTCTGTCTGTCTGTATGTTACGTTTTCACGGCTAATCCGCTGAACCGATCGTCATGAAATTTGGCAGAAATATAGCCTGGGATATAGAGAAGGACATAGGCTACTTTTTTACGCGATAACCGACATGTACGCGGGCGGAGCCGCGGGCAAAAGCTAGTAAGTTATATACTTAAGTTAATAATACATTAGGGTGGTTAAAAAAATAGTTACGAGGGCTACTGTATAATAGTTATTTATATTACTAGTGCGGTAAGTTGGTTTTTACAAACGAGTAGACGAATGTAAGCCCGAGACAAGTCAAGAGACTCATTCCAAATATCAGGTGGAGTAGATTCCATATTAATATCAGATTCCTCGCTTGAACTCATGTTATTATTTTGTTCAAAAATATCAGACGAAAAGTAGCAACAATCTTTGACGTTTCTAATATGAAAATGGCACGAATTTGCAAAAGCCACATGCACGCGGTGAAAATTAAAACTACATCTTTCGTCTCATTTACTCCTTAGTATTAAAGTGAGACAAACGTATTGAGCAAAAGCGCTTCCAAGGAGGTTCGATCAGTCAGCTTATTTATGTGAAACTCCTTAGTGGAATTCTTATAATTTTTTTTATGGAAATTAAAAATAACCGTAAAGATTACGCACGGTGCTATACAACGGAACGTGCGGTAAAATAGGTACTTAGGTGAGAGTATCTATTTTACCGCACGTTCCGTTGTATGGTGCGTAATTTTTAACTTTCGAACAATGTATACATGCTTCGTAAATGCATTTTTTGAGCAAATGTGTTGAAAAAGTCTCTTAAGACGCGATAGCCAAATAGGTTAAAATAAATCTTTCGATATTTCCATTCATCCTTTTCATATTCATCTACCGTTAAACGCACGTCCATGTTAACTATTGATCGTAGCAGGTAGCAGTGTGGTTTTGCGAAAACCATAAGTGGAAGTGCTACCACTGACGTGCAGTTGATTGTACAAGTTTCTAGAAAATCGTTCTACATGAAAATATCGGAAATCGGTAAAGGCGTATTAAGGGATCAGTAACAGTATGTACTTTTAGCACCAAATCAGTGTAATGTTCCATACAAAAGTGCAATATTGCACGAGTAAACACACAGCATTTTTATTTAATTTTGTAATCTGTATTTCCGATGGTAAAAGTCGTATTAATTCATGAGTAACAGTAAAAGTTTCTTCAGGTATTTAGTTCGGACCTTATAATAATTTGAATAAAGGTAAGGGGGCGTATTAAAGAGATAAGTAACAGTACGTACTTTGAGCATCAAATCTAATGTTCCATTATAAAAGTGCAATATTGCACGAGTAAAATAATAAGAACTTATTTTTTTTTAAATTTTGTAGTCTGTAGTTGCGATAGTAAAAGTCGTATAAACTCTGACCAAATAAAAAACCAAGACAGAGCGCTGCGAAGAATACAGTGAAGCATGCCAAAACTACGCCTCCGCGCTGTGCGTACACGCTCACACGCACACATTTACAACCATACTACACCTCACTAAGTGCACACATGTTTACGAAACCGGCCTCACGTCACTGTTGACAGCGCTCTGTCTTGGTTTTTTATTTGGTCTGAGCATATAAATTCATGAGTAACAATAAAAGTTTCTCTAGGTATTTAGTTCGGACCTTATAATAGTTTGAATAAAGGTAAGGGCAGACCTCGTTTATAATTCTGATCATCCTCCTGCTATTTCCCAATTAGTTTGATTTCTTCACTCCTTTTCATGACCAGTGAAACTCAGTGCTGTGCTGTGGGTCCCACATAGCACAGTATAATGCTGAGTGGAAGCCTTCTTGTCACAGTCATGACGTCCAGCTGCCGACTATTTTTGGTTTTGTGCTCGTAAAAATTTTTACGTCACACCTGGCCATAATGTGAGTTTTACCGCACGCTTCGCGTACAGTAAAACTCGCATTGTGGCCAGGTGAATACGTAAAATTGTATACTCACCATGGGCAGTAAAAAAAAAAGCCCTTTATCGCATATTTACAACCCTCGTCTGCGGCTCGGGTCACAAATGCCTGCGATTTCGGGTTTCTTTCTTTTACAGCCCTTGGTAAGTAATATACTATGACAGTTCAACAACAATCATTGCGTTACTAACGTTGTTGAGCAAACGAATTTCTCAAACATATAAAGCAATGGATTAGGGATTTCCTTCAAAATCTTTCGGTTTATGCATCTTCAAAAATCAAACAACATCATTACCCAACTAAATAACAACCAATTTATTTAAAATGTAACTTAGTAAATTCCACTGCAGCCGGAACCACCCAGTCCGAAGCCCACACCGCCGTACCCACGGCCTCCCAGACCAGCACCGTAGCCGATCCCTCCAGCTACACCGGGCGCATTATATCCAAGTCCTGCTGGGTAAGCAGCAGCGGAAGCAACAGCAGGAGAGATACCTGAAAAGAGAATGGAATTTTAATAATTGTTTGAAGGTAATAACAAAACCATGGTCAAAATTAAGGTTGTGGAGGTCAGATGTCTCTGAGCTAAGCTGGGGACGGACAGACGGACAGACAGACGGACGGATATGGCGAAACTATAAGGGTTCCTTGTACCTTGAACCCTAAAAAGAAGAAAACTGTCACTTGTCACTCACCTTCGCTCACGATACCAATAGCGCCATTCCCGCAGCCGTAGTTGATACCACCAGCGCCAGCAGAAGGTAAATTTCCCTCCACAACCACAGCACTCAAAAACGGCAGCTCTCCGTTCACAGCGACAGCACCTTCGATAGCGTTCTCAGAGACCACGGTGATGCCGGTGGGGGCGATGGGGGAGATGCTTTGGACAGCAAAACCACCACCGCTTGAGGGAACGAAGGAGTTAGAAGCCAGGCCATAGTTAGCGATAGCAGGGTAGCCAGTCATAGGAGCTCCGACTCCTAATCTACCAGGACCATATGCTAGGGCGTTGCTAGCTAAGGCGTACTCTTCAGCTGCTATGGCTGTTCCGATGGTGTTAGCACATGGAATGGCTTGACTGTAGATGTTCTGTGGAAAGAATAATGTTGTTAGGGTATTTAGATGTTAGAAGATTAGACTGATAATAAAATTTAATCGTGTAACGCTGCCTTTGTTATACATCATAAGATTGAAGAGTCCTTAGAAGTCGAGGTTTTGGATAAAATACTACTATGATAATTTAAAATGGTGGCGATATTCTTCAGAAAGGTCAGGAGTCGCAACCAGCGTGCGTGGATGATCAGATGATCGTAAACGAAGCAAAAGGAGTATGGATGGTAAGTAAGGAGTATGCGAGTGATGAGTATGCAATGTAGGTGTATGCGTAGCAGTTGGCGTTCTATAGTTTCTGCCTACCCTATGGGAAGATGGCGTGAGTTATGTATAATTTAAAATTAGGTAAAACGGTAAAGATAGAGCCGAGAAGCAGACAAAACTAGGTCTTGTAGAAGAGAAAACAAAGGATAGATTTTTATTAAGAACTGCAAAGTCGGGGATGTTTTTTAATTTTAGGATGGGATTGCTCTTGACTCTAGTCTAGGTCAAGGTGACAGAGACAAAGTCGACGATGGAGTGAGCTTACCCAGAAGAAGCCTGTTCACTCTCACTTTGAATAGATTAGGGTTGTATGCGTTCGGAAACACAGACGCAGGCAGAGAGTTCCACTCCTTTGCTGTGCGCATTATAAAAGACTTTTGAAAACGCTTAGTGCGAGTTGGTGGAATAACAACTAGGTTTTTTTTAAAGAAAATGATGTCAAATTACCTGGATCATAAGAGCCTGAGCGCAGAGGATGAGTATAGCCTTGGCTGCCATATTGTTTTTTTTTTAAGTAGTTACTGAGCTTCGATTGTAACGTAGAAGTTGTGAATGATTTTTGAAAATTCAACAGGCATATTTATATTGAGCCTCTGTAAATAATTGATCAATAAAATAATGTAATAACTAATATGGTTTATAGATAAAGGAATTACATGGCGCCTTCACAATTTTTATTGATAAGTGATAGCACGTACAATTGCACTATTACAAGATTGTGTTTTTTTTAAATTAAAGTATTTGGCAATCTTAATCAGTCATTTACAAGATCAATTTGCACACGATTTTGTTACGATTATTTTGTCCTAAAGTCTGACATCTGGTTGAACATCCGAATAATGATAATATCCAGTAACTGACTTGTGTATTTAACTCACACACTGACTTATTATTATGTCATGTTTAAAAGAGTGTCCATGGCGTTTCTTGCCCGTTCTTCTCCATAGGTACCTACGCTTTGGAATGGGAATGTAGCTTCATTTTTCTTACTGACCGACTCCTTGAAAATTTAAAAGTGCCTGTAAATGGTTTAATTGAAATAAATGATTTGAGTTTGAGTTAAATTTTTAGGAAAAACATATACAATGTTTGTAAATATGTGAGCACCATGTACCTATCGCATTTATTAAGTCATTACTTCTCTTTTCATTCTTTTTACTAATTGTGGTAAGTAATTTTTATTCTAGGTACATCATCTTCACCTATAATTATTAATTAATGTATACAAACTATTGTTAACATTTTAAAAGAGTAAGTATGGAGTTTCTTGCCCATTCTTCTCCATACATAACTACCTTTTGGAAGGGGCAACTAGAATCAATTAACTATTTATGTAATTTTTGACGTTCAAAAGTGCATTTTACGTGCCTATTTGAAATAAATGATTTGACTTTGACTTTGTGGAGGTCAGATAACAGACCGTTTTAATTACTGTACAGCTTTACGGCTGTACTAGAACATCATCCTAACATCGCTGGGATAAATAAACTGTTTGTGGCCGAGATAAATGGATCCTTATCCTAAATAATATTATAAATGCGAAAGTGAGTTTGTTTATTTAAAACGGCTGAATGGATTTGGATGAAATTTGGTACTTGACTTGATGGGTTATGACATGGGGTGCTTTTTATTCCGTTAGTAAGTTACCGTGGGATAATTTCCGACCTCCGCGCGGGCCAAGCCGCGGGCAAAAGCTATTACACTGATAAAACAAATGAAAACTCAAACTTAAAACTCAAAACTCAAACTCAAAGCAATTAAATTCAATTAAACCATTTACAGGCACTTTTGAATTTGTAAAAAGACAGAGTTGCCTATTCCAAAACGTAAATCTCTATGGAGGATAACGGGCAAGAAATTCCAAGGACACTCTTTTAAATCAAGGTATTACAAAAAGTTAATACACAAATACTCTTAATAGCGTATCACGGATTGGTTGCATCAGTTCTGAGATTTGGTGTTATTTTTTGGGGGCAATCTACTGAAAGAGATACTGTTTTTAAAGCACAAAAACGATGTATTCGATCCATGTGTGGCTTAATAACTACCGAATCGTGTGCACGCTATTTTAATTTTTTTAAATTGCTTACTTTGCCAGCTATGTACATCTACGAAACTGTTTTGTTTGTTAAAATGAATTTACACCTTTTTACAAAAATTTCCGATGTAAAAAAAACTCCAATGCGTTCTCAATATGAAAATCAATTGTGCGACATAAAATGCAGAACCACTTTGATGAAAAAGAGCTTTTTTGGAATGGCTTCGAAAATTTATAATAAAATACCCGATTGCATAAAAAATATGCCCCTATCAAAATTTAAGAAAGTTCTTACCTCTCTATTAATAGAAAAATGTTATTATAGTGTACAAGATTTTTTAAATGATAATTTTTAATATTTTTTAGTTTATTTTTGGTTTTGATTTTATTGTTTGTTCTATTTAGTTTTTTAAGCAAGTATTTTAGTTTTTTTTTTAATTACATTATAATAAAAATTTGTATGCCTTCGCGGCAAAACATAGCGCTCAAATATGTTAACCTAACATCATTAAGTAAATACCTATATTTAACAAATAAAGATTCTGATTCTGATACAAAATCCTCGGTACATCACTTATAGAATGTGAGAACAATGTAAAAAATTTAAATATAAAAACAACTCAAAATTTAGAATAAAAAATTAACCCAGGCAGTTAAGAGATGACCAGTCTCAATAGACGGCGCCCGTTCACGAACATGATGCGTGGATTAGCACCATCCAGCCCAATCATTTTGTAGGGAACCGAAAGATCCAGCAGACACGCCACCATCAGTTAGACATTTAAGTGAGCATGAAATACTCAAGTCAACATAACAAAAAAAAAAAAAAAAAAAAGAAGGAAGGAAGTATTCCAGTAAGTGCTTGTAGGGATCTTGACCATCTTCCGGGCTCTGGGATTGTTCTGAGAGCCGTGGAATACCTCACCACTCCTCGAGCACCTCAGGACATGTTGCCCCCTTGTCGCTACGTCTCTATGTGCTAGCGACCGTTTTCGGGGGCCCATTATTGAGTGTGCAAGTCACCCCCTGCCATTTTATCCGTGTTTAATAAAACATTGATCAGGCATCCTTCCATAGTTTTAGGTAACCAGTCCATTTTAACAACCCAAACCCATAGTCCAATATCTTTGTTTCCATATCTTGCAATAGTCCTACACCAACCGGGGGTTGTCCTTGGGTGCACTTGCATAGTGCGTACAGGGATAATCGTCGGTTAGTGCCTCATTTCATTACAAGCATGTAACGGGTCTCCGCGAGTTGGCTTCGGCCCCTCGGACGCATTCCAAAGGCCCGGGACCCCAGGGTACCGAGATATGTCCAAAACAAAAAAAAAATAACACTATAAAAAAAATTGGCAGTCATAAAGACAGCCGACAGAAGGGAAAACTCAAATCTATGGAATAACTGACAGTCCCGGCGCTCACGTCACGAGCATGTCGCGAATTTCGGTGACGCGAATCCATAAGTTTTCGCCCTAGCTAAAATCGCTCAACGCGGCTAAAGAAGTTTGCACTTCAAAAAGCTTTTCATACATTCATCGAAATAGTCTGTCTACTGTTGTACTCGTATAGGAATTTGTATTTTTGTTCACCCAAAAAGTACACATATGTATGTGTACGCAATGAAAATCACGGAACGCTTTCCATAAGCTATTCTATACTGTGTACATACAAAGTATAGAAATAGTTCATGGAAAGCGTTCGGTGAGGATGACGCGAGTTCCATGATTTTTGTTCACCCAAAAAGTACACATATATACACAGTATACATACAGCTCTTGGAAAGCGTTCGGTGACGATCGCGAACCCATAAGTTTTTCCACTACCAAAATTCGCTCAACGCGCCTGAAGAAGTTGCTCATGGAAAGCGTTCGGTGACGGTCGCGAACCCATAAGTTTTTCCTCTACCAAAATACGCTCAACGCGCCTAAAGAATTTGCTCATGGAAAGCGTTCGGTGACGATCGCGAACCCATAAGTTTTTCCCCTACCAAAATTCGCTCAACGCGCCTGAAGAAGTTGCTCATGGAAAGCGTTCGGTGACGATCGCGAACCCATAAGTTTTTCCCCTACCAAAAATCACTCAACGCGCCTAAATAAGTTGCTCATGGAAAGCGTTTGGTGACGATCGCGAACCCATAAGTTTCCCCTACCAAAAATCGCTCAACGCGCCTAAAGAAGTTGCTCATGGAAAGCGTTCGGTGACGATCGCGAACCCATAAGTTTTTCCCCTACCAAAAATCGCTCAACGCGCCTAAAGAAGTTGCTTATGGAAAGCGTTCGGTGACGATTGCGAACCCATAAGTTTTTCCCCTACCAAAAGCCGCTCAACTCGCCTAAAGAAGTTGCTCATGGAAAGCGTTATTTGACAATCGCGAACCCATAAGTTTTTCCCCTACCAAAAATCGCTCAACGCGCCTAAAGAAGTTGCTCATGGAAAGCGTTCGGTGACGATCGCGAACCCATAAGTTTTCCCCTACCAAAAGCCGCTCAACGCGCCTGAAGAAGTTGCTCATGGAAAGCGTTCGGTGACGATCGCGAACCCATAAGTTTTTCCCCTACCAAAAATCGCTCAACGCGCCTAAAGAAGTTGCTCATGGAAAGCGTTCGGTGACGATCGCGAACCCATAAGTTTTTCCCCTACCAAAATTCGCTCAACGCGCCTGAAGAAGTTGCTCATGGAAAGCGTTCGGTGACGATCGCGATCCCATAAGTTTTTCCCCTACCAAAAATCGCTCAACGCGCCTAAAAAAGTTGCTCATGGAAAGCGTTCGGTGACGATCGCGAACCCATAAGTTTTCCCCTACCAAAAGCCGCTCAACGCGCCTAAAGAAGTTGCTCATGGAAAGCGTTATGTGACGATCGCGGACCCATAAGTTTTGCCCCTACCAAAAATCGCTCAACGCGCCTAAAGAAGTTGCTCATGGAAAGCGTTCGGTGACGATCACGAACCCATAAGTTTTTCCCCTACCAAAAATCGCTCAACGCGCCTAAAGAAGTTGCTCATGGAAAGCGTTCGGCGACGATCGCGAATCCATAAGTTTTTCCCCTACCAAAAATCGCTCAACGCGCCTAAAGAAGTTGCTCATGGAAAGCGTTTGGTGACGATCGCGAATCCATAAGTTTTTCCCCTACCAAAAATCGCTCAACGCGCCTAAAGAAGTTTTCGCTTCAAAAATAATCAGACAACTTATCATAATATACCAATAATTACAAGCAGTGTATAATCATGATCACGTACAGTTACATAACACAAAGTAAAATATCGTAACTATAATCAATATAAAATGTGGATTCAGGTTATCCAAATCACTTACTACAGTATCAATTAAACATCAAACATGTCTTCCTTCACTGTTTTGTTGCTCTGCATCCAAGCTTGCCTGATCCAGGTAAGGGAATTCAACAAGTTTGTTTGTGATATTTTTATTGGTATTCAAATTCGAATGTAGCTGACATTTTGTAAAATTTTGGAAACCAATTTCAAATGGTTTATTTTTTTAAGGTGTTTTATAAGCTGCACATAGTTTTTAGAAGCTCTAAAGTCCTTTAATCTTTGCTCTTATCCCAGATATAGATAGACCTAGATAACGCAAGTATCACGATCTGTATTAAAACCAAGCGTGCCATTTTTAGGGTTACGTAGCCAAATGGCAAAAAACGGAACCTTTATGGATTCGTCATGTCTGTTTGTCTGTCCGTCCGTATCTCACAGCCACTTTTTTCCGAAACTATAAGAACTCTACTGTTGAAACTTGGTGAGTAGATGTGTTCTGTGAACCGCATTAAGATTTTCACACAAAATTAGAAACAAAACAATAAATTTTGGGGGCTCTTCATACTTAGAACTGAAACTCAAATTTTTTTTCATCATCAAACCCATACGTGTGGGCTATCTATGGATGGGTCTTCAAAAATGATATTGAGGTTTCTAATATCATTTTTTTCTAAACTGAATAGTTTGCGCGAGAGACACTTCCAAAGTGGTAAAATGTGTGTCCCCCCCTGTAACTTCTAAAATAAGAGAACGATAAAACTAAAAAAAATATATATGATGTACATTAGCCTCTTTAAGGGGGTCGCCATGCTTTAAAATGTTATATTTGAAAACAACAAAAAAAAAACGATTACCTTAAAGCTTAGGTTAAAACAAATCAACAAATACCTAGTAGTCACATGAATTATTAATTTGAAGTTGAACATACGCCATTCACATTATTGTGATGGTTGCGCCTGTTTCTCGTTAACCAATTTTTTTTTTACACATACGATTAACTTGTTCTCTAAATTTCGGCGATTTGTCTGCAAACACAGAAATCGCCGAAAAGACGAGTTTTAATTGAACCATAGATGAAAACGTTACCTTGCACAAGTAGGAGGTTCCAAATGAAATCAAGCACTTCGAAGCTTCTGTGGTTAATTGTGGGTATTTTGTTTTTCTGCTTAACCAAAAAGTATCCAAAGAGACAGACTTGAATTCCAAGTTAGAAACCGCGTAGGGTAGGGGGTCGCGAAATACGTATGTGAAATATGTGTGTAGGCATGGTGGGATACAATAAATTGGAAACAAGGAGGGACATAGCTCTTGCTACCTATATTTTTACATTATTGCGTGGCAAGACTTCAAACCCGGGTATATTGAAAGAAATAAACCTGTGTGTGCCCGACAATTATGTATTGCGAAGGCGACGGCCATGTCTATTGGCGGTACCCAGTAGTAGGACTAATCTACTGAGTAAAGCCCCTTTATCGCGTACCTTGCGTGTACTTAATGACGTAGCAGACAGAATAGATATTTTTACTTGTTCTCTGAGTGAGTTCACAAAAACCACGATGAATGAATAACATAATATGTTATTGTAAATAATAATAATGTAATTATGGCCACACTATTGAATTAGGAAATTCCTGTAATGATAGTGATGATGAGTTAATAAATAAATAAATGTTTCCATATTAAGGAGGCACATTATGAAAAAGGTTAAAAAACACTTTAGCGTAACGGCCGAAATAAAATTCATTTATTGGTATACTAGCAAACTTACCTAAGTAACCAAACCAATTCGACCAATTGCATTACAACTTCTCAAGATGAGCTTATTGACTAACATTCTTCATTTGTTTTCTTACAGAATGCATTCAGCTACGGAGCTGATTTCGGCTGTGGCGCTGGCCTCGCAAACCCAGCGGCCTACGGCTATGGACCAGCCATAGCTGCTCCTACCACCTGCGGATATGGAGCAGGACTGGCCGGACCCGCTGCCATTGCCTCTAATGCCTATAACAGCTACGGTGCAGGATACGCAAGCCCTGCTTACGGCTACCAAGCTGGTCTTAGCTCCTACGGTGGCGCCGGTGAAGGCAATGTAGGTGTTGCAGGAGAGTTGCCCGTTGCTGGTAACACTGCTGTTGCCGGTCAGGTGCCGATTATGGGCGCTATTGGCTTCAATGGTGCTATTCCCGCCGGTGGCGCCGTGTCGATTGCTGGTAACTGCGCCTGCGGGTGCAATGGTCAATACCAGTACCAGTATTGAGTTTTTTAAGTCTTAAATAAATCAAAATTTTAGTAATAAACTGATTATTTTTATTTTGTAAATGACAATCCTTATCGTGGATGTATGAAATACATAATACATGTCGTAGTAAGTTTTTAAACTGTCATGGTCACTAATATTATTATTAACATAAGCGGGACTGGTTATAGAAGCTATTGAGATTACCAAATATAGGAACTTCAACCGGGATGATGGGTTTCAACTGTCGAGAGCCTGGAATCCAGTGGTTCAGCTGTGTAAAAACCGAAGAAGTGCCGAAAAAATTTCGCGAGCGGACACAGTGAGTTTCGTGTGTCGGGAACATAATCGAGTTGCGAGTGATAGTGGTAGCGGTACTGAGTGAAAAAAGCGAACAAGAAAGAGGGTAGACCGTTTGTCTGCTCATAAACACCCACCCGCAGTGACTTCAGTTTATCCGTGATCATGGTGCTTGCAACAGCGCCGAAATATCGGGAACTCAGAACAATGAATAAACATGGTAAATATCCCGCTTATGTTAATAATAACATGTCGTAGTGGTCTCCAGTTGGTGTCATTCTTTGGTACCAGTGGTGTTTTCATATTTATACCCAAAGTCTCTAATTCAGATCATTTATGTAAACAAAGTAATGTCAAGAAATGTCACTGTCAAAATGACAGGACAGTCAAGTGGTACAAAACATTTTATCATTTTGTTTTTGTAAATAGTCATCGCTAAAATTAAAGTGAATTAATTATAAGAACTATGCAAACAAAATACCGTTGCCAAACAATGATTTGTGTAGTATGTCGGAGACACGGCATATGATCGTCCTAATCAGCCCTTTTAAGTCCAGTGCTAGACGTAGGCCTCTCAAAATCGATTTCCACTCAAAACAGTTTACAGCCGTTTTCATCCAAAATGTGGCTAGATAATTAGGCTACTTACAATATGAATCTATGAATGAGAGTTGTAATATTAATGTTGATGAAGGTATAAAAAAATTGAAAATGTTTGGATCTCCTGCATTGTTACCCAGTATCATAAAATATTTTATACCAGAAAATCTTCTTTTTTTAATAACTTTGTTTAAAACCGAAATTTTATAAAAATAATTACGGTATGATTATTTTTTATTTATTATTTCTTAAAATCAGTACTTAAAAGAAAATGAAACCTCTTTTTTCGCCATTTTATGTGAATTACCATTACGAAGATATTTTGTTGTTATGTTATCCCCTTTGTTTACATAAATTATCTGAATTTGAGACTTTGGGTATAGCGATATATTTTTTTTTTAATCAACTGGTTAAATAAAAACACCGTTGTCTGATTCAACAAAACCACACAACACACAACGTTAAAGGGCTATTCCAGTTGGCTGAATTTAATCATATAAATGACACAGTTACTGAATTCAGACAAGTTAGTCATTTAGAAAGTAACAGATTGCAAAGAAAAACAGTCGCTGAATTAGTTACCTATTGAATTTAGCAAAGTGGAATAGCCGCTATACTGATACTTTACCTACACACATTAGATTAAACCAAAGAGATAATAATTATGTATAATGTTATACATACATATGCTCACGCCTTAATCGCACGGGGCAGAAACTATATCACCAGGGGTCTCTAGATCCTCGATCTAGAGACCCCTGGACACCTACCTCGGATACGGACAGCACAACCCCCTCCTAACTAATACTAGACTAGGTGAAATCGATTATGTACCAAAAAAAAGACAGGACTCGGCTGCTCAGCAAGCGAACGACCGCTCCACGTCCCCATAAATTATAATTAGCTGTAAATAGGATAGGGCAATATAGAAAAACATTATTAGTTTATATAAATTAATTCTGTACACACTAACAAGCTCACAGCACACACTACACGACACTTATATAGATCTCTTTCAGACAAACATAGGTAGACTGTAAGTAGCTGACACACCCACAGGCCGAATACACCACCGACCTGTGGACATAATGTAACATATGAACCAGGGAAATAAACATCTATTCTATTCTATTCTATTCAGAAACTATAGAACGCCACCTGCTACGCTCCTTAGTACTCCTTTTGCTTCGTTTAGATTCATACATCAAGTTATACACGCACGCGAGTGTACGCACCCTACCTTTCTAATGTACATCACCAATTAGGTCACTATATGTTCTCCTGGGGCATCTCCTCCCGGCATTTCCACACACATCTGCTTTGTAAATACCTTTTGTTTAATGTTTTTTAAATATTTATTATACCTACCTATGTACATACTAGCTGACCCGACAGACTTCGTTCTGTCAAAAGCTATAGTATAAATTCCACTACTCTACCCTACCCTAGCCTACCTACCTACCAAAAACTAAAAAAAAAAATAGATAGTAGCCGATTCTCATACTGTATATGCATACAAAATTTCATAAAAATCGGTCAAGCCGTTTCGGAGGAGTATGGTAACTAACATTGTGATACGAGAATTTTATATATAAGATAATACAGGTTGGATTTTTGAGTCGGGGCAGTAGGTAAAGGTAACCTAGATAACAAAGATAACTAGGTAGAAAAACGGTTTCAGGAGACTGTCCTTATTTTTTTGAGAAATTTTAATCCGCATTCACAGATTTTGAAAAGAATGTAGTCAGCAAGAAAATGGTCCATTTTCACAAAACTCTTTTATTGATGCCAATTGATCCTGTTTCTTATATGGATCAAAAAGTTCTATCGGACCAACTGAGATGAGTACTAGAGTAGAGGAAAGACATAAAATCGCATAAAACTTTTCACATAGGAAATGAGCCTCCAATTAACTTTATAGAGTTTCGTACCTCAAAAGGAAAAAATTAAACCCTATAGAATCATTCGTGTGTCTGTCTGTCCGTCTGTCACAGCCAACTTGCTCCGAATTAATGGACCGATTAAGTTGTTTAGTACACATCTGAACTTTCATGACCCAAACACGGACGCGTAACGAAAATGAATGAATTTTGAATATGACATAAGGGGTAACTTTCGGGGTAGGTACATAGATAGATAGATAGATAGAATACTCTTTATTATGTACACCATAAAAATTACAGATATAAATGTAGAACTGTTACATAGGGTGCCACAATGGGCGGTCTTATCGCTAAAAGCGATCATACCTAGTGGTCAACATATTCTTTAGTGCTTGCACAGTGATTTTTGGAACTGCAGAATATGTTGACCTCTGGGCATGTATGTGCATACCTACCTCTTGAAAGTCTTACAAAATCCCAATCCATTCGCTGTTTTATTTTTGTAAGTGCATCGCGTCGCATCCCGTCGTTCGCTCGTGCTTTAACTTCGTTAACGCTTAGCGTTCTTTCTGACTTTTGTTCTTTTAGCTTGGCTTCTAAGGATCGTAGCGTGTTGCTTATAGCCTTCCTCGATAAATGGACTATTCAACACTAAAATAATTTTTCTATTCGAACCAGTAGTTCCTGAGATTAGCGCGTTCAACCAAAAAAACTCTTCAGCTTTAAGATGTTGATTGAAATCAAGTGATGTCAAGGAAAATTTTATTCACATTTAAATACTTGTGATCAATAACATATTTATTTGGATAAGGATTAATATTATACGAGTATTATGTTGATAAAACTCCTTCGCAAATAATGCATTAATTTCGAACAAATTTGATTACCATAAAAAAAGGTTATAGTGAGTCAATCTTAAAAGATAGACATATGCTGTAGCGGACTTTTTTTTAAATCTTAAAGAGGAATAATTCCATCATACATGATATTTGCGTAACATAAACCCTTTACGCAGCGCACGCATCGGAAGCTCTCAAAAAGGAATAATTTTTCCCGTTTTTGCAACATTTTCCATTTATGCTACGCTCCTACTGGTTGTAGCGTGATGTTATATAGCCTATAACCTTTCTCAATAAATGGACTATACAACACAAAAAAAAAACAATTCCAACCAGTAGTTCCTGAGATTAGCGCGTTCAAACAAACAAACAAACAAACTCTTCGGCTTTATAATATTAATATATAAGTATAGATATATAACAGTATATATATATTATCAACTCAGCCTATTGCAGTGCACTGCTGGACATAGGCTTCTCCCAGGCTGCACCACAACACCCTGTCCTCCGCCTTACGCATTCCGTGTGTACCATAGACACCATTTTTAGGTCGTCGGTCCATCTAGCTAGGGGGCGTCTCACACTACGCTTGCCGATACGCGGTCTCCACTCCAGGACTCATCTGCTCCACCGGCCATCGGTCTTAAAAACATAGCCAGCCCACTTCACAGTTTTCTCTTCAAGCGATTCATTCTAAAGAAAAACGGCCACATTCCTCTCGTTCGTATTTTGTTGCTTCGTGTCTCAATATGAAACGATATAAAAGGTATTAGAAAATTCTAGACACACCGAGGTATTTGTTGAGCCATTTTTCATAATTCCTTCTCAGTCACGAGATAATATTTTTTTAAAGGGGTGGACTCATATATCTTAACGTTGTGTGTGGTGTGGTTTTTGTTGAATAAAAATATTAACCTCAGTAATGTTTATAAAAATGTTTCACTAAATATGAAAACACCTGGTACCAAACAATGACATCAACTGGGGACCACTATGAAATGTTTTATGTATTTCATACATCCACGATAAGGATTGTCATTTACAAAATAAAAATAATCAGTTTAATTACTAACATTTTGATTTATTTAAGACTTAAAAAACTCAATACTGGTACTGGTATTGACCATTGCACCCGCAGGCGCAGTTACCAGCAATCGACACGGCGCCACCGGCGGGAATAGCACCATTGAAGCCAATAGCGCCCATAATCGGCACCTGACCGGCAACAGCAGTGTTACCAGCAACGGGCAACTCTCCTGCAACTCCTACATTGCCTTCACCGGCGCCACCGTAGGAGCTAAGACCAGCTTGGTAGCCGTAAGCAGGGCTTGCGTATCCTGCACCGTAGCTGTTATAGGCATTAGAGGCAATGGCAGCGGGTCCGGCCAGTCCAGCTCCATATCCGCAGGTGGAAGGAGCAGCTATGGCTGGTCCATAGCCGTAAGCCGCTGGGTTTGCGAGGCCAGCGCCACAGCCGAAATCAGCTCCGTAGCTGAATGCATTCTGTAAGAAAACAAATGAAGAATGTTAGTCAATAAGCTCATCTTGAGAAGTTGTAATGCAATTTTTCGAATTGGTTTGGTTACTTAGGTAGGTTTGCGAGTATACCAATAAATGAATTTTATTTCAGCCGTAACACTAAATGAATCAAAAAGGATTGGTATTACGAGTCTTTACGGGCTGTATATCTTTTGAGGAAGCCTTTATATGTGAAAGCTGCGAAGAAATGCTGTTACCATCAGTAGGTACCTAATTATTCTAAAAGAGCTAAACTTTGTGTTAACATTGACGGAATCTTGCTAGCTAAGACAAATTATATGTTAACAAAATCTAAATAAAAAATTCTGACCAGAAGAGCAGAGATTATAAAAGAGAGAACTTTAGAGGTTCTAAAATCTATGTGTAGCTTAAAACAGCTTTAAAAATATATGCGCTTAAAATTGGTTCCCAAAATTCTACGAAATGTTAGTAGCTAACATTTCGTAGAATTTGAATACCAATAAAAAGATAACAAATAATCTTATTGGATTTCCTTACCTGAATGAAACAAGCTTGGATGCAGAGCAACAAAACAGTGAAGGAAAACATGTTTAATTATTGATTGATACTGTAACAAGTGATTTGGATAATTTGTATCTACATTATATATTCTTAAAGTTACGATATTTTACTTTGCATGAGCTAACTGTACGTGATGCTGATTATGCACTGATTGTAACTATTGGTTAATAGTGATAAGGTGTCTGATTATATTTTTTTATTTTTTTTACCGCCTCTGAGGTCTAGTGGTAATACCACCTGTCTCAGATCCAGAGGTCCCGGGTTCGATTCCCAGCGGGGGCAAAAATTTCTTCTCGGCTTGGTAGGGCTTGTTCTAAGTCCGCCTGGCTAGTTACCACCATCTTATCTAAGTCTGTCGCCAAAACAACAATGTTAACAGCATTTGTTGTGTTTCGGCAGTTAGAGGTAAGATAGCCAGTTCCTCTGTGGTTGAGGATTCCGGGTGAAGCTCGCTTCCATCTTCGGCATCAGGTGAGATGAAGGCAAAGAGCTTCCCCGTTGTATGTAAAAAAAAGGTGTTTTTTTTTCATGTTTTATCCGCGTGTTCATTTGTTGTGTTTGTTTGTCTTGTGTGTTTTGCTTTTATCCCAATAATGTTAGGATCTTCTTCTAGTCTACCAGATGCTTCAGTATTTAAAATGGATCATACATATCATTATACTACTGACATATCATTATCCTGATGATCTTCCTTTAATCAGACTTTCGGACTTCAGAGTAACCGTATCAATAAGTGTGCAAAGAATAGTCATTTATGAATGTATGAATGACCTTGTAAATGACTTATTTGTAAAATACAAATTAGCCCGATAAAACTTCATCATCATCATTTAAGCCGAAAGACGTTCACTGCTGGACATAGGCCTCGCCCAAGCACCGCCTCTTCGCCCGATCCTGCGGCCTTTACAAGGTCATCAACGTCAGGTCAACTTGTAATAATGTAATTGTACGTGCTATCATAAAAATTGTGTAGCCGTGTAATGCATTATCAAACCTTATTACGTTATTTTATTGATAAAGTATTTACAAAGGCTTAATATATATATGCCTGTATTGTTTTACAAAAATCATTCACTACTTCTACTTTACAGTCGAAGCTTAGTAAACTACAAATTATAACAAAATGGCGGCCAAGACTTTCCTCATTCTCTGCGCTCAGGCTCTTATGATCCAGGTAATTTAACATTGTTTTCTTTCAAAACATCTCTGACTTTGCGGTTCTTAATAAAAATGGATATACTCTCTTTTCTGCAAGTCCTGCTTTTGTCTTCTCGGCATCTTCTGAGCATGCTCGTTCCATCATAGATCTCATCCACCGTTTTCCATCAGACGAGATCAAGTTCAAGAGCAGGCCCAATTAGTATAAAAAAATAAAAAATAAATCTTTTCTGGTTCATTATTTTTCTGGTTTGCCTTGTTTTAAATGATTATAGTAGTATTTTTTTCAATTCATGATTCCCAAGGGTTCCTTCAATCTCAGGATATAGAACAAAAGCATAGCTTAAAAAGGAAATGTTGTCGGTAGAAAGTAAAATAATGCCGCATATTTTTATACCAAAAATATTTTCTCATGGTGTCCTTCAACTTCTAGCATTTAAATCCAAGATCATTATGCTAACAATATAATTATTTCCACAGAGCATCTACAGTCAAGCCATTCCATGTGCTAATACCATCGGAACAGCCATAGCAGCTGAAGAATACACCTTAGCTGGTAACGCTCTAGCATATGGTCCTGGTAGATTAGGAGTCGGAGCTCCTATGACTGGCTACCCTGCTATCGCTAACTACGGCCTGGCTGCTAACTCCTTCGTTCCTTCAAGCGGTGGCGGTTTTGCTGTCCAAAGCGTCTCCCCCATCGCCCCCACCGGCATCACCGTGGTCTCTGAGAACGCTATCGAAGGTGCTGTCGCTGTGAACGGAGAGCTGCCGTTCTTGAGTGCTGTGGCTGTGGAGGGAGCTTTACCTTCAGCTGGCGCTGGTGGTATCAACTACGGCTGCGGGAATGGCGCTGTTGGTATTGTGAGCGAAGGTGAGTGACACATGACAAATGTCAATTTGTTTTTTAAGTGAAAACTTCAAGCGCGTTGAGCACTTTTTGGGTGAACAAAAATCATGGAACTTGCGTCATCGTCACCGAACGCTTTCTATGAGCTATATGTATACTGTATATATGTGGCAGGGAAATGAGGATATCAGGGATTTCGCGAAATCCTTAGAAATATCACGAAATCCCGGAAGATGTCGAATATTCTTGTTGATTACGTCTACTTGCTAAAAATATCTAGTAATATGACAAAATACCAATTTATCGTCAGTGATATGTCGTTTCACTAAACGAAATCTAGTAAAATGTCAGAAAAGCGGATACGCCGAATAAAAATTGAGCCATGCATTTCTCTCGCTCGCTCTAGTACCCACACGGGCATTAGTGGGACCCACTTTGTTTTATTTCTTTATTCATCAACAGTATTCTTTATTTCACTACATTTAGTTTAGTGAAATGACATATCTCTGACTTTATATCAGTATTTTGTCATATCACTAGATACTTTTAGTTGTAATAAACAAGAATATTCGACATCTACCGGGATTTCGTGATATCCCTAGGGATTTCGTGAAATCCATATACATATATATGTACAGACTTAGTTTTCACTACTATTGGCATTCCCCAAAGACTGCCCCGTTTTTTTAAGTCTTGTGAGCTACTTACTGCTCCTACTTGTAAATGTTACTGATCGGTTAACGAACATCTATACCCAAAGTCTCAAATTCAGATAATTTATGTAAACAAAGGGGATAACATATCAAAAAAATATCTTCATAATGGTAATTTACATAAAATGGCGAAAAAACCGGTTCCATTTTCTTTTAAGTACTGAATTTAAGAAATAATAATTAAAAGATAATCATGCCGTAACAATTTTTATTAATTTTCGATTTTAAACAAAGTTATTAAGAAAAGCAGATTTTCTGGTATAAAATATTTTATGATACTGGTAATAATGCAGGAGATCCAAACATTTTCACATTTTTTACATCTTCAACAACACTAATATTACAACTCTCATTCATAGATTCTTATTGTATGTAGCATATTTTGGATGAAAACGGCTGTAAACTTTTCGAGTGGAAATCGATTTTGGGAGGCCTACGTCTAGCAGTCGACTTAAAAGGGCTGATTATGACGATCATAGGCCGTGTCTCCGACACAATACATAAAATATTGTTTCACAACAGTATTTTGTTTGCATAGTTCTTATAATTAATTTACTTTAATTTCATAGATGATTATTTACAAAAATATAATAATGATAAAATGTTTTGCACCACTGTCCTGTCATTTTGACAGTGACATTTGTTGACATTACTTTGTTTACATAAATTATCTGAATTAGAGACTTTGGGTATAGTAGAAAGATAAATCGCAGGAATAATGAAATTGGCAAGTAGTTTCTTTTTTAAATCAGTGGCTAGGTATTAACAGTTTATTGATATAATGCCAGTCAACCTTTGGGTGAAGCAGAGACAAACAGGCCTCCTACAAGAAACTCTTTAAAAAAATATGTAGTGTTCAATATTCTGCGGTGGTGTGGCCGCTATTTATACATAGTTAAGTTTTCTGTTTGTTCATGTTAGAGTTTTCTTTTTAGATAGATAGATAAAACATTTATTCAGTGCACACAAAAGACATAGTGTGCTATGTCTTTTGTGTGCACTGAATAAATGTTTTTGAAATTTTTAATCGTTTGTGCTCTTGTGTGTTGTGACACACAAGAGCACAAACGATTAAAAATTTCATGAATATTATTAAACAGACAAACATGACATAATTCTATTAAATAACGAATATACAAGGTGCGGTGTGCGTCTCAAGGTTGCACCAAATGGGAGTCGAATGGGATTCGTTTGCACACTGTGTATGTTACATTACCTACTCTTTAATTTTGACCATCTTTCATCATTATCTGCCCAGCCTTTTCCCAACTACATTGGGTTTGGCATCTAGTCTTACCGAATGCAGCTGAATTCCAGTATTTCACATGGAGCGAATGCATATCTGACTTCCGCAACCTTAATTTTTACCATCGTTTCGATATTACCTTCAAGCAATTATTAAAATTCCATTCTCTTTTCAGGTATCTCTCCTGCTGTTGCTTCCGCTGCTGCTTACCCAGCAGGACTTGGATATAATGCGCCCGGTGTAGCTGGAGGGATCGGCTACGGTGCTGGTCTGGGAGGCCGTGGGTACGGCGGTGTGGGCTTCGGACTGGGTGGTTCCGGCTGCAGTGGAATTTACTAAGTTACGTTTTAAATAAATTGGTTGTTATTTAGTTGGGTAATGATGTTGTTTGATTTTTCAAGATGCACTTTCAGTCATAATCCGAAAGATTTTGAGGGCAATTCTTAATCCATTGCTTCATTTGTTTGACAAATTCGTCTACTCAACAACGTTATGAACTGTCTAAATAATTAAGGCAAGGTTCTTCAAGCGTGCGTTCTTGTTTAAAATACCGATTGGAGTAAATATCTAATGTTTAAAATATCAACAGTTATTACACCTAAGTTTGATACACCAACATTTGAAATACCAAATGACCAAAATACAGTGGAAACTCAAACTCAAAGCATTTATTTCAAATAAACCAATTACAGGCACTTTTGAATTGTCAATGGGTCGGTCAGACAGAAAGATGAAGCTAGTTGCCCATTCCAAAGCGTAGTAGGTTCTGTAATGTAGGTAATGTAGGTAAACCCACGAGCAACTTGGAAGTAGCGTCCGCCGGTCGCTGCCGCGGCACCGGTCGCTGCGCTCGCTCGGCTCACGCGTGGTTGGTCACAGTTCTAACCTAACCTATTTCACCCAGTTCAAAATGACGAAGCATACCTACAATCTGCCGCAGAAATGTTTTCACTGTTATCTAATTATCTAGTCGCAGGCCGATTGTATGATTCATCATTTTGAACTGGGTGAAATAGGTTAGGTTAGGTTAGAACTGAACAACCGCGTGTGAGCCGAGCGAGAGAAGCGAATGGTGCTGTAGCAGCGGCCGGTGAACGCTACTTCCAAGTTGTTAGCAGATTTTTTTTTCATCATCATCATCATCAGCCTATAGCAGTCCACTACTGGATATAGGCCTCTCCAATTACACGCCATTCAGCTCAATTCTCGGCAACTCTCATCCAGCTGCTACCAGCCACCCTGCGGAGATCGTCGCTCTACCTAGACTGAGGACGTCCTACCTAACGTTTGCCGATTCGCGGTCTCCACTCAAGAACACGTCTACCTCAACGATCATCGGTTCTACGGCTAATATGGCCGGCCCATTGCCACTTCAGCTTGCTTATTCTGTGAGCTATGTCGACAACTTTGGTTCTCTGCCGGATCACCTCGTTCCGGATTCGATCACTCAGAGAAACTCCAAGCATAGCCCGTTCCATAGCTCGCTGAGCGACCTTGAATTTATGGACCAGCCGTACCGTCAGTGTCCACGTTTCGGCTCCATAAGTCATAACGGGCAGGACGCACTGATTGAAGGCCTTGGTCTTAGCAATAACCAATACTTCCCACAGTACGCTCACAGTAGTATAGATATGGCTGATTATATTGAGAGAGACGTACTTTCTTCGTCTTATAGGTTAATAAAACATAAAATTCATTGGCAAATTACTATTTTATTGCGTCATTTCTTTGAGTATTGCTAGCACGAAAAAAGTTCCAACCTCGCTATTGAGGTCATCCCTACAAGTGGCGGATCCATGCCTATATCCAGCACATCTTCAATCTCTCCTACTGGTCTTTCTGTAGTCTCCGAAAAAGTCTTCGAAGGAACCTTGTATGTAGTTGGTGAGCTGCCGTTCGTTAGTGCTGTGGCTTTGGAAGGCGAGTTCCCAAGTGGCGGTGCTGGTGCCGTTAGCTACAGCACCGGTAACGGGGTTACTGCTATTGAGAGCATCGCTCCTTCTGCTGCTGCTGCCATTGCTCCTGCTGCTGCGTATGGCGCTGGAGTTGGAGCTTATGGTGCTGGTATTGGTGCGTGCGGTACTGTTATTGGGGTTTACGGTGCTGGTATTGGAGTTTATGGCCCTGCTGTAAGTATTGCGCCTTTGTCTCTACTACCTAGAGCTGTTTGCAACGCTCCCGTTGCAGGGATTGTTGCTCCCATCGATGGTTGCTATCCAACTGGAATTTACTACTAAACTATGTGTATTTGGAAGATTGCATACTATGTGACCAAATAAAAGCAATTCCCATGAGATTTTATTGTATTATTAGCTTCTGCCCGCGACTTCGTCCGCGTAAAATTCAACCCTGTCGCATCGCATTGCCCGCCCGCGATTATTTAGATTTCGCTTAGCGTTCTTTCCGACTTTTTGCCATTTGTTCGACTCCTTAAGGTCGTAGCGTGATGTTAAATAGCCTATAACCTTCCTAAATAATTGTGCTATCCAACACAAATAATTTTTCAATTCGAACCAGTAGTTCCTGAGATTAGCGCGTTCAACCAAACAAACGCTTTAGCGTTTTAAAATTATGATATCTCCTAAGATGTTGATTGAAATCAAGTGATGTTAAGGACAATTTTCTTTAAGTTAGGGGAAATATGCGTCACATCGCTCAGCGATGAATATGAAGCAATGGATTAGGAAAATCCTTTAAAATCATTCAGGTTATGAAGGACGTAATACGTAATGACGTAGTGTGGACGCAACGTGTGTCGATACTCTTGCGTCATCCCATCTTTCTGACTTGGCGAGCTTTTCTGGCGATGCTGCTGCAGCTGCTGAAAACCTCAAGCGGTGAAAGTATAGCAACCTTATCGGTAGCTATATTTTTGAGCCGTTTGAGGTTGAAACCATCGGGCCTCCGAGTGCTCATGTTTTGTTCAATGAAATCTCCAAAAGGCTAGTTGAATCTTCCCGTGACCCAAGGGCTGGCTTTTACCTTGGCCAGAGGTTAAGCATTGCCATACAACGTGGCAATACTGCCAGTCTCTTGGGTACATTACCATTTGGCAGCGATGCGGAGGAAGTTTTCGACGCCATATTTCAGTTTAGTTTATTAATGGTTTTAGTTAGGTTAGTTTATTATATTTTTAATTTAAATAGTTTTTTAGTTAATTTGATTGTGTTTGTAGGTGTGTCACGCATATATCTGGTATTGGGATGAATAAAACGCATGCGACTAAAAGAGTTATGAATATAAATAAATATGGTTCTTCCTTCAAATTTGAGATGCCACAAATTGGCGACGATAGAAGAACCAGTGCAGTGATTGAAATAAGAGGTGACCAAATTATGGATTGAAAGACGATAAAATATTCCAAAAAATTAAAGTGTTTGGGTGAAGTTGGCTACAGGACGCCGGTTTGCATTGCAAAAATTTAGGAGACGCCATATTGCGTTTGAAAGTGCTCAACAAAATCAAGAAAATAAAATCAATTTCGAGTAAAAGTCTACTTTTAGTGCTGAACGTAAAGATTGCTTTACTTTAGTAACAGAAGTTGGATAATTATCTTCCATTTGGAGTTAGTTAGTACAGGGCCTCAAGTCTGCTATTACAATAGTGTCAGAATGGTCTCTTCATTGTGAGTTTTTGACAGATTTACCATACAAAAACTGTCAAATACTCACAATGGCGAGACCATTCTGACACTATTGTAATAGCAGACTTGAGGCCCTGGACATTTGATTTGAAGGAAAAGAGAATGAATAAGAATTAACTTCATCATCATCATCATCATTTCAGCCGAGAGGCGTCCACTACTGGACATAGGCCTACCACAGTTGGGGTGGTTTGCCATAATAGCCACGCTTGGCAGGTGGGTTGGCGATCGCAGTATGGTGTTAAAAATGCATTGAGAACGCTGCTGCCCATTCTCTAGTAAGTTCTTTAGTCGCCTTTTATGACACCCACGGGAGGAAACAGGGTGGTACTATTCTTTACGTCCGGCACCACATGGCAAGAATTAACTTGGCAGGTGAGAACAGATCCCAAGTAAATTGAGAAAAAGGCAGTCTTCTTGTTTTTCTTCTTTTTCAGAGTTTTTATGCCACCCATGGGCAGAAGACTTGGCTTTACATGCCGTCGAGAAATATCTCTCAGGCATGCCAGTTTCCTCAAGATGTCTTCCTTTTTTTAAGCAAGTGATAATACATATTTCGCACGAGTGGGGCGAAGAGGTGAAACGCCGGGGCGTAACTCCGCTACCGCGAAAAATCACGGCACAGCGGACAGAGCTCCGGCGGAATCTCAATGCGGATGGAGGGTGCGATTGTCGCAACCCAGCGCTGGGCACGCCACAATCGTGGCGATAACTCCCCTCTTTGAGGAGTGGCTAGAGAGGCACCACGGCGTCCTCACCTACCTCCTGACACAGGGCCTCACCGGACACGATTGTTTAGGGAGGTTCCTATTTCGGATAAGGCGGGACGAAACGCCCAGGTGTTACCACTGTGTGGATCGCCCGGAGGACACGGTGAAGCATACGGTGGAGCTCTGCTCGGCTTGGGCAGAGCACCACCATGTCCTCATGGAGGCGATCGGCGGCGGCGAACTCTCGCGTCCAGCCCTGGTCCAGGCCATGGTCCGGAGCGAGAGTGCATGGGAGGCAGTCACCTCCTTCTGCAAAGCATTAAAGCTCGCGAAGGAGGAAGCGGAACGCGTGAGGGAGAGGCAGTCTGTGCGCCCTCATGCCCCTAGTCGCCGCAGGAGACGCCCTGGTCGGCGTGAATCTATAGCCGATTCCCGGCCACCGTAGGCGCAGGCTTACGGACGGCGAGCTATGGGCAGTTCGCCGTCCGGTAAGGTCTAGTCCCGGGTCGACGGCACGTTTTATTCCACGTGCGCCCCAAAGACATGTCAGCACGCACTGACGGGGTCCGCAAGGACCGATGCCTCCCAGGGTTGCGGGTTTGTCCGAAAGGGATACCGTGGCCCTGACACAAAGACAACTGAAGTAATATGGGTGGGTTTTAATCAGTAAAAGCCTGACACGCCCTCCCGCTCCGCCCAGAGTGGGAGAAGTTATTTGATAATTTCACACAAAGAAGAAAAAAAAAGGCATTCTTGTTTCCTCACGATGTTTTTCTAGACCTTTTTTTTAAGCACGTGATAATTATACAACACGCACATGAATCCGAAAAGGCAGAGGTGTGTGCATTACATTCAAACTCGAGACATATTATGACTTGGCAGTCCGACGGTTACACCACTAGGCTATCACAGCAAGAGCAGTAAGAAGAAGAGATAGAACTGTCCAGCTGCAGTGCGAATGCTTCTACTCAGACGAACTCACACTCAAATCATTTATTTCAATTAAACCATTTACAGGCACTTTTGAATTGTCAAGGAGTCGGTCAGTAAGTAAAATGAAGCTACATTCCCATTCCAAAGCGTAGGTACCTATGGAGAAGAACGGGCAAGAAACTCCATGGACACTCTTTTAAATTAAATTGTTACAAAAGTATTCGTTACATCTATAATGTTGAATTTATAACTAAACTAGCTTTTGCCCGCGGCTTCGCCCGCGTGGATGTCGGTTAACGCATAAAAAAGTACCCTATGTCCTTCTCCATATCCCAGGCTATATCTCAAAATTCTAACTTAATATTAATTTTAATGTGATTCACTATGTGAATAGAAACTGAAACAAATGATTTAATATAATAAAAGTACTTATGTTCTGAACGTGAATGAGTCTTTACCTAAAGATAACAAACACGAAATCAAAATACGAAATTTCACTCAAATTCTTAAAGCAATCAATTGTACCAAATAAAAGTGCAACACAAATAATAATTTTAAAATAGTTCACGTAAGTACCAACAATGTGAAAACAAAACAAAATCCTCCGAAATGTCGCATGATACACCGCTTGTGCTGATAAAACGCTCCAAATATCTAATCAACACCATTGGTGCATAACTTTTCTCAGGGTCACGTTCGCAATTGGACGAAATATTAGACATTTATTTTGTACTTGCAACACGATCTGGCTGTAGAATTCGATTAATCGACTAATACTTGACCGGTTGACATTTTAGCGGGAACACCACTAAACGAACGAAAAAAAAGAAAACAAAATACGTCTGTACTCTGTGGTCGTGTGGCGGTGTGGCGCGGTGCCTAATGTAAACATTCATCAAGGTTATACGTGCGTAAAGTATGGATTCAATGAGAAAACGGTTTAATCTTAGAAAAATCTTATGCAGAATTAGAAGATATGTCAGTGAAAAAGTAACGAAAGTTTTGGAATGCACAAATTTTGATCATAAGGCCGCCGTGTTTTGTAATGTTTTTATGATAAATATTGTTGTATACTGTTTGAAATACACATAAGTAGCTAGCTTATTTATCTTCGAATATAATTTGGCTAATAGCTATTGATATTATAGAGTATTGTTATCGTAATCGTATTTCCAAGAGTAAAATTCTGCAAACAAATACCTACAAAAAGACAATAAAATGGATATAGTATGTTATCCTTAAGAGATAGACATATGCCATCGCGGACTTTTTTGAAGACCTTTATAAGATACATAATTTCACCATTCATTATTTTGTTATATCTCAAAGGGTTTAGACAGCGTTTTCGTTGAAAGCTCCCAGATGGCTTATTTTTTTCCGACACCTCCAACAAATATCGTTAATTCATACAAAAATGCATACAAAAACTTAACAAATTATATACTAAAACCTTCCTCGAGAACCTAGCTATTCATTGGTGAAAACAGCATGAGAATCGGATCAGTAGTTTTTGAGTTTATCGCGAACAGACAGACAGACAGACAGACGCGGCGGAGGACTTTGTTTTATAATATGTAGTGATGTGAGAATGATGTAAAAATAAAAATAATAAAAACTTACACGTTAAAAGCGTCAAGAGTAGGTACAACAAATAGAAACAAAATAAAATAACCCGTGGCAGCTAAGAGATGACCAGTCCCAACTGACGGCGCCCGTTCACGAACATGACACATGGATTAGCACCATTCAGCTCAACCATTTTGATGGGAGCTAAATGATCCAACACACACGCCACCATCAGCGAGACATCTAAGTGAGCATGACATACAGCACATCAAGCATCAGCTTTCATCAGCATTCAAGTCAATGAAAGACATAAATAACCCGGTCAATGGTAGCTCTATAGTACATGGACTCAAACCTGTGCTATGCATTTATATAATACAAAGGAGATTGAGTTTATACAATTCAAAGATAGTCTTACACTCTTCAGCAGCTCGAACATTATTGTCAAATGTTAATCAACTAGCTGTGGTTGTGGAGCAGGACCAGCATTCAGCCAAGCATTTTTATCAGCGATGTAATCCCCCAACTTATAATATGCCTGCCTGCATAGAAGAAGAAAATATCGCCATTACTGATCACTGTACATTCTGCACAATGATGATTAGGTCAAAAACCTGGATCGAATAGAATCTACGGATTTTTCACTTCTCTATCCCTTCATTTCGAATGGATTACTTCCATTTTTAATTACGGGTTTTATGGTCGCGAATCATATTTTAATAAACATATACACAGACAACGAGCCACATACAGTAAAAACCGTTTATAACGACTTCGAAAGAACCGCTGGACTACGGTTGTAATAGCCGATAGACGTTATAACCAAACACTATCACTATCACTATCACTTCACTACATATTATAAAACAAAGTCCTCCGCCGCGTCTGTATGTCTGTCTGTCTGCACCGATTCTCATGTTGTTTTCACCAATGGATAGCTTGGTTCTCGAGGAAGGTTTTAGTATATAATTTGTTATGATTTTGGATGCATTTTTGTATGAATTTACGATATTTGTTGGAAATGTCGGAAAAAAATATGCCGTCTGGAAAGCTTTCAACGAAAACTCTGTCTAAACCCTTTGAGATATAACAAAATAATGTAGGGTGGAATTATGTATTTTTTATAGATCTTCAAAAAAGTCCGCGATGGCATATGTCTATCTCGTATGGATAACATACTATATCCATTTTATTGACTTTTTGTAGGTATTTGTTTGCCGAATTTTACTCTTGGAAATACGATTACGATAACAATACGCTATAATATCAGTAGCTATTAGCCAAATTATGTTCGTAGATAAATAAGCTAGCTACTTATTTGTATTTCAAACAGTGTACAAGAATATTTATCATAAAAACATTACTAAATACGGCGGCCTTATGATCAAAATTTGTGCATTCCAAAACTTTCGTTACTTTTTCACTGACATATTTATCACTTTTCGATAAACTAACACTCAATACGAAATCTACACTTATTTCTCAGTAATTCTGTATAAAATTCTTCAAAGATTAAACCGTTTTCTTTTCTCATTGAATCTTTACGAACGTATAACCTTGATGAATGTTTACATTAAGCACCGCACCACACCGCCACACGACCACAGAGTACAGACGTATTTTGTATTTTTTTTTTTTTCGTTCGTTTAGTGGTGTTCCCGCATTAAATGTCAACCGGTCAAGTATTAGTCGATTAATCGAATTGCAAGACCAGATAGACCAGTTCGTGTTGCAAGTACAAAATACATGTCAAATAAATTTCGCCCAATTGCGAACGTGACCCTGAGAAAAGTTATGCACCAATGGTGTTCATTATATATATTTCGAGCGTTTTAGCAGCACAAATGGTGTATCATGCGACTTTTCGGAGGATTTTGTTTTGTTTTCACATTGTTGGTACTTAAGTGAAATATTTTTAAATTATCATTTGTGTCGCACTTTTATTTCGTGTTGTAATTTGGTACAATTGATTGCTTTATGAATTTGAGTGAAATTTCGTATTTTGATTTTGTGTTTGTTATCTTTAGGTAAAGACTCATTCACGTTCAGAACATAAGTACTTTTATTATATTAAATCATTTGTTTCGGTTTCTATTCACATTGTGAGTCACATTAAAATTAATATTAAGTTAGAATTTTGAGATATAGCCTGGGATATGGAGAAGGACATAGGGTACTTTTCTATGCGATAACCGACATCCACGCGGGCGAAGCCGCGGGCAAAAGCTAGTGTCAAATAAACTGAAATACTGGGACCTAAAAATTTCGTCGTTATAACCGGTTTTTACTGTATTACAAAAAACGTAAGAAAATTTGAATTTCGCGGTCTACCTTAGTGCTTCCGGGACAACTTTTAAACGTATATAAAAATATTAAAATAGTAGATGGAGCCGACATTTCCTATCTGACTACCCCGAGAAGAAATGAAACAAACTCAGCGTTAGTACTATTGGTACAGGCGTAGTCGTATATTTATTTATTTATTAACTTTAGTACATGGAGGACTTGGAAAGAATTTATCCTAAGAACAAACTTAACATTGTAGTTGGTAAACAAAATCTCCCATACATTCCAACTGCAAAAGTTTGTACGCACAATATCGAGAGATTTACCATGTTATTTTAAGACCATAGACTTCTTATAGATTTTCCTGTAATCTATAAGTATAGAACTATTTTCTGTACTGTTTTCAAAATTTTAGGTTCAGTAGTTTCGTCTATTTTCACTTATAACTTTACAATAATTTATTTTAAAATTATACAAAAAAATATATTTGAGACCCTTACAGTAAGCCCTTTCATTTGATATGTCACACGGTAGTTTGCAAAACTTTTTTTTTTGAATTTTCTTGTTCGTCCCCCAAAACTGACCCCAATATTCTAAATTCATTTATTTACGGTTCACGTCCGTGTTTGGGTCACTCAAATTGATATGTACACCATATTTCAACTTAATCGGTTTATTACATAGATAAGGGGGGGAATGGTAAGTTTTCGTCGATTTTCACTTATAACTTAAAAAAAAAAAAATAATTTGCAATTAATAAAAAAAATATTTGAGACTCTCACACACGGTACCGTGTGACATATCAAATGAAAGGGTCATTTGATATGTCACACGGTACCGTGTGTGTTGGATCATTTAGCTCCCTTCAAAATGGTTGAGCTGAATGGTGCTAATCCATGCGTCATGTTCGTGAACGGGCGCCGTCAGTTGGGGGACTGGTCATCTCTTAGCTGCCACGGGTTATTTTATTTTATTTTGTTTCCATTTGTTGTACCTACGCTTGACGCTTTTAACGTGTAAGTTTTTATTATTTTTATTTTTACATCGTTCTCACTTTTAGTTATAAATTCAACATTATAGATGTAACGAATACTTTTGTAACAATTTAATTTAAAAGAGTGTCCATGGAGTTTTTGCCCGTTCTTCTCCATAGGTACCTACGCTTTGGAATGGGAATGTAGCTTCATTTTTCTTACTGACCGACGCCTTGACAATTCAAAAGTGCCTGTAAATGGTTTAATTGAAATAAATGATTTGAGTTTGAGTTTGAGTTCGCAAAACATTTTTTAAAATTGTATGCCCCCCAATACTGACCCCAATATTCTAAATTCATTTATTTACGGTTCACGTCCGTGTTTGGGTTACTCAAATTGATATGTATACCAAATTTCAACTTAATCGGTCCATTACATTCGGAGCAAATTGGCTGTGACAGACGGACAGATAGACAGACAGACAGACACACGAGTGATCCGGAACCCTAAAAACATACAAAAAATGAAACCATAGTCACCAGAAAGCCAATTACAAATCCTCACGTATAGACTAAAATTATAATTTATGATGTGAGCACAAAACCAGAAAAAAAAAAAAAAAACACCGCCTTAAAGTAAGAAGCAATATAAATACTTGGTTTGCAATTATGTATATGACAGAAACAATAGAGAAAATAATAAAAAATAAAAACAAATAATATCTAGCGCTACTTGAAAATTTTTCTAGCCGAATTCACATTTCAATTCATATTGTGTGTACATAAACAATTGGATTTTATCGCTGTATTGCGATCTTTAATTCTTCGAAAATCGACGGCCTATTAGTCGTATTAACATTATTTCGAAATGGATAAGAAACTCACGCATGTTTTCTATGCGTTCCTATGCGCACATTTTGTAATTAGGCAGATAAAGTATTATAATTTCGAAAATTTTTAGTAATTATTATATAATATGTCAGGAGTTTTTGTATAAAAACTTCGGCTGTTTTAGAAAAGGTCAGTTCAAGTTTGTTTTCAATAACGGACAACCAACCACGTAGTTCTAAAATCCAATATGTCTGCCAAAGCCGCCATCTTCGTCCTTTTTGCTCAAGCGCTTGTAATCCAGGTATGTATATTTTTTTTGCTTTTTTCTCATAAACAGTAATACTCTTCGGAATCATCGAGGTGTTTTAGGTAAAATTGCCACTAAAAACACTCTTTGTTATGTCGTTGGATTAGTAGACATAGTTATCCGTTTTGCTTACTAATTAAAAAGACATCTCCAGTTACACAATAAATTTTACTGCTTTTAGTACAAAAATCTTAGGCTTACAATAGTTTTCATGTTTCTGTATTTATATTCTTTGTTTGAGACACAATACAGATATTTATGTGTTTAATTTGTATGTTTCCAGTCAGCGCTCAGCCAAGTCTGCGGCCGTTCAGCATATGCTGCCCCCGGTCTTGGTTCTTATGGACTAGCTGGTTCCGCCGTGAACTCTCCTTTCAAATATAATGGTCTGAACTCAGGCTTGTCAGGAAACGGCTTGGCGTGCAATGGACTCACAGACAATAGCCTCGTGTACGACAACATCTACACTCCTGTGATAGAAATCACTCCCACAACTGGAGGCGGCCTTCCCGTTACCAGCGGCTCTACTATCGCTCCAAACAGTCTAGTGATAGCCTCTGAGAATTTGTATGAGGGAACTCTGGCTGTAGGTGGTGAGCTGCCGTTCGTGGGTACTGTAGGCTTGGAAGGCGTGTTACCCACTGCTGGTTCCGGAGCCGTCAATCACGCATGTGGAAATGGAGCTACTAGAATGGTGAGCCAGGATGGAGCTGCTGTCGCTTCTGGTTTTGGTAATGGTTTCGCTCCGGCTGCGGCTTTTGCTCCCAGTAATATTTACGGAGGTATTGGTGCATTTGGTAATGCTGCTGCTGCCGCTCCTTTCGGCTACGGCGCTGGACTAGCTGGGCTCAATTACCCCAAAGCTGGCTTGGCTGGTGCTTACCCCGCTGCCGGTTTCACTGGCGGATACTCTCCCAGTTATGCTGGCACATACCCCGCCGCCGGTTACGCTGGCGCATACCCCGTTGCTGGTTACACTGGTGCATATTCACCTGCCGGTTGTGGAGCCGGACTTGCCTCGTACGGCGGTGCCGGTGAAGGCAATTTGGCGGTCGCTGGTGAGCTGCTAGTCACCGGTACTACCGCCGTCGCCGGTCAGGTCCCCATTATGGGCGCTGTGAGCTTCGGCGGCAATATACCGGCTGCTGGTACAGTGACTATCTCTGGGAAGTGTGCCTGCGGTTGCGGCAACCCTTATGCGTACTGATTTGTCGATTTTAATGAATAAATATAGTTTAAGTTTTATCAATAGCATATCTTTCTTTTTTTAAACATTTTCCCCTTTATTTAAAATTTGAGCAGTGGCCGTGACATTTCTAAACTGAAAATCTTTTTACACTTTCAAATATAACTCCTTTTTTACTTAATTTTAGATTTTACATGCTAGGCAGCATTTCATTATTATAAAAGCAGGCGCCTATCATATTTATTATAGCAAGTGGGCCAGTAGTAAAATTGTTTTTAATTGCACTTAATATTAATGATTGTAATGGCGTTACACAGTGTTTTTTAAAAACTGATTTAAACATAATCTTACTTTGAGTTGGGCATACCCCAGAGTTCAATGTTAGGTCCTTGGCAAAACAATGATAATGATACTGGTGCAATTTTTAATTCAAAGCTTGAAAAAGTAGGTAGGTACCCTACTAGGCTCATGCCAGAGGTATCAAGCTGACCTCTTTGCCCACAAATTGGTTTTCAATCAATAAAGCCTTTGAAGTGACGCGCTATTATAATAAGCTAGATATATTATTATTTTTATTGATGTTCGTCCCGTTTTATCATCATACAAATGAAACATACGTTTTTCCACACAAAATCAAGTTGAATTAAAAATCATTCTTAATATGACACTGAGCAACTGATTGCTATGTCCTTCATGGACAGCAAACAAGGTTTTTTTAAAAAGTGTCTGAAAAAATTGTGGCGGTATCAACAACGCCACATGCGAACTACGCATCAAAAGACCTGACATCACAAATCCTGCATCGCGCTATCAGAGTTTACCGTGCGACTAGCATATGTATATACAACATAACGTAGGTGTAGTATTTGAATAGTAAATCTATAAACACGAGAATACTTACAGCAACTCCCACAGGGCTTTTTCATAGGACCAGAACTACTTTTAATGTCCAAAGAAAGTAAAAATACTTGAAGCGAGTGTATCCCATTATTGAGTATTCCTTTTTTTGGCTTAAGTAAAATTACTTCTTAAGAAAGCTTCAACAATTTATTACCTCTTCTCAAACAGACAAGTAATATAACGAAATTAAAATGAGGAAGCAGCTTAAAATAATTAATTATTATTTGAATTAGGTTATCAATACATTTATAAAATAAAACATATAATTATTGCTGATTGTTTCTTTATTTAAATTTTTCAGCTGCAGCCGCACATTGATGGCCTTACCAAAATTTGAATGCTTTGCTATTTTCATTATTACTTACTAAAATCCTTTCGTAAAAAAAAACATTAGTAGTACATAGAAGAACCACATCCACAAGCGCATTGTCCAACGATGGACACAGCACCAGCAGCGGGTACCGCACCACCGAAAGTCACAATGCCTGTGATGGGAACAGTACCAGCAACAGCGGTGTTACCAGCGACTGGCAGCTCACCAATGACCGCCACGTTGCCTTCACCGGCGCCGCCGTAAGCAGCTCCAGGAGCGAAAGCACCAGCACCAAGACCAAGGGCACCACTTAATGCAGCAGCAGGAGAGAGACTAGCACCGAGACCCAAGGGGCTACCATAAGCAGAGCCGAGGCCTACAGCAGGGGCTATACCAACAGCTGGTCCTCCGCATCCGCAACCGCTACCGCCGAAGTATTGTCCGAAAACATTCTGTTGGAAAAAATATACTTTAAATAGGTAACTTTTCGCTTATTGAGGAAATTCCAAAGACATCATCGTCAACATTTTGGAGAGGTTGTTATACCATCAGTTATCTTATTAAACAAATCTCATCCAAAGGACTATAAATTGAGAATCCTAAAGTAAAGAGATTAGATTTGATTTGAGAAATTAATTTATAAGTAATAATTAATATGTACAAGTATATAGAAAAAGGAGGGGAAACAATCAAAGGGCATCAAAAAATTCTTACTCATCGCTGTCAACAGGAAAAGTGCCCAAAAGGCTGGCAGCATTGCCGCGTTGTATGGAAATACTGATTCTTTGGCCAAGAAATAGGCCAGCCCCCTAGTCACGTGAAGACTCGACCAACCGCTTGGCGATGTCTCGACAAAATAAGTGGGCATTCGGATCCCACAGTCCTAGAGTTTCAACCGCAAACGGCTCAAACATATAGTTCCCTAGTATTTGCGCTGTTTGAGGTTTTCTGCACCTGCAGCAGCCGACTCAGCACAGCCCACCGTGCGTGCTAGGAAGATGGGATGGCGCATGGGTGTCGACACAATGTTACATCCCGCACCGAAGGCCGCCCTAACTTCCAAGGCATTATGGTCATTCCGTCCGGTCTCTTCCCATCGAAGAAAAAAATTGAGACATTGAAGAAGAACGTAGGTAGTATAAAGAAGTAAATCGAAGAAGAGAGACTATATTAATCTTTTGTTTTGGCACTAGCTTGTGCCAAAACAAAAGATTAAGACCAGTTCATGCCGCGGTTAAATAGAACCCATTCAGCAAGGTGCGAAGCTGACATTTCCAGAACATGGATGACTAAATAAGTGGTTGTCCTACTAAAAGGACATCCTATTTTAGATACAAATGGAAGTTGTGACAATAAGGTATGAATGATGAAAGTTTATGAGAGTAAAACAGAAAATCGTAAGACACTCACCTGGACCAAGCAAGCTTGGATGCAGAGCAGCAGAATAGCGAAGGTAGACATGTTTGATGAATTCGTAAGTTCAACGAGAAGCTGAAGAATGATGCTTTTTGAAGTCTTACACCATGTTTTATAGTGCAGTAGTTCTTATCAATAACACGTACTATTTAACTATTTCCTAAACAATGCTTTTGATAATAACAACGAAGTCATGAAAATGCACGCATTTTTCTATTTTATTGTCTTGCAGCTTGTCTTGTATGTGCTGCAACACAACTTGATAAGGGTTCCGTTTCAGTATAAATAGTCGATCGATTCTTTGAAAAAACATTCTCAAGTTCACTTCAACACAAACTACAATGTCAGCCAAGGTGATCCTCGTCCTCTGCGCTCAGGCGCTCTTCATCCAGGTGAAAAACCTTTTCTCCTTTTTATAATGACTGCGTTCTCATTGCTGTTACTACTTTTCCTCTGATAATTCCGAGGGTCAAATTATAGTAATTTGGCAGGAAATGTACGGGTTCTAATTTAAATCGGATCTTCTGCATTCTGATCTACATATATACAAATGATTTGATTTGAAACTCATTATACTGCTTAAAGGAAATGTATTGCTGCAAGGTACCTTTGGGGAAATCTTAAGAACCCTAATAACCATTTACTTCAACTAGAGTAGATACACTACTTAAAACATAATTATCACTTTGTTTTGCACTATTACCTGTGAAATTACACAAAATGCGTTTGACACACATTAAGTTACGTAATCGATTAAATAATCACATGTCAATGCATTGTCATCGTTTGGTAATCGAGAAATATTTACTAACACAATCATTTCTTGTTTACAGACTGCTTTCAGTTCATGTCTTGGTTATGGAGCCATCGCTGCTCCTGCTCTTGTTGCCCCAGGATGTGCCGGTAACGGCTGGGCTGGCAATGGTTTGATGGGAAATGGACTGTTAGGTAATGGCTATGCTGGTAACTTGGCTAACAATGGTTTGATCGGCAATGGCTTGGCTGCTTTAGAGATTATTCCCACCAGTGGCGGTGGACTGCCTGTCTCCAGCGCCTCTGCTTTCGCTCCCAGTGGCCTCTCTGTTGCGTCTGAGAATGTGTATGAGGGTGCTCTGTCCGTGGCTGGTGAGCTGCCGTTTGTGAGTGCTGTGGCTTTGGAGGGCTTGTTGCCCAGTGCTGGTGCTGGCGCCGTCAGCTACAGCTGCGGTAATGGTGTTACTGCTATTGAGAGCATCGCTCCTTCCGCTGCTGCCTATGGCAATGCTGGTGCCTATGGTGCTGCTGGTGCCTATGGGCTCGGCGCTGGCTATGGACTTGGCGCTGCCGGTATCGCTCCTGCTTCTCTCGGACTCGGCTATGGGGCCCGCGGCTGTGGATGTGGACGTTACTAATAACTTCAAACATAAATACCGATGATCCGATACGATGATTCAATAAACTGATTTGCAATTTATTTTGTTTTATGCATGTATTTTAAATACCCATAACCCCTGTTGTGTTTGTTTAAAAGAAGGAAAAAAATTAACATTAAACAAAACAATTTTTTTTATTTTAACTTAATTTTTATTGTAAATACGTGACTTTGTGTCATGGCTGCTTGAATGAGTTCAGTACCTACACAGCTTCAGTAGGTACTGTCTTATGTCAAATCTGTGAGATTTATACAGTGTTGATGCCAACATACTGTTTGATTGACGTCTCTGGATTTCGGACTTTGACAACCGAAGATAAGCTAGTTTACTGTTTTTAGAAACCGATTAATTATTTTCCTTTTGGTCTATTTGCCTCAAAATATGAATATTTCAGAAATTGTTAACATTAACAAAACTATTTTTTAAATTTTAATTTTGCAAGTTAATTTTTATTGTGAAAACGTGACTTTGTGTCATGGCTGCTCGAATGAGTTCAGTACCTACACAGCTTCAGTACGTACTGTCTTCTGTCAAATCTGTGAGATTTTTAGTGCTGCTCGCACATGAATTTCATTCATTAGATACTTCATCATCTTAATTGATTGATGAATTGTTATTACATCTCTCAATAGATATGTTTTAATATTTTTATCTACGCCCATGCTATAAATCGTCTATAAAAGTTTCTGAAACAGTTAGCTTATAACATAAAAAAACAACATAACAACACATAAAAACATTAAAACACCCAGTGTCATAGTAACCATAATAGCATCCAAACGGGAGTTATAATGTTGTACTGAATTTCATAATGCAACTCCTTTGCTTTTACGAGGATGATGATCCCTTCCTTACTCATCTGTTTGATGACTCGGCTTCGCCTCGTGTGATAAACCCACGATCGTGTTTTAATATTTATAATATAATTTTTGACGTCCCGATTGGCGCAGTGGTTAAGCGATGGACTGCTGCGCTGCGTGTCGCGGGTTCGATTCTCGCACGGAACAAATATTTGTATAACCTACAAGTAGTTGTTCCGGGTCTGGCTGTTTGTGTATGTGAGTTTAAATGTTTGTAAACGCACCCACGATACAGGAGCAATTCCTAGTGTGGAGCAACATTAAAAAAAAAATAACCCTTATTATACAACAGTTGCATAAATAACTATTATATTTTATAGTAAAGCTTAACCCAGAAAATACCTATATCGCTATTATATTATTATAGGAGCACTGCCAAGTAATGTTATAAATTAACAAACGCTTTCTCTCTCCTAACTCACTTATTTTACTGTACCCGACAGGGTTCATAATGATCTAATTATAAGTTTACCGCCTAAGAATACCTACATGTGGAATGCAATAAAAGTATTGACATTAGGTATAGGTATTGGATTGAGTATTAATTATTTTTGTCATTTGACAAAAATTATTATTTTTAGTACATTAATTGTATTTACGCATAATATCAACGAATACTTTTAATTTAGTTTTTTTTTTTTTTTTTTACGTACAACGGGGAAGCACTTGGCCTTCATCTCACCTAATGGTAAGTGATGATAAGGCCGAAGATGGAAGCGAGCTTCGCCCGGAATCCTCAACCACAGAGGAACTGGCTATCTTACCCATAACTGCCGAAACACAACAAATGCTGTTAACATTGTTGTTTTGGCGACAGACTTAGATAAGATGGTGGTAGCTAGCCAGGCGGACTTAGAACAAGCCCTACCACCAACCAAACCGAGCAGAAATTTTTGCCCCCGCTGGGAATCGAACCCGGGACCTCTGGATCTGAGACAGGTGGTTTTACCACTAGACCACAGAGGCGGTCAAAAGTTCATTATTTTAGGTTAATAATGAACACTGCCATTGTGCGAGAGTCCTTTCAAGATCATTTCTTTGGTACGTCTATGTAATGTTCAATTAGTACGCAATCCAATCTCAATACCTAAATATTTGACATTATTATCCTTGCCCTTATTGATTTTTTTACAACTATTGTTCAGTTTACTTCAATTATTTGTAATTCTAATTCTAAATAACTTAATTTTGATGTAATGATGACCCATAATTTTACAAACCATATTTGTACGTCGGAAACGGCAGAATATAATACAGATCGTAATACTTATTGAACCTAACAAATTTGTATAATATTCTGACAAATTTATGCATTCTATTCTTTTATATTCTAATCTGTATGGTTATTTCCTCAAAAGACCATTTCAGACACCAATCTACATGGTCTTCACATGATTTGACCAAGATTATGTTTGGTCTTTAAAAGAGACTGTGGTCTCAGAGTTTCTTTCGGCCTTCTCAGAGTAGTCATACGAAATGGGTCGTCATCTAGTTTTAAAATATGATTGATGTGTAAAAGTGTTTGTACAAACCTACTTAGAGAGAAAAAAAAAAAAACTGCTTTTTTTATTTATTTTTTTGCCCGCGACTTCGTTTTTGGGGAAGTCGTTAGTCACCACAATATATTAAAATAACAGCCATATTGAAATTTATTCATAAATTTTTTTTCGTGTGTTTTTCGCATGTTTTTATAGTTATTACATAGATAGATAAATAGAGGAGCTCGTGGCTAAGTAATAACAGCCGCACGGGTCGATCCGTCAGGTTAAGCTATGCTTGCCGGGGTTGGTCCGTGGATGGGTGACCATCTTTACATACCGAGACTCCTCCGTGCCTCGGAAAGCACGTTAAGCCGTTGGTCCCGGCTGTCATTCGTGGATCTTTGACAGTCGTTACGGGTCGTCAGAAGCCCAAAAGTCTGACAGCCAGTCTTGCTAAGTGGTATCGTGTTACCCAGTTACTGGGTTGTGGAGGTCAGATAGGCAGTCGCTCCATGTAAAATACTGGAATTCAGCTGCATCCGGTTAGACTGGAAGCCGACCCCAACATAGTTGGGAAAAGGCTAGGCAGATTGATATACATAGATAGATAAATATAATTCTCTTTATTATGTACACTATAAAAATGTCAGTTATAAATGTAGAAATGTGACGTAGGGTGACAAAATTGCCGGTCTTCTAAGTCGTTTTCCTTGTTTATAAAGCAATCTTTTACAGACAACCTTTGGATGAATTAAAAGTAGAAGGAGAGACAATACTGCAGGTAGTCTGTGGAGACCATTTACATACACAATAAATACATACATACATAAAGCATATCGATACATAGATTTTTATTCTGCTATTTGAGGCGGAGACAAACCCAAGAAATCAAAGATCATAAAAATAGGTCCAGCCGTTCTTGAGTTATAAATGGTGTAACTATCTGTGTGTGTTGAATCATCCCTGTTTTAGCCATGCCAATTCGTCTACGAATTTCTATTTCGCAGCTACCCTTATTGGTAATTACAGAACCCAGATATTGAGAATGGTCGACGGCTTCATATTCTGCTAGGATGTCGTTACGCTGGATGGTTTCGAAGCGATCAATGACAAGAAGCTTGGTCTTAGTTTTGTGTATCGCGAGACCTATGGTTAGGCTGATAAATTCCAACTTATTTAGTAACTCTGCCATTTCAGCTTCTGATGATGCAAAGGGAGCGGTGTCATCTGCGTAACGGAGGTTTGATATTATAATACCACCCACCTTGACGCCTCCTTCCCAATCTCATCAATCAATCGGCATGGTTGCCGCAGTGGTTAGGCAATTGACTGCTGCCCTGGTGACGCGGGTTCGATTCCCGCACGGAACAAATATTTGTATGACCTACAAGTAGTCGTTCCGGGTCTAGCTGTTTGTGTATGTGAGTTTTAATGTTTGTAAACGCACCCACAATACAGGAGAAATTCCTAGTGTGGGGCAACGTTTGGCACATGATGTACTCGCCATATATGTTAAATAGGAAGGGTGACATCACGCATCCCACGAGTTAAACTGAAGTTAATATTGTTCTAAGGTTGGATAATTAAGATTAAAAAAAAAATTAGTTTGATAATTCATCTTCGCGTATATTTATAAATCAATCTTAAGTTTTTTCTTGTTAAATCTCGATAAACAAATGGTACTATTGTGCCGTTTTAGGGTTCGAGAGACAAACAATAAACCCTTATAGTTTCGGTATGTCTGTCTGTCTCTCCACAGCTTAGCTCAGAGATATAATTATCTTAAAATATATTTTTTTAGGTTACCTCCTCTGAACGCAAAGTGAATACACACACACATACACGGACACAGCAGTAGTATATTTATAACGAAGTAGGGAAAATGTAGGCACCTACCCCAAAAAACTAATGCGGGTGCAACTACAAAAAAAATAATCTTTGTTGAAATAATAAAGCCAAAATATGCTTTGTTTTATTCATGATCGATATACATATTTTTTATTGTACCTATCGGTTAGAGCTTACGGTTGATTTTAGGAATAAATCGAATAAAGAATTGTATGCTCAAATCATGGTAGTTTATTTGTAATCTAGCATTGGAAAAGGATGCTTCAGTAGAACAAAGGAGATTCGCAGCCGCACGCGCATTGTCCAGAGATAGACACGGCACCAGCAGCCGGCACGGCACCACCGAAAGTCACAGCGCCCATGATGGGAACAGTGCCAGCAACAGCGGTGTTACCGGCGACTGGCAGCTCACCAATGACCGCCACGTTTCCTTCACCGGCGCCGCCATAAGCAGCTCCAGAAGCGATACCACCTCCGTAAGCAGCAGCAGGAGCAAGTGCGCTACCATAAGCAGATCCGATGGCGCCACCATAAGCACCAAGACCGAGGGCACCACCACATGCAGCAGCAGGAGAGAGACCAGCGCCGAAACCCAGTGCACCACCATAAGCAGAGCCGATGCCTACAGCAGGGGCTATACCAAGAGCTGGTCCTCCGCATGCGCAACTGCTACCGCCGAAGTATTGGCCGAAAACATTCTGTTGGGAGAAAATTACATTAAGAAACTTATCTCTTTTAGAGAAAACCTCAAGAACATGATTTTGAAGTAAAGGTAGAACGTCTTCTTCTCTCAAATCAGCACAAATTACAGAAGTAGAACAGAAATGTACATTTCAAAGCTAAATAACATTACAGGAGGAAACAATAACGGAGTAAGTTCATGAGAAAAGTAAGATACCAGAAACAGTAAAAAGACTCACCTGAACCAAGCAAGCTTGGATGCAGAGCAACAGTACAGTGAAGGTAGACATGTTAGATGTGTTCGTAAGTTCAACGAGAAGCTGAAGACTGATGCTTTTAGAAGCCTCACACCATGTTTATATAGTGCAGTAGTTCCTATCAATAACACGTACTTTTTCACAATTTCCTTTTTATTAAACAAAACATATGATAATAATAACAAAGTAATGAAAATGCACGCATTTTTCTATTTCTTTGTCTAGCAGGCTACTGTCTGTGCTGCAACACACCTTGATAAGGGCTCCGTTTCAGTATAAATAGTCGATCGATACTTGGAAAACTCATTCCAAGTTCACTTCAACACAAACTACAATGTCAGCCAAGGTGATCCTCGTCCTCTGCGCTCAGGCGCTCTTTATCCAGGTGAGAATTATTTAAGGTTTTTATAATGACTGTGTTCTAATTACTGTTACTATTATTTTCTATAATAATATGCTGACCTTTGCCTAACTCTTCAAGGATTACAGGAATAATGTTGTTTTGTTATGTCTTATGTTATATTATGAAATCCAACCTTAATTAAAGCGATTTAGCATAAAATGCATGATTTAACACGGATTATTTGCATTTTTCTATATCTGAGCTATGCAAATGATTAGATTAGACAATGATGATTACTGCTTAGAAGGAATGTAGTTAAGTTGGGAAAATTTGGAGAACCCTAAACACCATTTTGACTTCACCTAGAGTAGACCCTCTGCTTAAAATATAATTATCACTAAGTTTTTCACTATCATCTATGCAATAACACAAAATGCGTTCGACACACATTAAGTTACGTAATCGATTAAATAATCACATGTCAATGCATTGTCATCGTTTGGTAATCGAGAAATATTTACTAACACAATTATTTCTTGTTTACAGACTGCTTTCAGTTCATGTCTTGGTTATGGAGCCATCGCTGCTCCTGCTCTTGTTGCCGCAGGATGTGCCGGTAACGGCTGGGCTGGCAATGGTTTGATGGGAAATGGACTGTTAGGTAATGGCTATGCTGGTAACTTGGCTAACAATGGTTTGATCGGCAATGGCTTGGCTGCTTTAGAGATCATTCCCACCAGTGGCGGTGGACTGCCTGTCTCCAGCGCCTCTGCTTTCGCTCCCAGTGGCCTCTCTGTTGCGTCTGAGAATGTGTATGAGGGTGCTCTGTCCGTGGCTGGTGAGCTGCCGTTTGTGAGTGCTGTGGCTTTGGAGGGCTTATTGCCCAGTGCTGGTGCTGGCGCCGTCAGCTACAGCTGCGGTAATGGTGTTACTGCTATTGAGAGCATCGCTCCTTCCGCTGCTGCCTATGGCAATGCTGGTGCCTATGGTGCTGCTGGTACCTATGGGCTCGGCGCTGGCTATGGACTTGGCGCTGCCGGTATCGCTCCTGCTTCTCTCGGACTCGGCTATGGGGCCCGCGGCTGTGGATGTGGACGTTACTAATAACTTCAAACATAAATACCGATGATCCGATACGATGATTCAATAAACTGATTTGCAATTTATTTTGTTTTATGCATGTATTTTAAATACCCATAACCCCTGTTGTGTTTGTTTAAAAGAAGGAAAAATGTTAACATTAAACAAAACAATTTTTTTTATTTTAACTTAATTTTTATTGTAAATACGTGACTTTGTGTCATGGCTGCTTGAATGAGTTCAGTACCTACACAGCTTCAGTAGGTACTGTCTTCTGTCAAATCTGTGAGATTTATACAGTGTTGATGCCAACATACTGTTTGATTCACGTCTCTGGATTTCGGACTTTGACAACCGAAGATAAGCTAGTTTACTGTTTTTGAGAAACCGATTAATTATTTTCCTTTTGGTCTATTTGCCTCAAAATATGAATATTTCAGAAATTGTTAACATTAACAAAATTATTTTTTATATTTTAATTTTGCAAGTTAGTTTTTATTGTGAAAACGTGAGTTTGTGTCATGGCTGCTCGAATGAGTTCAGTACCTACACAGCTTTAGTACGTACTGTCTTCTGTCAAATCTGTGAGATTTTTAGTGCTGCTCGCACCTGAATTTCATTCATTAGATACTTCATCATCTTAAGGGCCTTAGTCCCGTTTAGTAGCGTAAACCGATCACTTTATGAACCGTACTGCTCATTAACGGCTTGTCTTGAAGATTTGAAAAATATATGATTTTGCTATAGATTCATGTAAAACATTTTTCCGAAAGTACTTTTTTTGTATGGTTAATACTTTTGCTGTTAAAAAATATTTTCCAACACGCAATATTTTGGCTTCTATTCCATATTCCTACTAAACGGCTTTGATATTTGGAAATATTTTTACACTGAAAAATAGGTAGTTAGAGGTACAACAGGATCACTAAAGCACAATTGTAAATTAACCAACAATTGCCAAGGAATTCACCCATTTTGAGATAAAAGCCAAGAGGTGCCCTGCGCGGGCGCAGGCGGCAGTCGTGCTTTAGCACTCAGACGGGAGGGTTGTGTCGCTCGCTGCTCCGCTCTGGCTATCGATCGACTACGCGTTGTGCGTGTGTTAGTGCAAATACTTACGAACGTATTGTAACAGTGTGTGTTTATAGATTAGATCGCTGTAGTGATGGCAAATGGCAATTAATGCGATTTCACATTAATTTCATTAGTCATAGCATGGGAATTGTTATTGCTATGCTATTTGATATGAAGATAATCTATCTATCTATATTATCTATATATATAAAAATCAATTGCTGTTCGTTAGTCTCGCTAAAACTCGAGAACGAATGGGCCGATTTAGCTGATTTTGGTTTTGAAATGTTTGTCGTAGTTCAGGGAAGGTTTAAACGATGAGAAAATATGGAAAAAAAAAACTATTAGTGAACGGCTGGACCGATTTCGCTAATTATTTTTTTGTTGTGTTTGTTATCATCAGGAGAAGGTTGGACGGTAGGTAGGGTAGGTAGGGTAAGGTAGGGTAAGGTAGGGTAGGTAGGGTAAGGTAGGGTAAGGTAGGGTAGGGTAGGTAGATAGGGTAGGGTAGGGTAGGGTAGGGTAGGGTAGGGTAGGGTAGGGTAGGTAGGTAGGTAGGTAGGTAGGTAGGTAGGTAGGTAGGTAGGGTAGGATAGGGTAAGTAGGTAGGGTAGGTAGGTAGGGTAGGTAGGTAGGGTAGAGTAGTGAAGTTTATACTATATTTCCTTTGCGCGTAGACAAACTGCCACAGTCAAATAGCTTTTGACAGAACGAAGTCTGTCGGGTTAGCTAGTATTTTATTTAGAAAAATAATCCCATACAGGGTCAATTCGGTGTGACAATGGTGCCGATTCTCTTGTACGGTGGCCAGCACATCAAGTTACCACAAACTATTTTTTCTCGTTCGATTTTGAACTTAATCGTCAACATTTTAAAGTTTAAAATCGATTGGAGAAAGTTGACAGTTTCCTGTAGCTTGATGTGCTGGTCACTGTACATAAACAACATAAACTATCACTAAAATTCCTTACTTTTGACTATGAGAATCTTATAGCTATTCTGCAAACACAATTCTCTAAATTAAAAAAAAATAAGTTTGACACAACTAAATCGAATTTGACAATCGTAACTCCACGTGGTTTTTTTTTTCTTTTAGTTTCGCAACGTTGTACTTGTTTGCCCTACCCCATGATTTTTTTTAGAGCCAGAGGCGCGAGTGTTGGTGAGCCTCGACGTGTTTTTTATGGAAAAAAAAATATTACATAAATGTTGAGTTATGTAATATTTTTAGGTTTACAGGCTTCTAAGAGAGGGTCGAAATTTTCATAATTTTTGCGATAGGACGCACCATTTTTGAGTTATAAGCAAAAGAAAAGAAATAAAATTATACAGTACTGTTTTTGCACCAGACGTCGAGGTGTTGGTGTGAATTTTAGGTCATGACAACTAATTTTATTCCACACCTTTTTAATCGCGATTAAAAATAGTCAGATTTAGTTAAAAAATCTAAATTTTAGTTTAAAAACGTCAAATTCAGAATAGCAAAATTGCCATTTTCACTCAATTAAAAACTCAGTACCATCTTAGTGCTGTCAAACTAAAATATAGTTGTGTCACTTTAGTCGATGGTGCCGATTCCCTTGTTCACAAACTAAACTAAATTTAAGTTCAGTGCATCTTTTTCTTTTTATTTCATTAACAAAAGGACAGAAGAAAAATTTTAGTTTAGTCCTGTCAAATTAATCAGCGCTTGACGTAAATTGACGTAATTTTAGTAGGCAAGTTTTTAATCACGTCTATACTTGTATGGAGTAGTGACAGGCGCTGATTAATTTGACAGGACTAAACAAAAATTTATCTTCTGTCCTTTTCTTAATGAAATAGAAAGAAAAATATGCACTGAACTTAAATTTAGTTTAGTTTGTGAACAAGGGAATCGGCACCAATGAACTCGTCGTTTGACAGGAATAAACTAAGTTTTGGTGATTTTTAGTCTAGTTTAGAGAATTTTGTGACAAGAGAATCGGCACCACTATCACTGTCTTGTCAAAACGTACTGAACTTTGACACAATTGACAATAAGACGCGCGTCACGCGCTGCCATACAAATTATTTAAACAATCACACGCATTCATTCAATATACGACCCTAAATACGAGCAAATCAAAGTAACAAGATAATAATCGCTTAAACTCAAACTCTTCGCACATGCTAATAGTTTCACTCGTGAACGAGGTTAGTGTCACGTGAAACAGATGGATTTAGTGCGATAGAGAGCGCACGCTGCCGCTGCGAAACCTATGATAGATACGAAGCAATGAATTAGCATTTCACAGAATTTCGCAACTACATTTCATTTGTGAAATGCTAAATGAGCATTCGCATGCTAACAATGAATACGAATGCTAATTAATCCATCACTAGATCGCTGCAGAGAGGCTTATTCGATTATGCGCCAGGACGCTTTATAAGTGGTGCCATTTCTATTGATTAATTATTGATAATTATTCATAATAATTATCTGTACAACAATTTACAATTTATAAAAAAAAAAAATCCTACATACACGCTTTTATTCTTGTTTGTACATGTTTGAGCAAATAAATATATTAAGTATCAAATCTTACTATAATCACATACTCACCTATTACCTACGTGTTAAAAAAATTATGTACAATACAAACTTTAAAAAGTTGCGTCTATCTTTCTGGAAATGTAGGCAAAAATCTAACCTACGTGGCATATCTGCGCCACGGCATATTCTTTGGTCGTCGTTTTAGTGTAGTGCGCCGCCGCCACTCGTTACGTGTGTGCGGGAGTATTGCGCTTAGCTCCGCCCACATGCTCAAGGTCGATGATGATACTAAGGTCCTTAATTGATTGATGAATTGTTATTACATCTCTCAATAGATACGTTTTAATATTTTTATCTACGCCCATGCTATAAATCCTCTATAAAAGTTTCTGAAACAGTTAGCTAATAACATAAAATAACAACATAAAACATTAAAACACCCAGTGTCATAGTAACCATAATAGCATCCAAACGGGAGTTATAATGTTGTACTGAATTTCATAATGCAACTCCTTTGCTTTTACGAGGATGATGATCCCTTCCTTACTCATCTGTTTGATGAGTAAGGAAGGAATCATCATCCTCCCTTCCATTCTCATTACTCAATTCATGGTACCTTTATGAATTTCAAAAAAAGAACATTGTCACGCACGCGCGTTTCACTATACTAGACCGTAGCGTAGTATCCCGCCATGTTTTGTTTCAGAACCTTTTATAGAGGATTCGTGTCATGGGTGTAGATAAAGTCTTGTATGCAACTGTAATAATTAGGTATTAAAACACTCATGTGATACTATTATCACACTCGGCTTCGCCTCGTGTGATAAACCCACGGTCGTGTTTTAATATTTATAATATAATTTTTGACGTCACGATTGGCGCAGTGGTTAAGCGATGGACTGCTGCGCTGCGTGTCGCGGGTTCGATTCTCGCACGGAACAAATATTTGTATAACCTACAAGTAGTTGTTCCGGGTCTGGCTGTTTGTGTATGTGAGTTTAAATGTTTGTAAACGCACCCACGATACAGGAGAAATTCCTAGTGTGGGGCAACGTTTAAAAAAAAAAATACCCCTTAATTAATGTACTAAAAATTATTATTTGTAGTACATTAATTGTATTTACGCATAATATCAACGAATACTTTTTTTTTTAATTTTTTTTTTTACGTACAATGGGGAAGCACTTGGCCTTCATCTCACCTAATGGTAAGTGATGATAAGGCCGAAGATGGAAGCGAGCTTCGCCCGGAATCCTCAACCATAGAGGAACTGGCTATCTTACCCATAACTGCCGAAACACAACAAATGCTGTTAACATTGTTGTTTTGGCGACAGTCTTAGATAAGATGGTGGTAGCTAGCCAGGCGGACTTAGAACAAGCCCTACCACCAACCAAACCGAGCAGAAATTTTTGCCCCCGCTGGGAATCGAACCCGGGACCTCTGGATCTGAGACAGGTGGTTTTACCACTAGACCACAGAGGCGGTCAAAAGTTCATTATTATAGGTTAATAATGAACACTGCCATTGTGCGAGAGTCCTTTCAAGATCATTTCTTTGGTACGTCTATGTAATGTTCAATTAGTACGCAATCCAATCTCAATACCTAAATATTTGACATTATTATCCTTGACCTTATTGAATTTTTTACAACTATGAGTATTGTTCAGTTTACTTCAATTATTTGTAATTTTAATTCTAAATAACTTAATTTTGATGTAATGATGACCAATAATTTTACAAACCATATTTGTACGCCGGAAACGGCAGAATATATTGATCGTAATACTTATTGAACCTAACAAATTTGTATAATATTCTGACAAATATATGCATTCTATTCTATTATATTCTAATCTGTATGGTTTTTTCCTCAAAAGACCATTTCAGACACCAATCTACATGGTCTTCACATGATTTGACCAAGATTATGTTTGGTCTTTAAAAGAGACTGTGGTCTCAGAGTTTCTTTCGGCCTTCTCAGAGTAGTCATACGAAATGGGTCGTCATCTAGTTTTAAAATATGATTGATGTGTAAAAGTGTTTGTACAAACCTACTTAGAGAGAAAAAAAAAATACTGCTTTTTTAATTTATTTTTTTGCCTGCGACTTCGTTTTCGGGGAAGTCGTTAGTCACCACAATATATTAAAATAACAGCCATATTGAAATTTATTCATAATTTTTTTTTCGTGTGTTTTTCGCATGTTTTTATAGTTATTACATATATAGATAAATAGAGGAGCTCGTGGCTAAGTAATAACAGCCGCACGGGTCGATCCGTCAGGTTAAGCTATGCTTGCCGGGGTTGGTCCGTGGATGGGTGACCATCTTTACATACCGAGACTCCTCCGTGCCTCGGAAAGCACGTTAAGCCGTTGGTCCCGGCTGTCATTCGTGGATCTTTGACAGTCGTTACGGGTCGTCAGAAGCCCAAAAGTCTGACAGCCAGTCTTGCTAAGTGGTATCGTGTTACCCAGTTACTGGGTTGTGGAGGTCAGATAGGCAGTCGCTCCATGTAAAATACTGGAATTCAGCTGCATCCGGTTAGACTGGAAGCCGACCCCAACATAGTTGGGAAAAGGCTAGGCAGATTGATATACATAGATAGATAAATATAATTCTCTTTATTATGTACACTATAAAAATGTCAGTTATAAATGTAGAAATGTGACGTAGGGTGACAAAATTGCCGGTCTTCTAAGTCGTTTTCCTTGTTTATAAAGCAATCTTTTACAGACAACCTTTGGATGAATTAAAAGTAGAAGGAGAGACAATACTGCAGGTAGTCTGTGGAGACCATTTACATACACAATAAATACATACATACATAAAGCATATCGATACTTATATTTTTATTCTGCTATTTGAGGCGGAGACAAACCCAACAAATCAAAGATCATAAAAATAGGTCCAGCCGTTCTTGAGTTATAAATGGTGTAACTATCTGTGTGTGTTGAATCATCCCTGTTTTAGCCATGCCAATTCGTCTACGAATTTCTATTTCGCAGCTACCCTTATTGGTAATTACAGAACCCAGAAATTGAATATGGTCGACGGCTTCATATTCTGCTAGGATGTCGTTACGCTGCATGGTTTCGAAGCGATCAATGACAAGGAGCTTGGTCTTAGTTTTATGTATCGCGAGACCTATGGTTTGGCTGATAAATTCCAACTTATTTAGTAACTCTGCCATTTCAGCTTCTGATGATGCAAAGGGAGCGGTGTCATCTGCGTAACGGAGGTTTGATATTATAATACCACCCACCTTGACGCCTCCTTCCCAATCTCATCAATCAATCTCTCATCACAATACAGGAGAAACTCCTAGTGTGGGGCAACGTTTGGCACATGATGTACTCGCCATATATGTTAAATAGGAAGGGTGACATCACGCATCTCACGAGTTAAGGGTCCGTGCACGAAAAAAACTCTCTTTTGGCAATTTCTTATCTAATTGTGAGAAAACTTGAAATAATCGAAACATTAAGTCTGTGTAACTATAAAAGTACAGTTTTCATGGTGCTAAACCATTCGTGTCAGTCACAGCAGCTTTTAATAGTTTCATCTTTTTTGTGCTCTCCAAAATATAGTTTATTTCGCCATGGATTTACTTAATGAAGATATTGTATAATCATTAAATAAAATTTTGATTATATTTCAAGGATAGCTGAAGACTAATTTGTGATTTTTAAATTTCATGATATGATTTGCTAAATAATAGGAAAAATATATATTACTGACGAGGTTTAAAACAAAAAAAGGTTTTATCAATATTATTTTTCTGCTATATTTTGTATTGAAGTTGAAAAAAGTGGTTCCGCCACATGCAAGAAGAGCATATAATGATGTAAATGATATTTTTTAATGTTCAAAATCAAAAGTAGTTTCTTGTAGAATGATGATCAAATGTCAGTCTCGCGTCATTTTTCGGAAAACTTGTTGCAAATATTAGTGATTTACCGTGAATACTTAATTTATTTGAAAAATCCCTTTCAGCCACATGCAAAACAAAGAACACGACTTTTCAAATCTCAATTAATTTTGTTTAAATTATTTTTCCCTTTCTCACAACCAATGAACAAAATTGATCAAAAACAGTCGATTTCGTGCACGGCCTCTTAAACTGAAGTTAATATTGTTCTAAGGTTGGATAATTAAGATTTTTTTTAAAATTTTTGTTTGATAATTCATCTTCGCGTATATCTATAAATCAATCTTAAGTTTTTTTCTTGTTAAATCTCTATAAACAAATGGTACTATTGTGCCGTTTTAGGGTTCGAGAGACAAAAAATAAACCCTTATAGTTTCGGTATGTCTGTCTGTCTCTCCACAGCTTAACTCAGAGATATAATTACCTTAAAATATATTTTTTTAGGTTACCTCCTCTGAATGCAAAGTGAATACACACACACATACACGGACACAGCAGTAGAATATTTATAACGAAGTAGAGAAAATGTAGGCACCTACCCCAAAAAACTAATGCGGGTGCAACTACAAACAAAATAATCTTTGTTGAAATAATAAAGCCAAAATATGCTTTGTTTTATTCATGATCGATATACATATTTTTTATTGTACCTATCGGTTAGAGCTTACGGTTGATTTTAGGAATAAATCGAATAAAGAATTGTATGCTCAAATCATGGGAGTTTATTTGTAATCATTGGAAAAGGATGCTTCAGTAGAACAAAGGAGATTCGCAGCCGCACGCGCATTGTCCAGAGATAGACACGGCACCAGCAGCCGGCACGGCACCACCGAAAGTCACAGCGCCCATGATGGGAACAGTACCAGCAACAGCGGTGTTACCGGCGACTGGCAGCTCACCAATGACCGCCACGTTTCCTTCACCGGCGCCGCCGTAAGCAGCTCCAGAAGCGATACCACCTCCGTAAGCAGCAGCAGGAGCAAGTGCGCTACCATAAGCAGATCCGATGGCGCCACCATAAGCACCAAGACCGAGGGCACCACCACATGCAGCAGCAGGAGAGAGACCAGCGCCGAAACCCAGTGCACCACCATAAGCAGAGCCGATGCCTACAGCAGGGGCTATACCAAGAGCTGGTCCTCCGCATGCGCAACTGCTACCGCCGAAGTATTGGCCGAAAACATTCTGTTGGGAGAAAATTACATTAAGAAACTTATCTCTTTTAGAGAAAACCTCAAGAACATGATTTTGAAGTAAAGGTAGAACGTCTTCTTCTCTCAAATCAGCACAAATTACAGAAGTAGAACAGAAATGTACATTTAAAAGCTAAATAACATTACAGGAGGAAACAACAACGGAGTAAGTTCATGAGAAAAGTAAGATACCAGAAACAGTAAAAAGACTCACCTGAACCAAGCAAGCTTGGATGCAGAGCAACAGTACAGTGAAGGTAGACATGTTAGATGTGTTCGTAAGTTCAACGAGAAGCTGAAGACTGATGCTTTTAGAAGTCTTACACCATGTTTATATAGTGCAGTAGTTCCTATCAATAACACGTACTTTTTCACAATTTCCTATTTTTTAAACAAAACGTATGATAATAATAACAAAGTAATGAAAATGCACGCATTTTTCTATTTCTTTGTCTAGAAGGCTACTGTGTGTGCTGCGACACACCTTGATAAGGGCTCCGTTTCAGTATAAATAGTCGATCGATACATGGAAAACTCATTCCAAGTTCACTTCAACACAAACTACAATGTCAGCCAAGGTGATCCTCGTCCTCTGCGCTCAGGCGCTCTTTATCCAGGTGAGAATTATTTAATTTTTTTATAATGACTGTGTTCTAATTACTGTTACTATTATTTTCTTTATTAATATGCTGACCTTTGCCTAACTCTTCGAGGATTACAGGAATAATGTTGTTTTGTTATGTCTTATGTTATATTATGAAATCCAACCTTAGTTCAGCGATTTAGCAGAAAATGCATGACACACGGATTATTTGCATTCTTAAAACTTATCTAAACTATGCAAATGATTAGATTAGAAAATGATGGTTACTGCTTAGAAGGAAGTTAAGTTACATTTGGGGAAATTTTGAGGACCCCAAACACCATTTTGACTTCACCTAGAGTAGACCCGCTGCTTAAAATATAATTATCACTAAGTTTAGCACTATCATCTATGCAATAACACAAAATGCGTTCGACACACATTAAGTTACGTAATCGATTAAATAATCACATGTTAATGCATTGTCATCGTTTGGTAATCGGGAAATATTTACTAACACAATCATTTCTTGTTTACAGACTGCTTTCAGTTCATGTCTTGGTTATGGAGCCATCGCTGCTCCTGCTCTTGTTGCCCCAGGATGTGCCGGTAACGGCTGGGCTGGCAATGGTTTGATGGGAAATGGACTGTTAGGTAATGGCTATGCTGGTAACTTGGCTAACAATGGTTTGATCGGCAATGGCTTGGCTGCTTTAGAGATCATTCCCACCAGTGGCGGTGGACTGCCTGTCTCCAGCGCCTCTGCTTTCGCTCCCAGTGGCCTCTCTGTAGCGTCTGAGAATGTTTATGAGGGTGCTCTGTCTGTGGCTGGTGAGCTGCCGTTTGTGAGCGCTGTGGCTTTGGAGGGCTTGTTGCCCAGTGCTGGTGCAGGCGCCGTCAGCTACAGCTGCGGTAATGGTGTTACTGCTATTGAGAGCATCGCTCCTTCCGCCGCTGCCTATGGCAATGCTGGTGCCTATGGTGCTGCTGGTGCCTATGGGCTCGGCGCTGGCTATGGACTTGGCGCTGCCGGTATCGCTCCTGCTTCTCTCGGACTCGGCTATGGGGCCCGCGGCTGTGGATGTGGACGTTACTAATAACTTCAAACATAAATACCGATGATGCGATACGATGATTCAATAAACTGATTTGCAATTTATTTTGTTTTATGCATGTATTTTAAATACCCATAACCCCTGAAGGCCAATTCTACTAATTAAAAAACGTTCAAATTCAAGTCGCAGTGCCGCAAAAGTACCAAAATGTCACAAAAGGCCTTTCTAAACCAAAAAAGTAAGTTATACGTGTCGTTTACTGCAATGAGATTGCGACTAGATCGAAGAAAAATGATGTACCAAAACGGTATTCTGCTAAAGTTTCGAATTGACATTGTTAAAAAAATTGGTATTCCACAAAAAATAAGAATGTCAAAACTGACGTAAACATGAGATTATTTGTTGACCGGACTGTGACTAATAATTATAGCTTCTGCTATTTAGATATATAATTATAAAAAATATATAGCTGAATAGTTATAAGCGTACTGTATAAAAAAAATATTTCACGCCTCTTTTGCATAGTAGGATAGATTTTTTGGACTGACGTTTTGTGTATTATTTTGTTTGTGAAGTGTTTGGTTATTCTTGGATAGTTGGATATTTATTTTAAAATGAGTGGGTTATGGTTACTTTATTTAACCCTGGCGCAACGTGCAGACAATGCAGCGGCGTCAGAAAGACGGAGAGAACGCCGCCTTGCAACGGATGCATTTACTACAGGCTCACTAAGTCGCTCGTTGCAAATTTAATAACGGATCTGACGCCGCACAACCCTCGGGAAAGGCGCAGAGATGGACTCGATGCTGCCGCCAAGGTTAGGCTTAGTTACTTTAACACATATTATTTATTGATAAGCAACAAGGCAGCCAGATTCCAAACATTAAATTATCTACGTTTTACGCCAGCGGGTCCTATCAGACCTTGGTAGGGCAGCACTGCTCTGGCAATAAAATCCTATTGCGAGTATGATTGTCTGATTTATTATTATTCGCCTAAATACTTACACTTGCGTTACGTCGTCGCAGCCGAAGAGTTTCCTCATAGAGGCCGACAATAAGGTTTGCAGCCCCTGCTATTTCCTCCATAGCAGATGCATGCCTGTTCATAGCTCGTGCCAACTCTTTGGCTCAAAAAATCAATGTAGTTATAAAGAAAATGTAATAAATCTACATAGAATACTTTCGGACAAAAATAAATTATTTAAAATTGAATTAAAGTTTGACATTACTAAAAAAAATGATGACGTCTCTTGTTGACATATTTAATCATTCGCTTAGCGCTTGCGCGTCGCGATTACCAATACGTTCCATGTTAGCTTTCTAGCCGATTATTTATTTTAATGATTTTGTATTCTCAAAGATATAAAATAACAAACGGGAAACGAAAATACTATGAATATGCATTTAATCAACCAAACTAATAAATACATTAAAAAAATCTGAAATTAAAGTTACTAAAAATTAAAGTATCACTAAGTATCACAATATCGTCTGCGTACATTGAACCAACATGAAAATATGTTTAATTTCGTAAACGAGAACAAAGTTGACCGCTATGAGACTAGACTGCAATGATATTGCGACCAGAATGTGAACAAACCGAATTTTGAGATTAGCAGAATACCATTTTTTGGTCTATTCACAATGTCATCGCATTCTGGTCTCATGTTTTTCATATTGCACGTTAATTAGTAGAATTGACTCGTTGTGTTTGTTAAAAAGAAGGAAAAAATTAACATAAAACAAAACAATTTTTTTATTTTTACTTAGTTTTTATTGTAAACACGTGACTTTGTGTCATGGCTGCTCGAATGAGTTCAGTACCTACACAGCTTCAGTACGTACTGTATTCTGTCAAATCTGTGAGATTTCTGGTGCTTCATTCATTAGATACTTCAGTCGGAATATTATAGTATTCATTAGTCTTAAACAACAACGTTTATAAATACCTAATAATAAAAAAAAAATCTAATCAGACAAATAATCAGACACCTATCTAGGCTAAACAAACGTACCAAGGTCTCGGTTAAAAATATACTCTACAAGTCCCTAATGTAATGTCCATTAAATTATATAATAATAAACTATCCGCACCAATAAAAAAGAGAAACGTTAATTTATTTTCTAAAGAATTTCGACAATTTTTGCTAAATAAAAGCTACTACTCGGTAAATGAATATCTAATTGATAGACTTGTAAAGTCATAACTTAAGTACTCGAGACTTTAAGTTTTAATGATTGATGAATTGTTATTACATCTCTCAATAGATACGTTTTAATATTTTTATCTACGCCCATGCTATAAATCCTCTATAAAAGTTTCTGAAACAGTTAGCTTATAACATAAAATAACAACATAAAAACATTAAAACACCCAGTGTCATAGTAACCATAATAGCATCCAAACGGGAGTTATAATGTTGTACTGAATTTCATAATGCAACTCCTTTGCTTTTACGAGGATGATGATCCCTTCCTTACTCATATGTTTGATGAGTAAGGAAGGAATCATCATCCTCCCTTCCATTCTCATTACTCAATTCATGGTACCTTTATGAATTTCAAAAAAAGAACATTGTCACGCACGCGCGTTTCACTATACTATACCGTAGCGACGCATCCCGCCATGTTTTGTTTCAGAACCTTTTATAGAGGATTCGTGTCATGGGTGTAGATAAAGTCTTGTATGCAACTGTAATATATATAGTCCTCCTTATCGATTTCGATAACGGCGACCCCTAGAAATCAATTCCTTGCGTGTGCCCTTAGATGACTCGCTAGACCGAATTTAGTTTTGAACACCCGGTCGCAACCAGAACAATAAAGTTGGCCTGCAGTGTTGTATGTATATGTGTAGGAGGGCTTAGGTCTCTCTTTACGTATTTGACGCTTCCCGATGATTACTTCATGTCGCTTCTCTTCGAAAGATTTGATGTTTTTGTGTATAGTCGAGCGCCATGACGACCTGTGTAAAGCGAGCCTCTCCCACACTTTAGGATCAATTGCGCAAGCGTTTAGATGTCTAAATTAGGTACGTTTTGATGTTTGAATTAGGTATTAAAACACTCATGTGATACTATTATAAACCCACGATCGTGTTTTAATATTTATAGCGCTGCGCGTCGCGGGTTCGATTCCCGCACGGAACAAATATTTGTATAACCTACAAGTAGTTGTTCCGGGTCTGGCTGTTTGTGTATGTGAGTTTAAATGTTTGTAAACGCACCCACGATACAGGAGCAATTCCTAGTGTGGGGCAACATTAAAAAAAAAAATACCCCTTATTATACAACAGTTGCATAAATAACTATTATATTTTATAGTAAAGCTTAACCCAGAAAATACCTATATCGCTATTATATTATTATAGGAGCACTGCCAAGTAATGTTATAAATTAACAAACGCTTTCTCTCTCCTAACTCACTTATTTTACTGTACCCGACAGGGTTCATAATGATCTAATTATAAGTTTACCACCTAAGAATACCTACATGTGGAATGCAATAAAAGTATTGACATTAGGTATAGGTATTGGATTGAGTATTAATTATTTTTGTCATTTGACAAAAATTATTATTTTAAGTACATTAATTGTATTTACGCATAATATCAACGAATACTTTTAATTTCGTTTTTTTTTTTTTTTTTTTACGTACAACGGGGAAGCACTTGGCCTTCATCTCACCTGATGGTAAGTGATGATAAGGCCGAAGATGGAAGCAAGCTTCGCCCGGAATCCTCAACCACAGAGGAACTGGCTATCTTAAGAACCCATAACTGCCGAAACACAACAAATGCTGTTAACATTGTTGTTTTGGCGACAGACTTAGATAAGATGGTGGTAGCTAGCCAGGCGGACTTAGAACAAGCCCTACCACTAACCAAACCGAGCAGAAATTTTTGCCCCCGCTGGGAATCGAACCCGGGACCTCTGGATCTGAGACAGGTGGTTTTACCACTAGACCACAGAGGCGGTCAAAAGTTCATTAACGAACATTGTCATTGTGCGAGAGTCCTTTCAAGATCATTTCTTTGGTACGTCTATGTATAGTTCAATTAGTACGCAATCCAATCTCAATACCTAAATATTTGACATTATTATCCTTGCCCTTATTGATTTTTTTACAACTATTGTTCAGTTTACTTCAATTATTTGTAATTCTAATTCTAAATAACTTAATTTTGATGTAATGATGACCCATAATTTTACAAACCATATTTGTACGCCGGAAACGGCAGAATATATTGATCGTAATACTTATTGAACCTAAAAAATTTGTATAATATTCTGACAAATATATGCATTCTATTCTTTTATATTCTAATCTGTATGGTTCTTTCCTCAAAAGACCATTTCAGACACCAATCTACATGGTCTTCACATGATTTGACCAAGATTATGTTTGGTCTTTAAAAGAGACTGTGGTCTCAGAGTTTCTTTCGGCCTTCTCAGAGTAGTCATACGAAATGGGTCGTCATCTAGTTTTAAAATATGATTGATGTGTAAAAGTGTTTGTACAAACCTACTTAGAGAGAAAAAAAAAATACTGCTTTTTTATTTATTTTTTTGCCTGCGACTTCGTTTTCGGGGAAGTCGTTAGTCACCACAATATATTAAAATAACAGCCATATTGAAATTTATTCATAATTTTTTTTTCGTGTGTTTTTCGCATGTTTTTATAGTTATTACATATATAGATAAATAGAGGAGCTCGTGGCTAAGTAATAACAGCCGCACGGGTCGATCCGTCAGGTTAAGCTATGCTTGCCGGGGTTGGTCCGTGGATGGGTGACCATCTTTACATACCGAGACTCCTCCGTGCCTCGGAAAGCACGTTAAGCCGTTGGTCCCGGCTGTCATTCGTGGATCTTTGACAGTCGTTACGGGTCATCAGAAGCCCAAAAGTCTGACAGCCAGTCTTGCCAAGTGGTATCGTGTTACCCAGTTACTGGGTTGTGGAGGTCAGATAGGCAGTCGCTCCATGTAAAATACTGGAATTCAGCTGCATCCGGTTAGACTGGAAGCCGACCCCAACATAGTTGGGAAAAGGCTAGGCAGATTGATATACATAGATAGATAAATAGAATTCTCTTTATTATGTACACTATACAAATTTCAGTTATAAATGTAGAAATGTGACGAAGGGTGACAAAATTGCCGGTCTTCTAAGTCGTTTTCCTCGTTTATAAAGCAATCTTTTACAGACAACCTTTGGATGAATTTAAAAGTAGAAGGAGAGACAATACTGCAGGTAGTCTGTGGAGACCATTTACATACACAATAAATACATACATACATAAAGCATATCGATACTTATATTTTTATTCTGCTATTTGAGGCGGAGACAAACCCAACAAATCAAAGATCATAAAAATAGGTCCAGCCGTTCTTGAGTTATAAATGGTGTAACTATCTGTGTGTGTTGAATCATCCCTGTTTTAGCCATGCCAATTCGTCTACGAATTTCTATTTCGCAGCTACCCTTATTGGTAATTACAGAACCCAGAAATTGAAAATGGTCGACGGCTTCATATTCTGCTAGGATGTCGTTACGCTGGATGGTTTCGAAGCGATCAATGACAAGGAGCTTGGTCTTAGTTTTATGTATCGCGAGACCTATGGTTAGGCTGATAAATTCCAACTTATTTAGTAACTCTGCCATTTCAGCTTCTGATGATGCAAAGGGAGCGGTGTCATCTGCGTAACGGAGGTTTGATATTATAATACCACCCACCTTGACGCCTCCTTCCCAATCTCATCAATCAATCGGCATGGTTGCCGCAGTGGTTAGGCAATTGATTGCTGCCCTGGTGACGCGGGTTCGATTCCCGCACGGAACAAATATTTGTATGACCTACAAGTAGTCGTTCCGGGTCTAGCTGTTTGTGTATGTGAGTTTCAATGTTTGTAAACGCACCCACAATACAGGAGAAATTCCTAGTGTGGGGCAACGTTTGGCACATGATGTACTCGCCATATATGTTAAATAGGAAGGGTGACATCACGCATCCCACGAGTTAAACTGAAGTTAATATAGTTCTAAGGTTGGATAATTAAGATTAAAAAAAAAAAAATTTGTTTGATAATTCATCTTCGCGTATATTTATAAATCAATCTTAAGTTTTTTTCTTGTTAAATCTCGATAAACAAATGGTACTATTGTGCCGTTTTAGGGTTCGAGAGACAAAAAATAAACCCTTATAGTTTCGGTATGTCTGTCTGTCTGTCTGTCTGTCCACAGCTTAGCTCAGAGATAAAATTATCTTAAAATATATTTTTTTAGGTTACCTCCTCTGCACACAAAGTGAATACACACACACATACACAGACACAGCAGTAGTATATTTTTAACGAAGTTTAAGGAATAACTATCACAGCTAAGTAGGGAAAATGTAGGCACCTACCCCAAAAATCTAATGCGGGTGCAACTACAAATAAAAAAATCTTTGTTGAAATAATAAAGCCAAAATATGCTTTGTTTTATTCATGATCGATATTCATATTTTTTATTGTACCTATCGGTTAGAGCTTACGGTTGATTTTAGGATTAAATCAAATAAAAAATTGTAAGCTCAAATCATGGTCATTTGTAATGTAGCATTGGAAAAGGATGCTTCAGTAGTTCAAAGTAGATCCACAGCCGCACGCGCATTGTCCAGAGATAGACACGGCACCAGCAGCCGGCACGGCACCACCGAAAGTTACAACGCCCATGATGGGAACAGTACCTGCAACAGCGGTGTTACCGGCGACTGGCAGCTCACCAATGACTGCCACGTTGCCTTCACCGGCACCGCCGTAAGCAGCTCCAGAAGCGATAGAACCTCCGTATGCAGTCGCAGGAGCAAGTGCGCTACCATAAGCAGATCCGATGGCGCCACCGTAAGCACCAAGACCAAGGGCACCACCACATGCAGCAGCAGGAGAGAGACCAGCGCCGAAACCCAGTGCACCACCATAAGCAGAGCCGATGCCTACAGCAGGAGCTAAGCCAAGAGCTGGTCCTCCGCATCCACAACTGCTACCGCCGAAGTATTGGCCGAAAACATTCTGTTGGGATAAAATTACATTAAGAAACTTATCTCTTTTAGAGAAAACCTCAAGAACATGATTTTGAAGTAAAGGTAGAACGTCGTCTTCTCTCAAATCAGCACAAATTACAGAAGTAGAACAGAAATGTACATTTAAAAGCTAAATGACATTACAGGAGGAAACAACAACGGAGTAAGTTCATGAGAAAAGTAAGATACCAGAAACAGTAAAAAGACTCACCTGAACCAAGCAAGCTTGGATGCAGAGCAACAGTACAGTGAAGGTAGACATGTTAGATGTGTTCGTAAGTTCAACGAGAAGCTGAATACTGATGCTTTTAGAAGTCTTACACCATGTTTATATAGTGCAGTAGTTCCTATCAATAACACGTACTTTTTCACAATTTCCTACTTATTAAACAAAACATATGATAATAATAACAAAGTAATGAAAATGCACGCATTTTTCTATTTCTTTGTCTAGCAGGCTACTGTGTGTGCTGCAACACACCTTGATTAGGGCTCCGTTTCAGTATAAATAGTCGATCGATACTTGGAAAACTCATTACAAGTTCACTTCAACACAAACTACAATGTCAGCCAAGGTGACCCTCGTTCTCTGCGCTCAGGCGCTCTTTATCCAGGTGAGAATTACTTAAACTTTTGATAATGACTGTGTTCTAATTATTGTTACTATTATTTTCCTTATTAATATGCTGACCTTTGCCTTACTCTTCGAGGATTACAGGAATAATGTTGTTTTGTTATGTCTTATGTTATATTATGAAATCCAACCTTAGTTCAGCGATTTAGCAGAAAATGCATGACACACGGATTATTTGCATTCTTCTATATCTAAACTATGCAAATGATTAGATTAGAAATTGATGGTTACTGCTTAGAAGGAATGTAGTTAAGTTACATTTGGGGAAATTTTGAGAACCCCAAACACCATTTTGACTTCACCTAGAATAGACCCGCTGCTTAAAATATAATTATCACTAAGTTTTTCACTATCATCTATGCAATAACACAAAATGCGTTCGACACACATTAAGTTACGTAATCGATTAAATAATCACATGTCAATGCATTGTCATCGTTTGGTAATCGAGAAATATTTACGAACACAATCATTTCTTGTTTACAGACTGCTTTCAGTTCATGTCTTGGTTATGGAGCCATCGCTGCTCCTGCTCTTGTTGCCCCAGGATGTGCCGGTAACGGCTGGGCTGGCAACGGTTTGATGGGAAGTGGACTGCTTGGTAATGGCTATGCTGGTAACTTGGCTAACAATGGTTTGATCGGCAATGGCTTGGCTGCTTTAGAGATCATTCCCACCAGTGGCGGTGGACTGCCCGTCTCCAGCGCCTCTGCTTTCGCTCCCAGTGGCCTCTCTGTAGCGTCTGAGAATGTGTATGAAGGTGCTCTGTCCGTGGCTGGTGAGCTGCCGTTTGTGAGCGCTGTGGCTTTGGAGGGCTTGTTGCCCAGTGCTGGTGCAGGCGCCGTCAGCTACAGCTGCGGTAATGGTGTTACTGCTATTGAGAGCATCGCTCCTTCCGCCGCTGCCTATGGCAATTCTGGTGCCTATGGCGCTGCTGGTGCCTATGGGCTCGGCGCTGGCTATGGACTTGGCGCTGCTGGCATCGCTCCTGCTGCTCTTGGACTCGGCTATGGAGCCCGCGGCTGTGGATGTGGACGTTACTAATAATTTCAAACATAATTACCGATGATGCGATACAATGATTCAATAAACAGTTTTGCAATTAATTTTGTTGGCATACTTTTTTTTAAACCCACAACCCCTGTGATGAGTAGTGAACAAGTGAACACATAGCTTCAATAGTCACAGAATGATATTTCTCAATCAGATCGTTTCCAATACAAGTACTGATATAATTGATGTATACAAAGTACACATTAATTGATGTTTAAAAGAGGAACGGTGGAGTTTCTTGCCCATTCTTGTCCATGCGAAACTACCTTTTGGAAGGGGCAACTAGAATAAAAAAAAAACCGTGTATATTTTGACGTTCAAAAGTGCCATTTATGTGCCTATTTGAAATAAATTATTTGACTTTGACATTGTATGACAAACATTTAACTTTGTATGAGGTGTAAGTAGAACAAAAAATTACCTACTTTGATTTTTAGCTTAATCTGATCGTATCCCACAAACCAATCCCAATTGTGGGATTATAGCAATGTGGCAGTAAATGAATAAAAATTACCTCCTATAGAGTTAAAATTGTAGGAGGTAAAATATAATATTGCACACAGTTTTCATTTTTAAAGTGACTTAAACTACGTACTATCCAAGAATAAGTATATAACTGTTTGAAATAAAATCGTGCAAATTATTTTTATGATGCTGGCAATAAGGCAGAAGCTCTAAACATTTGGTCTTTCATTTGTTATTTTCTATTTATAAAATACTAGCTTTTGCCCGCAGCTCCGCCCGCGTGGATGTCGGTTATCGCGTAAAAAATTAGCCTTTGTCCTTTTCCGTATCCCATGCATATCCTCTGCCAAATTTCATGACGACCGGTTCAGCGGCTTAGGCGTGAAAACGTAACAGACAGACAGAGTTACTTTCTCATTTATAATATTCGTATGGATTTTTATCTTCTAAACAAGAGAATCATTAAAAAAAAAAAAACGTAAATACTATTTCGTTATCCTAATAATCGATTCATGTATAGATTGTTTGTACGGTCGGCCAGCGCTCTTATTACCTGACTATATGTATGTATATAATAAAATCAAATAATTTGAATGACTAGAGAAATGTTGACTACGCCTGAAACGTCAGCTTGACATTGATATTTCTTTGTTTACATTTTTGATAGCGAATTTAATTTTCGAGTTTATTGTTTCATGCTATTTTCCTTAGCCCTGAAAAATCGTGTATAGCTGTTCTAATAGTCAGTTCATAGTTTGTAATTTTGGGGTTATGACTTTATGGTCCATTTGGGGATTAGTATCTCTTTTGAGGTTAAATATAGGTATATTGAGGTAATTTTATAACAATAAGGTATTATAATGTTATATATTTTTCGTACTGTCAACTAGCCTGTTGTCGATGTAGTCTTGACTGAATATTAGTTCTGTCACTTCTAACGTATAAACACAACGCACATAATATAATTTTTCTTTCATTCATATTTAATTTCGATCCTTTATTTATAATGCGGCACGTGTCTTCTTAGAATCGTGCACAGTGATCAAGTTTCTTAACAATCAGTAATCGGAGATAGCTTGTAGGTACTAGGTCAGGAGTGTCCAGTGAAAACCAGCATGTCGCTAATTTATTCTAACTACCTCAATCATATAAGTAGTAGAACGAGGTAGAAACTTTATACGTACTCCGCAAGTGGCACGTCAAAACTTGGCAATTTAGCCAAGTTACATTATTGTCTTTTCTCTATTCTATTCTATTTTTCTTTATGTTAATGGTGCCGATGTCGACAATTCTGCCAATGTCAGATGTGGTAAGACAAAGCGTGCTGAGAAAAAACAAAAAAAAACTTAATTCCATCGTCTTTTCTCTTTATCTACAAAATGGTTGAGCTAAATGGTGCTGATCCATGTGTCATGTTCGTGAACGGGCGCCGTCAGTTGGGACTGGTCATCTCTTGACTGCCAGGGCTTATTTTTAATTTGTAATTTTTTTATATTTTGAATTGTTTTATTAGTTTTTACATTGTCTCACATATAGAAGCAACAAGAATAATGTACCCAGGATTATGTAATATCTTGATTTAAAAGAGTGTCCTTGGAGTTTCTTGTCCGTTCTTCTCCATAGTGATCTACGTATTGGAATGGGCATCTAGCTTCAACTTGCCGACTCTGACTAACTGACCGTCTCTTTGACAATTCAAAAGTGCATGTAAATGGTTTAATTGAAATAAATGCTTTGAGTTTTGAGTTTTTTTTTTAGTTTTATCACTCCTAACAATAACGACATGCCGTCATCCGACATCCTACCTCCACGTGTCATCTAATAGTATGATTTTGTGGCGTGTTTGTAGATCGATTATTGGGTAGTTAACTTGTCTACCTCATTTCACTTATGATATCGTTGAACTACATACTTAGATCTATTTATTTTAGTTATCGAATTAATTAAATTATAGCACGAGAAGCGTTGCATCTGTGGGCTCAAAGCCATCAAGAATCAGTTGAAATGTATGTACAAATAACCTTAGGAAACGCATTAGAACTAGAAAAGTCTAGACGTATCTCTTAAAAGTAAAGATACATCATGCGGGTGCAACTACAAACAAAATAATCTTTGTTGAAATAATAAAGCCAAAATATGCTTTGTTTTATTCATGATCGATATACATATTTTTTATTGTACCTATCGGTTAGAGCTTACGGTTGATTTTAGGAATAAATCGAATAAAGAATTGTATGCTCAAATCATGGTAGTTTATTTGTAATCTAGCATTGGAAAAGGATGCTTCAGTAGAACAAAGGAGATTCGCAGCCGCACGCGCATTGTCCAGAGATAGACACGGCACCAGCAGCCGGCACGGCACCACCGAAAGTCACAGCGCCCATGATGGGAACAGTACCAGCAACAGCGGTGTTACCGGCGACTGGCAGCTCACCAATGACCGCCACGTTTCCTTCACCGGCGCCGCCGTAAGCAGCTCCAGAAGCGATACCACCTCCGTAAGCAGCAGCAGGAGCAAGTGCGCTACCATAAGCAGATCCGATGGCGCCACCATAAGCACCAAGACCGAGGGCACCACCACATGCAGCAGCAGGAGAGAGACCAGCGCCGAAACCCAGTGCACCACCATAAGCAGAGCCGATGCCTACAGCAGGGGCTATACCAAGAGCTGGTCCTCCGCATGCGCAACTGCTACCGCCGAAGTATTGGCCGAAAACATTCTGTTGGGAGAAAATTACATTAAGAAACTTATCTCTTTTAGAGAAAACCTCAAGAACATGATTTTGAAGTAAAGGTAGAACGTCTTCTTCTCTCAAATCAGCACAAATTACAGAAGTAGAACAGAAATGTACATTTAAAAGCTAAATGACATTACAGGAGGAAACAACAACGGAGTAAGTTCATGAGAAAAGTAAGATACCAGAAACAGTAAAAAAACTCACCTGAACCAAGCAAGCTTGGATGCAGAGCAACAGTACAGTGAAGGTAGACATGTTAGATGTGTTCGTAAGTTCAACGAGAAGCTGAAGACTGATGCTTTTAGAAGTCTCACACCATGTTTATATAGTGCAGTAGTTCCTATCAATAACACGTACTTTTTCACAATTTCCTATTTATTAAACAAAACATGTGATAATAATAACAAAGTAATGAAAATGCACGCATTTTTCTATTTCTTTGTCTAGCAGGCTACTGCGTGTGCTGCGACACACCTTGATAAGGGCTCCGTTTCAGTATAAATAGTCGATCGATACATGGAAAACTCATTCCAAGTTCACTTCAACACAAACTACAATGTCAGCCAAGGTGATCCTCGTCCTCTGCGCTCAGGCGCTCTTTATCCAGGTGAGAATTATTTAAATTTTTTATAATGACTGTGTTCTAATTACTGTTACTATTATTTTCTTTATTAATATGCTGACTTTGCCTAACTCTTCGAGGATTACAGGAATAATGTTGTTTTGTTATGTCTTATGTTATATTATGAAATCCAACCTTAGTTCAGCGATTTAGCAGAAAATGCATGACACACGGATTATTTGCATTCTTCTATATCTAAACTATGCAAATGATTAGATTAGAAAATGATGGTTACTGCTTAGAAGGAATTAAGTTACATTTGGGGAAATTTTGAGGACCCCAAACACCATTTTGACTTCACCTAGAGTAGACCCGCTGCTTAAAATATAATTATCACTAAGTTTAGCACTATCATCTATGCAATAACACAAAATGCGTTCGACACATATTAAGTTACGTAATCGATTAAATAATCACATGTCAATGCATTGTCATCGTTTGGTAATCGAGAAATATTTACTAACACAATCATTTTTTGTTTACAGACTGCTTTCAGTTCATGTCTTGGTTATGGAGCCATCGCTGCTCCTGCTCTTGTTGCCCCAGGATGTGCCGGTAACGGCTGGGCTGGCAATGGTTTGATGGGAAATGGACTGCTTGGTAATGGCTATGCTGGTAACTTGGCTAACAATGGTTTGATCGGCAATGGCTTGGCTGCTTTAGAGATCATTCCCACCAGTGGCGGTGGACTGCCTGTCTCCAGCGCCTCTGCTTTCGCTCCCAGTGGCCTCTCTGTAGCGTCTGAGAATGTGTATGAGGGTGCTCTCTCCGTGGCTGGTGAGCTGCCGTTTGTGAGTGCTGTGGCTTTGGAGGGCTTGTTGCCCAGTGCTGGTGCTGGCGCCGTCAGCTACAGCTGCGGTAATGGTGTTACTGCTATTGAGAGCATCGCTCCTTCCGCTGCTGCCTATGGCAATGCTGGTGCCTATGGTGCTGCTGGTGCCTATGGGCTCGGCGCTGGCTATGGACTTGGCGCTGCCGGTATCGCTCCTGCTTCTCTCGGACTCGGCTATGGGGCCCGCGGCTGTGGATGTGGATGTTACTAATAACTTCAAACATAAATACCGATGATCCGATACGATGATTCAATAAACTGATTTGCAATTTATTTTGTTTTATGCATGTATTTTAAATACCCATAACCCCTGTTGTGTTTGTTTAAAAGAAGGAAAAATGTTAACATTAAACAAAACAATTTTTTTTATTTTAACTTAATTTTTATTGTAAATACGTGACTTTGTGTCATGGCTGCTTGAATGAGTTCAGTACCTACACAGCTTCAGTAGGTACTGTCTTCTGTCAAATCTGTGAGATTTATACAGTGTTGATGCCAACATACTGTTTGATTCACGTCTCTGGATTTCGGACTTTGACAACTGAAGATAAGCTAGTTTACTGTTTTTGAGAAACCGATTAATTATTTTCCTTTTGGTCTATTTGCCTCAAAATATGAATATTTCAGAAATTGTTAACATTAACAAAATTATTTTTTAAATTTTAATTTTGCAAGTTAGTTTTTATTGTGAAAACGTGAGTTTGTGTCATGGCTGCTCGAATGAGTTGAGTACCTACACAGCTTCAGTACGTACTGTCTTCTGTCAAATCTGTGAGATTTTTAGTGCTGCTCGCACATGAATTTCATTCATTAGATACTTCATCATCTTAAGGGCCTTAGTCCCGTTTAGTAGCGTAAACCGGTCACTTTATGAACCGTACTGCTCATTAACGGCTTGTCTTGAAGATTTGAAAAATATATGATTTTGCTATAGATTCATGTAAAACATTTTTCCGAAAGTACTTTTTTTGTATGGTTAATACTTTTGCTGTTAAAAAATATTTTCCAACACGCAATATTTTGGCTTCTATTCCATATTCCTACTAAACGGCTTTGATATTTGGAAATATTTTTACACTGAAAAATAGGTAGTTAGAGGTACAACAGAATCACTAAAGCACAATTGTAAATTAACCAACAATTGCCAAGGAATTCACCCATTTTGAGATAAAAGCCAAGAGGTGCCCTGCGCGGGCGCAGGCGGCAGTCGTGCTTTAGCACTCAGACGGGAGGGTTGTGTCGCTCGCTGCTCCGCTCCGGCTATCGATCGACTACGCGTTGTGCGTGTGTTAGTGCAAATACTTACGAACGTATTGTAACAGTGTGTGTTTATAGATTAGATCGCTGTAGTGATGGCAAATGGCAATTAATGCGATTTCACATTAATTTCATTAGTCATAGCATGGGAATTGTTATTGCTATGCTATTTGATATGAAGATAATCTATCTATCTATATTATCTATATATATAAAAATCAATTGCTGTTCGTTAGTCTCGCTAAAACCCGAGAACGGCTGGGCCGATTTAGCTGATTTTGGTTTTGAAATGTTTGTCGTAGTTCAGGGAAGGTTTCAACGATGAGAAAATATGGAAAAAAAAAACTATTAGTGAACGGCTGGACCGATTTCGCTAATTATTTTTTTGTTGTGTTTGTTATCATCAGGAGAAGGTTGGACGGTAGGTAGGGTAGGTAGGGTAAGGTAGGGTAAGGTAGGGTAGGTAGGGTAAGGTAGGGAAAGGTAGGGTAGGGTAGGGTAGGGTAAGTAGGTAGGGTAGGGTAAGTAGGTAGGGTAGGTAGGTAGGGTAGAGTAGTGAAGTTTATACTATATTTCCTTTGCGCGTAGACAAACTGCCATAGTCAAATAGCTTTTGACAGAACGAAGTCTGTCGGGTTAGCTAGTATTTTATTTAGAAAAATAATCCCATACAGGGTCAATTCGGTGTGACAATGGTGCCGATTCTCTTGTACGGTGGCCACCACATCAAGTTACCACAAACTATCTTTTCTCGTTCGATTTTGAACTTAATCGTCAACATTTTAAAGTTTAAAATCGATTGGAGAAAGTTGACAGTTTCCTGTAGCTTGATGTGCTGGTCACTGTAAACCGAACTAAACTAACATAAACTATCACTAAAATTTCTTACTTTTGACTATGAGAATCTTATAGCTATTCTGCAAACACAATTCTCTAAATTAAAAAAAAATAAGTTTGACACAACTAAATCGAATTTGACAATCGTAACTCCACGTGGTTTTTTTTTTCTTTTAGTTTCGCAACGTTGTACTTGTTTGCCCTACCCCATGATTTTTTTTAGAGCCAGAGGCGCGAGTGTTGGTGAGCCTCGACGTGTTTTTTATGGAAAAAAAAATATTACATAAATGTTGAGTTATGTAATATTTTTAGGTTTACAGGCTTCTAAGAGAGGGTCGAAATTTTCATAATTTTTGCGATAGGACGCACCATTTTTGAGTTATAAGCAAAAGAAAAGAAATAAAATTATACAGTACTGTTTTTGCACCAGACGTCGAGGTGTTGGTGTGAATTTTAGGTCATGACAACTAATTTTATTCCACACCTTTTTAATCGCGATTAAAAATAGTCAGATTTAGTTAAAAAATCTAAATTTTAGTTTAAAAACGTCAAATTCAGAATAGCAAAATTGCCATTTTCACTCAATTAAAAACTCAGTACCATCTTAGTGCTGTCAAACTAAAATATAGTTAAGTTGTGTCACTTTAGTCGATGGTGCCGATTCCCTTGTTCACAAACTAAACTAAATTTAAGTTCAGTGCATCTTTTTCTTTTTATTTCATTAACAAAAGGACAGAAGAAAAATTTTAGTTTAGTCCTGTCAAATTAATCAGCGCTTGACGTAAATTGACGTAATTTTAGTAGGCAAGTTTTTAATCACGTCTATACTTGTATGGAGTAGTGACAGGCGCTGATTAATTTGACAGGACTAAACTAAAGTTTATCTTCTGTCCTTTTCTTAATGAAATAGAAAGAAAAAGATGCACTAAACTTAAATTTAGTTTAGTTTGTGAACAAGGGAATCGGCACCAATGAACTCGTCGTTTGACAGGAATAAACTAAGTTTTGGTGATTTTTAGTCTAGTTTAGAGAATTTTGTGACAAGAGAATCGGCTCCACTATCACTGTCTTGTCAAAACGTACTGAACTTTGACACAATTGACAATAAGACGCGCGTCACGCGCTGCCATACAAATTATTTAAACAATCACACGCATTCATTCAATATACGACCCTAAATACGAGCAAATCAAAGTAACAAGATAATAATCGCTTAAACTCAAACTCTTCGCACATGCTAATAGTTTCACTCGTGAACGAGGTCAGTGTCACGTGAAACAGATGGATTTAGTGCGATAGAGAGCGCACGCTGCCGCTGCGAAACCTATGATAGATACGAAGCAATGAATTAGCATTTCACAGAATTTCGCAACTACATTTCATTTGTGAAATGCTAAATGAGCATTCGCATGCTAACAATGAATACGAATGCTAATTAATCCATCACTAGATCGCTGCAGAGAGGCTTATTCGATTATGCGCCAGGACGCTTTATAAGTGGTGCCATTTCTATTGATTAATTATTGATAATTATTCATAATAATTATCTGTACAACAATTTACAATTTATAAAAAAAAAAAATCCTACATACACGCTTTTATTCTTGTTTGTACATGTTTGAGCAAATAAATATATTAAGTATCAAATCACACACTCACCTATTACCTACGTGTTAAAAAAATTATGTACAATACAAACTTTAAAAAGTTGCGTCTATCATTCTGGAAATGTAGGCAAAAATCTAACCTACGTGGCATATCTGCGCCACGGCATATTCTTTGGTCGTCGTTTTAGTGTAGTGCGCCGCCGCCACTCGTTACGTGTGTGCGGGAGTATTGCGCTTAGCTCCGCCCACATGCTCAAGGTCGATGATGATACTAAGGTCCTTAATTGATTGATGAATTGTTATTACATCTCTCAATAGATACGTTTTAATATTTTTATCTACGCCCATGCTATAAATCGTCTATAAAAGTTTCTGAAACAGTTAGCTTATAACATAAAATAACAACATAAAAACATTAAAACACCCAGTGTCATAGTAACCATAATAGCATCCAAACGGGAGTTATACGTAATGTTGTACTGAATTTCATAATGCAACTCCTTTGCGTTTACGAGGATGATGATCCCTTCCTTACTCATCTGTTTGATGAGTATGGCAAGGATCATCATCCTCCCTTCCATTCTCATTACTCAATTCATGGTACCTTTATGAATTTCAAAAAAAGAACATTGTCACGCACGCGCGTTTCACTATACTATACCGTAGCGTCGTATCCCGCCATGTTTTGTTTCAGAACCTTTTATAGAGGATTCGTGTCATGGGTGTAGATAAAGTCTTGTATGCAACTGTAATAATTAGGTATTAAAACACTCATGTGATACTATTATAAACCCACGATCGTGTTTTAATATTTATAATATAATTTTTGACGTCACGATTGGCGCAGTGGTTAAGCGATGGACTGCTGCGCTGCGTGTCGCGGGTTCGATTCTCGCACGGAACAAATATTTGTATAACCTACAAGTAGTTGTTCCGGGTCTGGCTGTTTGTGTATGTGAGTTTAAATGTTTGTAAACGCACCCACGATACAGGAGCAATTCCTAGTGTGGGGCAACATTAAAAAAAAAAATACCCCTTATTATACAACAGTTGCATAAATAACTATTATATTTTATAGTAAAGCTTAACCCAGAAAATACCTATATCGCTATTATATTATTATAGGAGCACTGCCAAGTAATGTTATAAATTAACAAACGCTTTCTCTCTCCTAACTCACTTATTTTACTGTACCCGACAGGGTTCATAATGATCTAATTATAAGTTTACCACCTAAGAATACCTACATGTGGAATGCAATAAAAGTATTGACATTAGGTATAGGTATTGGATTGAGTATTAATTATTTTTGTCATTTGACAAAAATTATTATTTTAAGTACATTAATTGTATTTACGCATAATATCAACGAATACTTTTAATTTAGTTTTTTTTTTTTTTTTTTACGTACAACGGGGAAGCACTTGGCCTTCATCTCACCTGATGGTAAGTGATGATAAGGCCGAAGATGGAAGCAAGCTTCGCCCGGAATCCTCAACCACAGAGGAACTGGCTATCTTAAGAACCCATAACTGCCGAAACACAACAAATGCTGTTAACATTGTTGTTTTGGCGACAGACTTAGATAAGATGGTGGTAGCTAGCCAGGCGGACTTAGAACAAGCCCTACCACTAACCAAACCGAGCAGAAATTTTTGCCCCCGCTGGGAATCGAACCCGGGACCTCTGGATCTGAGACAGGTGGTTTTACCACTAGACCACAGAGGCGGTCAAAAGTTCATTAACGAACACTGTCATTGTGCGAGAGTCCTTTCAAGATCATTTCTTTGGTACGTCTATGTATAGTTCAATTAGTACGCAATCCAATCTCAATACCTAAATATTTGACATTATTATCCTTGCCCTTATTGATTTTTTTACAACTATTGTTCAGTTTACTTCAATTATTTGTAATTCTAATTCTAAATAACTTAATTTTGATGTAATGATGACCCATAATTTTACAAACCATATTTGTACGCCGGAAACGGCAGAATATATTGATCGTAATACTTATTGAACCTAAAAAAATTGTATAATATTCTGACAAATATATGCATTCTATTCTTTTATATTCTAATCTGTATGGTTCTTTCCTCAAAAGACCATTTCAGACACCAATCTACATGGTCTTCACATGATTTGACCAAGATTATGTTTGGTCTTTAAAAGAGACTGTGGTCTCAGAGTTTCTTTCGGCCTTCTCAGAGTAGTCATACGAAATGGGTCGTCATCTAGTTTTAAAATATGATTGATGTGTAAAAGTGTTTGTACAAACCTACTTAGAGAGAAAAAAAAATAAAATACTGCTTTTTTTATTAATTTTTTTGCCCGCGACTTCGTTTTTGGGAGAGTCGTTAGTCACCACAATATATTAAAATAACAGCCATATTGAAATTTATTCATAAATTTTTTTTCGTGTGTTTTTCGCATGTTTTTATAGTTATTACATAGATAGATAAATAGAGGAGCTCGTGGCTAAGTAATAACAGCCGCACGGGTCGATCCGTCAGGTTAAGCTATGCTTGCCGGGGTTGGTCCGTGGATGGGTGACCATCTTTACATACCGAGACTCCTCCGTGCCTCGGAAAGCACTTTAAGCCGTTGGTCCCCGCTGTCATTCGTGGATCTTTGACAGTCGTTACGGGTCGTCAGAAGCCCAAAAGTCTGACAGCCAGTCTTGCTCAGTGGTATCGTGTTACCCAGTTACTGGGTTGTGGAGGTCAGATAGGCAGTCGCTCCATGTAAAATACTGGAATTCAGCTACATCCGGTTAGACTGGAAGCCGACCCCAACATAGTTGGGAAAAGGCTAGGCAGATTGATATACATAGATAGATAAATATAATTCTCTTTATTATGTACACTATAAAAATGTCAGTTATAAATGTAGAAATGTGACGTAGGGTGACAAAATTGCCGGTCTTCTAAGTCGTTTTCCTTGTTTATAAAGCAATCTTTTACAGACAACCTTTGGATGAATTAAAAGTAGAAGGAGAGACAATACTGCAGGTACATAAAGCATATCGATACTTATATTTTTATTCTGCTATTTGAGGCGGAGACAAACCCAACAAATCAAAGATCATAAAAATAGGTCCAGCCGTTCTTGAGTTATAAATGGTGTAACTATCTGTGTGTGTTAAATCATCCCTGTTTTAGCCATGCCAATTCGTCTACGAATTTCTATTTCGCAGCTACCCTTATTGGTAATTACAGAACCCAGAAATTGAAAATGGTCGACGGCTTCATATTCTGCTAGGATGTCGTTACGCTGGATGGTTTCGAAGCGATCAATGACAAGGAGCTTGGTCTTAGTTTTATGTATCGCGAGACCTATGGTTAGGCTGATAAATTCCAACTTATTTAGTAACTCTGCCATTTCAGCTTCTGATGATGCAAAGGGAGCGGTGTCATCTGCGTAACGGAGGTTTGATATTATAATACCACCCACCTTGACGCCTCCTTCCCAATCTCATCAATCAATCGGCATGGTTGCCGCAGTGGTTAGGCAATTGACTGCTGCCCTGGTGACGCGGGTTCGATTCCCGCACGGAACAAATATTTGTATGACCTACAAGTAGTCGTTCCGGGTCTAGCTGTTTGTGTATGTGAGTTTTAATGTTTGTAAACGCACCCACAATACAGGAGAAATTCCTAGTGTGGGGCAACGTTTGGCACATGATGTACTCGCCATATATGTTAAATAGGAAGGGTGACATCACGCATCCCACGAGTTAAACTGAAGTTAATATTGTTCTAAGGTTGGATAATTAAGATTAAAAAAAAAATTAGTTTGATAATTCATCTTCGCGTATATCTATAAATCAATCTTAAGCTTTTTTCTTGTTAAATCTCGATAAACAAATGGTACTATTGTGCCGTTTTAGGGTTCGAGAGACAAAAAATAAACCCTTATAGTTTCGGTATGTCTGTCTGTCTCTCCACAGCTTAGCTCAGAGATATAATTATCTTAAAATATATTTTTTTAGGTTACCTCCTCTGAACGCAAAGTGAATACACACACACATACACGGACACAGCAGTAGTATATTTATAACGAAGTAGGGAAAATGTAGGCACCTACCCCAAAAAACTAATGCGGGTGCAACTACAAAAAAAATAATCTTTGTTGAAATAATAAAGCCAAAATATGCTTTGTTTTATTCATGATCGATATACATATTTTTTATTGTACCTATCGGTTAGAGCTTACGGTTGATTTTAGGAATAAATCGAATAAAGAATTGTATGCTCAAATCATGGTAGTTTATTTGTAATCTAGCATTGGAAAAGGATGCTTCAGTAGAACAAAGGAGATTCGCAGCCACACGCGCATTGTCCAGAGATAGACACGGCACCAGCAGCCGGCACGGCACCACCGAAAGTCACAGCGCCCATGATGGGAACAGTACCAGCAATAGCGGTGTTACCGGCGACTGGCAGCTCACCAATGACCGCCACGTTGCCTTCACCGGCGCCGCCGTAAGCAGCTCCAGAAGCGATAGCACCTCCGTATGCAGCAGCAGGAGCAAGTGCGCTACCATAAGCAGATCCGATGGCGCCACCGTAAGCACCAAGACCAAGGGCACCACCACATGCAGCAGCAGGAGAGAGACCAGCGCCGAAACCCAGTGCACCACCATAAGCAGAGCCGATGCCTACAGCAGGGGCTATACCAATAGCTGGTCCTCCGCATCCGCAACTGCTACCGCCGAAGTATTGGCCGAAAACATTCTGTTGGGAGAAAATTACATTAAGAAACTTATCTCTTTTAGAGAAAACCTCAAGAACATGATTTTGAAGTAAAGGTAGAACGTCTTCTTCTCTCAAATCAGCACAAATTACAGAAGTAGAACAGAAATGTACATTTAAAAGCTAAATGACATTACAGGAGGAAACAACAACGGAGTAAGTTCATGAGAAAAGTAAGATACCAGAAACAGTAAAAAGACTCACCTGAACCAAGCAAGCTTGGATGCAGAGCAACAGTACAGTGAAGGTAGACATGTTAGATGTGTTCGTAAGTTCAACGAGAAGCTGAAGACTGATGCTTTTAGAAGTCTCACACCATGTTTATATAGTGCAGTAGTTCCTATCAATAACACGTACTTTTTCACAATTTCCTATTTATTAAACAAAACATATGATAATAATAACAAAGTAATGAAAATGCACGCATTTTTCTATTTCTTTGTCTAGCAGGCTACTGTGTGTGCTGCAACACACCTTGATAAGGGCTCCATTTCAGTATATATAGTCGATCGATACTTGGAAAACTCATTCCAAGTTCACTTCAACACAAACTACAATGTCAGCCAAGGTAATCCTCGTCCTCTGCGCTCAGGCGCTCTTTATCCAGGTGAGAATTACTTAAACTTTTTATAATGACTGTGTTCTAATTACTGTTACTATTATTTTCCATATTAATATTCTGACCTTTGCCTTACTCTTCGAGGATTACAGGAATAATATTGTTTTGTTATGTCTTATGTTATATTATGAAATCCGACCTTAATTACAGCGATTTAGCATAAAATGCATGATTTAACACGGATTATTTGCATTTTTCTATATCTGAGCTATGCAAATGATTAGATTAGACAATGATGGTTACTGCTTAGAAGGAATGTAGTTAAGTTGGGGAAATTTGGAGAATCCTAAACACCATTTTGACTTCTCCTAGAGTAGAGTAGACCCTCTGCTTAAAATATAATTATTACGCATGGTATTTAAAAGTACTTCAATTTTATTTAAAAGTACTCCCATTTCATTTACCTAATTTTGCCTGTGTTCCACCAAATATACTGAATTTGCACCAAAATATAACCTAACCTAACCTAACCTTTAATATTTGGTGCACGATCAGTATTTTTCGGGGAAGAATAAAATTTTAGAAATGCATATATAGATGTACCTTAAGATTTTTGGTAAACACAAAAATATTATCCAATTATTACTAAGTTTTTCACTATCATCTATGCAATAACACAAAATGCGTTCGACACGCATTAAGTTACGTAATCGATTAAATAATCACATGTCAATGCATTGCCATCGTTTGGTAATCGAGAAATATTTACTAACACAATAATTTCTTGTTTACAGACTGCTTTCAGTTCATGTCTTGGTTATGGAGCCATCGCTGCTCCTGCTCTTGTTGCCCCAGGATGTGCCGGTAACGGCCGGGCTGGCAATGGTTTGATGGGAAATGGACTGCTTGGTAATGGCTATGCTGGTAACTTGGCTAACAATGGTTTGATCGGCAATGGCTTGGCTGCTTTAGAGATCATTCCCACCAGTGGCGGTGGACTGCCTGTCTCCAGCGCCTCTGCTTTCGCTCCCAGTGGCCTCTCTGTAGCGTCTGAGAATGTGTATGAGGGTGCTCTGTCCGTGGCTGGTGAGCTGCCGTTTGTGAGTGCTGTGGCTTTGGAGGGCTTGTTGCCCAGTGCTGGTGCTGGCGCCGTCAGCTACAGCTGCGGTAATGGTGTTACTGCTATTGAGAGCATCGCTCCTTCCGCTGCTGCCTATGGCAATGCTGGTGCCTATGGTGCTGCTGGTGCCTATGGGCTCGGCGCTGGCTATGGACTTGGCGCTGCCGGTATCGCTCCTGCTTCTCTCGGACTCGGCTATGGGGCCCGCGGCTGTGGATGTGGACGTTACTAATAACTTCAAACATAAATACCGATGATCCGATACGATGATTCAATAAACTGATTTGCAATTTATTTTGTTTTATGCATGTATTTTAAATACCCATAACCCCTGTTGTGTTTTTTTAAAAGAAGGAAAAATTTTAACATTAAACAAAACAATTTTTTTTATTTTAACTTAATTTTTATTGTAAATACGTGACTTTGTGTCATGGCTGCTTGAATGAGTTCAGTACCTACACAGCTTCAGTAGGTACTGTCTTCTGTCAAATCTGTAAGATTTATACAGTGTTGATGCCAACATACTGTTTGATTCATGTCTCTGGATTTCGGATTTTGACAACCGAAGATAAGCTAGCTTACTGTTTTTGAGAAACCGATTAATTATTTTCCTTTTGGTCTATTTGCCTCAAAATATGAATATTTCAGAAATTGTTAACATTAACAAAACAATTTTTTTAATTTTAATTTTGCAAGTTAATTTTTATTGTGAAAACGTGACTTTGTGTCATGGCTGCTCGAATGAGTTCAGTACCTACACAGCTTCAGTACGTACTGTATTCTGTCAAATCTGTGAGATTTCTAGTGCTGCTCGCACATGAACTTCATTCATTAGATACTTTAGTCGGAATATTATAGTATTCGTTAGTCTTAATCAACAACGTTTATAAATACCTAATAATAATTTTTTTTATCAAATCAGACAAATAATCAGACACCTATCTAGGCTAAACAAACGTACCAAGGTCTCGGTTAAAAATATACTCTACAAGTCCCTATGTTATGTCCATTAAATTATATAATAATAAACTATCCGCACCAATAAAAAAGAAGAGAAACGTTAATTTATTTTCTAAAGAATTTCGACAATTTTTGCTAAATAAAAGCTACTACTCGGTAAATGAATATCTAAGTGATAGACTTGTAAAGTCATAACTTAAGTACTCGAGACTTTAAGTTTTAATGATTGATGAATTGTTATTACATCTCTCAATAGATATGTTTTAATATTTTTATCTACGCCCATGCTATAAATCGTCTATAAAAGTTTCTGAAACAGTTAGCTTATAACATAAAAAAACAACATAACAACACATAAAAACATTAAAACACCCAGTGTCATAGTAACCATAATAGCATCCAAACGGGAGTTATAATGTTGTACTGAATTTCATAATGCAACTCCTTTGCTTTTACGAGGATGATGATCCCTTCCTTACTCATCTGTTTGATGACTCGGCTTCGCCTCGTGTGATAAACCCACGATCGTGTTTTAATATTTATAATATAATTTTTGACGTCCCGATTGGCGCAGTGGTTAAGCGATGGACTGCTGCGCTGCGTGTCGCGGGTTCGATTCTCGCACGGAACAAATATTTGTATAACCTACAAGTAGTTGTTCCGGGTCTGGCTGTTTGTGTATGTGAGTTTAAATGTTTGTAAACGCACCCACGATACAGGAGCAATTCCTAGTGTGGAGCAACATTTAAAAAAAAATAACCCTTATTATACAACAGTTGCATAAATAACTATTATATTTTATAGTAAAGCTTAACCCAGAAAATACCTATATCGCTATTATATTATTATAGGAGCACTGCCAAGTAATGTTATAAATTAACAAACGCTTTCTCTCTCCTAACTCACTTATTTTACTGTACCCGACAGGGTTCATAATGATCTAATTATAAGTTTACCACCTAAGAATACCTACATGTGGAATGCAATAAAAGTATTGACATTAGGTATAGGTATTGGATTGAGTATTAATTATTTTTGTCATTTGACAAAAATTATTATTTTTAGTACATGAATTGTATTTACGCATAATATCAACGAATACTTTTAATTTAGTTTTTTTTTTTTTTTTTCGTACAATGGGGAAGCACTTGGCCTTCATCTCACCTAATGGTAAGTGATGATAAGGCCGAAGATGGAAGCGAGCTTCGCCCGGAATCCTCAACCACAGAGGAACTGGCTATCTTACCCATAACTGCCGAAACACAACAAATGCTGTTAACATTGTTGTTTTGGCGACAGACTTAGATAAGATGGTGGTAGCTAGCCAGGCGCACTTAGAACAAGCCCTACCACCAACCAAACCGAGCAGAAATTTTTGCCCCCGCTGGGAATCGAACCCGGGACCTCTGGATCTAAGACAGGTGGTTTTACCACTAGACCACAGAGGCGGTTTAAAGTTCATTATTATAGGTTAGTAATGAACACTGCCATTGTGCGAGAGTCCTTTCAAGATCATTTCTTTGGTACGTCTATGTAATGTTCAATTAGTACGCAATCCAATCTCAATACCTAAATATTTGACATTATTATCCTTGACCTTATTGAATTTTTTACAACTATGAGTATTGTTCAGTTTACTTCAATTATTTGTAATTATAATTCTAAATAACTTAATTTTGATGTAATGATGACCCATAATTTTACAAACCATATTTGTACGCCGGAAACGGCAGAATATATTGATCGTAATACTTATTGAACCTAAAAAATTTGTATAATATTCTGACAAATATATGCATTCTATTCTATTATATTCTAATCTGTATGGTTTTTTCCTCAAAAGACCATTTCAGACACCAATCTACATGGTCTTCACATGACTTGACCAAGATTATGTTTGGTCTTTAAAAGAGACTGTGGTCTCAGAGTTTCTTTCGGCCTTCTCAGAGTAGTCATATGAAATGGGTCGTCATCTAGTTTTAAAATATGATTGATGTGTAAAAGTGTTTGTACAAACCTACTTAGAGCGAAAAAAAAAAAAAAAACTGCTTTTTTTATTAATTTTTTTGCCCGCGACTTCGTTTTCGGGGAAGTCGTTAGTCACCACAATATATTAAAATAACAGCCACATTGAAATTTATTCATAAATTTTTTTTCGTGTGTTTATCGTATGTTTTTATAGTTATTACTTATATAGATAAATAGAATTCTCTTTATTATGTACACTATACAAATTTCAGTTATACAGCGTGTTACGGAAAGGGTATATACATATCAAAGGCACGGATTCTTTTGGTGATAATAAACTATAGGGCAATATTTTTAATACCTATACCTACATAAATAAAATGTTAAGAAACATTTAAATAAAAATCAAATGTTTCCAATTGAATTCCACACAGCACTAGACCACGTCAGCTGATCGGTGTCAATAAACTACACACAAAGAAACGGCGGTAACACGTTTGTTATGATTTAAATTTAATAAACTATCGAAATAAAAAAAATATTAAGCATTTTCTAGTTAGTCCTTTTGAGCTGAAATTTTGTACAGAGATTCTGAACCAGATACACTCTTCATCCCATTTGTATGGATATAACCTATCCGTAACACGCTGTAAATGTAGAAATGTGACGTAGGATGACAAAATTGCCGGTCTTCTAAGTCTTTTTCCTTGTGTATAAAGCAATCTTTTACAGACAACCTTTGGATGAATTAAAAGTAGAAGGAGAGAATACTGCAGGTAGTCTGTGGAGACCATTTACATATACAATAAATACATACATACATAAAGCATATCGATACTTATATTTTTATTCTGCTATTTGAGGCGGAGACAAACCCAACAAATCAAAGATAATAAAAATAGGTCCAGCCGTTCTTGAGTTATAAATGGTGTAACTATCTGTGTGTGTTGAATCATCCCTTTAGCCATGCCAATTCGTCTACGAACTTCTATTTCGCAGCTACCCTTATTGGTAATTACAGAACCCAGAAATTGAATATGGTCGACGGCTACATATTCTGCTAGGATGTCGTTACGCTGGATGGTTTGGAAGCGATCAATGACAAGGAGCTTGGTCTTAGTTTTATGTATCGCGAGACCTATGGTTAGGCTGATAAATTCCAACTTATTTAGTAACTCTGCCATTTCAGCTTCTGATGATGCAAAGAGAGTGGTGTCATCTGCGTAACGGAGGTTTGATATTATAATACCACCCACCTTGACGCCTCCTTCCCAATCTCATCAATCAATCGGCATGGTTGCCGCAGTGGTTAGACAATTGACTGCTGCCCTGGTGACGCGGGTTCGATTCCCGCACGGAACAAATATTTGTATGACCTACAAGTAGTCGTTCCGGGTCTAGCTGTTTGTGTATGTGAGTTTTAATGTTTGTAAACGCACCCACAATACAGGAGAAATTCCTAGTGTGGGGCAACGTTTGGCACATGATGTACTCGCCATATATGTTAAATAGGAAGGGTGACATCACGCATCCCACGAGTTAAACTGAAGTTAATATTGTTCTAAGGTTGGATAATTAAGATTAAAAAAAAAATTAGTTTGATAATTCATCTTCGCGTATATCTATAAATCAATCTTAAGCTTTTTTCTTGTTAAATCTCGATAAACAAATGGTACTATTGTGCCGTTTTAGGGTTCGAGAGACAAACAATAAACCCTTATAGTTTCGGTATGTCTGTCTGTCTCTCCACAGCTTAGCTCAGACATATAATTACCTTAAAATATATTTTTTTAGGTTACCTCCTCTGAATGCAAAGTGAATACACACACACATACACGGACACAGCAGTAGTATATTTATAACGAAGTAGGGAAAATGTAGGCACCTACCCCAAAAAACTAATGCGGGTGCAACTACAAACAAAATAATCTTTGTTGAAATAATAAAGCCAAAATATGCTTTGTTTTATTCATGATCGATATACATATTTTTTATTGTACCTATCGGTTAGAGCTTACGGTTGATTTTAGGAATAAATCGAATAAAGAATTGTATGCTCAAATCATGGGAGTTTATTTGTAATCATTGGAAAAGGATGCTTCAGTAGAACAAAGGAGATTCGCAGCCGCACGCGCATTGTCCAGAGATAGACACGGCACCAGCAGCCGGCACGGCACCACCGAAAGTCACAGCGCCCATGATGGGAACAGTACCAGCAACAGCGGTGTTACCGGCGACTGGCAGCTCACCAATGACCGCCACGTTTCCTTCACCGGCGCCGCCGTAAGCAGCTCCAGAAGCGATACCACCTCCGTAAGCAGCAGCAGGAGCAAGTGCGCTACCATAAGCAGATCCGATGGCGCCACCATAAGCACCAAGACCGAGGGCACCACCACATGCAGCAGCAGGAGAGAGACCAGCGCCGAAACCCAGTGCACCACCATAAGCAGAGCCGATGCCTACAGCAGGGGCTATACCAAGAGCTGGTCCTCCGCATGCGCAACTGCTACCGCCGAAGTATTGGCCGAAAACATTCTGTTGGGAGAAAATTACATTAAGAAACTTATCTCTTTTAGAGAAAACCTCAAGAACATGATTTTGAAGTAAAGGTAGAACGTATTCTTCTCTCAAATCAGCACAAATTACAGAAGTAGAACAGAAATGTACATTTAAAAGCTAAATAACATTACAGGAGGAAACAACAACGGAGTAAGTTCATGAGAAAAGTAAGATACCAGAAACAGTAAAAAGTCTCACCTGAACCAAGCAAGCTTGGATGCAGAGCAACAGTACAGTGAAGGTAGACATGTTAGATGTGTTCGTAAGTTCAACGAGAAGCTGAAGACTGATGCTTTTAGAAGTCTTACACCATGTTTATATAGTGCAGTAGTTCCTATCAATAACACGTACTTTTTCACAATTTCCTATTTTTTAAACAAAACGTATGATAATAATTATAGATAATAGTAATGAAAATGCACGCATTTTTCTATTTCTTTGTCTAGAAGGCTACTGTGTGTGCTGCGACACACCTTGATAAGGGCTCCGTTTCAGTATAAATAGTCGATCGATACATGGAAAACTCATTCCAAGTTCACTTCAACACAAACTACAATGTCAGCCAAGGTGATCCTCGTCCTCTGCGCTCAGGCGCTCTTTATCCAGGTGAGAATTACTTAAACTTTTTATAATGACTGTGTTCTAATTATTGATACTATTATTTTCCTTATTAATATGCTGAGCTTTGCCTAACTCTTCGAGGATTACAGGAATAATGTTGTTTTGTTATGTCTTATGTTATATTACGAAATCCAACCTTATTTCAGCGATTTAGCAGAAAATGCATGACATACGGATTATTTGCATTCTTCTATATCTAAACTATGCAAATGATTAGATTAGAAATTGATGGTTACTGCTTAGAAGGAATGTAGTTAAGTTACATTTGGGGAAATTTTGAGAACCCCAAACACAATTTTGACTTCACCTAGAGTAGACCTGCCGACTGCTGCTTAAAATATAATTACCACTAAGTTTTTCACTATCATCTATGCAATAACACAAAATGCGTTCGACACACATTAAGTTACGTAATCGATTAAATAATCACATGTTAATGCATTGTCATCGTTTGGTAATCGAGAAATATTTAGTAACACAATCATTTCTTGTTTACAGACTGCTTTCAGTTCATGTCTTGGTTATGGAGCCATCGCTGCTCCTGCTCTTGTTGCCCCAGGATGTGCCGGTAACGGCTGGGCTGGCAATGGTTTGATGGGAAATGGACTGTTAGGTAATGGCTATGCTGGTAACTTGGCTAACAATGGTTTGATCGGCAATGGCTTGGCTGCTTTAGAGATCATTCCCACCAGTGGCGGTGGACTGCCTGTCTCCAGCGCCTCTGCTTTCGCTCCCAGTGGCCTCTCTGTTGCGTCTGAGAATGTGTATGAGGGTGCTCTGTCCGTGGCTGGTGAGCTGCCGTTTGTGAGTGCTGTGGCTTTGGAGGGCTTGTTGCCCAGTGCTGGTGCTGGCGCCGTCAGCTACAGCTGCGGTAATGGTGTTACTGCTATTGAGAGCATCGCTCCTTCCGCTGCTGCCTATGGCAATGCTGGTGCCTATGGTGCTGTTGGTGCCTATGGGCTCGGCGCTGGCTATGGACTTGGCGCTGCCGGTATCGCTCCTGCTTCTCTCGGACTCGGCTATGGGGCCCGCGGCTGTGGATGTGGACGTTACTAATAACTTCAAACATAAATACCGATGATCCGATACGATGATTCAATAAACTGATTTGCAATTTATTTTGTTTTATGCATGTATTTTAAATACCCATAACCCCTGTAGTGTTTGTTTAAAAGAAGGACAAATTTTAACATTAAACAAAACAATTTTTTTTATTTTAACTTAATTTTTATTGTAAATACGTGACTTTGTCATGGCTGCTTGAATGAGTTCAGTACCTACACAGCTTCAGTAGGTTCTGTCTTCTGTCAAATCTGTGAGATTTATACAGTGTTGATGCCAACATACTGTTTGATTCACGTCTCTGGATTTCGGACTATGACAACCGAAGATAAGCTAGTTTACTGTTTTTGAGAAACCGATTAATTATTTTCCTTTTGGTCTATTTGCCTCAAAATATGAATATTTCAGAAATTGTTAACATTAACAAAACTATTTTTTTAATTTTAATTTTGCAAGTTAATTTTTATTGTGAAAACGTGACTTTGTGTCATGGCTGCTCGAATGAGTTCAGTACCTACACAGCTTCAGTACGTTCTGTCTTCTGTCAAATCTGTGAGATTTCTAGTGCTGCTCGCACATGAACTTCATGCATTAGATACTTCAGTCGGAATATTATAGTATTCGTTAGTCTTAATCAACAACGTTTATAAATACCTAATATTAAAAAAATAATCAAATCAGACAAATAATCAGACACCTATCTAGGCTAAACAAACGTACCAAGGTCTCGGTTAAAAATATACTCTACAAGTCCCTATGTAATGTCCATTAAATTATATAATAATAAACTATCCGCACCAATAAAAAAGAAGAGAAACGTTAATTTATTTTCTAAAGAATTTCGACAATTTTTGCTAAATGAAAGCTACTACTCGGTAAATGAATATCTAAGTGATAGACTTGTAAAGTCATAACTTAAGTACTCGAGACTTTAAGTTTTAATGATTGATGAATTGTTATTACATGTCTCAATAGATACGTTTTAATATTTTTATCTACGCCCATGCTATAAATCCTCTATAAAAGTTTCTGAAACAGTTAGCTTATAACATAAAATAACAACATAAAAACATTAAGACACCCAGTGTCATAGTAACCATAATAGCATCCAAACGGGAGTTATAATGTTGTACTGAATTTCATAACGCAACTCCTTTGCTTTTACGAGGATGATGATCCCTTCCTTACTCATCTGTTTGATGAGTAAGGAAGGAATCATCATCCTCCCTTCCATTCTCATTACTCAATTCATGGTACCTTTATGAATTTCAAAAAAAGAACATTGTCACGCACGCGCGTTTCACTATACTAGACCGTAGCGTCGTATCCCGCCATGTTTTGTTTCAGAACCTTTTATAGAGGATTCGTGTCATGGGTGTAGATAAAGTCTTGTATGCAACTGTAATAATTAGGTATTAAAACACTCATGTGATACTATTATCACACTCGGCTTCGCCTCGTGTGATAAACCCACGATCGTGTTTTAATATTTATAATATAATTTTTGACGTTACGATTGGCGCAGTGGTTAAGCGATGGACTGCTGCGCTGCGTGTCGCGGGTTCGATTCTCGCACAGAACAAATATTTGTATAACCTACAAGTAGTTGTTCCGGGTCTGGCTGTTTGTGTATGTGAGTTTAAATGTTTGTAAACGCACCCACGATACAGGAGCAATTCCTAGTGTGGGGCAACATTAAAAAAAAAAATACCCCTTATTATACAACAGTTGCATAAATAACTATTATATTTTATAGTAAAGCTTAACCCAGAAAATACCTATATCGCTATTATATTATTATAGGAGCACTGCCAAGTAATGTTATAAATTAACAAACGCTTTCTCTCTCCTAACTCACTTATTTTACTGTACCCGACAGGGTTCATAATGATCTAATTATAAGTTTACCACCTAAGAATACCTACATGTGGAATGCAATAAAAGTATTGACATTAGGTATAGGTATTGGATTGAGTATTAATTATTTTTGTCATTTGACAAAAATTATTATTTTTAGTACATTAATTGTATTTACGCATAATATCAACGAATACTTTTAATTTAGTTTTTTTTTTTTTTTACGTACAACGGGGAAGCACTTGGCCTTCATCTCACCTAATGGTAAGTGATGATAAGGCCGAAGATGGAAGCGAGCTTCGCCCGGAATCCTCAACCACAGAGGAACTGGCTATCTTACCCATAACTGCCGAAACACAACAAATGCTGTTAACATTGTTGTTTTGGCGACAGACTTAGATAAGATGGTGGTAGCTAGCCAGGCGGACTTAGAACAAGCCCTACCACCAACCAAACCGAGCAGAAATTTTTGCCCCCGCTGGGAATCGAACCCGGGACCTCTGGATCTGAGACAGGTGGTTTTACCACTAGACCACAGAGGCGGTCAAAAGTTCATTATTATAGGTTAATAATGAACACTGCCATTGTGCGAGAGTCCTTTCAAGATCATTTCTTTGGTACGTCTATGTAATGTTCAATTAGTACGCAATCCAATCTCAATACCTAAATATTTGACATTATTATCCTGGACCTTATTGAATTTTTTACAACTATGAGTATTGTTCAGTTTACTTCAATTATTTGTAATTTTAATTCTAAATAACTTAATTTTGATGTAATGATGACCCATAATTTTACAAACCATATTTGTACTCCGGAAACGGCAGAATATATTGATCGTAATACTTATTGAACCTAACAAATTTGTATAATATTCTGACAAATATATGCATTCTATTCTATTATATTCTAATCTGTATGGTTTTTTCCTCAAAATACCATTTCAGACACCAATCTACATGGTCTTCACATGATTTGACCAAGATTATGTTTGGTCTTTAAAAGAGACTGTGGTCTCAGAGTTTCTTTCGGCCTTCTCAGAGTAGTCATGCAAAATGGGTCGTCATCTAGTTTTAAAATATGATTGATGTGTAAAAGTGTTTGTACAAACCTACTTAGAGAGAAAAAAAATAAAATACTGCTTTTTTATTTATTTTTTTGCCCGCGACTTGGTTTTCGGGGAAGTCGTTAGTCACCACAATATATTAAAATTACAGCCATATTGAAATTTATTCATAAATTTTTTTTCGTGTGTTTTTCGCATGATTTTATAGTTATTACATAGATAGATAAATAGAGGAGCTCGTGGCTAAGTAATAACAGCCGCACGGGTCGATCCGTCAGGTTAAGCTATGCTTGCCGGGGTTGGTCCGTGGATGGGTGACCATCTTTACATACCGAGACTCCTCCGTGCCTCGGAAAGCACTTTAAGCCGTTGGTCCCCGCTGTCATTCGTGGATCTTTGACAGTCGTTACGGGTCGTCAGAAGCCCAAAAGTCTGACAGCCAGTCTTGCTAAGTGGTATCGTGTTACCCAGTTACTGGGTTGTGGAGGTCAGATAGGCAGTCGCTCCATGTAAAATACTGGAATTCAGCTGCATCCGGTTAGACTGGAAGCCGACCCCAACATAGTTGGGAAAAGGCTAGGCAGATTGATATACATAGATAGATAAATATAATTCTCTTTATTATGTACACTATAAAAATGTCAGTTATAAATGTAGAAATGTGACGTAGGGTGACAAAATTGCCGGTCTTCTAAGTCGTTTTCCTTGTTTATAAAGCAATCTTTTACAGACAACCTTTGGATGAATTAAAAGTAGAAGGAGAGACAATACTGCAGGTACATAAAGCATATCGATACTTATATTTTTATTCTGCTATTTGAGGCGGAGATAAACCCAACAAATCAAAGATCATAAAAATAGGTCCAGCCGTTCTTGAGTTATAAATGGTGTAACTATCTGTGTGTGTTGAATCATCCCTGTTTTAGCCATGCCAATTCGTCTACGAATATCTATTTCGCAGCTACCCTTATTGGTAATTACAGAACCCAGAAATTGAATATGGTCAACGGCTTCATATTCTGCTAGGATGTCGTTACGCTGGATGGTTTCGAAGCGATCAATGACAGGGAGCTTGGTCTTAGTTTTATGTATCGCGAGACCTATGGTTCGGCTGATAAATTCCAACTTATTTAGTAACTCTGCCATTTCAGCTTCTGATGATGCAAAGGAAGCGGTGTCATCTGCGTAACGGAGGTTTGATATTATAATACCACCCACCTTGACGCCTCCTTCCCAATCTCATCAATCAATCGGCATGGTTGCCGCAGTGGTTAGGCAATTGACTGCTGCCCTGGTGACGCGGGTTCGATTACCGCACGGAACAAATATTTGTATGACCTACAAGTAGTCGTTCCGGGTCTAGCTGTTTGTGTATGTGAGTTTTAATGTTTGTAAACGCACCCACAATACAGGAGAAATTCCTAGTGTGGGGCAACGTTTGGGTTTGGCACATGATGTACTCGCCATATATGTTAAATAGGAAGGGTGACATCACGCATCCCACGAGTTAAACTGAAGTTAATATTGTTCTAAGGTTGGATAATTAAGATTAAAAAAAAATTAGTTTGATAATTCATCTTCGCGTATATCTATAAATCAATCTTAAGCTTTTTTCTTGTTAAATCTCGATAAACAAATGGTACTATTGTGCCGTTTTAGGGTTCGAGAGACAAACAATAAACCCTTATAGTTTCGGTATGTCTGTCTGTCTCTCTGTCTGTCCACAGCTTAGCTCAGAGATATAATTACCTTAAAATATATTTTTTTAGGTTACCTCCTCTGAACGCAAAGTGAATACACACACACATACACGGACACAGCAGTAGTATATTTATAACGAAGTAGGGAAAATGTAGGCACCTACCCCAAAAAACTAATGCGGGTGCAACTACAAAAAAAATAATCTTTGTTGAAATAATAAAGCCAAAATATCCTTTGTTTTATTCATGATCGATATACATATTTTTTATTGTACCTATCGGTTAGAGCTTACGGTTGATTTTAGGAATAAATCGAATAAAGAATTGTATGCTCAAATCATGGTAGTTTATTTGTAATCTAGCATTGGAAAAGGATGCTTCAGTAGAACAAAGGAGATTCGCAGCCGCACGCGCATTGTCCAGAGATAGACACGGCACCAGCAGCCGGCACGGCACCACCGAAAGTCACAGCGCCCATGATGGGAACAGTGCCAGCAACAGCGGTGTTACCGGCGACTGGCAGCTCACCAATGACCGCCACGTTTCCTTCACCGGCGCCGCCATAAGCAGCTCCAGAAGCGATACCACCTCCGTAAGCAGCAGCAGGAGCAAGTGCGCTACCATAAGCAGATCCGATGGCGCCACCATAAGCACCAAGACCGAGGGCACCACCACATGCAGCAGCAGGAGAGAGACCAGCGCCGAAACCCAGTGCACCACCATAAGCAGAGCCGATGCCTACAGCAGGGGCTATACCAAGAGCTGGTCCTCCGCATGCGCAACTGCTACCGCCGAAGTATTGGCCGAAAACATTCTGTTGGGAGAAAATTACATTAAGAAACTTATCTCTTTTAGAGAAAACCTCAAGAACATGATTTTGAAGTAAAGGTAGAACGTCTTCTTCTCTCAAATCAGCACAAATTACAGAAGTAGAACAGAAATGTACATTTCAAAGCTAAATAACATTACAGGAGGAAACAATAACGGAGTAAGTTCATGAGAAAAGTAAGATACCAGAAACAGTAAAAAGACTCACCTGAACCAAGCAAGCTTGGATGCAGAGCAACAGTACAGTGAAGGTAGACATGTTAGATGTGTTCGTAAGTTCAACGAGAAGCTGAAGACTGATGCTTTTAGAAGCCTCACACCATGTTTATATAGTGCAGTAGTTCCTATCAATAACACGTACTTTTTCACAATTTCCTTTTTATTAAACAAAACATATGATAATAATAACAAAGTAATGAAAATGCACGCATTTTTCTATTTCTTTGTCTAGCAGGCTACTGTCTGTGCTGCAACACACCTTGATAAGGGCTCCGTTTCAGTATAAATAGTCGATCGATACTTGGAAAACTCATTCCAAGTTCACTTCAACACAAACTACAATGTCAGCCAAGGTGATCCTCGTCCTCTGCGCTCAGGCGCTCTTTATCCAGGTGAGAATTATTTAAGGTTTTTATAATGACTGTGTTCTAATTACTGTTACTATTATTTTCTATAATAATATGCTGACCTTTGCCTAACTCTTCAAGGATTACAGGAATAATGTTGTTTTGTTATGTCTTATGTTATATTATGAAATCCAACCTTAATTAAAGCGATTTAGCATAAAATGCATGATTTAACACGGATTATTTGCATTTTTCTATATCTGAGCTATGCAAATGATTAGATTAGACAATGATGATTACTGCTTAGAAGGAATGTAGTTAAGTTGGGAAAATTTGGAGAACCCTAAACACCATTTTGACTTCACCTAGAGTAGACCCTCTGCTTAAAATATAATTATCACTAAGTTTTTCACTATCATCTATGCAATAACACAAAATGCGTTCGACACACATTAAGTTACGTAATCGATTAAATAATCACATGTCAATGCATTGCCATCGTTTGGTAATCGAGAAATATTTACTAACACAATCATTTCTTGTTTACAGACTGCTTTCAGTTCATGTCTTGGTTATGGAGCCATCGCTGCTCCTGCTCTTGTTGCCCCAGGATGTGCCGGTAACGGCTGGGCTGGCAATGGTTTGATGGGAAATGGACTGTTAGGTAATGGCTATGCTGGTAACTTGGCTAACAATGGTTTGATCGGCAATGGCTTGGCTGCTTTAGAGATCATTCCCACCAGTGGCGGTGGACTGCCTGTCTCCAGCGCCTCTGCTTTCGCTCCCAGTGGCCTCTCTGTTGCGTCTGAGAATGTGTATGAGGGTGCTTTGTCCGTGGCTGGTGAGCTGCCGTTTGTGAGTGCTGTGGCTTTGGAGGGCTTGTTGCCCAGTGCTGGTGCTGGCGCCGTCAGCTACAGCTGCGGTAATGGTGTTACTGCTATTGAGAGCATCGCTCCTTCCGCTGCTGCCTATGGCAATGCTGGTGCCTATGGTGCTGCTGGTGCCTATGGTGCTGCTGGTGCCTATGGGCTCGGCGCTGGCTATGGACTTGGCGCTGCCGGTATCGCTCCTGCTTCTCTCGGACTCGGCTATGGGGCCCGCGGCTGTGGATGTGGACGTTACTAATAACTTCAAACATAAATACCGATGATCCGATACGATGATTCAATAAACTGATTTGCAATTTATTTTGTTTTATGCATGTATTTTAAATACCCATAACCCCTGTTGTGTTTGTTTAAAAGAAGGAAAAATTTTAACATTAAACAAAACAATTTTTTTTATTTTAACTTAATGTTTATTGTAAATACGTGACTTTGTGTCATGGCTGCTTGAATGAGTTCAGTACCTACACAGCTTCAGTAGGTACTGTCTTCTGTCAAATCTGTGAGATTTATACAGTGTTGATGCCAACATACTGTTTGATTCACGTCTCTGGATTTCGGATTTTGACAACCGAAGATAAGCTAGCTTACTGTTTTTGAGAAACCGATTAATTATTTTCCTTTTGGTCTATTTGCCTCAAAATATGAATATTTCAGGAATTGTTAACATTAACAAAACTATTTTTTTTATTTTAATTTTGCAAGTTAATTTTTATTGTGAAAACGTGACTTTGTGTCATGGCTGCTCGAATGAGTTCAGTACCTACACAGCTTCAGTACGTACTGTATTCTGTCAAATCTGTGAGATTTCTAGTGCTGCTCGCACATGAACTTCATTCATTAGATACTTCAGTCGGAATATTATAGTATTCGTTAGTCTTAATCAACAACGTTTATAAATACCTAATAATAAAAAAATAATCAAATCAGACAAATAATCAGACACCTATCTAGGCTAAACAAACGTACCAAGGTCTCGGTTAAAAATATACTCTACAAGTCCCTATGTAATGTCCATTAAATTATATAATAATAAACTATCCGCACCAATAAAAAAGAAGAGAAACGTTAATTTATTTTCTAAAGAATTTCGACAATTTTTGCTAAATAAAAGCTACTACTCGGTAAATGAATATCTAAGTGATAGACTTGTAAAGTCATAACTTAAGTACTCGAGACTTTAAGTTTTAATGATTGATGAATTGTTATTACATCTCTCAATAGATATGTTTTAATATTTTTATCTACGCCCATGCTATAAATCGTCTATAAAAGTTTCTGAAACAGTTAGCTTATAACATAAAAAAACAACATAACAACACATAAAAACATTAAAACACCCAGTGTCATAGTAACCATAATAGCATCCAAACGGGAGTTATAATGTTGTACTGAATTTCATAATGCAACTCCTTTGCTTTTACGAGGATGATGATCCCTTCCTTACTCATCTGTTTGATGACTCGGCTTCGCCTCGTGTGATAAACCCACGATCGTGTTTTAATATTTATAATATAATTTTTGACGTCCCGATTGGCGCAGTGGTTAAGCGATGGACTGCTGCGCTGCGTGTCGCGGGTTCGATTCTCAAACGGAACAAATATTTGTATAACCTACAAGTAGTTGTTCCGGGTCTGGCTGTTTGTGTATGTGAGTTTAAATGTTTGTAAACGCACCCACGATACAGGAGCAATTCCTAGTGTGGAGCAACATTTAAAAAAAAATAACCCTTATTATACAACAGTTGCATAAATAACTATTATATTTTATAGTAAAGCTTAACCCAGAAAATACCTATATCGCTATTATATTATTATAGGAGCACTGCCAAGTAATGTTATAAATTAACAAACGCTTTCTCTCTCCTAACTCACTTATTTTACTGTACCCGACAGGGTTCATAATGATCTAATTATAAGTTTACCACCTAAGAATACCTACATGTGGAATGCAATAAAAGTATTGACATTAGGTATAGGTATTGGATTGAGTATTAATTATTTTTGTCATTTGACAAAATTTTTTATTTTTAGTACATGAATTGTATTTACGCATAATATCAACGAATACTTTTAATTTAGTTTTTTTTTTTTTTTTTTCGTACAATGGGGAAGCACTTGGCCTTCATCTCACCTAATGGTAAGTGATGATAAGGCCGAAGATGGAAGCGAGCTTCGCCCGGAATCCTCAACCACAGAGGAACTGGCTATCTTACCCATAACTGCCGAAACACAACAAATGCTGTTAACATTGTTGTTTTGGCGACAGACTTAGATAAGATGGTGGTAGCTAGCCAGGCGGACTTAGAACAAGCCCTACCACCAACCAAACCGAGCAGAAATTTTTGCCCCCGCTGGGAATCGAACCCGGGACCTCTGGATCTAAGACAGGTGGTTTTACCACTAGACCACAGAGGCGGTTTAAAGTTCATTATTATAGGTTAGTAATGAACACTGCCATTGTGCGAGAGTCCTTTCAAGATCATTTCTTTGGTACGTCTATGTAATGTTCAATTAGTACGCAATCCAATCTCAATACCTAAATATTTGACATTATTATCCTTGACCTTATTGAATTTTTTACAACTATGAGTATTGTTCAGTTTACTTCAATTATTTGTAATTATAATTCTAAATAACTTAATTTTGATGTAATGATGACCCATAATTTTACAAACCATATTTGTACGCCGGAAACGGCAGAATATATTGATCGTAATACTTATTGAACCTAAAAAATTTGTATAATATTCTGACAAATATATGCATTCTATTCTATTATATTCTAATCTGTATGGTTTTTTCCTCAAAAGACCATTTCAGACACCAATCTACATGGTCTTCACATGACTTGACCAAGATTATGTTTGGTCTTTAAAAGAGACTGTGGTCTCAGAGTTTCTTTCGGCCTTCTCAGAGTAGTCATATGAAATGGGTCGTCATCTAGTTTTAAAATATGATTGATGTGTAAAAGTGTTTGTACAAACCTACTTAGAGCGAAAAAAAAAAAAAAACTGCTTTTTTTATTAATTTTTTTGCCCGCGACTTCGTTTTCGGGGAAGTCGTTAGTCACCACAATATATTAAAATAACAGCCACATTGAAATTTATTCATAAATTTTTTTTCGTGTGTTTATCGTATGTTTTTATAGTTATTACTTATATAGATAAATAGAATTCTCTTTATTATGTACACTATACAAATTTCAGTTATACAGCGTGTTACGGAAAGGGTATATACATATCAAAGGCACGGATTCTTTTGGTGATAATAAACTATAGGGCAATATTTTTAATACCTATACCTACATAAATAAAATGTTAAGAAACATTTAAATAAAAATCAAATGTTTCCAATTGAATTCCACACAGCACTAGACCACGTCAGCTGATCGGTGTCAATAAACTACACACAAAGAAACGGCGGTAACACGTTTGTTATGATTTAAATTTAATAAACTATCGAAATAAAAAAAATATTAAGCATTTTCTAGTTAGTCCTTTTGAGCTGAAATTTTGTACAGAGATTCTGAACCAGATACACTCTTCATCCCATTTGTATGGATATAACCTATCCGTAACACGCTGTAAATGTAGAAATGTGACGTAGGATGACAAAATTGCCGGTCTTCTAAGTCTTTTTCCTTGTGTATAAAGCAATCTTTTACAGACAACCTTTGGATGAATTAAAAGTAGAAGGAGAGAATACTGCAGGTAGTCTGTGGAGACCATTTACATATACAATAAATACATACATACATAAAGCATATCGATACTTATATTTTTATTCTGCTATTTGAGGCGGAGACAAACCCAACAAATCAAAGATAATAAAAATAGGTCCAGCCGTTCTTGAGTTATAAATGGTGTAACTATCTGTGTGTGTTGAATCATCCCTTTAGCCATGCCAATTCGTCTACGAACTTCTATTTCGCAGCTACCCTTATTGGTAATTACAGAACCCAGAAATTGAATATGGTCGACGGCTACATATTCTGCTAGGATGTCGTTACGCTGGATGGTTTGGAAGCGATCAATGACAAGGAGCTTGGTCTTAGTTTTATGTATCGCGAGACCTATGGTTAGGCTGATAAATTCCAACTTATTTAGTAACTCTGCCATTTCAGCTTCTGATGATGCAAAGAGAGTGGTGTCATCTGCGTAACGGAGGTTTGATATTATAATACCACCCACCTTGACGCCTCCTTCCCAATCTCATCAATCAATCGGCATGGTTGCCGCAGTGGTTAGACAATTGACTGCTGCCCTGGTGACGCGGGTTCGATTCCCGCACGGAACAAATATTTGTATGACCTACAAGTAGTCGTTCCGGGTCTAGCTGTTTGTGTATGTGAGTTTTAATGTTTGTAAACGCACCCACAATACAGGAGAAATTCCTAGTGTGGGGCAACGTTTGGCACATGATGTACTCGCCATATATGTTAAATAGGAAGGGTGACATCACGCATCCCACGAGTTAAACTGAAGTTAATATTGTTCTAAGGTTGGATAATTAAGATTAAAAAAAAAATTAGTTTGATAATTCATCTTCGCGTATATCTATAAATCAATCTTAAGCTTTTTTCTTGTTAAATCTCGATAAACAAATGGTACTATTGTGCCGTTTTAGGGTTCGAGAGACAAACAATAAACCCTTATAGTTTCGGTATGTCTGTCTGTCTCTCCACAGCTTAGCTCAGACATATAATTACCTTAAAATATATTTTTTTAGGTTACCTCCTCTGAATGCAAAGTGAATACACACACACATACACGGACACAGCAGTAGTATATTTATAACGAAGTAGGGAAAATGTAGGCACCTACCCCAAAAAACTAATGCGGGTGCAACTACAAACAAAATAATCTTTGTTGAAATAATAAAGCCAAAATATGCTTTGTTTTATTCATGATCGATATACATATTTTTTATTGTACCTATCGGTTAGAGCTTACGGTTGATTTTAGGAATAAATCGAATAAAGAATTGTATGCTCAAATCATGGGAGTTTATTTGTAATCATTGGAAAAGGATGCTTCAGTAGAACAAAGGAGATTCGCAGCCGCACGCGCATTGTCCAGAGATAGACACGGCACCAGCAGCCGGCACGGCACCACCGAAAGTCACAGCGCCCATGATGGGAACAGTACCAGCAACAGCGGTGTTACCGGCGACTGGCAGCTCACCAATGACCGCCACGTTTCCTTCACCGGCGCCGCCGTAAGCAGCTCCAGAAGCGATACCACCTCCGTAAGCAGCAGCAGGAGCAAGTGCGCTACCATAAGCAGATCCGATGGCGCCACCATAAGCACCAAGACCGAGGGCACCACCACATGCAGCAGCAGGAGAGAGACCAGCGCCGAAACCCAGTGCACCACCATAAGCAGAGCCGATGCCTACAGCAGGGGCTATACCAAGAGCTGGTCCTCCGCATGCGCAACTGCTACCGCCGAAGTATTGGCCGAAAACATTCTGTTGGGAGAAAATTACATTAAGAAACTTATCTCTTTTAGAGAAAACCTCAAGAACATGATTTTGAAGTAAAGGTAGAACGTATTCTTCTCTCAAATCAGCACAAATTACAGAAGTAGAACAGAAATGTACATTTAAAAGCTAAATAACATTACAGGAGGAAACAACAACGGAGTAAGTTCATGAGAAAAGTAAGATACCAGAAACAGTAAAAAGTCTCACCTGAACCAAGCAAGCTTGGATGCAGAGCAACAGTACAGTGAAGGTAGACATGTTAGATGTGTTCGTAAGTTCAACGAGAAGCTGAAGACTGATGCTTTTAGAAGTCTTACACCATGTTTATATAGTGCAGTAGTTCCTATCAATAACACGTACTTTTTCACAATTTCCTATTTTTTAAACAAAACGTATGATAATAATTATAGATAATAGTAATGAAAATGCACGCATTTTTCTATTTCTTTGTCTAGAAGGCTACTGTGTGTGCTGCGACACACCTTGATAAGGGCTCCGTTTCAGTATAAATAGTCGATCGATACATGGAAAACTCATTCCAAGTTCACTTCAACACAAACTACAATGTCAGCCAAGGTGATCCTCGTCCTCTGCGCTCAGGCGCTCTTTATCCAGGTGAGAATTACTTAAACTTTTTATAATGACTGTGTTCTAATTATTGATACTATTATTTTCCTTATTAATATGCTGAGCTTTGCCTAACTCTTCGAGGATTACAGGAATAATGTTGTTTTGTTATGTCTTATGTTATATTACGAAATCCAACCTTATTTCAGCGATTTAGCAGAAAATGCATGACATACGGATTATTTGCATTCTTCTATATCTAAACTATGCAAATGATTAGATTAGAAATTGATGGTTACTGCTTAGAAGGAATGTAGTTAAGTTACATTTGGGGAAATTTTGAGAACCCCAAACACAATTTTGACTTCACCTAGAGTAGACCTGCCGACTGCTGCTTAAAATATAATTACCACTAAGTTTTTCACTATCATCTATGCAATAACACAAAATGCGTTCGACACACATTAAGTTACGTAATCGATTAAATAATCACATGTTAATGCATTGTCATCGTTTGGTAATCGAGAAATATTTAGTAACACAATCATTTCTTGTTTACAGACTGCTTTCAGTTCATGTCTTGGTTATGGAGCCATCGCTGCTCCTGCTCTTGTTGCCCCAGGATGTGCCGGTAACGGCTGGGCTGGCAATGGTTTGATGGGAAATGGACTGTTAGGTAATGGCTATGCTGGTAACTTGGCTAACAATGGTTTGATCGGCAATGGCTTGGCTGCTTTAGAGATCATTCCCACCAGTGGCGGTGGACTGCCTGTCTCCAGCGCCTCTGCTTTCGCTCCCAGTGGCCTCTCTGTTGCGTCTGAGAATGTGTATGAGGGTGCTCTGTCCGTGGCTGGTGAGCTGCCGTTTGTGAGTGCTGTGGCTTTGGAGGGCTTGTTGCCCAGTGCTGGTGCTGGCGCCGTCAGCTACAGCTGCGGTAATGGTGTTACTGCTATTGAGAGCATCGCTCCTTCCGCTGCTGCCTATGGCAATGCTGGTGCCTATGGTGCTGTTGGTGCCTATGGGCTCGGCGCTGGCTATGGACTTGGCGCTGCCGGTATCGCTCCTGCTTCTCTCGGACTCGGCTATGGGGCCCGCGGCTGTGGATGTGGACGTTACTAATAACTTCAAACATAAATACCGATGATCCGATACGATGATTCAATAAACTGATTTGCAATTTATTTTGTTTTATGCATGTATTTTAAATACCCATAACCCCTGTAGTGTTTGTTTAAAAGAAGGACAAATTTTAACATTAAACAAAACAATTTTTTTTATTTTAACTTAATTTTTATTGTAAATACGTGACTTTGTCATGGCTGCTTGAATGAGTTCAGTACCTACACAGCTTCAGTAGGTTCTGTCTTCTGTCAAATCTGTGAGATTTATACAGTGTTGATGCCAACATACTGTTTGATTCACGTCTCTGGATTTCGGACTATGACAACCGAAGATAAGCTAGTTTACTGTTTTTGAGAAACCGATTAATTATTTTCCTTTTGGTCTATTTGCCTCAAAATATGAATATTTCAGAAATTGTTAACATTAACAAAACTATTTTTTTAATTTTAATTTTGCAAGTTAATTTTTATTGTGAAAACGTGACTTTGTGTCATGGCTGCTCGAATGAGTTCAGTACCTACACAGCTTCAGTACGTTCTGTCTTCTGTCAAATCTGTGAGATTTCTAGTGCTGCTCGCACATGAACTTCATTCATTAGATACTTCAGTCGGAATATTATAGTATTCGTTAGTCTTAATCAACAACGTTTATAAATACCTAATATTAAAAAAATAATCAAATCAGACAAATAATCAGACACCTATCTAGGCTAAACAAACGTACCAAGGTCTCGGTTAAAAATATACTCTACAAGTCCCTATGTAATGTCCATTAAATTATATAATAATAAACTATCTGCACCAATAAAAAAGAAGAGAAACGTTAATTTATTTTCTAAAGAATTTCGACAATTTTTGCTAAATGAAAGCTACTACTCGGTAAATGAATATCTAAGTGATAGACTTGTAAAGTCATAACTTAAGTACTCGAGACTTTAAGTTTTAATGATTGATGAATTGTTATTACATGTCTCAATAGATACGTTTTAATATTTTTATCTACGCCCATGCTATAAATCCTCTATAAAAGTTTCTGAAACAGTTAGCTTATAACATAAAATAACAACATAAAAACATTAAGACACCCAGTGTCATAGTAACCATAATAGCATCCAAACGGGAGTTATAATGTTGTACTGAATTTCATAACGCAACTCCTTTGCTTTTACGAGGATGATGATCCCTTCCTTACTCATCTGTTTGATGAGTAAGGAAGGAATCATCATCCTCCCTTCCATTCTCATTACTCAATTCATGGTACCTTTATGAATTTCAAAAAAAGAACATTGTCACGCACGTGCGTTTCACTATACTAGACCGTAGCGTCGTATCCCGCCATGTTTTGTTTCAGAACCTTTTATAGAGGATTCGTGTCATGGGTGTAGATAAAGTCTTGTATGCAACTGTAATAATTAGGTATTAAAACATTCATGTGATACTATTATCACACTCGGCTTCGCCTCGTGTGATAAACCCACGATCGTGTTTTAATATTTATAATATAATTTTTGACGTTACGATTGGCGCAGTGGTTAAGCGATGGACTGCTGCGCTGCGTGTCGCGGGTTCGATTCTCGCACAGAACAAATATTTGTATAACCTACAAGTAGTTGTTCCGGGTCTGGCTGTTTGTGTATGTGAGTTTAAATGTTTGTAAACGCACCCACGATACAGGAGAAATTCCTAGTGTGGGGCAAGGTTTAAAAAAAAAAATTACCCTTATTATACAACAGTTGCATAAATAACTATTATATTTTATAGTAAAGCTTAACCCAGAAAATACCTATATCGCTATTATATTATTATAGGAGCACTGCCAAGTAATGTTATAAATTAACAAACGCTTTCTCTCTCCTAACTCACTTATTTTACTGTACCCGACAGGGTTCATAATGATCTAATTATAAGTTTACCGCCTAAGAATACCTACATGTGGAATGCAATAAAAGTATTGACATTAGGTATAGGTATTGGATTGAGTATTAATTATTTTTGTCATTTGACAAAAATTATTATTTTAAGTACATTAATTGTATTTACGCATAATATCAACGAATACTTTTAATTTAGTTTTTTTTTTTTTTTTTACGTACAACGGGGAAGCACTTGGCCTTCATCTCACCTGATGGTAAGGGATGATAAGGCCGAAGATGGAAGCAAGCTTCGCCCGGAATCCTCAACCACAGAGGAACTGGCTATCTTAAGAACCCATAACTGCCGAAACACAACAAATGCTGTTAACATTGTTGTTTTGGCGACAGACTTAGATAAGATGGTGGTAGCTAGCCAGGCGGACTTAGAACAAGCCCTACCACTAACCAAACCGAGCAGAAATTTTTGCCCCCGCTGGGAATCGAACCCGGGACCTCTGGATCTGAGACAGGTGGTTTTACCACTAGACCACAGAGGCGGTCAAAAGTTCATTAACGAACACTGTCATTGTGCGAGAGTCCTTTCAAGATCATTTCTTTGGTACGTCTATGTATAGTTCAATTAGTACGCAATCCAATCTCAATACCTAAATATTTGACATTATTATCCTTGCCCTTATTGATTTTTTTACAACTATTGTTCAGTTTACTTCAATTATTTGTAATTATAATTCTAAATAACTTAATTTTGATGTAATGATGACCCATAATTTTACAAACCATATTTGTACGCCGGAAACGGCAGAATATATTGATCGTAATACTTATTGAACCTAAAAAATTTGTATAATATTCTGACAAATATATGCATTCTATTCTTTTATATTCTAATCTGTATGGTTCTTTCCTCAAAAGACCATTTCAGACACCAATCTACATGGTCTTCACATGATTTGACCAAGATTATGTTTGGTCTTTAAAAGAGACTGTGGTCTGAGTTTCTTTCGGCCTTCTCAGAGTAGTCATACGAAATGGGTCGTCATCTAGTTTTAAAATATGATTGATGTGTAAAAGTGTTTGTACAAACCTACTTAGAGAGAAAAAAAAATAAAATACTGCTTTTTTTATTTATTTTTTTGCCCGCGACTTCGTTTTTGGGAGAGTCGTTAGTCACCACAATATATTAAAATAACAGCCATATTGAAATTTATTCATAAATTTTTTTTCGTGTGTTTTTCGCATGTTTTTATAGTTATTACATAGATAGATAAATAGAGGAGCTCGTGGCTAAGTAATAACAGCCGCACGGGTCGATCCGTCAGGTTAAGCTATGCTTGCCGGGGTTGGTTCGTGGATGGGTGACCATCTTTACATACCGAGACTCCTCCGTGCCTCGGAAAGCACTTTAAGCCGTTGGTCCCCGCTGTCATTCGTGGATCTTTGACAGTCGTTACGGGTCGTCAGAAGCCCAAAAGTCTGACAGCCAGTCTTGCTCAGTGGTATCGTGTTACCCAGTTACTGGGTTGTGGAGGTCAGATAGGCAGTCGCTCCATGTAAAATACTGGAATTCAGCTACATCCGGTTAGACTGGAAGCCGACCCCAACATAGTTGGGAAAAGGCTAGGCAGATTGATATACATAGATAGATAAATATAATTCTCTTTATTATGTACACTATAAAAATGTCAGTTATAAATGTAGAAATGTGACGTAGGGTGACAAAATTGCCGGTCTTCTAAGTCGTTTTCCTTGTTTATAAAGCAATCTTTTACAGACAACCTTTGGATGAATTAAAAGTAGAAGGAGAGACAATACTGCAGGTAGTCTGTGGAGACCATTTACATACACAATAAATACATACATACATAAAGCATATCGATACTTATATTTTTATTCTGCTATTTGAGGCGGAGACAAACCCAACAAATCAAAGATCATAAAAATAGGTCCAGCCGTTCTTGAGTTATAAATGGTGTAACTATCTGTGTGTGTTGAATCATCCCTGTTTTAGCCATGCCAATTCGTCTACGAATTTCTATTTCGCAGCTACCCTTATTGGTAATTACAGAACCCAGAAATTGAAAATGGTCGACGGCTTCATATTCTGCTAGGATGTCGTTACGCTGGATGGTTTCGAAGCGATCAATGACAAGGAGCTTGGTCTTAGTTTTATGTATCGCGAGACCTATGGTTAGGCTGATAAATTCCAACTTATTTAGTAACTCTGCCATTTCAGCTTCTGATGATGCAAAGGGAGCGGTGTCATCTGCGTAACGGAGGTTTGATATTATAATACCACCCACCTTGACGCCTCCTTCCCAATCTCATCAATCAATCGGCATGGTTGCCGCAGTGGTTAGGCAATTGACTGCTGCCCTGGTGACGCGGGTTCGATTCCCGCACGGAACAAATATTTGTATGACCTACAAGTAGTCGTTCCGGGTCTAGCTGTTTGTGTATGTGAGTTTTAATATTTGTAAACGCACCCACAATACAGGAGAAATTCCTAGTGTGGGGCAACGTTTGGCACATGATGTACTCGCCATATATGTTAAATAGGAAGGGTGACATCACGCATCCCACGAGTTAAACTGAAGTTAATATTGTTCTAAGGTTGGATAATTAAGATTTAAAAAAAAAAAATATTTTGATAATTCATCTTCGCGTATATCTATAAATCAATCTTAAGCTTTTTTCTTGTTAAATCTCGATAAACAAATGGTACTATTGTGCCGTTTTAGGGTTCGAGAGACAAAAAATAAACCCTTATAGTTTCGGTATGTCTGTCTGTCTCTCCACAGCTTAGCTCAGAGATATAATTATCTTAAAATATATTTTTTTAGGTTACCTCCTCTGAACGCAAAGTGAATACACACACACATACACGGACACAGCAGTAGTATATTTATAACGAAGTAGGGAAAATGTAGGCACCTACCCCAAAAAACTAATGCGGGTGCAACTACAACAAAAAAATCTTTGTTGAAATAATAAAGCCAAAATATGCTTTGTTTGTACGAGTACCTATCGGTTAGAGCTTACGGTTGATTTTAGGAATAAATCGAATAAAGAATTGTATGCTCAAATCATGGTAGTTTATTTGCAATCTAGCATTGGAAAAGGATGCTTCAGTAGTTCAAAGTAGATCCACAGCCGCACGCGCATTGTCCAGAGATAGACACGGCACCAGCAGCCGGCACGGCACCACCGAAAGTTACAACGCCCATGATGGGAACAGTACCAGCAACAGCGGTGTTACCGGCGACTGGCAGCTCACCAATGACCGCCACGTTTCCTTCACCGGCGCCGCCGTAAGCAGCTCCAGAAGCGATACCACCTCCGTAAGCAGCAGCAGGAGCAAGTGCGCTACCATAAGCAGATCCGATGGCGCCACCATAAGCACCAAGACCGAGGGCACCACCACATGCAGCAGCAGGAGAGAGACCAGCGCCGAAACCCAGTGCACCACCATAAGCAGAGCCGATGCCTACAGCAGGGGCTATACCAAGAGCTGGTCCTCCGCATGCGCAACTGCTACCGCCGAAGTATTGGCCGAAAACATTCTGTTGGGAGAAAATTACATTAAGAAACTTATCTCTTTTAGAGAAAACCTCAAGAACATGATTTTGAAGTAAAGGTAGAAAAGGTAGTAGGTAGTAAAGGTAGTCTTCTTCTCTCAAATCAGCACAAATTACAGAAGTAGAACAGAAATGTACATTTAAAAGCTAAATCACATTACCGGAGGAAACAACAACGGAGTAAGTTCATGAGAAAAGTAAGATACCAGAAACAGTAAAAAGACTCACCTGAACCAAGCAAGCTTGGATGCAGAGCAACAGTACAGTGAAGGTAGACATGTTAGATGTGTTCGTAAGTTCAACGAGAAGCTGAAGACTGATGCTTTTAGAAGTCTCACACCATGTTTATATAGTGCAGTAGTTCCTACACGTACTTTTTCACAATTTCCTTTTTATTAAACAAAACATATGATAATAATAACAAAGTAATGAAAATGCACGCATTTTTCTATTTCTTTGTCTAGCAGGCTACTGTGTGTGCTGCAACACACCTTGATAAGGGCTCCGTTTCAGTATAAATAGTCGATCGATACTTGGAAAACTCATTACAAGTTCACTTCAACACAAACTACAATGTCAGCCAAGGTGATCCTCTTCCTCTGCGCTCAGGCGCTCTTTATCCAGGTGAGAATTATTTACTTTTTTTATAATGACTGTGTTCTAATTACTGTTACTATTATTTTCTTTATTAATATGCTGACCTTTGCCTAACTCTTCGAGGATTACAGGAATAATGTTGTTTTGTTATGTCTTATGTTATATTATGAAATCCAACCTTAGTTCAGCGATTTAGCAGAAAATGCATGACACACGGATTATTTGCATTCTTCTATATCTAAACTATGCAAATGATGAGATTAGAAAATTATGGTTACTGCTTAGAAGGAATGTAGTTAAGTTACATTTGGGGAAATTTTGAGAACCCCAAACACAATTTTGACTTCACCTAGAGTAGACCTGCCGACTGCTGCTTAAAATATAATTACCACTAAGTTTTTCACTATCATCTATGCAATAACACAAAATGCGTTCGACACACATTAAGTTACGTAATCGATTAAATAATCACATGTTAATGCATTGTCATCGTTTGGTAATCGAGAAATATTTAGTAACACAATCATTTCTTGTTTACAGACTGCTTTCAGTTCATGTCTTGGTTATGGAGCCATCGCTGCTCCTGCTCTTGTTGCCCCAGGATGTGCCGGTAACGGCTGGGCTGGCAATGGTTTGATGGGAAATGGACTGTTAGGTAATGGCTATGCTGGTAACTTGGCTAACAATGGTTTGATCGGCAATGGCTTGGCTGCTTTAGAGATCATTCCCACCAGTGGCGGTGGACTGCCTGTCTCCAGCGCCTCTGCTTTCGCTCCCAGTGGCCTCTCTGTTGCGTCTGAGAATGTGTATGAGGGTGCTCTGTCCGTGGCTGGTGAGCTGCCGTTTGTGAGTGCTGTGGCTTTGGAGGGCTTGTTGCCCAGTGCTGGTGCTGGCGCCGTCAGCTACAGCTGCGGTAATGGTGTTACTGCTATTGAGAGCATCGCTCCTTCCGCTGCTGCCTATGGCAATGCTGGTGCCTATGGTGCTGTTGGTGCCTATGGGCTCGGCGCTGGCTATGGACTTGGCGCTGCCGGTATCGCTCCTGCTTCTCTCGGACTCGGCTATGGGGCCCGCGGCTGTGGATGTGGACGTTACTAATAACTTCAAACATAAATACCGATGATCCGATACGATGATTCAATAAACTGATTTGCAATTTATTTTGTTTTATGCATGTATTTTAAATACCCATAACCCCTGTAGTGTTTGTTTAAAAGAAGGACAAATTTTAACATTAAACAAAACAATTTTTTTTATTTTAACTTAATTTTTATTGTAAATACGTGACTTTGTCATGGCTGCTTGAATGAGTTCAGTACCTACACAGCTTCAGTAGGTTCTGTCTTCTGTCAAATCTGTGAGATTTATACAGTGTTGATGCCAACATACTGTTTGATTCACGTCTCTGGATTTCGGACTATGACAACCGAAGATAAGCTAGTTTACTGTTTTTGAGAAACCGATTAATTATTTTCCTTTTGGTCTATTTGCCTCAAAATATGAATATTTCAGAAATTGTTAACATTAACAAAACTATTTTTTTAATTTTAATTTTGCAAGTTAATTTTTATTGTGAAAACGTGACTTTGTGTCATGGCTGCTCGAATGAGTTCAGTACCTACACAGCTTCAGTACGTTCTGTCTTCTGTCAAATCTGTGAGATTTCTAGTGCTGCTCGCACATGAACTTCATTCATTAGATACTTCAGTCGGAATATTATAGTATTCGTTAGTCTTAATCAACAACGTTTATAAATACCTAATATTAAAAAAATAATCAAATCAGACAAATAATCAGACACCTATCTAGGCTAAACAAACGTACCAAGGTCTCGGTTAAAAATATACTCTACAAGTCCCTATGTAATGTCCATTAAATTATATAATAATAAACTATCTGCACCAATAAAAAAGAAGAGAAACGTTAATTTATTTTCTAAAGAATTTCGACAATTTTTGCTAAATGAAAGCTACTACTCGGTAAATGAATATCTAAGTGATAGACTTGTAAAGTCATAACTTAAGTACTCGAGACTTTAAGTTTTAATGATTGATGAATTGTTATTACATGTCTCAATAGATACGTTTTAATATTTTTATCTACGCCCATGCTATAAATCCTCTATAAAAGTTTCTGAAACAGTTAGCTTATAACATAAAATAACAACATAAAAACATTAAGACACCCAGTGTCATAGTAACCATAATAGCATCCAAACGGGAGTTATAATGTTGTACTGAATTTCATAACGCAACTCCTTTGCTTTTACGAGGATGATGATCCCTTCCTTACTCGTCTGTTTGATGAGTAAGGAAGGAATCATCATCCTCCCTTCCATTCTCATTACTCAATTCATGGTACCTTTATGAATTTCAAAAAAAGAACATTGTCACGCACGTGCGTTTCACTATACTAGACCGTAGCGTCGTATCCCGCCATGTTTTGTTTCAGAACCTTTTATAGAGGATTCGTGTCATGGGTGTAGATAAAGTCTTGTATGCAACTGTAATAATTAGGTATTAAAACATTCATGTGATACTATTATCACACTCGGCTTCGCCTCGTGTGATAAACCCACGATCGTGTTTTAATATTTATAATATAATTTTTGACGTTACGATTGGCGCAGTGGTTAAGCGATGGACTGCTGCGCTGCGTGTCGCGGGTTCGATTCTCGCACAGAACAAATATTTGTATAACCTACAAGTAGTTGTTCCGGGTCTGGCTGTTTGTGTATGTGAGTTTAAATGTTTGTAAACGCACCCACGATACAGGAGAAATTCCTAGTGTGGGGCAAGGTTTAAAAAAAAAAATTACCCTTATTATACAACAGTTGCATAAATAACTATTATATTTTATAGTAAAGCTTAACCCAGAAAATACCTATATCGCTATTATATTATTATAGGAGCACTGCCAAGTAATGTTATAAATTAACAAACGCTTTCTCTCTCCTAACTCACTTATTTTACTGTACCCGACAGGGTTCATAATGATCTAATTATAAGTTTACCGCCTAAGAATACCTACATGTGGAATGCAATAAAAGTATTGACATTAGGTATAGGTATTGGATTGAGTATTAATTATTTTTGTCATTTGACAAAAATTATTATTTTAAGTACATTAATTGTATTTACGCATAATATCAACGAATACTTTTAATTTAGTTTTTTTTTTTTTTTTTACGTACAACGGGGAAGCACTTGGCCTTCATCTCACCTGATGGTAAGTGATGATAAGGCCGAAGATGGAAGCAAGCTTCGCCCGGAATCCTCAACCACAGAGGAACTGGCTATCTTAAGAACCCATAACTGCCGAAACACAACAAATGCTGTTAACATTGTTGTTTTGGCGACAGACTTAGATAAGATGGTGGTAGCTAGCCAGGCGGACTTAGAACAAGCCCTACCACTAACCAAACCGAGCAGAAATTTTTGCCCCCGCTGGGAATCGAACCCGGGACCTCTGGATCTGAGACAGGTGGTTTTACCACTAGACCACAGAGGCGGTCAAAAGTTCATTAACGAACACTGTCATTGTGCGAGAGTCCTTTCAAGATCATTTCTTTGGTACGTCTATGTATAGTTCAATTAGTACGCAATCCAATCTCAATACCTAAATATTTGACATTATTATCCTTGCCCTTATTGATTTTTTTACAACTATTGTTCAGTTTACTTCAATTATTTGTAATTCTAATTCTAAATAACTTAATTTTGATGTAATGATGACCCATAATTTTACAAACCATATTTGTACGCCGGAAACGGCAGAATATATTGATCGTAATACTTATTGAACCTAAAAAATTTGTATAATATTCTGACAAATATATGCATTCTATTCTTTTATATTCTAATCTGTATGGTTCTTTCCTCAAAAGACCATTTCAGACACCAATCTACATGGTCTTCACATGATTTGACCAAGATTATGTTTGGTCTTTAAAAGAGACTGTGGTCTGAGTTTCTTTCGGCCTTCTCAGAGTAGTCATACGAAATGGGTCGTCATCTAGTTTTAAAATATGATTGATGTGTAAAAGTGTTTGTACAAACCTACTTAGAGAGAAAAAAAAATAAAATACTGCTTTTTTTATTTATTTTTTTGCCCGCGACTTCGTTTTTGGGAGAGTCGTTAGTCACCACAATATATTAAAATAACAGCCATATTGAAATTTATTCATAAATTTTTTTTCGTGTGTTTTTCGCATGTTTTTATAGTTATTACATAGATAGATAAATAGAGGAGCTCGTGGCTAAGTAATAACAGCCGCACGGGTCGATCCGTCAGGTTAAGCTATGCTTGCCGGGGTTGGTTCGTGGATGGGTGACCATCTTTACATACCGAGACTCCTCCGTGCCTCGGAAAGCACTTTAAGCCGTTGGTCCCCGCTGTCATTCGTGGATCTTTGACAGTCGTTACGGGTCGTCAGAAGCCCAAAAGTCTGACAGCCAGTCTTGCTCAGTGGTATCGTGTTACCCAGTTACTGGGTTGTGGAGGTCAGATAGGCAGTCGCTCCATGTAAAATACTGGAATTCAGCTACATCCGGTTAGACTGGAAGCCGACCCCAACATAGTTGGGAAAAGGCTAGGCAGATTGATATACATAGATAGATAAATATAATTCTCTTTATTATGTACACTATAAAAATGTCAGTTATAAATGTAGAAATGTGACGTAGGGTGACAAAATTGCCGGTCTTCTAAGTCGTTTTCCTTGTTTATAAAGCAATCTTTTACAGACAACCTTTGGATGAATTAAAAGTAGAAGGAGAGACAATACTGCAGGTAGTCTGTGGAGACCATTTACATACACAATAAATACATACATACATAAAGCATATCGATACTTATATTTTTATTCTGCTATTTGAGGCGGAGACAAACCCAACAAATCAAAGATCATAAAAATAGGTCCAGCCGTTCTTGAGTTATAAATGGTGTAACTATCTGTGTGTGTTGAATCATCCCTGTTTTAGCCATGCCAATTCGTCTACGAATTTCTATTTCGCAGCTACCCTTATTGGTAATTACAGAACCCAGAAATTGAAAATGGTCGACGGCTTCATATTCTGCTAGGATGTCGTTACGCTGGATGGTTTCGAAGCGATCAATGACAAGGAGCTTGGTCTTAGTTTTATGTATCGCGAGACCTATGGTTAGGCTGATAAATTCCAACTTATTTAGTAACTCTGCCATTTCAGCTTCTGATGATGCAAAGGGAGCGGTGTCATCTGCGTAACGGAGGTTTGATATTATAATACCACCCACCTTGACGCCTCCTTCCCAATCTCATCAATCAATCGGCATGGTTGCCGCAGTGGTTAGGCAATTGACTGCTGCCCTGGTGACGCGGGTTCGATTCCCGCACGGAACAAATATTTGTATGACCTACAAGTAGTCGTTCCGGGTCTAGCTGTTTGTGTATGTGAGTTTTAATATTTGTAAACGCACCCACAATACAGGAGAAATTCCTAGTGTGGGGCAACGTTTGGCACATGATGTACTCGCCATATATGTTAAATAGGAAGGGTGACATCACGCATCCCACGAGTTAAACTGAAGTTAATATTGTTCTAAGGTTGGATAATTAAGATTTAAAAAAAAAAAATATTTTGATAATTCATCTTCGCGTATATCTATAAATCAATCTTAAGCTTTTTTCTTGTTAAATCTCGATAAACAAATGGTACTATTGTGCCGTTTTAGGGTTCGAGAGACAAAAAATAAACCCTTATAGTTTCGGTATGTCTGTCTGTCTCTCCACAGCTTAGCTCAGAGATATAATTATCTTAAAATATATTTTTTTAGGTTACCTCCTCTGAACGCAAAGTGAATACACACACACATACACGGACACAGCAGTAGTATATTTATAACGAAGTAGGGAAAATGTAGGCACCTACCCCAAAAAACTAATGCGGGTGCAACTACAAAAAAAAAAATCTTTGTTGAAATAATAAAGCCAAAATATGCTTTGTTTTATTCATGATCGATATACATATTTTTTATTGTACCTATCGGTTAGAGCTTACGGTTGATTTTAGGAATAAATCGAATAAAGAATTGTATGCTCAAATCATGGTAGTTTATTTGTAATCTAGCATTGGAAAAGGATGCTTCAGTAGAACAAAGGAGATTCGCAGCCGCACGCGCATTGTCCAGAGATAGACACGGCACCAGCAGCCGGCACGGCACCACCGAAAGTCACAGCGCCCATGATGGGAACAGTGCCAGCAACAGCGGTGTTACCGGCGACTGGCAGCTCACCAATGACCGCCACGTTTCCTTCACCGGCGCCGCCATAAGCAGCTCCAGAAGCGATACCACCTCCGTAAGCAGCAGCAGGAGCAAGTGCGCTACCATAAGCAGATCCGATGGCGCCACCATAAGCACCAAGACCGAGGGCACCACCACATGCAGCAGCAGGAGAGAGACCAGCGCCGAAACCCAGTGCACCACCATAAGCAGAGCCGATGCCTACAGCAGGGGCTATACCAAGAGCTGGTCCTCCGCATGCGCAACTGCTACCGCCGAAGTATTGGCCGAAAACATTCTGTTGGGAGAAAATTACATTAAGAAACTTATCTTTTTTAGAGAAAACCTCAAGAACATGATTTTGAAGTAAAGGTAGAACGTCTTCTTCTCTCAAATCAGCACAAATTACAGAAGTAGAACAGAAATGTACATTTCAAAGCTAAATAACATTACATTGAGGAAACAATAACGGAGTAAGTTCATGAGAAAAGTAAGATACCAGAAACAGTAAAAAGACTCACCTGAACCAAGCAAGCTTGGATGCAGAGCAACAGTACAGTGAAGGTAGACATGTTAGATGTGTTCGTAAGTTCAACGAGAAGTTGAAGACTGATGCTTTTAGAAGCCTCACACCATGTTTATATAGTGCAGTAGTTCCTATCAATAACACGTACTTTTTCACAATTTCCTTTTTATTAAACAAAACATATGATAATAATAACAAAGTAATGAAAATGCACGCATTTTTCTATTTCTTTGTCTAGCAGGCTACTGTCTGTGCTGCAACACACCTTGATAAGGGCTCCGTTTCAGTATAAATAGTCGATCGATACTTGGAAAACTCATTCCAAGTTCACTTCAACACAAACTACAATGTCAGCCAAGGTGATCCTCGTCCTCTGCGCTCAGGCGCTCTTTATCCAGGTGAGAATTATTTAAGGTTTTTATAATGACTGTGTTCTAATTACTGTTACTATTATTTTCTATAATAATATGCTGACCTTTGCCTAACTCTTCAAGGATTACAGGAATAATGTTGTTTTGTTATGTCTTATGTTATATTATGAAATCCAACCTTAATTAAAGCGATTTAGCATAAAATGCATGATTTAACACGGATTATTTGCATTTTTCTATATCTGAGCTATGCAAATGATTAGATTAGACAATGATGATTACTGCTTAGAAGGAATGTAGTTAAGTTGGGAAAATTTGGAGAACCCTAAACACCATTTTGACTTCACCTAGAGTAGACCCTCTGCTTAAAATATAATTATCACTAAGTTTTTCACTATCATCTATGCAATAACACAAAATGCGTTCGACACACATTAAGTTACGTAATCGATTAAATAATCACATGTCAATGCATTGTCATCGTTTGGTAATCGAGAAATATTTACTAACACAATTATTTCTTGTTTACAGACTGCTTTCAGTTCATGTCTTGGTTATGGAGCCATCGCTGCTCCTGCTCTTGTTGCCCCAGGATGTGCCGGTAACGGCCGGGCTGGTTATGGTTTGATGGGAAATGGACTGCTTGGTAATGGCTATGCTGGTAACTTGGCTAACAATGGTTTGATCGGCAATGGCTTGGCTGCTTTAGAGATCATTCCCACCAGTGGCGGTGGACTACCTGTCTCCAGCGCCTCTGCTTTCGCTCCCAGTGGCCTTTCCGTAGCGTCTGAGAATGTTTATGAGGGTGCTCTGTCTGTGGCTGGTGAGCTGCCGTTTGTGAGCGCTGTGGCTTTGGAGGGCTTGTTGCCCAGTGCTGGTGCAGGCGCCGTCAGCTACAGCTGCGGTAACGGTGTTACTGCTATTGAGAGCATCGCTCTTTCCGCTGCTGCCTATGGCAATGCTGGTGCCTATGGCGCTGCTGGTGCCTATGGGCTCGGCGCTGGCTATGGACTTGGCGCTGCTGGCATCGCTCCTGCTGCTCTTGGACTCGGCTATGGATCCCGCGGCTGTGGATGTGGATGTTACTAATAATTTCAAACATAATTACCGATGATGCGATACGATGATTCAATAAACAGTTTTGCAATTTATTTTGTTGGCATACTTTTTTTTAAAACCCACAACCCTCTGTGATGGGTAGTGAACAAGTGAACACATAGCTTCAATAGTCACAGAATGATATTTCTCAATTAGATCGTTTCCAATACAAGTACTGATATAATTGATGTATACAAAGTACACATTTGGAGATTCTTGCCCATTCTTGTCCATGCGAAACTACCTTTTGGAAGGGGCAACTAGAATAAAAAAAAAACCGTGTATGTTTTGACGTTCAAAAGTGCCATTTATGAGCCTATTTGAAATAAATGATTTGACTTTGACATTGTATGACAAACATATAAATAGTCTGAATGTTTCCAAATCTTCGTTCGTAACCAATCGGCTTGTAGAAATGGTAGCTGTATTTTGCAAAGATTCTTGAACCTTCTCTTTCAGTTGCTCTTTGATAGATTTTGTCAAATTCTCGTTATTTGAATTTTGCTGCTGTCTGCTTATTTTGCTCAAAAATACATCATCCTCCTCATCATCAATGTTTTGTTGGTTCAAATAATCGCAAATAAAGAATTTGTTAATATTTAAAATAGTCTCATAAACTTCTGCATTTGCCAATATTGGAGTGTTGTGATTGTGACTGTTGTGAGATTCGATTTCCTCATAAAATCTTGAGGGATTGAGTAGATATTTAATGTGCTCACTAAGTTAATATTTTGACGTTGCTGAATTCTATGAGATAGTTCTTGAAACAATTGCTGACTTATAATGTCGTTCTTTTCATCCAGTTTTTCTAACATGAATTTTGACGCTGCGTCTGCAGTTAATAGATTTGATTTCCTTTCAAGAAGAAGAAGAAGAACTCATTAAATATGATGGGGACAAATCTTGCAGCAGTATGGACTCCGCAACAGAAAATGTTGTATCGTTCTTTAACTCTATCAAAATACGCAAGAATGAAGAATCCCGTCCAGAAAGCTTTGATAGATTTAAAGAACGATACATCATTTTCTGTTGAGGAAAATACAGCAAAATACAGCTACCATTTCTACAAGCCGACTGGTTACGAACGAAGAATTAGAAATATTCTTGCGTGTAGAAATGGCATAATTAAATCGTGGAGGTGCTAAACCAGTTCATTTGTCACAGGCGTACAAATTTCTACTTTTCCTAAGGGATTATCACTACTTCTTGACTGCAAGACTATCTAGTCTATCTAGATAAGACTATCTAGTCTTGCAGTCAAGAAGTAGTGATATTTTAGTTTACCCTTTATTTCTGGTGAGGTCATATACGATGATCATATATATTGAGGTGATCTGTACGTGTGGGAGAATTTTTGAAGTACTTTACGACTCTGCATACCCTTGTTATTAATTCCTTATAAATTATCTTTGGAATTATAACTTGGTTTTGGTTGCCATTTCTACTTTGTGTTGATATTAATAACATTATTCGTAAAATTCGTAAAACTCGAATACTTAGTCTTCTAGTATTCGAATAGTAAAAAAAGCGAATACTCGAATAAAACGAATACTCGAATATCATGCCCGTCGTGTGCCCTTGATTGGCGATTTTGCTGACGGGGAAGTGGTGCGTATTTTTCCTATAGTCAAACTCGTAAATGATTATAATGAGAAAATGGTGGCATTAATGGCCAGGACTGTGAAGATTTATACGATACATGCTCGTGATGAATCTAGGGAACCCGCTACTAATGGCCAAAAGCCCAATCTTGGTTCCATTCCCCAAGATCCGAACTGTACAGGTGGATTAGTTGGTTGTATTAAAATAGCAATAGGCGCGCGGGTAATGTTGCGGGTGAATTTAAAAGTATCAGAGGGTTTAGTGAATGGAAGCATGGGAATAATAAAAAAAACTAGAATGGAATGGGCTTCGAAGAGACCAATTGGAAGAAGGGGAACTTCCAAATCTTATTTTCATTGAGTTTGATGATAGTCGATCGGTAGGAGTTTTAAAGATAAATAAATGGATGCGTTCCAATACAGCCACAGAGCTAACTTTCCAGGGCCTGAAGGGGCATGGCAATACCAGTCAAATGTCAAGTGCACCTATGCGGTGCATAAGAGCAAACGCTCGAAATATCTAAAAAACTTTCAATCAAGGTCACCTTCGCTATTGGTCGATGTATTTGACATTTATTTTGATTGAAAGTTATGCACCTATGCGGTGCATTAGACATTTCGAGCGTTTGCTCTTATTCACCGCATAGGTGCACTTGACATTTGACGAGAAGAGTCTCCATGTTTCCTATCATTTTAAGTTGGGCTATTTCGGTTCACAAATTACAGGGAACAACAGTAGAAAAGGCTGTTGTATATTTAGGAAAAAAAAGTTTGCTAAAGGCCAGGGCCTCAAGTCTGCTATTACAATAGTGTCAGAATGGTCTCTTCATTGTGAATTTTTGACAGATTTGCCATACAAACACTGTCAAATACTCACAATGGCGAGACCATTCTGACACTATTGTAATAGCAGACTTGAGGCCCAGGCCTATGTAGCTTTGAGCCGCGTAAAAAGTTTACAGGGTACCTATAGTAATTTGTGAATTAGATTTTAAAAAACTATTCAATTGTCCTCACGATAAATCAGCATTGGAAGAACTGCAAAGAATTAGAAATCTAAACGAAAACTAAATATTATTGTTGAGATTAAAAGCTTTGTCTCAATAATATTATTAACATAAGCGGGATATTTACCATGTTTATTCATTGTTCATGTGCAGAGGGTCCTACAGAGAAACGGATATACAGGGAAGCTCGCACAACCTAAACAAAAAAGGGGTCGTAAGCACCGGAAATGCGAGGTTGAGAGGCAACCAGCATTTTTGCCGTACGTGAGGGGAGTGACAGATAAGGTTGCCAACATTCTTTGGAAATACGCCGTAAAGACTATCTTCACTCCTTTCAAAAAAGTGTCCCAAATGTTGCGTTTGCCCAAGCACAACTTTCCGCTGGAAAAGCCTGGTGTTTATAAAGTAGACTGCAGTTGCGGCATGTAGTATATCGGTCAGACGAAACGTACGGTAGCTTGTCGAATATCAGAGCATATCAGGGCGGTGAAGAACAACGACACCCAAAAATCGGCCATAGCTCAACATCTTTTGGAATCAGGATCGAACCACTAGATTGAGTTACATAACCCTCAGGTCATCTCGACAGAACGCCACTATATTCCTAGACTGGTTAGAGAAGCTATTGAGATTACCAAATATAGGAACTTCAACCGGGATGATGGGTTTCAACTGTCGAGAGCCTGGAATCCAGTGGTTCAGCTGTGTAAAAACCGAAGAAGTGCCGAAAAAAGTTCGCGAGCGGACACAGTGAGTTTCGTGTGTCGGGAACAGAATCGAGTTGCGAGTGACAGTGGTAGCGGTACTGAGTGCAAAAAACGAACAAGAAAGAGGGTAGACCGTTTTGTCTGCTCATAAACACCCACCCGCAGTGACTTCAGTTTATCCATGATCATGGTGCTTGCAACAGCGCCGAAATATCGGGAACTCAGAACAATGAATAAAAATGGTAAATATCCCGCTTATGTTAATAATAATATTAGTGACCATGACAGTTTAAAAACTTTTGTCTCAATAATACCTATTTAGTTTTGTTTTGATTTCTAATTTTTACAGATAAAAGCTTTATAGTTCCGTGTGGCGCCGGACGTAAAGAATAGCACCATCCCATTTCCTCCCGTGAGTGTCGTAAAAGGCGACTAAGGGACTTACTAGAGAATGGGCAGCAGCGTTCTCTATGTATTTTTAACACCATACTGCGATCGCCAACCCGCCTGCCAAGCGTGGCGATTATGGCAAACCAATTGGGGGAGGCCTGTATCCAGCAGTGGACTTCTTTCGGCTGAAATGATGATGATGATGAAAAGCTTTATCTCAACGTCTGCTGAACGTAAGTGAGGAGTAGGTTATCCAGCACATTGTAGGTCATGTTGCAGCATCAGTTCAAGGTTACTAATCTTCCTATAATCTGTTCACTGAAACCTGTAACTAAGCGAGGAGTTTGGTTTCTGCAGACCTCAGGTCATGCTGCAGCATCAGGTTAAGGCTACCATATTCTTGAAATACGATTGAAATGATAGAATACCAAATTTCGTAACGATCAGACCCGTAGAAGTTGCTCACATTCCTTCATCAACGAGAAAAGAGCTGATGATCTTCGAACGGCTGAACCGATTTTAATAAAACATACCTAAGAATACTCACCATTAAATTACCTTTCAATTTAAAAAAACCGCATTCAAATCGGTCCACCCGTTTAAGAGCTACGATGCCACAGACAGACACACATAGCGGTCAAACTTATAACACCTCTCTTTTTGCGTCGGGGGTTAAAAATTAACTCGAAATTAAAGTTCCACCACGAGGTCTCGCATCAATGCAAAAAAGTGATAACCGAGTGGTTGAAAACTCTAACGTATGAAGAGGCAGAGCATATTCTAGACAGACTTACATGATTACTTATCTTCTTTATCATACCTTGTGATTACATAGTGGTGTTTCTCAACTTCGTTTATATGCACTATCAGCAAACACATAAACTCACACAAACACACCCATGTTTGTACAGACACCCTTATGAGGACCTTGTTAGTTCTTGAACGAACCGAGGACCCTCCAAAAAACTGGTTTATATACCTCGTTGGCCTTTTTACATAAGATAGAAAGAGACAGGTGAGTAAATCTATAGTGATGAGGTTATTGGGATAATGCTATCTCAACATTTTTTCGTATGAATTGCGGCTAACATACCGAGGACGTGAAATACACATCTAAATGTGACTAGCGATGCACATACGAGGACTTTGTGTAGGCCAACCGAGGACCCCTTATATAAGCCCTGCGACGCCCTTCCGAGGACGTATTTTTACACAATATTTCTTATATCTTGAACAAAGTGCGGACGCTGTGTTAGACTTTATACTACCAAACCGAGGACAGTTTTTCGCGTAGAACTTGTACAAAGCGAGGACATGGAAAATCTACTGAATTCATTTTACGTGTAAGATAACTGATTAATGCAAGCAGAATGTTCCAATGAATTCTTACACACATTTTCTAAAATGAAGTACCAAGCGAGGATCTATCTCTCTGTTGCTTTTAACGTAAAAAGTGGGAGAAAAAATATTATCCAATATATCCATACTAATACTAATATTATAAAAGTGAAAGTAACTCTGTCTTTCTGTCTGTCTGTATGTTACGTTTTCACGCCTAAACCGCTGAACTCATCATCATGAAATTTGGCAGAGATATAGCATGGGTTATGGAGAAGGACATAGGCTACTTTTTTACGCGATAACCGACATCCACGCGGACGGAGCCGCGGGCAAAAGCTAGTGTAGGTATATACCCGTATTACTCACAAAATAATAAAAGTGAAGCGTTGAGCACACGTTATTATTTCCATGATATTGTAATACCTAGCAACGTCCGGACCGCGAATAAGAAAGGTGTAATCACTGTGAAGAAGAAGTAAGTTTGTGCTGATGCTGCAGCCATATATAGCCAGGTATTGTCTTAATTTTGCCATATATAGCAAAATTAAGACAATACCAGCTTGTGCTGATGCTGCACCCAGGGTTGTTTTTCATGAGGGAACTCCTCAACAGTTGATAGCATCATCTTCAAATTATGCATACGCGTTAGGTTTATATAGTAAAATTAAGATAATAACCAGTTTGTGCTGATGCTGCAGCCAGGGTTGTTTTTCATGAGGGAACTCTTCAACAGTTAATAGCTTCGTCTTAAAATATAGCATACGCGTTAGTTTTATATACTAAAATTAAGATAATAACCAGTTTCTACTGATGCTGCAGCCAGGGTCGTTTCTTCATGAGGGAACTCCTCAACAGTTAATAGCATTGTCTTCAAATTTAGGATACGCGTTAGTTTTATATTTAAAAAATTAAGATAATAACCAGTTTGTGCTGATGCTGCAGCTAGAGTTGTGTTTCGTGAGGAAACTCCTCAACAGTTAATAGCTTCGTCTTAAAATTTAGCGTACGCGTTAGTTTTATATAGTAAAATTAAGATAATAACCAGTTTCTACTGATGCTGCATCCAGGGTCGTTTCTTCATGAGGGAACTCCTCAACAGTTAATAGCATTGTCTTCAAATTTAACATACGCGTTAGTTTTATATAGTAAAATTTAGATAATAACCAGTTTGTGCTGATGCTGCAGCCAGGGTCGTTTCTTCATAAGGGAACTCCTCAACAGTTAATAGCATCGTCTTCAAATTTGGCATATGCGTTAGGTTTATATAGCAAAATTAAGACAATACCAGCTTGTGCTGATGCTGCACCCAGGGTCGTTTTCTTTATGAGGGAACTTCTCAACAGTTAATAGCATCGTCTTCAAATTTAACATATGCGTTAGGTTTATATATTAAAATTAAGATAATTATCAGTTCGTGCTGATGCTGCAGCCAGGGTCGTCTCTTCATGAGGGAACTCCTCAACAGTTGATAGCATCATCTTCAAATTATGCATACGCGTTAGGTTTATATAGTAAAATTAAGATAATAACCAGTTTGTGCTGATGCTGCAGCCAGGGTTGTTTTTCCTGAGGGAACTCCTCAACAGTTAATAGCTTCGTCTTAAAATTTAGCATACGCGTTAGTTTTATATAAAAAAATTAAGATAATAACCAGTTTCTACTGATGCTGCAGCCAGGGTCATTTCTTCATGAGGGAACTCCTCAACAGTTGATAGCATCATCTTCAAATTATGCATACGCGTTAGGTTTATATAGTAAAATTAAGATAATAACCAGTTTGTGCTGATGCTGCAGCCAGGGTTGTTTTTCATGAGGGAACTCCTCAACAGTTGATAGCATCATCTTCAAATTATGCATACGCGTTAGGTTTATATAGTAAAATTAAGATAATAACCAGTTTGTGCTGATGCTGCAGCCAGGGTTGTTTTTCATGAGGGAACTCTTCAACAGTTAATAGCTTCGTCTTAAAATATAGCATACGCGTTAGTTTTATATACTAAAATTAAGATAATAACCAGTTTCTACTGATGCTGCAGCCAGGGTCGTTTCTTCATGAGGGAACTCCTCAACAGTTAATAGCATTGTCTTCAAATTTAGGATACGCGTTAGTATTATATAGTAAAATTAAGTTAGTAGCCAGTTTGTGCTGATGCTGCAGCCAGGGTCGTTTCTTCACGAGGGAACTCCTCAACAGTTGATAGCATCATCTTCCAATTTTACATACGCGTTAGGTTTATATGGCAAAATTAAGGTAATACCAGTTTGTGCTGATGCTGCACCCAGGGTCGTTTCTTCATGAGGGAACTCCTCAACAGTTAATAGCATCGTCTTCAAGTTTAGCATACGCGTTAGGTTTATATAGCAAAATTAAGACAATACCAGTTTCTACTGATGCTGCATCCAGGGTCGTTTCTTCATGAGGGAACTCCTCAACAGTTAATAGCATTGTCTTCAAATTTAACATACGCGTTAGTTTTATATAGTAAAATTTAGATAATAACCAGTTTGTGCTGATGCTGCAGCCAGGGTCGTTTCTTCATAAGGGCACTCCTCAACAGTTAATAGCATCGTCTTCAAATTTGGCATATGCGTTAGGTTTATATAGCAAAATTAAGACAATACCAGCTTGTGCTGATGCTGCACCCAGGGTCGTTTCTTTATGAGGAAACTTCTCAACAGTTAATAGCATCGTCTTCAAATTTAACATATGCGTTAGGTTTATATAGTAAAATTAAGATAATAACCAGTTTGTGCTGATGCTGCAGCCAGGGTTGTTTTTCATGAGGGAACTCCTCAACTGTTAATAGCTTCGTCTTAAAATTTAGCATACGCGTTAGTTTTATATAATAAAATTAAGATAATAACCAGTTTCTACTGATGCTGCAGCCAGGGTCGTTTCTTCATGAGGGAACTCCTCAACAGTTAATAGCATTGTCTTCAAATTTAACATACGCGTTAATTTTATATAGTAAAATTTAGATAATAACCAGTTTGTGCTGATGCTGCAGCCAGGGTCGTATCTTCGTGAGGGAACTACTCAACAGTTGATAGCATCGTCTTCAAATTTGGCATACGCGTTAGATTTATATATTAAAATTAAGATAATAACCAGTTTGAGCTGATGCTGCAGCCAGGGTCGTTTCTTCGTGAGGGAACTCCTCAACAGTTGATAGCATCGTCTTCAAATTTGGCATACGCATAAGGTTTATATAGCAAAATTAGATAATACCAGTTTGTGCTGATGCTGCAGCCAGGGTCGTATCTTCGTGAGGGAACTACTCAACAGTTGATAGCATCGTCTTCAAATTTGGCATACGCGTTAGGATTATATATTAAAATTAAGATAATAACCAGTTTGTGCTGATGATGCAGCCAGGATCGTTTTTCATGAGGGAACTCCTCAATAATTGATAGCATCGTCTTCAAATTTAGCATACGCGTTAGGTTTATATAGTAAAATTAAGATAATAACCAGTTTGTGCTGATGCTGTTTACTGATTGACAGTTGTACAATGTTTCCGTTTTTGTGATAAAGATCGTTTACCTTGACTCAAAATTAAATAACTTAAAAAAAGTAAAACCAGAATTGAGGTTTAAAATAAAAAAAATTTGGTCAGGATGAATTAGGTAACTACTTATAAAGTTTTAACATTTAGAAATTCACAAATGGAGTATTAGCATTTATAAATTAACACATAGCATGTTTGTATACTGCCTTCTAACCGTGTCGTGTTATATTGACAGATGATTTATTAAAAAGATGCATATTTGATTTTACAAAGACAGCTTTAGAGGTATGAGGAACAGGGTGTAAAGTTCACTCATACTCTATAGTAAAGGGAGGATCCTCCGACCAGACGGGTATTGTGTTTGGTGGGCAACTGACCAACGGTTGATGTCGGGATGTTGTATATATGATAGTCGCGCGGTAAACTGATAGCACGATACAGGATTTGTGACGTCAAGTCTTTGATGCGTAATTCGCATGTGGCTTTGTTGATACCGCCACATTACTCCCCTCCGGAGACCGGAGGACGATAGTGGACTGAGTCAGTGCATCCTATGATGCTTGCCAGGGCCAGTTGTGATTCCAGTGAGTCGGAACCGGGTGCCGCATAGTTCACGGTGAGTCGAAACTGTCTGCGGTGATTCCCCAGTGAGTCGGGGTGGCGCTGCGTTTGTCGATCCAGTGAGTCGGACGCCGTACAGCGCCAGGTTGAGGCTGACTGCTGGCGTCGACCAGGAGAGCGTTGAAGGGCTCTGCTTGTGGACCGGCCGAAAGTGCAGTGTGCTGTGCGAAGGTTGCTGATGAGGCTGAGGGTGAAGACCAGGTATGCGCGTTCGCTGCATGCTGGTGGTCAGGATACCCGTTCTAGCCGTGGGTGATGGCTGGCTGTGTGACTCGTCGCTCGAAAGCTTGAGGAAGTGATGGATGACGTCACGCTGAAGTAGTTGCACGAAGGCTGCGCTAATGTCCATGTTCGGGATCACCAATTTAGAGGTATGACGAACAGGGTGTAAAGTTCAGTCATCCTCTATTGAAAAGGGAGGATCCTCCGACCAGACGGGTATTGTGTCTGGTGGGAAACTGCCCAACGGTTGATGTCAGGATGTTGTATATATGCTAGTCGCGCGGTAAACTGATACCGCGATGCAGGATTTGTGACGTCATGTCTTTGATGCGTAGTTCGCATGTGGCGTTGTTGCCACACACAAAAAAACACAATTCGAAAATGTAAAGTGATGGGAATGTTAGCAAATTTAGAGACAGTTATGCAAATATATGTTACTTTCATGTTACACATTGCCCTTATGCATCGTTTTTGAGTCTTGAATACCTGTTCTCTCAGACTAAAATTTTAATGACGCCACCAAACCATGGTAAGCAACTAATCTGGTGGGCATATTAACTTCCCTGGATAGATTAAAATGCACAAAAGCTGCTGTACTTAATTTTTTGCATACTTCTTCTGCGTTCTAACTAACCATTGTGTTAAGTAATGTAATGTTAAATTTTTCGACCAAATTATGTCGATCTCTTTTAATTATAATTTCTATAAGTCGTTTTGTTTAAGTTGTTTTATAATAATTGTTATAAAAGTTTTCTTATCATGCTTCTCAAAGATGTTGCTGCAACTTGGTTATCATTTCAATGGTAAAAGTTAGAACAATTTAAATTAAATTTAATTAAATTAATAAAAATTAAATTTTTTGATCGTTGGTAAAAGTTTAGTTAGTTAAATAATTCGTTTCATTTTAAAATAGACCAACTTCTATTTCAGTAAAGTTTATGTTGTTTTCTTTACAACGGTGTTATGTACGTTCACGTTCTTTATTTCTTTGTACTTTTTCTTTGTTTCAAATCTTGCTAATATTTCACCTTTAAAGGAAGGCATTTCTACTTTAGATTCTTCATGAATAGCACACGTATTCAGATTTCATGACAATACAATATTTTATGGTGCAAATCATAATGTTGTGTCTCTCTATCTAAGCAGGATACTTAGCACATACTGCAGAAAAAGCCTACTTAATCCTCTTGCACCTAGTAGCTACAAAGGTTTTGGATAAGGATTCAGTCTACTTTCGATTTTCTCCTCCATAATTTGATTTAAACGATAGCACATAACTCGTCTTCTACACATAAGGAAAACTGTCGAAACGAGGACTAGAATACACACTGTTTGGAAAATCTAGCAAACCGAGGTCTTAAATACACGTTGTTTGGAAAAGCTAGCTAACCGAGGTCTTTTGTGTTAAAGTTAACACATAGGTCCTCGGATAATACAATGAACGTGAAATGAGTGTAAAGAGGCTGTGTATGAGGCGACAGTGACGCCACCTGGTGGATACACAATTTTTGTGTAAGATTATGAATAATCTTGATCAAACCGAGGTTCAGACAACTTTTTCTTATTAAGTATACAGAAAGACTCAAAATCGCTTGCAGAATACGAATCTTTGGTCAAGTCGAACCGAGGACCCTCGAAAAGGTCCTCGCTTTGAAAAGGTCCTCGGTCGTGCCTTGTGTATTCATATGCACGTCCTCGGATGGTACTTAAAACAAACACATACGCACACACCCTCACCCTCACACACTATTATACTCACACACGCATACACACACCCTAAATTACACACTACACAGAGCTGCTAATTACTTTATAAGTCATTTTTACTCTTTTTTATTTTTTATTTTATATAAATGTCTCAAGATTGTAAACGCTCAATTAAGGGAAGGAGCGAGACAAACCCAACACAGGTATTATTAATTACTTACTGGGTAGTCGAACTGGTCGGGGATCGAATCCAATTGGGGGGACGTGTTAGCTTTCAAGCTTTCGCCTACTCGCTTCCAGTCCGTTATCCTTTTGGTGCGCGGGGATATTGGGGTCGTGGAGACCTATGCGAGGTGCCATCTCAACGAGGACAGGTCGGTGGTCAGAGTCAAGCTCGTGTAGCACCTCTATAGAGACCAACCGTAGGTTGATGTTCTTTAGAAGTGCCACATCGAGCACGTCAGGGGTATGGTCAGAATTATGCGGATAGTGGGTGGGACTCATCGGGGCGATGATATCAAAGTTGAGGAGGGGGCAGAGGTCAAAGAGGACTTTACCCCTATGGGAGGTGAGGTTACTATTCCAGGCTGGGTGCTTGGCATTGAGATCACCCGCTATGATGACGGAATCACTCATGCTCAAGAGGGAACTAAGGTCCTCAGTCAGTAGTCGATCTTGGTTATGATCTATTGTAGTGACAGGGGGCAGATAGGCTGATACTATCGTTATAGATTGATGGCCCGTCATACCGAGTCGGCAGATCGAGACTTCTAATAGGGAGTTTAGGACGGGAGGGTCTATGGGCATACAATAGAGCTCTGATTTATAATAGATTAGAGTACCTCCCAAGTGGCATCGCGACCTATCGTTACGAACTATACGATAGTTCGCAATTGACGCACCCCGTAGCCCGTAAATGTAACGCTATATCATACTGGTGCAACCACAAACAAAGAAAGCATTGTTGAAATAATAAAGCCAAAATATACTTTGATATATTCATGGTCATTTATTTGATATATAGATTTGTTATTGTACCTATCGATTAGAGCATACGGGTGATTTTAGGATTAAATCAAATAAGGAATTGGTTGTTCAATTCATGGTCATTTATTTGTAATTTAGCATTGGAAAATGATGCTTCAGTAGTACATAGGAGATTCGCAGCCGCACGCACATTGTCCAGAGATAGACACGGCACCAGCAGCCGGAACGGAACCACCGAAAGTCACAGCGCCCATGATGGGAACAGTACCAGCAACAGCGGTGTTACCGGCGACTGGCAGCTCACCAATGACCGCCACGTTGCCTTCACCGGCGCCGCCGTAGGCAGCTCCAGGAGTGATAGCACCTCCGTATGCAGTGGCAGGAGCAAATGCGCCACCGTAAGCACCAAGACCGAGGGCACCACCGCATACAGCAGCAGGAGAGATACCAGTGCCGAGACCTACAGCAGGAGTTACAGCAGTCATTTGACCCCCGCAGCCGCAACCGTAACCGAACACATTCTGTCGAAACAAAATTACATTCTACAATAAAGAAAATTAATTAAACCAGAATAAGATCAGACATAAAATTGCAATGACGGAGAACAAAAAAATAAATTAAAAAAACACTCACCTGGACCAAGCAAGCTTGGATGCAGAGCAACAGAACAGTGAAGGTAGACATGTTTGATGTTTGTTTATGTTCAACGAGAAGCTGAAGAATGAATGCTGTTCCTACTACTAGACCACGTTTATATACTGCATAAGTTTCTTATCATAACAACGTGATGATTTTTCATATATTCTATTAAAACAAAGCCCTTCATACTAATATTTCAAGGTAACATCACTTACGAAATACATGCACTTTTCTATTACCCCATATTGCAACTACTGATAAAGGGTATGGAAGGTTAATTTCAAAATCCACAAATTGCTGCAACTCAACAAGATAAGGACTACGTTTCAGTATAAGTAGACGATCGATTCTTGGAAAACTCATTCTCAAGTTCACTTCAACACAAACTACAATGTCAGCCAAGGTGATCCTCGTCCTTTGCGCTCAGGCGCTCTTCATTCAGGTGGGCAATGTTTTATTATTATTTTAAGTTTTCAATAGATGTAACAATCCCTTATTTGAGATTTTTCCAAGGGTTGCATACTGCGCCCTCAGATACGCTTTTATACAAAACTCTTTCCCATTTTTGTGTACTTTAGACCATAAGCTACTCATGATTGTAGCTAAGTTTTTCACAATCAAAAATTTGTGGTTACAGCAAAATCCAAATGAAAAGCCATTTATTCAGATTAGGCTGAGAATCAGCACTTTTCGAACGTCAAAACTACATAAGACAGTCCCTCAAAACGCGCTTCACCACTTTCTAGTGCTTTAGCTGGGAAGAAGAAGTGGCTATACAAACTCCCCAGCAGCACAGCAGTCTATTCAGTTAGAAAAACTAGATTCTATAAAGTAGTAGGTATGCAAAGTAATTAAAATTACGAGACAGAACATCAAATAAATTATTTGCCATATATCAGCTAGAACACGCCAAACAATACAATGGAAAATAAGCAAAAAAAAAAACTTGGTACCTAAAAGAAAGTTTCCAAGCGTGCCCGCTTACATATTGACGGTTAAAAGATAGTACGGATAAAAGGCTTATTCCACAAATCCCCCCTGAAAAATCCCCCTCCAGTCTAGAATTCGCCCCTGATAATCCGGCTTATTTCACTAATCCCCCCAGAGAATCCCCCTTAGTGGGGAAAACTGAACCGTAATGTAAAAAAACACTTTCCGGGGGTCTTGGAATAAGTTTTTTTTTTCAATTCTAGTTTTCCCCCTCTGAGCGGGATTATCAGGGGTGAATTCTAGACTGTTTTTTATAGATTCCACTTTCCTCCTAAGGGGGATTTACAGGGGGAATTTGTGGAATAATTAAGCCGGATAAAATGAGTAATGAATGCCATCCTACTTAAAGTTTTATTTTAAGTAGGATGGGCATTCATGACTCATTTTCGACCAAAATGTCGCTTATTACTTACGATTACCTTTTAACAGTCGATATGCAATGCTAGATTATGTTCATCAAAACCGACTGGCACACATTACATTACGTGATCGATTAAATAATCATGTGTCATCGTCATTGACGTCGTCTGCTGATAAAGATATATTTATTAAAACAATAGAATTTTTTTACAGACTGTTTTCAGTTCATGTCTTGGTCGTGGAGCCATCGCCGCTCCAGGATGTGCTGGCAATAGTTTGATCGGAAATGGTTATGCTGGTTGGGCTAACAATGGTTTGATTGGTAACGGCTGTGCTGGTAACTGGGGCAACAACGGTTTGATTGGTGATGGTATAATTGGCAATGGTTTGATTGGCAATGGCTTGGCTGCTCTAGAGATCATTCCCACCAGTGGTGGTGGACTGCCTGTTTCTAGTGCCTCTGCTATCGCTCCCAGTGGTCTCTCCATAGCGTCTGAGAATGTATTTGAGGGCGTTCTGTCCGTGGCTGGTGAGCTGCCGTTCGTGAGTGCTGTAGCTTTGGAGGGAGTGTTGCCAAGTGGCGGAGCTGGTTCAGTCAGCTACAGCTGTGGTAATGGGGTTACTGCTATTGAGAGCATTGCTCCTTCTGCTGCTGCCTATGGCGCTGCGGGTGCCTATGGGCTCGGCGCTGGCTATGGACCTGGTGCTGCTGCCATCGTTCCTGCCGGTCTCGGACGCGGCTATGGAAGCCTCGACTGTGGATGTGGTGTCTACTAAGAATTTAAAAACGTTATATAACTTTTAGTCTGAACCGATGATTCAATAAAATTATTAGGAAATTATTTTGTTATTTGTACTTATTTTTTTTTCTATTTCCCTGTCATTTTGAAGTGTTATTACAGTTGGGTATCGTTTTTTGTGTTGTGTAATGATGTTTTACATGGACCAGTAAACCACTCACCCCACCCCACCTCAACTCACCTCACACCATAGACCCCACTACCACCGGGAACGGAGATTGACATCATGCAAGTGCTTTTTTAGGGTTTGATCGCTTATTAACATCCCCAAAGAGCTATGAAGATCACGGTCATTGTACGGTTTCGTCGAGCAGTCATTTGTATGTAGCGAACCAGCTTCCAACATTCCCACGGCTCAAATGACGTGTTCTCTGCATAATTAAGTTCTTTTGAATTGATTTACTCAGAAGTATGCCAAATATTGTACTAATTTGGCCTCAAACCCGTTACAGGATTAGGATTAGGAATACGACTTGACATAAGATTTTTATTTTTTGACCGAAATTTAAAAAATATTCCCTTTTAAAATGATGAAACTTACTAAAAGCTAGGTATTCATAGGAGTCACAATTTTTAAGCTATTGCATAGCTTCTATCGCGGGCCTTGAGCGCGGGGACCGAATCCAGAAATTTCGTAACGAAAAAACCTCACGCTCCCCACTCCGACGGGCACGGAGGTGTGGCTTGAAGGCCGTGCATCGTCTAACGTCGTTTCAGTTCGGCAGTCTTCGACACGGCATTGTGTGCGTGCGATTAGACGTATTGTACGACTCTACGAAACTCTGTGGTGGATTTACCACGCAACGCAACGCCGCTAACTAAATAGAGGTGACATTGGCGTGGCTTGTGATTCGTAATCGAGACAAGCGTTGCTCTGTTGGTGGTCTCAGTTGTGTTTTGCTGACGGTTTTATCCATTAGATGGCAGGCATCGTAATTCAAAAGTTTTTGAAAGGTTGTTGAGGTATGTGAGCAATTTATTTATAAATCAATAATTTTACTCGTGTTTATGATTCTCCTAGCTAGAATTAACATTAAACATTAACGTTCTTCATAGCTTATAAAAACCACTTTTAAACGGTTCTCCAAAGTTCTGGGCCGATTATGGATTGACTTTACTTTCTTATCGGTCACCACGCTCAAAAAGTGTAACTTGAATTAATATCAAAGAAAAAGAAATACTGCATAAATAAAATAAATAAATAATTATAATTGCATAAGTTGATACAAAATGCTATGCAATAGCTTTACCGCGGCAGTCCCCGAGTGCCACACGTCTTTTTTTTTTTATTAAGGCCGAGATATATGCCAGTGACTTTGAGTGGTTAACTTGCGTGTTTTGTACTGAGCTCACGCAACGCGTCGTCCGTCCAGCCAATAATAGGACTCGTCATCTAGGAGCGTTGTCCCAAATAATACACATTATAAATTTATTATACATAAAACAAAAGGTATTTTAATAAAACACGTATAATAAAAGATCAATAATTAAATTATCTTTAAAAAGGTGAAGTTTCAGAAAAATATGTTAGATAGATTTTGCATGATTCTCAGTTTTCTATCCGCGTTAGACATAAATTTACAAATCAATTTCACTATGTATTATAAACATAATTTAAAATAATCACATATTAAGTTATTAAGGAAATGCTCTAATCCATACTTCCATACTAATATTATAAATGTGAAAGTAACTCTGTCTGTCTGTCTGTATGTTACGTTTTCACGCCTAAACCGCTGAACCGATCGTCATGAAATTTGGCAGAGATATGGAGAAGCACATAGGCTACTTTTTTATGCGATAACCGACATCCACGCGGGCGGAGCCGCGGGCAAAAGCTAGTTTAACATATATTCTTTCCAAATCATTAACACTTCTTGTTTAGACGTGATCTTCAGTGTAAAATCATTCCCCTAATCCCCAATTTTAGTAATTGCACCTACCACTGTTTGTTTCTGCACCACCCAAAGGTTGACTGGTACAAAATGCCTATGGCATTAAGTCCGCCTCTGTACATTAATTGTGTGAGAAAGTATTAAATAAATAAATAAATAAAAGTCGGTTATCGTCGCTTTAGATCCTGATTTTTAGTAAGTAGCAAAAATGTGCTTGATCATGACGCTTTTGATGTGTGTAGGGTATACAAATGTATATGTAACATTTAAATTAAACATTGCTAGTGAAGTGCCTACATTTTCATTCATAAATATTGAGTCTTTATTTATGTTATGGCACGTGCCTTCTTAGAATCGTGCTCAGTGGTCAAGTTTCATGACTAACAGTAATCGGAGATACCTTGTACTAGGTCAGGACTGATCAATGAAAATGAGGACGTTGTCATTTCTGTAAATAAACTAGTGTTTTTATGACTTTTGATATCGAATTTATAATAACTGAGCGCAAGACGACTGTGGAAGACAAACGACAAAACATAGGTAAAGGTTAGGGCGAACTGTGGACTTTTTCCACACTGAAAAACTTTTTAAGTTGATTTAAACTTTTTCTAACCTATATTTTGGGTTAATATAGCACCTACCGGCGTGATTTGTTAAATCAACAAAATTTTTGTTAATTCAACAAATTTTTTGTTAATTCAACAAAATTTTTGTTAATTCAACAAAATTTTTGTTAGTTCAACAAAATTTTTGTCAAAACAGACGTCATGGAACAGTTTTTTTAACACAATTTAATGTCAACTCAACCAAAAGGAACCAACAATAAAAAAATCAACTATTCGGTTTTTCAGTGCAAATAATGCCGTGTTGGTTTTTTGACGTGTTCTCTTCTTATAAATCGATGAATGCCGACTGCACGCACGAAAAAGTATGACTCATTGTCACGTTCCGCCTGAGACAAGTCCCGTAGTGGTCGAGGGATTGGTTTTGGGGCTTTTTGGCCCCTTGACCGAGGCATTTTTCTCTCGGTCCCCATAATTGGGGACCCGTCTTTGGGTTTTCTTCCCCCCTCCCGAAGGGAGGGGATGGGAGTGCTTCTTCGCACACCTAGTCGCTAGAGGGGGGGTTCCCCTCAGCGGTCTGAAGTGTGTTTTTGGTGGTGTAACTATGGAAGCGCCCTAAGTTCTTCACGGCGCCCGTGCGACCAGGCCCCTGCTAGGTGAGATCCCCAGTTCCCTGAGGAAGGCCCGGCAGGAGCCGATCTAGTAACAGGGCGACGGTTTGTTTGGCGCTTTCCAACAGTGGGTGCTTTCCCCGCCCCCTACAACGTAACCAGAGCGAGCCGGTAGCGCTGCAGGGCGCGTGGTGTTGTGGTGTACGAGCGATTTGTTGTGTGTGTGCGTCGCTCGTGTGGCTATTCCTGTGTGTACTCTGCGAGTGTGGAGTGATGAGTGAGTGTGCCGCGCACGTGACGCCTATATTAACTTAGAACGTTTTGTGCGCGCGGGTGTCGTGAGACAAGTGTGCAAGTGAGCATTAATTTAATTGCCGGCATGATAAGTATCTCAACTTGGCATTCCTGTTTTTTTTTTGCGTAGAACACATTTCTAAAGTTTAGTTTTAACATAATGTAATGTCAGCACAGATGGACGATGGAGTGAGAAGGTCCTCCATTGGTACCCTCGTGATGCACCACGCACTCGAGGCAGACCCAGGCACCGGTGGTGCGATGATATTATGACCGTGACCGGCCCTACCTGGACTAGAATGGCACAAGACAGAGAGGAATGGCGAAAGATGGAGGAGGCCTTCGCCCTTAAATGGGCTCCCAATAATAATTAATTAAAATATTTATTTATATTATTCAATTTATAAAATCAATCAAGTAGATTGATTTTAAAATTAATTACAATTTATCATAAAATATACATATCTCATTCCTAAATATAATCTGAATAATAATAGAATCATGCATTTTACCGAATAAGTAATTCGGTAAAATGCATGATTCTATTATTAATATACATATACAAAAAAAACTTTTAAAATTAATTACAATTTATAATAAAATATACATATCTCATTCCTAAATATAATCTGAATAATAATAGAATCATGCATTTTACCGAATAAGTAATTCGGTAAAATGCATGATTCTATTATTATTCAGATTATATTTAGGAATGAGATATGTATATTTTATGATAAATTGTAATTAATTTTAAAAGTTTTTTTGGGAAATAAAAGGCTTAAATAAATAAATAAATAAAATAAATGGCAGCTCTCTGATTTGTTTAGATACTTAATTGGGTAGATTTCGAAAGACATACTATCAAAATTGTTTTGAAAAAGCGTGCGTGTACATCTTGTGACAGCCAGTCTAAGCCATCAAGAAATAGGTAAAACAGCTGCAGATGAATGACCTTAAAGTTATTTTACCTAAGAAAACACATTTGTAAATCTAGGCGTCTCCGAAAACTAAATATTTGTCATGCGGGTGCTACCATAAACAAAACTATCACACTAATATTATAAAGGCGAAAGTTTGTGAGTGTGTATGTATATTTGTCTCTTCTTCACGCTCAAACGGCTGGAATAATTTTGATAAAATATTGTATGGAGGTTGGTGACATCCTGGATTAACATATAGGCTACTAAACTTTTTATCCCGATATTCCCACGGGATCGACACTTATGCGGGTGAAACTACGGGGCGCAGCTAGTTGCTAATAATAAAAATAAAAAAAGTTTATTTGGCACAAAATACCTTTGCATGACAACACCAGAACATTACACATGGTTGCATTGGATTTTGAGAAAAGGCTGCACAAATAGTTAAAAACCCTGCCTCCTAAACTAGGAGTCAGTGTTCTACTGTAACTTCGTGTACAAAAGAAACATTTATTTATGTGGGTTAATAAACCCATAATGACCTGATTTAACTATGAATATGAATGGGTGAGTATGTGTGTAAAAGGGGGGGGATGGCTGTGTACCATATTTTTATTACATATTTGTATAATACGAGTATATGTCCGATACATTTACGCTTACCCGTTGCAGGTTGATTTGAGGATTTATTTAAAGATTGACTCATTTCATAATCGTATATTATTATTTTAAAATCGGCATAATAACAGGACGCTTCAATAGTAAAGAGGAGATCCGCAGCCGCACGCGCATTGTCCGGAGATAGACACGGCTCCAGCAGCCGGCAAAGCGCCGCCGAAGCTCACGACACCTATGATGGGGACCTGACCAGCAACAGCGGTGTTACCGGCGACTGGCAGCTCACCAATGACCGCCACGTTGCCTTCACCGGCGCCGCCGTAAGCAGATCCGATGGCGCCACCGTATGCACCAAGACCGAGGGCACCACCACATCCAGCGCCGAGACCCAAGGCACTACCATAAGCAGAGCCGAGGCCTACAGCAGGGGCTATACCAACAGCTGGTCCTCCGCATCCGCAACCGCTGCTGCCGAAGTATTGGCCGAAAACATTCTGTTGGAAAGAAATTAGATTCAATCGATAGGAAACTTATCGCTTGTTGAGCAAACCTCAAGAACAATAACATTCACAGTTTGGAGAGGTTCGTAATTGAAAATGAATTTAGTTTATGAGATTCTGAAGTTAAGGTAGAACGTCTTCTTCTCTCAAAGCAATACAAATTACATAGGTACAGGAGACATGTACAAAGGACTAAATTTGGAAGCTTACAAAATATGGCAGCAACAATGAAGGAAGTTTATCAGAAAATACAAATATCAGTAATAGTAAAACACTCACCTGGACCAAGCAAGCTTGGATGCAAAGCAACAGAACGGTGAAGGTAGACATGTTTGGTGTATTCGTAAGCTCAACGAGAAGTTGAAGACTGATGCTTTTAAAAGACTTACACTATGTTTATATAGTGCTGAAGTTCTTATCAATACCACATACTTTTTAACTATTTCCTATTTTTAAAACAAAACATTAAATAACAAAGTAAAGAGCACGTATTTCTTTATTTAGCAACCACCAATAAAAAGTTTAAAAAGTAAATGTCAAATATTGCTGCAACACAACTAGATAAGGACTACGTTTCAGTATAAGTAGTCGGTCAATTCTTGGAAAACTCATTCTCAAGTTCACTTCAACACAAACTACAATGTCAGCCAAGGTGATCCTCGTCCTCTGCGCTCAGGCGCTCTTCATCCAGGTGAGAAATATTTTCTACTTTTTATAATTACTGTGTTCTTATTGCTTTTACTACTTTTGCCCGGATTATATATTCTGAGGTTCGAATTTTAGTGAATAACCAGAAAATGTATATGTTTTCGACTTCTGACCTACGTACGTAAATTATTAGATCAGAAACCGATTGTACTGCTGAGAGGGAATTTATTGCTTCAAGTTACATTTGGGAAAATCCTAAATCCTAAACTCAATCTACTGCACCTAGAGTAGATACACAACTTGTAACGTAATTCTCACTAAATTTTTCACTATCACCGATGCAATTACAAAAAATACATACGTTTGACACACATTAAGTTACGTGATCGATAAATATTAAAGAAACATGTTTCAAGACATCGCCGTCGTCTGCTGATAAAGGCATTTTTACTAATACAATAATTTCTTGTTTACAGACTGCTTTCAGTTCATGTCTTGGTTATGGAGCCATCGCTGCTCCTGCTCTTGTTGCCCCAGGATGTGCTGGTAATGGCTGGGCTGGCAATGGTTTGGTGGGAAATGGACTGATTGGTAATGGCTATGCTGGTAACTGCGCTAACAATGGTTTGATCGGCAATGGCTTGGCTGCTCTAGAGATCATTCCCACCAGTGGCGGTGGACTGCCCGTCTCCAGCATCTCTGCTATTGCGCCCAGTGGCCTCTCCGTAGCGTCTGAGAATGTGTTTGAGGGTGCTCTGTCCGTGGCCGGTGAGCTGCCGTTCGTGAGTGCTGTGGCTTTGGAAGGAGTGTTACCAAGTGGCGGTGCTGGCACCGTAAGCTACAGTTGCGGTAACGGTGTTACTGCTATTGAGAGCATCGCTCCTTCTGCTGCTGGCTATGGCGCTGCTGGTGCGTATGGTGCTGGTGGTGCCTATGGACTCGGCGCTGGCTATGGACTTGGCGCTGCTGCCATCGCTCCTGCGGCTCTTGGACTCGGTTATGGAGGCCGTGGCTGTGGATGTGCTGTCTACTGAAAACTTAAAAAAAAAATATTTTACCTTCTGTCCGAGCCGATCGATGATTCAATAAAATGATTTGCAATTATTTTGTTAAATGAATTTACATACCCAGTTTCCCTTAGTGTTTAAGCTCTTGAATTCTGTGATTAAACTTCCTTTAAGTTTAATGAACTTGTTATTTGACCAAGTGTTCAAATTTCAAATTCAATTTAATTTGTTTGTTTTGTGAACATGAAATTAAATAAAATAAAAATATATAGATTTTATATTAAAGAAATGTTGGTCGGTACTATATCTAATCAGAAAACGTAGATACAAAATAGCTTAGGTAATCGAATGTCACATTAACAAAATAAAAACAAAAAGAATAATGTCAATAGGTTATATGTAAGAAAGAAAAGAAAGAAAAAACGTTTATTTGCGGTAAACATGACGCAAAAAAAGAACACAACACAAAAAAAATAAGTTTGGGGTAAATATGCGTCACATCCACGCAAAACGGCCATCGCTCAGCATAATGCTGCGACCCTATGCGAGACAGAGCCAGATATGTCACAATTTTATGTCAAAATATGTAAGTAAATTAAGACAACACATAAACAAACAGGTGTAGTCACAATTTCGTATTTTAATGATAAATGAAATAAAAATTGCAATAAAGAATATACTTATCTTATAGGAGCAACATTTTAAAAATACAGACTGATAAAAAAAAAAAAATTGTCACTAAGAAATTCATGAACAGAACGTTTTATAATTTAGGTACAGGTTATTTTTTTATTTATGTACACACAAAATACTTGACGCGACAATATATTAACATAGACGAGCACAAAGGTACTGCTTATTTCAAAAGAAATTTCTTCCAGCAGATTTGCGAGAGGAAAGTTGGATAAGAAATGTAGACACAGTGTGTAGAAAAGTTAAACAAGAAATTTTTTATTAAAACAAAACTATATCTATATAAAAAACAAATATGGTTTTGTTGACCTTACGTTCTTTTTTTGTGGATAACTGGAGGCGTACGACAGAAATAACCTGATCAGAGTTGAAAACCAACTCGAGGTTGATCTTACTGACTGAAAAACTTCAGAGATGATAATTCCAACATTGATCTTGATGATAATACAAAACACACACGCACCTTTGCTATAAGTTACATTATATCAAAATTAGGTTTTATGTCAAATTCTTACGCTATCTCAACTATAAAGCTCTGGAACGCGCTACCTTTTGGCATTAAAAAAGCTGAAAACAAATTTACTTTTAAAAGAAAAGTTCGTAACCACTACATAAGTCAGACTAAATAATTCTCTACGACTAAATAGTCTTAAATAATAGTCTAGTCATACTAATTATTATTAGGTGGTATTTGTTAAAATATCTATTAGTTTATTTTATTTGTATATGTGTATTAGTATCATAAAACTATATAAATTCTCGTAATCTAGAAGTTATTAAGTTAGACATTATTTTTGTACCTTAGCACTATGTTTTTATATTTAACCCAAAGAGTGACTGGTAGAGAATGCCTTGTGGCATTAAGTCCGCCTATGTATCACTATTGTACATGAAGTTTAAATAAATAAATATCACATCACAAGTGATATTTATTTATTTAAAAAAAATCTATGGATATAGGTCTAGCTATCAAATTTTACGACGGGCAATGAATGGTAGCGACATCTGAAGTGGCCAATTCTGACAGCACGGTTGGCGCAGTGGTTAAGCGATTGACTGCTGCGCTGCGTGTCGCGGGTTCGATTCTCGCACGGAACAAATATTTGTATGACCTACAAGTAGTTGTTCCGGGTCTGGCTGTTTGTGTATGTGAGTTTAAATGTTTGTAAACGCACCCACGATACAGGAGAAGTTCCTAGTGTGGGGCAACGTTTTTCTAAAGAAAAAAAAAAAAAGAAAAAAATTGGCAGCTTTTATCCTCATTACAAATGTTTATGAGTAACAATTTACAATATAAATTATTTGGCATTTTTTTACGTCACGACGCCCTATATAATTGTACGATTTGTAGAAATAACAGACTACAATTCGTACAGTATAAGTAGGTAATCTTACAAGTTTTCAATTGTAAGTTTACAAATATATTACAATATCGCTCACTTATTTTATAAATCCAAATTCTTTGATGAAATTGTGTTGGAAGATGTTAAATCCAGTTAACTTCATGATGGGAACTGTTGAGTTAGACTGAGAGCGTGACTTCTTATTGTAGCATGCTTGAGATGTTCACCTACAATCTGAAGTAAATATTCCGCTGTAGATTTACTCACTCTGAATCTTTCAACACAAGGGAAATCCGTGATGATATATGTCAAACTAGCCAACCACCCCGGCTTCGCACTGGTATAATTTACTCGTCAAGACGGTTTTCAGTTCACGACACGTTGTGCACAAATTCTGAGCAATAACCTAACAAAAAGTAATATACTTGAATGAATTCAATGGTATTTCATTAGTATTATTATGTACTTCTTTTTGTATATAATGCTTATGTGAGTACCTTTTATGAGTACCCTCTAATATATGAAATCTACACTCTTTCAATGCGTTCAAAACTCAACCTAGTATATAATTTCGGATCGAACACTTCTGGAGAAATGAAGACATTGTACCTATATTTCGTATGTTACTGATGACGACGAACTTTGTGTAATTTATGTATATATGTTCTAGTATCGTTCTCAAGTGAGTGACATATGTCTTTATTGAGAATAAAGTTTCTTTAATCCATATTTTTTACATAATATATAGCCTATGTCTATCTGGAATATAATGTATCTTTCAAATGATGAAATAATGATTCAAATCTCAGCTGTGGTTCCGGAGATTACCCTCCGCATATACACAAATTCACAAAATTTCGCTCTCTCTCTTTATTTATGCGTGTTTTGTACGTCCTAGGTTGACTAATTACTATATTCTCTTCTTCACTACTACTGTCACTAGAATTTAATAGATATTGTAATGCAATAAAAAAAATACGAATAGAATTGTAATACCATCTCACACACGTTTCGTGACATGTAGATTTGTAGCTACAATTCTACAAATATTAAAGCAATTCACATTTTTTTTATTTATTTTATTTATGAATATTTACTGTTTCAATGAACTGTACATAAATACCAACTTATACCTACATAAAACAAGACCACCAACCACCACCAGATGCATTAAAATATGAAACTAGCTGAGTGTATTGATTGATTGAGTGACAGCTGATAGTACAATGAGCTCGTGATTTTGATTTTGATTATGATATAAATAACTGGATATTGCGTATTATGGTGTGAATGGTGGATGTCTATCAATATTCAGAGCTCATAAGAGGCGTCTCACTTAGCATTAACCACACAGACTCGCTCTCACGAAGGGAAAGAAAATTTGTCTACGTCACTGTCACCGAATACGGTGAATGGGTCTCTAACTGCACGCCCAAAATATATATTATTCTGTCGTTTATTATCTAAAAATACACTTCTTTTGAACATCGAACCTCAGCATCGAACATACTGAAAAAATCGGAAAAATATCTTATTAAATATCAACTGACGCAACGCTGTCTCGTCCAAAGGACCGCGCACTGTGCACTGAGCCACCTAGCTGCGTGCTATGTGGCGAGGCAGGCCACCCCGCGAACTACCGTGGCTGCGCTAAAGCCCCAAAATCCGCGCCCCCTCGCTTAGCGAAGCGTACCGACGCGCGTCAATTCCGCGAATGCCCGTCCTACTTGGAACCAGTAAGACTGAGTCCCCAGAGACCCAGTCCCTGGAATTACCTGCACCATCAGCAGGCGTTCCCTAATCTCCGGACTAGACACGCCCCTCAGGCAGTCGCTCCCCAGGCCCCTCAGGCCAGTATACCCCGATTAATGGACCCGCGAACCCGATTCGAGAACTCGCAATCGAGACCCGCGACCATCGCGCCCCCCACCGCACCCGCGCCCCTCGCCGCCGCGCCCGCGCCCGCGCCCGCGCCCGCGCCCGTCGCCGCCGCTCCGTACGCGCGCCCCCCTCCTAACCACACCCCCACTCCCGTGGCCGGTGTCAACAAAGTAGATCCCTTCCAGGTGATCTCTTCCACCTACATGGTCTTCCTCACCCCCCGCGCGAGGAGGATGGCCGATGAGATAGTCGCCGCGACCAACGCCGGTGACTTATACCAAATTCAGGCAATATACAATGCGTATCCCGAGATCACGCAAGTATTGTCTAGATTCGCGAACAACACCCCTAGACCACTTAATGGATACTAGGTCCCCCGCTAGAAACAAACCCCGATCCCTAATGTTAGGTTATTTTAACGCCAATGGCTTGGACGGCCAAAACTCAGAGATCACCGAATTCCTCGGCGATCATAAGGTAGACGTTTTCCTAATTCAAGAGACCTTTTTAAAACCCAGGCACCGTAACCCGTCAATTGCGAATTATCGTATAATTCGCAACGATAGGTCGCGGTGCCACCTGGGAGGTACTCTTATCTATTATAAATCAGAGCTCTATTGCACGCCCATAGACCCTCCTGTCCTAAAGTCCCTACTAGAAGTCTCGATCTGCCGAATCGGTATGACGGGCCACCCATCTATAACTATAATATCAGCTTATCTGCCCCCTTCCACTTCAATTGATCCTATCCAAGATCGACTACTGACCGACGACCTTAGCACCCTCTTGAGCATGAGTGATTCCGTCATCATGGCGGGTGATCTCAATGCCAAGCACCCAGCCTGGAATAGTAGACTCACCTCCCATAGGGGCAAAGCCCTCTTTGACCTCTGCCCCCTCCTAAATTTTGATATCATCGCCCCGATGAATCACACCCACTATCCGCATAATCCTGACCATGCCTCTGACGTGCTCGATGTGGCACTTCTAAAGAACATCAACCTACGGTTGGTCTCTATAGAGGTGCACCACGAGCTTCACTCTGACCACCGACCTGTTCTCGTAGAATTGGCCCCTCGCATAGGTCTCCACGACCCCGATATCCCCCCGCGTACCAAAAGGATAACGGACTGGAAGCGAGTAGGCGAAAGCTTGAAAGCAAACACGTCCCCCCAATTGGATTCGATCCCCGACCAGTTCGACTCTATCGCAGACACGACGACCGCGATCGACTCTCTCACAGAGCACGTACAATCTGTCCTGAACACATGTTCAAGGGAGGTTCCGGCGACGGATAACCGTCGCGGGAAACTGCCGGACGATGTACGTGCACTGATGACGGAGAAGAACGCAGCCGTCCGTGCGTACAGTAGCTTTCCCTGCACGGCTAACAAAATCCACATGCGCTACTTGCAGCGTGCTGTAAGTAAACGCGTGAAGGAATTTCGTGACGCCGACTGGGATAAGCTACTGAGCAGCCTAGAGCCGAACCATCTAGCATTCTGGCAACTCCAAAGGAAACTCAATCCCCGAGGAGGTGGCTCAGCCTCAATGCCCCCACTGATCCGCCCGGACGCGTCTCTCGCTTTCGAAGACATCGACAAAGCCGAATGCTTAGCCGACAGTCTAGAGGCCCAGTGCTCGCCCAGCTCTCAACCAGTAGACCAGGCGCACCTCGATGAGGTCGACGCTGAAGTCGAACGTAGAGCCTCCCTCCCGCCCGTCGAAGACCCTGAGTATCCTCTGGCTCCCGTCACACCGGCGGAAGTGCACGAGCTCATAAAGGGTCTGAAACCTCGTAAAGCCCCTGGCTCTGATGGTATCACCAATAGGGTGGTCCAATTGTTCCCCGCCCACCTGATAATGCTCTTGGCCACCATCTTCAATGGAGCCATGAACAATAATGTCTTCCCGCAAGTGTGGAAAGAGGCCACAGTAATCGGTATTGCCAAACCCGGTAAACCCAAGAAGGAGCCCGCGAGCTACCGCCCCATTAGCCTGCTCACAGTCATGGGCAAACTCTACGAGAGGCTTATTTATAAGCGTCTCAGAGACTACGCCGAGACTAAGGGCCTTATTCCCCACGAACAGTTTGGATTCCGTACCAAACATTCGTCGACCCATCAGGTCTACCGTATTGTCGAGGACATAAGCGCCGGCTTTCAACGCGGCCTTATGACAGGAGCTATCTTCTTTGATATAGCGAAAGCGTTCGACAAAGTCTGGCACAACGGCTTGATTTACAAGCTGTACCAACTCGGTGTGCCCGAGCGTCTCGTGCTCATCTTACGAGACTTTTTGTCGAATCGCACCTTTCGCTATCGCATAGAGGGAGCCCTCTCCTCCTCCCATCCCATACGCGCAGGAGTCCCTCAGGGCTCTGTGATATCCCCCCTGGCTTTTACGCTTTACACCAGCGACATCCCGAAGTTTAAAAAGGCTCAGTTGGCTCTGTTCGCAGACGATACGGCCGTTTACTACAGAGGGAAGAGTCATAATGTCATCACCAACACTCTCCAGACTGCAGCCGACAAGCTCGGTGCGTGGTTTAGAAAGTGGCGGATCGAAGTCAATCCTGACAAAAGCCAAGCGGTTCTTTTCATAAAACCGAGAAAACTCCCCCCAAAGCCCAAACCTGTCACCATGTTCGGCAAGCCTATCCCTTGGGAGAAGCGAGCCAAATATCTAGGTGTCACTCTCGATCAACGCCTCTCCTTTTCTGAGCATGTAAGTAAGGTGCGTTCGCGCGCCGCCTTCGCTCTCTCTAGGCTTCACTCCCTTGTCCACGAAAATAGCAAATTGTCACTCAAGTGCAAATTGCGATTGTACACCGCGTGCATCCGCCCCATCATGACCTATGCGAGTCCGGTCTTTGCTCAAGCAAAATCACATGTCATCCATAAGATGCAAGCCATTCAAAATCGTTTCCTCCGTAAATGCACGGGAGCCCCCTGGTTCGTTCGGAACACAAACCTCCATGTAGAGCTTAGAATGCCTACAATAGCCCAATTTCTGAAACGCTCTTCCAAGCGATTCTTCGACTCTGCCGCCACCCACCGCAACACTCTCGTTGTGCAGGCCGCCAATTATACCCCCTCCCGCATTAGCGCGATCCGCCGTCCAAGGCACGCACTGACCGACCCAGACGACCCCACCACTCTCATTCAGGAGAGCCGTAGGGAAACTAGTACAGCTCGAAGAGTACACACAACACGAACACGATCACAATTCCGACCTCGCTTTAGAGGTCCCGCGCGAAATCGACGACCCCGATTAATAAGCCCTCCCCGTCCCTTGACGACGCTTAACGATGTGCCAGCATGTGGTTTAGCTGAGCCTGTAATCCAAACTCCCCCGACTAATAATAATCAGAACCCTGATATTATCCAGCCACCGACGGTCCCTTGCCACCCTCCCTCCGACACTGCCCTAAGCCGAGGTTCGAGCCCCACCTGGGGTGCCCTTAGCGAGCAGTCGTCTAGCATAAGTAGATTTTAGTATAAACCCCCTGGCTGGAGGCGTAAACTTCGTTAGGAGCTTGCGGCACCACAGGAAAGTCCGGTTAAGGAGCAGGAACCCCCAGTGGTTATACCTCCGAGATGCCATTACAAAAAAAAAAAAAAAAAAAAAAAAAAAAAAAAAAAAAAAAAAAAAAAAAAAAAAAAAAAAAAAAAAAAAAAAAAAACGCTGTCTCACGGCAACGGTTGCCAGGGCTCGGCTGCGCCGAAATGTCATACTGCGGCGCGGCGCCCCAGGCCGCTAGCACGACTGCGCCGCTGTCACCGTGCTTCTGTCAAGATTTTTGTGTCAAATTTTTAAAGTCATTTTTGTTATGTTTAATTGTGTTTATTTTATTTTAGTTTCTTAACTTGTTTTACGTGTAATCTATAAGGAAATAATCGTGTAAGTACCCATTTAATGTTGAAAAATGATGACAGTAGTGACGCCGTACGAAGCGCCAGTCAACCTGCCACATCGCTGGATGGCCTAGTAAGATGCCCTCATTGTTCCCAAGCACGCATTTTTAAAGGTGAACGAGGATTGAAGGTACATTTGGGCAAGAAACACAAACCTCAAAATGTGCCTTCATCATGCCCGACAATACCCACTTCCCTAACATCTGCTTCACCTGCTCAACCCTTTTGGAAAACCCTTGCAAATCTAAAATCTACAACTCCAGTTTTGAAAAGAGTTCCTCGTGGTGCGAGGCCATCCGTGGCTTCATGTTTAGCGCGTTGTGTCCGCCTCGCCACCCGAGAGAACTCTCAAAGTGCTTGGGAGCAATTATTTACCTTTCCGTTTAGAATTCTACATGTCCAAAAAAATTTGGCAAATAAAAAAACTTTAACGTCACAAATCAAGGATAATTGTAACATTTCGGCCCAAACTTTCGATCCAAAATTAACAACGCACCCCCCACGAAGTTTATTGCAACATGTTGAGTCTAAACTAGGTGAGGGTGATATCAGAGGTGCAGCTAGGATCATCTTTAGCAGCGATGTGGTTGCGCCGTACTCTTCAGAGACACTTACTGCTCTGGAGAGTAAACATCCCGCCCCGGCAGATGACCTCTCCTTCCCTGACCCCCCCGATCCGGAATCCAACTCTCTTGAAATTACAGCTCAACAAGTATGTGCGGCCGTTTGCTCCTTTCGAAGTGGCTCCGCCGGCGGCCTCGACGGTTTGACACCTCAGCATCTGAAGGACTTAATTTGTTCAGGTGCTGGGGAGGCTGGTGAGTCACTTTTGAAGGAGCTGACGGCCCTCATTAATATCATGCTCTCCGGCAATGTGAACGAAGCCGTCATTGACATCTTGTATGGGGCAAATCTATGTGCCCTGCGCAAGAGGGATGGCGGCATTCGTCCCATTGCCGTAGGGTCCACTTACCGACGTATCGCAGCCAAAATTTGCTGTGCTTTTTACAGCGAAACACTGTCCAGCAAATTCCAGCCCCTACAGTTGGGCTTCGGGGCTAAAGGGGGCTGTGAGGCTGCGGTACACGCTTTATCCACTTACCTCAATAGCGGTAAAAGTGAGGTCATCCTTAAGGTTGACATTAAGAATGCTTTCAATTCCGTAAACAGGGACACCTTGTTGACAGAAGCTCAAAAGGAAGTACCCAAAATTTACAGTTTTCTCTATCAATGTTACAGGCACCCCTCAAAATTACTATATAAAGACAACCTTTTCGAATCAGCCGTCGGATGTCAACAGGGTGACCCTCTTGGGCCAGTCATTTTTAGTTTAGCAATAAATCCAATTATTCGGCAACTAAATTCTGAATTCAACGTATGGTATTTGGATGACGGAACCTTAGGAGGTGATGTAGACACAGTTTTAAATGATTTAGCTTTTTTAAAAAAAAATTCAATTCCATTGGCCTAGACCTTAACGTTTCGAAATGTGAAATTTATATTCCCCAAACGACTGACAGACAGACTACCATAGCCAAATTTAATACAATAGCACCAAATATCAAAATTACGGAAAGAAATTCTCTTCACCTCCTAGGCGCCCCAATTTTCGACGAATCCTTTCCAACTTTCATTGAAGAGAAAATTCAAAATTTTAATGATGTCTCTGAAAGACTTTACAAAATTAATATTCATTCGGCTTTCACACTTATTCGGTACTGTTGTTTTGGACCAAAATTTACTTATAGCCTTCGCTCTTCCCATCTATGGAAGCATCCGCAACTTTTAGAAAAAGTAGACCAAATTATTAGGAACACTTTAACTTCTATCCTAAATGTGGCCTTGGACGACCGAGCGTGGCAGCAAGCCGCACTTCCCATTCGCCTGGGTGGTCTCGGCGTCCGCAAAATTTCAAGTATGAGTTTACCAGCCTTCATCTCCTCGGTCCACGGTACCGATAAATTAACCAGGAACATTTTATCTTCAACACTGGTCGATTTTGAGGTACCGTGTTTGACCGATGCTTTGAACGCTTGGAAAATGGCTTGTCCCAATACGGATTTGCCCGACAACCCGTCCTCCCAGAGGCAGTGGGACGTGCCGCTCTGCAGTGTTATACGGAATACTCTTTTAAACACGTCACATGATACTGTTGAGCGTGCGCGTCTGCTGGCTGTGGGTGAATGGGAGTCGGGCTTGTGGCTTCAGGCGCTCCCGTCATCCACCATAGGCACTATGATGGATGACTCTTCGTTTCGGCTCGCTACTTGTCTCCGTTTGGGCGCACCTTGTGTTGCTCCGCATCGTTGTCACTGCGGTGAAGCCGTCGACAGCCTCGGGCACCATGGCCTATCCTGTTGCAGGAGCGCAGGTCGCATAGCATGGCACGCCAGCATCAACGATATTATTCGTCGAGCCCTTGTCACCGCCGGCGTACCAGCGGTATTAGAACCAAGCGGCTTGGTACGTGACGATGGCAAGAGACCAGACGGCATGACTTTGTTGCCTTGGAAGGTGGGTAGGTCTCTGGTGTGGGACGCAACCTGTGTCGACACCCTTGCGCCATCTCATGTTTCAAGTACGGCTGGCTGTGCTGGCGCTGCTGCTGCGACTGCTGAGACCCTCAAGCGGCGCAAATACTGTAACCTTATGGGTAACTACAGTTTTGAGCCGTTTGGGGTCGAAACACTCGGGTCATGGGGCCCGAGTGCACGTCTCCTTTTTAAGGAAATTTCTCGCCGACTGGTCGACACTTCACGTGACCAGAGGGCAGGCTTTTTCTTTGGCCAAAGAATTAGCATTGCCATTCAACGTGGCAATGCTGCCAGTCTTCTGGGCACGTTTCCGAGTGACAGCGATGCGGACGAGTACTTCGACGCCTATTAAGTGTCCTTTTTGTTTTTCTTTGTATTTTTTTTTTTGTTTTTGTTTTTATATATATAGTTTGTTAGTCTTTTAGTTCTAGTGTATATAGCCTGTGTACGTATAAATTAATTTTCAATTATAATAAATGAAACTAGCGATACGAAATTTATAAATAAGCTCAAGGAAATATTCAAAAGTCAAAAGTCAAATAATTTATTTCAAATAGGCACGAAGATGCACTTTTGAACGTCAAATTATATTATAATATTAATTCAGAAATCATACTACACAATAAAGGAATACATAAATGATACAAAAATTGATTTAACACAAGCAGTCACCATAAACAGTTAGACATATAGATACATTCATACATACATAGATATATATAATATGATATATGTTAATTGACCTGAATAAATAATTTTTATGTACCACAATCTATTACTGATCTCAACAAAATAAATTTATATTAACTTAATTTAATTTTAATAACATATTTAAAAAATATTTATAGTTAATTTGTTTCCTAATTTTATTTTTTATTTTAATGATTTTATTTTTTATTTTAATAAGTATTTTAATATTTTGATGTGCCCTACAGGGTTCGTAATTGTACCTTAGATTTAAGCCTTTATAACACCTTTTAAACATTATGGAATGGAAATAAATATATGAATATGAATATAGTTAATTATGTAAAAATAGAATAACCTAACTTAACTAAAACTATTAAAAAACTAAACTATGCCGTCGAAAAATTCCTCCGCATCGCTGTCGACTGGAAATGTACCCAAGAGACTGACAGCATTGCCACGTTGTATGGCAATTGCCAAGCCAGCCCCTTGGGTCACGGGAAGTGTCAACCAGCCGTTTGGAGATTTCATTAAATATAGCTATTCACTACAATTTACTGTAGCACAAACCTTATTTTTACAATATCGTCAGCTATTTGTAGGGTTTTCCGGAATAACATATGTCGTATGTAATTTTTAGTGTTACGCTAAATTGTAGACTTGTCACTATGCGTCATGTTCGTGAACGGGCGCCTTTAGTTGGGACGGGTCATCTCTTAGCTGCCACGGCTTATTTTAATTTTTGTAATGTTTTTATTACGGACGCTTATGACGTGCACGTCTTTCTACATTGTTCTCACATGTATAACTTCAACATGAATGATGTAACCCATTTTTTGTAACAATATTTTGTTTTAATAGTGTCCGTGGAGTTTTTTGCCCGTTCTTCTCCATAGGAATCAACTACGCTTTGGAATGGGCAACTATAGCCTCATCTTTCTGACCGACCGATCCCTTTACAATTCAAAAGTGCCTGTAATTGGTTTATTTGAAATAAATGCTTTTAGTTTGAGTTTGAGTGACTATAATTTACGAATATTTTTCTTAGTTTTGTGGTAGATACACGCACTTGTAAGATTTACAAATTTGTAAATTAAAATTATAAAGTTTTGTGGTATAGGGCTATGGAAGTTAAAAGAGGCACATTTAGTGCCTCTTTTTAACTTTATGGCTTTTTCCTGGCCGTCCCAAATGGACCCTAAAATTATAACAAGCCGCCTAGATATAATTACCATATAAGATTTATCATCATCATGTCAGCCGAAAGACGTCCACTGGTGGACATAGGCCTCCCCCAATTGGGGGGGATTGCCATAATCACCACGCTTGGCAGGCGGGTTGGCGATCGCAGTATGGTGTTAACAATGCATAGAGAACGGTGCTGCCAAAGATTACGTCATATTAATAATAAAATAATTGTTTAAAGATATTTTGTAATGTATCTCGGGTTTTATATTGCTGCAAGCTTTATGCCCAATGGGAATTCCCATTGTCAAAAATGACTAACTTACAAACTTTCATTCGCTATTGAAGCGAAAACTAAATTAATAATTAACTAAACAAATTTAACGAAATCATTGACTAAATTAGTATACATAAACCTTCGGGAAGAAATCAGTATAAGTCGCCCAAATATAAACTTAGTTGGGATTTATGTAATAACTGTACTGTAATGTAAATATTACAAACTTGTACGTGTAATAAAACGATATGCCTCGAGAAATGAAGATAAATTGTCGATTACAAAGTCTAAGACAGTATGGTATATCGATACGACTCGAGAATCGGTTTCTAAAGCAACCGATTTTTTTTTCCATCACTACACTACGCATTTTTATAGTTGTCAAATCCAACTTCTTAGATTATCACGAATGTAATCTGTGTTATTTCTCACATGCAGCAACTTAAATAAAGGCTCAATATTTATGAATGAATAATGTGGGTAGGTACTCTAAGGACTCTGCGTCCTTATATTACCGGGTCGTTCTATGAAAGATATATTTTGTATTTAAAGAATAATTATTCCTAGAATCGGTTTTAAATGATGACATACACTGTCAGCTCGCTAAACTAACTCTCTATTACTTTCTAATGTTCTCAATATTCTCGTGTTTATCTCGTAATTATGCCATCAACTTATAAAATACCCATAAAGGCTTCATGGTAAAGCGAAGCAGGCTAAGATCTCTACAGTACCTCCACTACGCGGGTTTTGTTTGAAGCCCAAAAATGCTGTGTCAGAGCAATGTTTCATTTACAGTCAGTTGTACACCTCTTTTTACACAAATAATTTACTCATCTTTGTATGTCTTTACTTACATTACTGGAACTTTCTGTATTTGTCAAAACGAATAGTTACTTATTTCCTACATAGAAATCAAACTACAACTATGAGATGCCAATATCAAAATTAATTATTATGTACTGGTGCATACGAAACATATATACAAAAACCTGTAATATACATTTAATATGATACACAATTGTAATAACACTTTTAAATGACTGGGTAACTAGGAATAAGTGAATACATATAACAAAATAATTTGCAAATCAGTTTATTGAATCATCAGTTTGGACGAAAAGTTAAGTAATTGTTTAGTAAGTTCTTAGTAGACACCACATCCACAGCCGCGGCCTCCGTAGCCGAGGCCGAGAGCTGCAGGAGCAAAAGCAGCAGCACCAGGTCCATAGCCAGCGCCTAGTCCATAGGCACCAGCAGCAGCGCCATAGGTAGCAGCAGAAGGAGCGATGCTCTCAATAGCAGTAACACCGTTACCGCAGCTGTAGCTGACGGCGCCAGCACCGCCACTTGGTAACACTCCCTCCAAAGCCACAGCACTCACGAACGGTAGCTCACCAGCCACGGACAAAGCACCCTCAAACACATTCTCAGACGCTACGGAGAGGCCACTGGGCGCAATAGCAGAGATGCTGGAGACGGGCAGTCCACCGCCACTGGTGGGAATGATCTCTAGAGCAGCCAAGCCATTGCCGATCAAACCATTGTTAACACAATTACCAGCATAGCCATTACCCAACAGTCCATTTTCCATCAAACCATTGCCAGCCCAGCCATTACCAGCACATCCTGGGGCAACAAGAGCAGGAGCAGAGATGGCTCCATAACCAAGACATGAACTGAAAACAATCTGTAAACAAGACATTATTGTGTTAATTAATATCTCTTTATCAACAGACGACATTGATGTCGATGACACAAGCGTGATTATTCTAATCGATCACGTAAAGCGTCTGACACACATAAGATAAGTGTGTCAGACGCTTTTGATGTTATCACAATTTTGTTGATTTGTGAAAAACTAAGCTGCAATCATGAGTGGCATATGATCATTGTGGAAAACAAAATAGCAAAGAACATAAATTCACAAGTACAAAACTGCATCTGAGGGCGCAGTGTGCAACCCTTCGAAAAATCATAATAACTTATGATATTGACACATACATTGAAAACATAAAATAATAATAAAACGTTTCTCACCTGGATGAAGAGCGCCTGAGCGCAGAGGATGAGGATCACCTTGGCTGACATTGTAGTTTGTGTTGAAGTGAACTTGAGAATGAGTTTTCCAAGAATCGATCGACTACTTATATTGAAACTTAGTCCTTATCTTGTTGTGTTGCAGCAATTTGTGGATTTTGAAATTAACTTTTCATACCTTTATCAGTAGTTGCAATATGGAGTAATAGAACAGTGCATGTATTTCGTAAGTGATGTAACCTTGAAATATTTGGTATGAAGGGCTTTGTTTTAAAAGAATATATGAAAAATCATCACGTTGTTATGATAAGATACTTTTGCAGTATATAAACGTGGTCTAGTAGTAGGAACAGCATTCATTCTTCAGCTTCTCGTTGAACATAAACAAACATCAAACATGTCTACCTTCACTGTTCTGTTGCTCTGCATCCAAGCTTGCTTGGTCCAGGTGAGTGTTTTACGATTTTTTGTTTCTTTAGTCTTTGGAAAACTTTCTTCATTAATACTGTTTTCAGTCACAATTTTAATATGCATCAAATAGCAATTTTAATAGGCCTCCATTGTTGCTTCGTCCTGACTTAATTTGTAAGCTTCAAAATTATATCCTCAGTACATGACATGTCTATGTAAGTAATTTGTGTTGATTTGGGAGAAGAAGACGTTCTACCTTGACCTTTAAAATCTCATAAACTAATTTCGTTTTCGATTACGAACCTCTTCAATCTGTGAGAGTTCTTGTTCTTGAGGTTTCCTAAGTAAGCGATAGGTTTCCTAACTAAAGTATCTTTATTTTTCCAACAGAATGCTATCGGCCAATACTTCGGTGGTAGCGGTTGCGGATGCGGAGGACCAGCTGTTGGTTTAGCCCCTGCTTTAGGCATCGGTTCTGCTTATGGTAGTGCCTTGGGTCTAGGCGCTGGTCTCTCTCCTGCTGCTGCATGTGGTGGTGCTCTCGGTCTTGGTGCTTACGGTGGCGCCATTGGATCTGCTTATGGTGGCGGTCTTGCTCCTGGAGCTGCTTACGGCGGCGCCGGTGAAGGCAACGTGGCAGTCATTGGTGAGCTGCCAGTCGCCGGTAACACCGCTGTAGCTGGTCAGGTCCCCATCATAGGCGTCGTGAGCTTCGGCGGCGCTGTGCCGGCTGCTGGTGCCGTGTCCATCTCCGGACAATGTGCGTGCGGCTGTGGAGGAGAGCCTCTTTACTACTGAAGCGTACTTTTCTGATGTCTGAATTAAAATAAAAGATCATGAATTCAGCAAATACTTCATTTTTTATTTAATGTTAAAATAACCCAATCATTCAAACTCAAACCAATTACAGGCACTTGAATTGTCAAGGGGTCAGTCAGTCAGAAAGATGAAGCTAGTTGCCCATTCCAAAGCGTAGTAGGTTCCTATGGAGAAGAACGGACAAGAAACTCCATGGACACTCTTTTAAAACCAAATATTGTTACAAAATATGGGTTTCACCATTATTTTTGATACATTTGTTTCTTTTTCTTTTCTTTTTTTTTTTAAACGTTGCCCCACACTAGGAATTTCTCCTGTATCGTGGGTGCGTTTGCAATCATTTAAACTCACATACAAAACAGCCAGACCACTATTTGGTCATACAAATATTTGTTCCGTGCGGGAAACCGCGACACGCAGTGCAGCAGTCATTCGCTTAACCACTGCGCCCACCGTGCCGTCAACCGTGCCGATTTGTAAATCTACTTAATGAAAATCATAAGTACATAAATAGGTTATAAACTAAGAAATCACACATATTACACACATATACACATATTTACTATATATATATTTAGATACCTAAAATGTATGATTCTCCGCCTAGTTTGAATAAAAGCATTAATTTTGATTGATTTTGATTTTTTTTGATTTACGTTACCTTCAGGCCCTTTGTACACACACGTGTCGTATGGCATTTTACTGTGGGGTCGGTCTGCCGACGTTGAATCCATTTTTGTTTCGCCAAAGAGGGCTGTCAGAGCCAAAGTCAAAAAAGTCAAATCATTTATTTCAAACTAGCTTTTGCCCGCGGCTTCGCCCGCGTGGAGGTCGGAAATTATCACACGGGAACGTACATACTGTCGGGATAAAAAGTATCCTATGTCCCATAACAATATGCAAAGTAATTTTAATAAAATATATATCTTATGTTAAAACATTTTTGTAAACAGCAGGTTTATTTTTGATTCATTTTTGACGTTTGAACGTCACAAGTGCAAAAGAAAATATTTTCGAAACCTAATGACCTAACTAAAAATAAGTCTTATTGAATACACTACTTATAAAACAACATATAAACCTACGAATTACTAAGGTCAACGTCAACGGAGACAACTTTTGAGATCGTGAAGGCAATTTACACTCGTTAACTGCGATCAACGGAAGTTAGATTAAATTGATTAAAAACTCTATAGAGTAGAGATTTAGAAAACACTCGACCGAGAAGCGAGACCTCCTGACCTCGTAGTGCCTCGTAGGTACTAAAAAAAATCCGATCGAACGAACCAGAACAGAACTTCGACGAGTTCGATCGATTTTTTTTCCGAGAAATAAAACAAAAGAAAGACAAATACATAAATAAAAAACGGAAAAAAAACTACACAACGAAGCGAAGAGAAGAACCAATAAATAGAATACCAATTTTTCAAAAATCAACTATCTACGAACGAACAACGATTATTTTTAGAAACGAATGACCAACTAAACACTAATACGTTGCATGAATGAGGGTTACTATCCTACGGAAAGTCTTAACACCGCGATTCAGAAAATCGCGTCATTTGTACAGCGCTATCTATCGAGCAAAACATAAACTCTCTGTTCCAACCTGTTGCAAGTAGTGATAACTTTTGACGGAGTGGACCGATTTTAATGAAATAAAGACTAAATGTCACCTCCAGATACGGACTATGACTATATTTCCAATCCTTTAATCTCTTGAAAATAGTTACACAAAAATGACAATATTACATGTGAATTTTAAAACCATCCCCTATTTTACCCGCTTGAGGGATCATTTCAGAAAAACTATGAAATACGTAATTCATAATTTGTTACTAAAAGCATAAATTTGAATTTTCATATCCCTAACTTAAGAAATAACAGGTTTCCCATACAAACTTTCATCCCCTATATCCCCCCCTTTAGGGATATTTTTGAGACAAAAAGTAGCCTATGTCCTTCCCTGGGATGCAATCTATCGCTCTTCCAAATTTTATCGAAATCCATTCAGTGGTTCAAGCGTGAAAAGGTAACATACAGACAGACAGACAGAGTTACTTTCGAATATATAATATTAAGTATGGATAGGCACGAAGATGCACATTTGAACGTCAAAAATTACATGAATAGTTAATTGATTCTAGTTGCGGCTTCCAAAAGGTAGTTATGTATGGAGAAGAATGGGCATGAAACTCCATACTACAGTAATTAAAACGGTCTGTTATCTGACCTCCACAAAGTCAAAGTCAAATCATTTATTTCAAATAGGCACGTAAAATGCACTTTTGAACGTCAAAAATTACATAAATAGTTAATTGATTCTAGTTGCCCCTTCCAAAAGGTAGTTATGTATGGAGAAGAATGGGCAAGAAACTCCATACTTACTCTTTTAAAATGTTAACAATAGTTTGTATACATTAATTAATAATTATAGGTGAAGACGATGTACCTAGAATAAAAATAAAAATTACTTACCACAATTGGTAAAAAGAATGAAAAGTGAAGTAATGACAGAAAAATTAATAAATGCGATAGGTACATGGTGCTCACATATTTACAAACATTTTATATGATTCTCCAAAAAAAAAAAAAATTAAACATATAATAAGTCAGTGTGAGTTAAATTTATATTAATCACAGAAAATAAAATTAATATCATAAAAATTATAAATTATACAGTTAAATTAGCAACCAGTTTGATTTTGTCTAGACTCTAAATTGTCCTATGGAGCAGGACCAGTATGTTTCCAAGCATTCTTATCTTGGATATAATCCTCTAATTTGTAATATGCTTGTTTACAAAGTGTGCTTTTTATATGAGTTTTAAATTTTCATTCATTTAATTGTAATATGTCAGAAGGTATTTTATTGTAACATTTAACACAGTACCCCATAAAAGATGTATATACTTAAGATAATCTGAAAAATGGTTGATCTATTTTATCTTTATTTCTAGTATTAAAATTATGCCTATCAAAGATTTTATTAAAAAGATGTAGATTTTTTCTACATCGCCGCGAATCTACATCGCCGCGCCATTTACAATCTACATCGCCGCGAATCTCTTAGAGAACTATTTCAAACGATTAATATTATGACAGTACCTTGCCAATTCATTTATGAAAATATTATGTATGTTTTCACTTTGTCATAGTTGCATATTATTTTGTATTTATTTATTATTTTCCACCACATTGTAGTTCTAAGTATATATTTGAGTGATATTTATTTTAGAAGTATGTATGTAAGTATATTTTCTTATTGTATGTTTATAAGTATTTATATTAGTGTATAGCTATTTTGATTTTATGTATATTATTTTCTCTTCTACACTTACACACGTTGTCTGCATCTCTATATGTAATTTCCTATCGCAGGTATGCTGGAAGAGTTTTCATTAGAAATAAGCATCACCTGTACGTATTTTTCTGTTCCTTTTTTCTTGTCTGTTTATATTTGTGTAAATAAATTGTTAAATAAATAAATATATTTCAAGATTTTATTTTATCACTTTATTGGCGCGATTAATATGTATACCCATACCAAATAAAAGCTTTCTAGTACTAAGACTCTCTGAGCTCTTAACGCGGACAGATGGACCGACAGACTGACGGACGTGGCTAAAAAAGCCGTTTGCGTTTCCGATGGGATTTCTCATCGGCAAAAATGACAAACTTCCATAAAAACTTTCATCGCATATTTAATCCCATTAGGGAAAGAATTTTCAAAAATCGTGCATTTTCTTCTCCTCCTTCCCCTTCCTCACGTTCGCAACACATAAGGAACTCTTGGGCAACATTTCATGCTTCTAGACACAGCAGTTTAGGCTGTGCGTTGTCTGTCAGTGAATTTTAAATTTTCATTAAGTAGATTTACAAATGTATCAAAAACGATTGGGTTATTATAACCTTAAATAAAAATTTAAGCATTTGCTGAATTCATGATCTTTTATTTTTACTCAGACAGAAAAGGACGCTTCAGTAGTAAAGACGCTCTCCTCCACAGCCGCACGCACATTGTCCGGAGATAGACACGGCACCAGCAGCCGGCACAGCGCCGCCGAAGCTCACGACACCTATGATGGGGACCTGACCAGCAACAGCGGTGTTACCGGCGACTGGCAGCTCACCAATGACCGCCACGTTGCCTTCACCGGCGCCGCCGTAAGCAGCTCCAGGAGCAAAACCGCCACCATAAGCAGATCCAATGGCACCACCGTAAGCACCAAGACCGAGAGCACTACCATAAGCAGAACCGATGCCTAAAGCAGGGGCTAAACCAACAGCTGGTCCTCCGCATCCGCAACCGCTACCACCGAAGTATTGGCCGAAAACATTCTGTTGGACAAATAACGATACTTTAGTTAGGAAACCCATCGCTTACTTAGGAAACTTCAAGAACAAGGACTCTCATAGATTGAAGTGGTTCGTAATCGAAAACGAAATTAGTTTATGAGATTTTGAAGTTAAGTTAGAACGTCTACTTCTCTCGAATCAACACAAATTACTTAGATAGACATGTCATTTACTACTAGTAAGGATATAATTTTGAAGCTTACAAATTAAGTCAGGACGAAGCAACAATGGAGGCCTACTATACATACATATTAAAAGTGACTGAAAGAAGTATTAATGAAGAAAGTCTTCCAAAGAATAAAGAAACTAGAAATCGTAAAACACTCACCTGGACCAAGCAAGCTTGGATGCAGAGCAACAGAACAGCGAAGGTAGACATGGTTGATGATTGTTTATGTTCAACGAGAAGCTGAAGAATGAATGCTGCTCCTACTACTAGAACACATTTATATACTGCAAAAGTTTCTTATCATAACAACGTGATATTTTGATATATTCTATTAAAACAAAGCCCTTCATACTAAATATTTCAAGGTTACATCACTTACGAAATACATGCACTTTTCTATTACTCCATATTGCAACTACTGATAAAGGTATGAAAAGTTAATTTCAAAATCCACAAATTGCTGCAACACAACAAGATAAGGACTAAGTTTCAGTATAAGTAGTCGATCGATTCTTGGAAAACTCATTCTCAAGTTCACTTCAACACAAACTACAATGTCAGCCAAGGTGATCCTCATCCTCTGCGCTCAGGCGCTCTTCATCCAGGTGAGAAACGTTTTATTATTATTTTATGTTTTCAATGTATGTGTCAATATCATAAGTTTTTATGATTTTTCCAAGGGTTGCACACTGCGCCCTCAGATACAGTTTTGTACTTGTGAATTTATGTTCTTTGCTATTTTGTTTTCCACAATGATCATATGCCACTCATGATTCCAGCTTAGTTTTTCACAAATCAACAAAATTGTGATAACATCGAAAGCGTCTGACACACTTGTCTTATGTGTGTCAGACGCTTTACGTGATCGATTAGAATAATCACGCTTGTGTCATCGACATCAATGTCGTCTGTTGATAAAGAGATATTAATTAACACAATAATGTCTTGTTTACAGGTTGTTTTCAGTTCATGTCTTGGTTATGGAGCCATCTCTGCTCCTGCTCTTGTTGCCCCAGGATGTGCTGGTAATGGCTGGGCTGGCAATAGTTTGATGGGAAATGGACTGTTGGGTAATGGCTATGCTGGTAACTGCGTTAACAATGGTTTGATCGGCAATGGCTTGGCTGCTCTAGAGATCATTCCCACCAGTGGCGGTGGACTGCCCGTCTCCAGCATCTCTGCTATTGCGCCCAGTGGCCTCTCCGTAGCGTCTGAGAATGTGTTTGAGGGTGCTCTGTCCGTGGCTGGTGAGCTACCGTTCGTGAGTGCTGTGGCTTTGGAGGGAGTGTTACCAAGTGGCGGTGCTGGCGCCGTCAGCTACAGCTGCGGTAATGGTCTTACTGCTATTGAGAGCATCGCTCCTTCTGCTGCTACCTATGGCGCTGCTGCTGGTGCCTATGGACTCGGCGCTGGCTATGGACTTGGTGCTGCTGCCATTGCTCCTGCCGCTCTCGGCCTCGGCTACGGAGGTCGCGGCTGTGGATGTGGTGTCTACTAAGAACTTACTAAAGAATTACTTAACTTTTCGTCCAAACTGATGATTCAATAAACGGATTTGCAAATTATTTTGTTATATGAATTTACTCATTCCTAGTTACCCAGTCATTTAAAAGTGTTATTTACAATTGGGTATCATATTAAATGTTAATGACAGGTGCCATGCAAATAATACTTTTTTTGTTATGATGTTTCGTATGCACCAGTACATAATAATTAATTTTGATATTGGCACTTCATAGTTGTAGTTTGATTTCTATGTAGGAAATAAGTAACTATTCGTTTTGACAAATACAGAAAGTTCTAGTAATGCATGTAAAGACATACAAAGATGAGTAAATTATCTTGTGTCAAAAGAGGTGTACAACTGTCTGTAAATTAAACATTGCTCTGACACAGCGTTTTTGGGCTTCAAACAAAACGCGCGTAGTGGAGGTACTGTAGAGATCTTAGCCTGTTTAGTTTTACCATGGAGCCTTTATGGGTATTTTATAAGTTGATGGCATAATTACAAGATAAACACGAGAATATTGAGAACATTAGAAAGTAATAGAGAGTTAGTTTAGCGATCTGACAGTGTATGTCATCATTCAAAACTGATTCTAGGAATAATTATTCTTTAAATATAAAATATATCTTTCTTAGAACGACCCGGTAATATAAGGACGCAGAGTCCTTTAAGGAGAGAGGTACTCTAAGGAGAGTACCTACCTACATTATTCATTCATAAATAGTGAGCCTTTATTTATGTTGCTGCATGTGGGAAATAACACAGATTACATTCGTGACAATCTAAGAAGTCGGATTTAACAGCTATAAATATACTTTGTGTAGTGATGAGAAAAAAAAAATCGGTTGCTTTAAAAACCGATTCAAGAGTCATATCGTATATTTAGACTACAATCGACAATTTGTCAACATTGCTTAAAACTGATTCTCGAGACATATCGTTATGAACGAATGTTTGTAAAACCTACTAGTAGTTGTAATCCGGGTCTGGGTTTTAGTGCATGTGAGTTTAAATGTTTGTAAACGCAGCCACGATACAGGAAAAAATTCCTAGTATGGGCCAATGTTTAAAAAGAAATAAAAAATAATTAGGATTATGATTTTGATTTTTCGATTTCATACGTAGACGATCATACAAAGTTATCGCAGCATGTAGAATGAGAAACGTCAAATCCGACTTCTTAGATTGTCACTCACTTGAGAACAATCTAGAACATAATATACATCATGACACAAAGTTCGTCGTCATCAGTTACAAACTAAATATAGGTAGGTACAATGGCTTCATTTCTCCAGAAGTGTTCGATCTGTAATTATACATATACTAAGTTGAGTTTTGAACGCATTGAAAGAGTGTAGATTTCATATATTAGAGGTATTCTACTCGTATTATAAAGTTGTGCTCATTTAAAAGTATGCATTATATACAAAAAAAGTACATAATAATACTAATGAAATACAATTGAATTCATGCGAGTCTATTACTTTTTGTTAGGTTTACTGCTCAGAATTTGTACACAAACGTATCGTGAACTAAAAACTGTCTTCACAAGTAAATTTATACCAGTGCGAAGCCGGGGTGGGTAGCTAGTTTGATATATATCACCACGGATTTCCCTTGTGTTGAATTGAGATTGTGTTGATAAGAATGTATGGGAGATCATGTTTTTCACCTGTAAATTTAAGTTGGTGAACTATTACTCGGTAACTTAGCCTAGCTGTGATAATTTTCCTTTTGACTACGTTATATATCCTACTACTGCTGTGAATTTTTTCACATATCTGCATACAACCATTTAGCTGGCAGGGGGGGGGGGGGACACCCTTGACTCTGACAATAATTAGCACAATATTACGCAAACGGATCCCTTAATCGAAAAATGGTTTCATTTAGGGCTTTATCACAAATCCATAATATTTTTGAACGGCCTATTCAAAGATACGCCAAACCATGGGATAAACGGTACCCTATAAAACAAAAAAGAAAAGAGATTTTATCTTACCACTTTATCGGCGTGATTAATATGTATACCCATACAAAATAACAGCTTTCGAGTACTAACACTATCTGAACTAAGCCGCGGACAGACGGACAGACAGACTGACGGACGTGGCTAAAAAATTCGTTTGCGTTTCTGATGGGATTTCTCATCGGCAACAATGACGAACTTCCCTTTAGGGGAATGATTTTCAAAAATCGTTCCTTTTCTTCTCCTCCTACCCCTTCCTCACGTTCACACACATAAGGAACTCTTATGCAACATTTCATGCTTCTAGACCCAGCAGTTTAGGCTGTGCGTTGTCTGTCAGTGAATGTAAAATTTTCATTAAGTAGATTTACAAATGTATCAGAATGACAGGGTTATTTTAACAAAAAAATAATGAAGTATTTGCTGAATTCATGATCTTTTATTTTTATTCAGACATCAGAAAAGGACGCTTCAGTAGTAAAGAGGTCCTTCACAGCCGCACGCACATTGCCCAGAGATAGACACGGCACCAGCGGCCGGCACAGCGCCGCCGAAGTTCACAACACCTATGATGGGGACCTGACCAGCAACAGCGGTGTTACCGGCGACTGGCAGCTCACCAATTACCGCCACGTTGCCTTCACCGGCGCCGCCGTAAGCAGATCCGATGGCGCCACCGTATGCACCAAGACCGAGGGCACCACCACATCCAGCGCCGAGACCCAAGGCACTACCATAAGCAGAGCCGAGGCCTACAGCAGGGGCTATACCAACAGCTGTTCCTCCATATCCGCAACCGCTGCCGCCGAAGTATTGGCCGAAAACATTCTGTTGGACAAATAAAGATACTTTAGTTAGGAAACCCATCGCTTACTTAGGAAACTTCAAGAACAAGGACTCTCATAGATTGAAGTGGTTCGTAATCGAAAACGAAATTAGTTTATGAGATTTTGAAGTTAAGTTAGAACGTCTACTTCTCTAGAATCAACACAAATTACTTAGATAGACATGTCATTTACTACTAGTAAGGATATAATTTTGAAGCTTACAAATTAAGTCAGGACGAAGCAACAATGGAGGCCTACTATACATACATATTAAAAGTGACTGAAAGAAGTATTAATGAAGAAAGTCTTCCAAAGAATAAAGAAACTAGAAATCGTAAAACACTCACCTGGACCAAACAAGCTTGGATGCAGAGCAACAGAACAGCGAAGGTAGACATGGTTGATGATTGTTTATGTTCAACGAGAAGCTGAAGAATGAATGCTGTTCCTACTACTAGACCACATTTATATACTGCAAAAGTTTCTTATCATAACAACGTGATATTTTGATATATTCTATTAAAACAAAGCCCTTCATACTAAATATTTCAAGGTTATATCACTTACGAAATACTTGCACTTTTCTATTACTCCATATTGCAACTACTGATAAAGGTATGAAAAGTTAATTTCAAATCCACAAATTGCTGCAACACAACAAGATAAGGACTAAGTTTCAGTATAAGTAGTCGATCGATTCTTGGAAAACTCATTCTCAAGTTCACTTCAACACAAACTACAATGTCAGCCAAGGTGATCCTCATCCTCTGCGCTCAGGCGCTCTTCATCCAGGTGAGAAACGTTTTATTATTATTTTATGTTTTCAATGTATGTGTCAATATCATAAGTTTTTATGATTTTTCCAAGGGTTGCACACTGCGCCCTTCAGATACAGTTTTGTACTTGTGAATTTATGTTCTTTGTTATTTTGTTTTCCACAATGATCATATGCCACTCATGATTCCAGCTTAGTTTTTCACAAATCAACAAAATTGTGATAACATCGAAAGCGTCTGACACACTTGTCTTATGTGTGTCAGACGCTTTACGTGATCGATTAGAATAATCACGCTTGTGTCAGTCGACATCAATGTCGTCTGTGATAAAGAGATATTAATTAACACAATAATGTTTTGTTTACAGATTGTTTTCAGTTCATGTCTTGGTTATGGAGCCATCTCTGCTCCTGCTCTTGTTGCCCCAGGATGTGCTGGTAATGGCTGGGCTGGCAATGGTTTGATGGGAAATGGACTGTTGGGTAATGGCTATGCTGGTAACTGTGTTAACAATGGTTTGATCGGCAATGGCTTGGCTGCTCTAGAGATCATTCCCACCAGTGGCGGTGGACTGCCCGTCTCCAGCATCTCTGCTATTGCGCCCAGTGGCCTGTCCGTAGCGTCTGAGAATGTGTTTGAGGGTGCTCTGTCCGTGGCTGGTGAGCTACCGTTCGCGAGTGCTGTGGCTTTGGAGGGAGTGTTACCAAGTGGCGGTGCTGGCGCCGTCAGCTACAGCTGCGGTAATGGTCTTACTGCTATTGAGAGCATCGCTCCTTCTGCTGCTACCTATGGCGCTGCTGCTGGTGCCTATGGACTCGGCGCTGGCTATGGACTTGGTGCTGCTGCCATTGCTCCTGCCGCTCTCGGCCTCGGCTACGGAGGCCGCGGCTGTGGATGTGGTGTCTACTAAGAACTTACTAAAGAATTACTTAACTTTTCGTCCAAACTGATGATTCAATAAACGGATTTGCAAATTATTTTGTTATATGAATTTACTAATTCCTAGTTACCCAGTCATTTAAAAGTGTTGTTTACAATTGGGTATCATATTAAATGTTAATGACAGGTGCCATGCAAATAATACTTTTTTTGTTATGATGTTTCGTATGCACCAGTACATAATAATTAATTTTGATATTGGCACTTCATAGTTGTAGTTTGATTTCTATGTAGGAAATAAGTAACTAGTCGTTTTGACAAATACAGAAAGTTCTAGTAATGTATGTAAAGACATACATAGATGAGTAAATTATCTTGTGTAAAAAGAGGTGTACAACTGTCTGTAAATTAAACATAGCTCTGACCCAGCGTTTTTGGGTTTCAAACAAAATGTACGTAGTGGAGGTACTGTAGAGATCTTAGCCTGTTTAGCTTTACCATGGAGCCTTCATGGGTATTTTATAAGTTGATGGCATAATTACGAGATAAACACGAGAATATTGAGAACATTAGAAAGTAAGAGTTAGTTTAGCGAGCTGACAGTGCATGTTATAATTTAAAACCGATTCTAGGAATAATTATTCTTTAAATACAAAATATATCTTTCATAGAACGACCTGGTAATATAAGGACGCAGAGTCCTTTAAGGAGAGAGGTACTCTAAGGAGAGTACCTACCTACATTATTCATTCATAAATAGTGAGCCTTTATTTATGTTGCTGCATGTGGAAAATAACACAGATTACATTCGTGACTATCTAAGAAGTCGGATTTGACAGCTATAAAAATACGTTGTGTGATGGGAAAAAAATCGGTAGCTTTAGAAACCGATTCTCGAGTCATATCGTTTTATCATTATTAGACTTTGTAATTGTGACTGTTCCTAAATCACCCTAGGCTGATAAAATTTTCGTTTTTTTCTAATTATGTTTATATTGGTATTTCTACTCGATTTCTACTCCGCCCATTACGGCCTTGTAGAGCTCAACTCCAGACTGGTCACTCTCCCACCGATACAGATTAAATGAATTCCAAATATGAAGAAGTCCAATGCCTTGTCTTATTAATAGGGTAAGGATTCAAAGAAATAATAAATAAGAATTAGGAATTCATAGTTATAAAATTGGATGTGGTTTTAAAAAGCTAATGAATAATACAGGGATACAAAGTATATTATTATATGTGTGTACCCCTTACTTTAGAGTAACAGATGCTTGGTTTGAGATAAAGAATACAACATTCAAGAATTAGGTACTAGATAATAGAGTAGAGAATCAAAATGCTAGAATCATTCATTAATAGAGTTGTGGATCAACTCTCTTAAAGGTCCCACATACAGACAGACAGACAGTCCCAAAATGCCCACCATTTCACCACTTCCTAGTATTTGGGCTGGGAGAAGAAGTGGCGCAATAAACTCCCCAGCAACACGTCTCTGTCTGTTTGCTTACAAGAACTTTAATTAAACAAAAAACTCAAAACCTACTGTACTCACTCCATCCATCAGTGTCTTCTCTCGCAGATGAGCGCTAACATCTGTATTAGAATCTTGATTATGTGTAGGGGTAAAGGGATCGTTACACTTGCGCATAAATTCATTATTTATAGCTACGTTAATTTGTGTCTTCAATGTACCCACTTGCTTAAGACTGGGAACCGTTTAACAACGTTTTTCTCATAGTACATTTTCTGTTAGACCTGACATATAGAACCTCTGAGGACAATACGATTCTAACAGAAAACGTGTCCTAAACATTATATAAATTACTTACTCAACCCTAAGACAGAGTACTGAGAATTTCAGCTGTCGTTGAGGATGACAAGTATTGAGTAGTTCTCCTTTACGGTGGTCTAGCCTCTTTTACTAAGATAATACAAAGCTAGCACAAATGTACCGTAGACTCTGTAGCATATCTCTTTACGTTTATTCTCGGTGCACACCGAAATGGTATTTCGTCACTTCACATTTCCTTACTCTGCCCTATTTCGAGGATGCATTTTGTGGCTATTAGCGGCTATGTTTCCAGGGGCATAAGTCTACTAATTTACAAACTTTGCAATGGTCTTGTCATTGTGAGTATTTGACAGTGTTTGTATGGCAAATCTGACAAAAACTCACAATGAAGAGACCATTGCATCATTTGTACATTAGTAGACTTGGCCCCCAGATAGCGTGTCTCAATAAATAGTGACGATTTAGTAATAGTCTTACAGAACGGACGGGGTGATTTATTGAGAAACGGTTCCTAGCGTTCTTAGAACTTCTACCAATCCATTTAGGGGTGCTTGGTGGAGCCTACTTCCACCCCCGCAATTGTGTGTACAACTAGCTTCACGTAGCAAGTTCTGTGGCCAGACATTTTTGGAAACAGTTATCATCACTAACGTTTAGTTGTTTTATAATGCAACTAGCTTTTGCCCGCGACTTCGCCCGCGTGGATGTCGGTACAAATCCAGCGGGAACGTACTACCGGGATTGAAAGTACTCTATGACCGGGATTAAAAATACTTTTGAGTAATTCAAAACCTTAAAAATAAAAACTTTTGAGTTATTCAGGGTACGCAGTAAATTCTCCCGTAAAAACTTAATTACCTCTCATGACTGTTTGGGATCAATTCTCAAAAACCCCATATACTCGTTATCCTTTTTTTTCTGTCAAAAGAATGAGCACCTTTTGAGGGGATGTTTTGAAAAACGAATTATGAAAAACTTTGTGTTTTATTTAAGAACGTATTTGTATTGAGTTTAAGTTTATGAACTAAAAAAAAATTTTTTTGCACAATCTAAATCCCCCCGTTTTCACCCCTTAAAAGCCCTTTTTAGAGCTCGAAAGCCTTTCTGAAACCCTGAGCCTTTTTTGCAATGGATCAGTCCATTACGGTTTTTTTCCATACAATCTTTGACATCCCCCAATCCCCCCCCCTCTTGTGCCAAGTTTAATTTTTATTTATAACTCAAGGAAAAAGATTTTTCAAGCAAATCAAATCAACCTTTTTACCACTTTACGGGTTGAATTTTCAAAAATATAACTATCTGTGTGCCAATTTTCAGCCAAATCCGTTCAGTGGTTTGAGCTATGTGTTGATAGCCATCAGTTTTTCCATACCAATTTTGACACCCCCAATCCCCCTTTATGGGGTAGTTTAAAAAAACTGAAATAAACAAACTTTATTATTTAATTAGATGAGCATTTGTGCCAAGTTTCAAGTTTATAAACACAAGGAATAAGATTTTTCAAACAAACGAAATCCCCCATTTTTACCCCATTAAAGGTTGAATTTTCAAAAATCCTTTATTAGCTGACGTCTTCTACTCTATATCCTAATCTAATCTAACCTAATCTAACTATCCTAATCTATATCTATATCGATTCTCCCGGAGAAGAGGACGGAAGGTTCTTTGGGGGAGGGGCCCGTGGCTAAATAATAACAGCCGTACAGGTCGATCGATCAGGTTAAGCTACACTTGCCGCGGTCGGTCTGTAGATGGGTGACCATCTTTACCTGTCCGTGCCTCGGAAAGCACGTTAAGCTGTTGGTCCCGGCTGTCATTCGTGGATCTATGACAGTCGTTACGGGAGTCAGAAGCCCGAAAGAATGGTTGTCAGACAATTTATTTATTTATTTCAACAATCTTCATTCTTACCAAGGGGTATCGTATTACCCAGTAACTGCATTGTGGAGGTCAGATAGGCAGTCGCTCCATGTAAAATACTGTAAAGTTAGAAATAGTACACGTGTACTTTTATTATTTTTACTTGAATACAAAATTTAGCGAATGAACAACTTCAATACAAAACTTCATCCCGCTTTTCAGAAACTTGTGGGTTGAAATAAAAAAAAAACAACGATTTACGTCGTGTTAGTTTCCAACCATATACCGAAATATTAGTGAATTTTAACTTAAAAATTGAACTTTTTTTTTTAATTATCCCCTTTTCACCCCCTAGGGTTGAAATTCTAACAACACCGTTAGCTTCCAACCATAAGCCTAGATAGTAAGAGATTTTGTTTCGAAAATTAAGGACTTTTCAACTTCATCCTTCTTTTTAACCCTTTGGGGGTCGAATGAGACACCTATAAATTAATTTTCAATCGTCAGCCTAAACACAAAATTTTAAGATCCTAACTTCAAAACTGACAGACTTTCATATAAACTTCCATCCCCTAAAATCCTTCCTTATTCCTTGTTTACATTATAAAGAGAACCTCTGTGCAAAATTTCAGCTTTCTACGTCCAAGGGTTTGGGCTGGGCGTTAATGAGTCAGTCAGTCAGTCAGGATTTTTCTTTGTATTTATATAGATTACAGATCGGCCTTCTAGCCTAGTTTAATTTAAATATACTGTGAGTATTGTGTGTCCTTCCATATATGGAGCGTAAATCAAGATTTTTTTTTTAATCTAGGGCATCTCAGAGTGTAACCACTAAGGTTCCGACTCTTTAACCGGACTTTCCTGTGGCTGCCTTAAGCTCCTAACGAAACTTAATGCCTCCAGCCAGGGCGTAAAAACTGTAAACTAAACGACTGCTGCTCGCTAAGGGCACCCCCTGTGGGGTACGGACCTCGGCTTAGGGCAGCGTCGTAGGGAGGGTGGCAAGGGACCGACGGTGGCTGGATAAAATCAGTGTTTTGATTATTATCGTGGGGAATTTGGATTACATGCTGCTCAGCTAAAGCGCGTGCTGGCGCTTCACTTACAGTCAAGGGTCGGGGAGGACTATTCGTTAGTCGGGGATTTCGCGCGGGGCCTCGGCGGTGAGGTCGGAATGACGTACGTGTATTGTGTATTCTTATCTTGCGAACTGTACTAGTTTCCCTACGACTCTCCTGGAAGAGAGTAGTGGGGTCGTCTGGGTCGGTAAGTGCATGCCTTGGACGGCGGGTCGAACTAAGCAGTCAAGAGTCTTGATGCTCAGCATCAAGTATAGTGGGACGCATTCCTCGTTTCCCTAAAACCAAACGCAAATGACAATATCTGTCAAGGTACGGATTAGGAGATGGACACAAAATACTAGAACAAAAGCGTTCATTATAAAATACGATACTATTTCAACATTCTGGAATAAATAATCATTAATTACTCGTCAGCGATATTATCTAACTGTGACCTATATACCACCACACAAATCAGCCTGCATTCATTTTCTGATTCTGATTCTGAAAGATAACAGTTGATTAATGTTGACACTTACCATATATTTCCTTAGAGAGAATTAGATTACCAATCACCTACAAAAACACTGCACGAATGAACACTTTCACCTCTGACACCTCCCTCCGACCGTCCTCTTCCCCGCGTCCAAACTAACTGCCCCCGCCTTTTTAGTTATCCCTCCTTCATTCTCTAAACGAAGACGTTCAGCCCCTCTCCCTAGTTTTTATGTAACATAGTCCCTTTTTATTTATTTCTTAATTGTTCTTCAAATCCCGGTAAGGATGGGCTCCGGGCCACATTTATGATAACCAGATGTGCTCCACTCGTGGTTCTTAGAATTAGCAGAAGATATTGTATCTTAGATGGCGTAAATTATTGCTTTCGAATGCATAAGTGCTAGTTTCGTTTATGAAATGCCTTTATGGCAATGTGTTTTACAATTTTAAAGGAATATGATGCGTGTTCAATACAATAATGCACTGAGAGTACCTACTGCTGCGGCTGCCGTGGCGATGTAGTGCGTTTGGGATGTTTGCGGAGAACAATATTGATGGTTTTGCGGCCATTATTAGAAAAGCCGGTCATGTGCGTGTCGGACCACGCACAATGAAGGCTTCCGTAGTTGAGATGAATTTATCCCAAGAACAAACTTATTATTGTTGTGGAAATACATCGTCTCCCATACAGAAAGACATGACATGTTTGCAACTGCAAATTTAAGTTGGTGAACTATTACTCGGTAACTTGTGAAGCCTAGCTGTGATAATTTTCCTTTTGACTACGTTATATATCCTACTACTGCTGTGAATTTTTTCACATATCTGCATACAACCCCTTGACTCTGACAATAATTAGCACAATATTACGCAAACGGATCCCTTAATCGAAAAATGGTTTCATTTTGGGCTTTATCACAAGTCCATAATATTTTTGAACGGCCTATCCAAACCATGGGATATACGGTACCCTAAAAAACAAAAAACAAAAGAGATTTTATCTTACCACTTTATCGGCGTGATTAATATGTATACCCATACAAAATAACAGCTTTCGAGTACTAACACTATCTGAACTAAGCCGCGGACAGACGGACAGACAGACTGACGGACGTGGCTAAAAAATGCTGTTTGCGTTTCTGATGGGATTTCTCATCGGCAACAATGACGAACTTCCCTTTAGGGGAATGATTTTCAAAAATCGTTCCTTTTCTTCTCCTACCCCTTCCTCATGTTCACACACATAAGGAACTCTTGTGCAACATTTCATGCTTATAGACCCAGCAGTTTAGGCGGGTCTCCCTTGTTTTACCGAAAAGTAATTGCCAAATTATCACTTCCCAAACAAATTTTCGCATAATTTCATTTGCCAAATTATTACTTACCAAAAAATCTCTTTACAAATAATTGTTACGAAAACCTATGTTTGGCAAGTGAACGTTTGAACAATAAATTGTTCACCAACTAGTACTTTTACCATTTTTTATCTAGTCAAATATTTCAGTTGGTGTAACATATTTTCCGCATTCTCTCGATAGCCTCCTAAAAATAATCTCTTTTTTCTATATTTTTTTCTATATAATCTAGTCGTTTCTGGCACTCGCCGGCCGCTGCCGCGGCACCGCTCGCTTCGCTCGCTCGGCTCGTGCGTAGGTGGTCACAGTTTTAACCTAACCTAACCTAACCATTTTTTTTAAATTAATAACCTACTGTAACTAGTTCCATAAATAACCTAATGACAAATCATTTGACTAAACGTTTATTGTCTAAATATTGTTTGCTGTAATAAATCATTTGATTAAAGACCAAAAGCCTTAATGACATTATCCTTGGTAACAATCTGCCAAGTAAACATTTGACCAAATGAAAATGTGCGTACTAAAATTATTCCAAATATTACATTGGTATAAAAAAAAGTTGCTAAAATTTGTTTGGGTAATGAAAATTTGGCAAAATCTTTTCGGCAAAACGGCAGGATCCCAGTTTAGGCTGTGCGTTGTCTGTCAGTAAATTTAAAATTTTCATTAAGTAGATTTACAAATGTATCAGAATGACAGGGTTATTTTAACATAAAAATAATGAAGTATTTGCTGAATTCATGATCTTTTATTTTTATTCAGACATCAGAAAAGGACGCTTCAGTAGTAAAGACGCTCTCCTCCACAGCCGCACGCACATTGTCCGGAGATAGATACGGCACCAGCGGCCGGCACAGCGCCGCCGAAGTTCACAACACCTATGATGGGGACCTGACCAGCAACAGCGGTGTCACCGGCGACTGGCAGCTCACCAATTACCGCCACGTTGCCTTCACCGGCGCCGCCGTAAGCAGCTCCAGGAGCAAAACCGCCACCATAAGCAGATCCAATGGCGCCACCGTAAGCACCAAGACCAAGGGCACCACTACATGCAGCAGCAGGAGAGAGACCAGTGCCTAGACCCAGGGCACTACCGTAAGCAGAACCGATGCCTAAAGCAGGGGCTAAACCAATAGCTGATCCTCCGCATCCGCAACCGCTACCACCGAAGTATTGGCCGAAAACATTCTGTTGGACAAATAAAGATACTTTAGTTAGAAAACCCATCGCTTACTTAGGAAACTTCAAGAACAAGGACTCTCATAGATTGAAGTGGTTCGTAATCGAAAACGAAATTAGTTTAAGAGATTTTGAAGTTAAGGTAGAACGTCTTATTCTCTCGAATCAACACAAATTACTTAGATAGACATGTCATTTACTACTAGTAAGGATATAATTTTGAAGCTTACAAATTAAGTCAGGACGAAGCAACAATGGAGGCCAACTATACATACATATTAAAAGTGACTGAAAGAAGTATTAATGAAGAAAGTCTTCCAAAGAATAAAGAAACTAGAAATCGTAAAACACTCACCTGGACCAAGCAAGCTTGGATGCAGAGCAACAGAACAGCGAAGGTAGACATGGTTGATGATTGTTTATGTTCAACGAGAAGCTGAAGAATGAATGCTGTTCCTACTACTAAACCACATTTATATACTGCAAAAGTTTCTTATCATAACAACGTGATATTTTTATATATTCTATTAAAACAAAGCCCTTCATATTAAATATTTCAAGGTTACATCACTTACGAAATACATGCACTTTTCTATTACTCCATATTGCAACTACTGATAAAGGTATGAAAAGTTAATTTCAAAATCCACAAATTGCTGCAACACAACAAGATAAGGACTAAGTTTCAGTATAAGTAGTCGATCGATTCTTGGAAAACTCATTCTCAAGTTCACTTCAACACAAACTACAATGTCAGCCAAGGTGATCCTCATCCTCTGCGCTCAGGCGCTCTTCATCCAGGTGAGAAACGTTTTATTATTATTTTATGTTTTCAATGTATGTGTCAATATCATAAGTTTTTATGATTTTTCCAAGGGTTGCACACTGCGCCCTCAGATACAGTTTTGTACTTGTGAATTTATGTTCTTTGCTATTTTGTTTTCCACAATGATCATATGCCACTCATGATTCCAGCTTAGTTTTTCACAAATCAACAAAATTGTGATAACATCAAAAGCGTCTGACACACTTATCTTATGTGTGTCAGACGCTTTACGTGATCGATTAGAATAATCACGCTTGTGTCATCGACATCAATGTCGTCTGTTGATAAAGAGATATTAATTAACACAATAATGTCTTGTTTACAGATTGTTTTCAGTTCATGTCTTGGTTATGGAGCCATCTCTGCTCCTGCTCTTGTTGCCCCAGGATGTGCTGGTAATGGCTGGGCTGGCAATGGTTTGATGGGAAATGGACTGTTGGGTAATGGCTATGCTGGTAACTGTGTTAACAATGGTTTGATCGGCAATGGCTTGGCTGCTCTAGAGATCATTCCCACCAGTGGCGGTGGACTGCCCGTCTCCAGCATCTCTGCTATTGCGCCCAGTGGCCTGTCCGTAGCGTCTGAGAATGTGTTTGAGGGTGCTCTGTCCGTGGCTGGTGAGCTACCGTTCGCGAGTGCTGTGGCTTTGGAGGGAGTGTTACCAAGTGGCGGTGCTGGCGCCGTCAGCTACAGCTGCGGTAATGGTCTTACTGCTATTGAGAGCATCGCTCCTTCTGCTGCTACCTATGGCGCTGCTGCTGGTGCCTATGGACTCGGCGCTGGCTATGGACTTGGTGCTGCTGCCATTGCTCCTGCCGCTCTCGGCCTCGGCTACGGAGGTCGCGGCTGTGGATGTGGTGTCTACTAAGAACTTACTAAAGAATTACTTAACTTTTCGTCCAAACTGATGATTCAATAAACGGATTTGCAAATTATTTTGTTATATGAATTTACTAATTCCTAGTTACCCAGTCATTTAAAAGTGTTATTTACAATTGGGTATCATATTAAATGTTAATGACAGGTGCCATGCAAATAATACTTTTTTTGTTATGATGTTTCGTATGCACCAGTACATAATAATTAATTTTGATATTGGCACTTCATAGTTGTAGTTTGATTTCTATGTAGGAAATAAGTAACTATTCGTTTTGACAAATACAGAAAGTTCTAGTAATGCATGTAAAGACATACAAAGATGAGTAAATTATCTTGTGTCAAAAGAGGTGTATAACTGTCTGTAAATTAAACATTGCTCTGACACAGCGTTTTTGGGCTTCAAACAAAACGCGCGGAGTGGAGGTACTGTAGAGATCTTAGCCTGCTTGGTTTTACCATGGAGCCTTTATGGTTATTTTATAAGTTGATGGCATAATTACGAGATAAACACGAGAATATTGAGAACATTAGAAAGTAATAGAGAGTTAGTTTAGCGAGCTGACAGTGTATGTCATCATTTAAAACCGATTCTAGGAATAATTATTCTTTAAATACAAAAAATATCTTTCATAGAACGACCCGGTAATATAAGGACGCAGAGTCCTTAGAGTAGGTACCTACCTACATTATTCATTCTTAAATAGTGAGCCTTTATGTTGCTGCATGTGGGAAATAACACAGATTAAATTCGTGACAATCTAAGAAGTCGGATTTAACAGCTCTAAAAATATTTTGTGTAGTGATGAGAAAAAAAAAATCTGTTGCTTTAAAAACCGATTCACGGGTCATATCGTATATTTAGACTACAATCGACAATTTGTCAACATTGCTTAAAACTGATTCTCGTGGCATATCGTTATGAACGAATGTTTGTAAAACCTACTAGTAGTTGTAATCCGGGTCTGGGTTTTAGTGCATGTGAGTTTAAATGTTTGTAAACGCACCCACGATACAGGAAAAATTCCTAGTATGGGCCAATGTTTAAAAGGAAATAAAAAATAATTAGGATTATGATTTTGATTTTTCGATTTCATACGTAGACGACCATACAAAGTTATCGCAGCATGTAGAATGAGAAACGTCAAATCCGACTTCTTAGCAATCACGTTCACTCACTTGAGAACAATCTAGAACATAATATAAATAATTACACAAAGTTCGTCGTCATCAGTTAAAAACTAAATATAGGTCGGTACAATGGCTTCATTTCTCCAGAAGTGTTCGATCTGTAATTATACATATTCTAAGTTGAGTTTTGAACGCATTGAAAGAGTGTAGATTTCATATATTAGAGGTATTCTACTCGTATTATAAAGTTGTGCTCATTTAAAAGTATGCATTATATACAAAAAGAAGTACATAATAATACTAATGAAATACCATTGAATTCATGCGAGTCTATTACTTTTTGTTAGGTTTACTGCTCAGAATTTGTGCACAAACGTATCGTGAACTAAAAACTGTCTTCACAAGTAAATTTATACCAGTGCGAAGCCGGGGTGGGTAGCTAGTTTGATATATATCACCACGGATTTCCCTTGTGTTGAATTGAGATTGTGTTGATAAGAATGTATGGGAGAACATGTTTTTCACCTGTAAATTTAAGTTGGTGAACTATTACTCGGTAACTTAGCCTAGCTGTGATAATTTTCCTTTTGACTACGTTATATATCCTACTACTGCTGTGAATTTTTTCACATATCTGCATACAACCATTTAGCTGGCAGGGGGGGGGGGACACCCTTGACTCTGACAATAATTAGCACAATATTACGCAAACGGATCCCTTAATCGAAAAATGGTTTCATTTAGGGCTTTATCACAAATCCATAATATTTTTGAACGGCCTATTCAAAGATACGCCAAACCATGGGATAAACGGTACCCTATAAAACAAAAAAGAAAAGAGATTTTATCTTACCACTTTATCGGCGTGATTAATATGTATACCCATTAGGGTGTCCCTTATATACGTGAAAATTTATTTTTTTCGGATATCGAAATGCATACCCCGTAATTCTTTTTAAACTACCCAGATCTACTTAAATACAAAATTTTATCTTCCTATGTCAACATTAACCCGTGCCGGCCGTAAAGATTTTGAAAATAGCTGCCTTTGACCCTTTTCGATATTCAACTAAACAAAATGAAATATTTATATTTTATAAAAACAATAATAAAAATTTAGTAAGAAAATAGGTATTTATTTATTAAAAGAACATAAAATTACAGATTAGCAAGGATATTTTCTTTTAAGGGTCTCTTTGTTACAGTCTGGATAAAGATTTCTGTGCTCTTGTACACAGCGTAGTAAAAATTGTTTCTGGTACTTCCTTTGCAGTAATTAAACCATGAAAATCTTGCATAAGTTTTACAGCTCTTTCAGCTGTATCATTCACTGCCCTTAAAGAAAAAACCTTTCTTTTTGCCTGTAAATAGGCAACATCTTCTTCCCACGTAGAAACAGGTTTCTCCAAGAAGTTATCATCAATTTTTAAACGAGAAAATAATTTTCTGCTCTTGATAGACACAAAATCACTCAATGATTTTCCTGTAACAATAGACAAGACAGTATTATTATCAGTTTATTAAAACAATTTAAGACATAGTAAAGTAAGCTTAGCGTTAGATCCTTTTACATGTTTTTTTTTAAATTAATGATTAATAGCTAACTTTAACATAAAATTAAGTATTCCCACTTACCATGCAAATAATCAGACATATCTTCCTTCGATGGAATGTATCTCTTCCCAGAATCATACAAACTCTCTCTTTGTAAGTTCTCTACGATACTTCTCTTGGTTGCTTCATCAACTTCATCATCAAAACAGTAATTTCTTCTGACAAGTACCAAAGATGTTGACTAAACTTTTTCAAAGCTGCTTGGGAGATCTCTTTGTTAATAGTTTCGTATTCCTTAAGCCTTTTTAAAAAGGACAAATCTTGATTTGGTGCCTTCACCGCCAGACTACATCCCAGCCATGATTTCACATATACAACTGCAATGAATAAACAAATGTCTTGGAGTGCTCGTTTATCTTTGGCGCTAATTTTGAATTGAGATTGCAGCAAACATATTTTCAAACAGTAAATAGCTCTTGCCATCCACCTTGCTTGATGCATTGCTCCAGGAGGTCTTATTTTAATTTTTTTCTCACTATCGCCTCCTAAGAAAATATTAGACAGTTCAATCAGTTCTCGATAATCGTCACGTACAATAGATTTTTGCAGTTCTTCATTATAAAATGTCAACAGTTCTTTAATTTTTGTATTACAAAAATGTTGTGTGACGATGTGGCTGTGTGTTTCAATAGCAGCAGAATTAATAGTATTCCAGCTGTCTCTAAACTTTTTAAACATCGGGATATCAGGGCTATTTGTTATTTGGTGGATTTTTGTTTCAAATACACACTTTAAAACCAGTTCGTAAACGTGATGGCGGCAAGCAAAGAGTAATAATTCCCTGTCTAGCTTTTGTTCCAAAAGTACACAAGCTCCTTTCAATCGCCCTGTATTAGATGCAGTTGTATCACAGCACATTATTTGTACTTTGTCCTCGAGGTTCCAGTCATAAAGTGCGTTTAACACAGCTTTAGCTTGATCTTGACCAGAAGAGCTCTCCAGCTTAGGCATAGCCAAAAGTTGTTCCTTTTCTTCAAATGATATAAGGATTGGCAGGCGTTCTTCTTTAGAACTTCTTACGTCCAGTCCAGGTAATAATTTTCCATCCCAATGAACGGTCACACTTTCAGGTAAATTATTCTGAAAATCTGATTTTATAGATTCCGCTCTATCTTTTCTAGTCTTTGTACGAATGCGTTGAATAGACGACTTGTTTATCGGGAAATCATCACTACTAAGATCTAGGGCTTCCACTACAGCCTGAAGTATATATACGGAATCTCTTATGCTTAATTGACATCTATCCAAAGCTGCAACTAATTTAGGAGTGATGAAATCTTTCCTTCCCCTTTTTGTAATACTTCCAGAACTTACCGTTTGAGATGTCGACGGTAAGGGTTCGTCGATGCTTTCATCAGAGCTGGTAGGTTGATCGGGATATCCTGGTGTCTCAATAAGATCTTGTGTAGTTAAAGATAAAGATAAACTCTCGGAACAGATTTGATCATGTCTTTTTTTTCTCTTCTTTTAATTTTCTCTGTCTGGATCTTTCTTCTTTCTCAGCTAACTTTTTATCTACACCGGCTAAACATCCTGGACGCCCTGGTTCTCTTTGCTTTTGTAAAAAGATTTTATCTTCTTCTATCTTCATCCATTCCAAAGCATTAGCGTGTGCTATGTCGAATAAATTATTTAAATTGTTTTGAAAGTCCTTCTCACGGTGCTTGTAAATATCTTGTGTTTTTTTGGATTTTTTTTGCAACTCTCTCCAAGCATGGTGAAGATCCACAAGTTTCTTTACGCAGTTAGGAATAGCTCTGGTAGGGATTCTAGCTTTTTCCCAGAATATAATACACTCTCGAACGACGAGTTTTGCGCTTTCACTAACACTCAATTTAACTTCACGAATGTTAAAAAAGAGGACTGCAAGAACTTGACGGTTAGACGGTAACTTTGCCCCAGTTATTTGTTAGTTCAAGTCACCTGTGACCAAATAAACGTTATTCTTTCTTTTTCTTTCTTTTTTTCTACTAAGAAAATACTTTTTTTATTGCTTCTTAATTCCACTGCCAATTTTTAAACGTAAAACAATATGTGTTCATCACGAGATTAACTAATAACAAATGACAAATACGGCGAGTACGCGCCGCTATTTCCGCGTAACTTGTATGAACATGATTCGATGCAAGTCGGCACGGGTTTCCGTTCTCCAAATAAGGTAAAAATTGATTCCCGAGTGTTTTAGGTACTAATGAACAAAAGTCAGACCTATGCGTTAAAAAATATAAACTTTGAAAAATAAGGGACACCCTAATACCCATACAAAATAACAGCTTTCGAGTACTAACACTATCTGAACTAAGCCGCGGACAGACGGACAGACAGACTGACGGACGTGGCTAAAAAATTCGTTTGCGTTTCTGATGGGATTTCTCATCGGCAACAATGACGAACTTCCCTTTAGGGGAATGATTTTCAAAAATCGTTCCTTTTCTTCTCCTCCTACCCCTTCCTCACGTTCACACACATAAGGAACTCTTATGCTGTGCGTTGTCTGTCAGTGAATTTAAAATTTTCATTAAGTAGATTTACAAATGTATCAGAATGACAGGGTTATTTTAACATAAAAATAATGAAGTATTTGCTGAATTCATGATCTTTTATTTTTATTCAGACATCAGAAAAGGACGCTTCAGTAGTAAAGAGGTCCTTCACAGCCGCACGCACATTGCCCAGAGATAGACACGGCACCAGCGGCCGGCACAGCGCCGCCGAAGTTCACAACACCTATGATGGGGACCTGACCAGCAACAGCGGTGTTACCGGCGACTGGCAGCTCACCAATTACCGCCACGTTGCCTTCACCGGCGCCGCCGTAAGCAGATCCGATGGCGCCACCGTATGCACCAAGACCGAGGGCACCACCACATCCAGCGCCGAGACCCAAGGCACTACCATAAGCAGAGCCGAGGCCTACAGCAGGGGCTATACCAACAGCTGTTCCTCCATATCCGCAACCGCTGCCGCCGAAGTATTGGCCGAAAACATTCTGTTGGACAAATAAAGATACTTTAGTTAGGAAACCCATCGCTTACTTAGGAAACTTCAAGAACAAGGACTCTCATAGATTGAAGTGGTTCGTAATCGAAAACGAAATTAGTTTATGAGATTTTGAAGTTAAGTTAGAACGTCTACTTCTCTCGAATCAACACAAATTACTTAGATAGACATGTCATTTACTACTAGTAAGGATATAATTTTGAAGCTTACAAATTAAGTCAGGACGAAGCAACAATGGAGGCCTACTATACATACATATTAAAAGTGACTGAAAGAAGTATTAATGAAGAAAGTCTTCCAAAGAATAAAGAAACTAGAAATCGTAAAACACTCACCTGGACCAAGCAAGCTTGGATGCAGAGCAACAGAACAGCGAAGGTAGACATGGTTGATGATTGTTTATGTTCAACGAGAAGCTGAAGAATGAATGCTGTTCCTACTACTAGACCACATTTATATACTGCAAAAGTTTATTATCATAACAACGTGATATTTTGATATATTCTATTAAAACAAAGCCCTTCATACTAAATATTTCAAGGTTACATCACTTACGAAATACTTGCACTTTTCTATTACTCCATATTGCAACTACTGATAAAGGTATGAAAAGTTAATTTCAAAATCCACAAATTGCTGCAACACAACAAGATAAGGACTAAGTTTCAGTATAAGTAGTCGATCGATTCTTGGAAAACTCATTCTCAAGTTCACTTCAACACAAACTACAATGTCAGCCAAGGTGATCCTCATCCTCTGCGCTCAGGCGCTCTTCATCCAGGTGAGAAACGTTTTATTATTATTTTATGTTTTCAATGTATGTGTCAATATCATAAGTTTTTATGATTTTTCCAAGGGTTGCACACTGCGCCCTTCAGATACAGTTTTGTACTTGTGAATTTATGTTCTTTGCTATTTTGTTTTCCACAATGATCATATGCCACTCATGATTCCAGCTTAGTTTTTCACAAATCAACAAAATTGTGATAACATCGAAAGCGTCTGACACACTTGTCTTATGTGTGTCAGACGCTTTACGTGATCGATTAGAATAATCACGCTTGTGTCAGTCGACATCAATGTCGTCTGTGATAAAGAGATATTAATTAACACAATAATGTTTTGTTTACAGATTGTTTTCAGTTCATGTCTTGGTTATGGAGCCATCTCTGCTCCTGCTCTTGTTGCCCCAGGATGTGCTGGTAATGGCTGGGCTGGCAATGGTTTGATGGGAAATGGACTGTTGGGTAATGGCTATGCTGGTAACTGTGTTAACAATGGTTTGATCGGCAATGGCTTGGCTGCTCTAGAGATCATTCCCACCAGTGGCGGTGGACTGCCCGTCTCCAGCATCTCTGCTATTGCGCCCAGTGGCCTCTCCGTAGCGTCTGAGAATGTGTTTGAGGGTGCTCTGTCCGTGGCTGGTGAGCTACCGTTCGCGAGTGCTGTGGCTTTGGAGGGAGTGTTACCAAGTGGCGGTGCTGGCGCCGTCAGCTACAGCTGCGGTAATGGTCTTACTGCTATTGAGAGCATCGCTCCTTCTGCTGCTACCTATGGCGCTGCTGCTGGTGCCTATGGACTCGGCGCTGGCTATGGACTTGGTGCTGCTGCCATTGCTCCTGCCGCTCTCGGCCTCGGCTACGGAGGTCGCGGCTGTGGATGTGGTGTCTACTAAGAACTTACTAAAGAATTACTTAACTTTTCGTCCAAACTGATGATTCAATAAACGGATTTGCAAATTATTTTGTTATATGAATTTACTAATTCCTAGTTACCCAGTCATTTAAAAGTGTTATTTACAATTGGGTATCATATTAAATGTTAATGACAGGTGCCATGCAAATAATACATTTTTGTTATGATGTTTCGTATGCACCAGTACATAATAATTAATTTTGATATTGGCACTTCATAGTTGTAGTTTGATTTCTATGTAGGAAATAAGTAACTATTCGTTTTGACAAATACAGAAAGTGCTAGTAATGCATGTAAAGACATACAAAGATGAGTAAATTATCTTGTGTCAAAAGAGGTGTACAACTGTCTGTAAATTAAACATTGCTCTGACACAGCGTTTTTGGGCTTCAAACAAAACGCGCGTAGTGGAGGTACTGTAGAGATCTTAGCCTGCTTGGTTTTACCATGGAGCCTTTATGGTTATTTTATAAGTTGATGGCATAATTATGAGATAAACACGAGAATATTGAGAACATTAGAAAGTAATAGAGAGTTAGTTTAGCGAGCTGACAGTGTAGGTCATCATTTAAAACCGATTCTAGGAATAATTATTCTTTAAATACAAAAAATATCTATCATAGAACGACCCGGTAATATAAGGACGCAGAGTCCTTAGAGTAGGTACCTACCTACATTATTCATTCTTAAATAGTGAGCCTTTATGTTGCTGCATGTGGGAAATAACACAGATTAAATTCGTGACAATCTAAGAAGTCGGATTTAACAGCTCTAAAAATATTTTGTGTAGTGATGAGAAAAAAAAAATCTGTTGCTTTAAAAACCGATTCACGGGTCATATCGTATATTTAGACTACAATCGACAATTTGTCAACATTGCTTAAAACTGATTCTCGTGGCATATCGTTATGAACGAATGTTTGTAAAACCTACTAGTAGTTGTAATCCGGGTCTGGGTTTTAGTGCATGTGAGTTTAAATGTTTGTAAACGCACCCACGATACAGGAAAAATTCCTAGTATGGGCCAATGTTTAAAAAGAAATAAAAAATAATTTGGATTATGATTTTGATTTTTCGATTTCATACGTAGACGACCATACAAAGTTATCGCAGCATGTAGAATGAGAAACGTCAAATCCGACTTCTTAGCAATCACGTTCACTCACTTGAGAACAATCTAGAACATAATATAAATAATTACACAAAGTTCGTCGTCATCAGTTAAAAACTAAATATAGGTCGGTACAATGGCTTCATTTCTCCAGAAGTGTTCGATCTGTAATTATACATATTCTAAGTTGAGTTTTGAAGGCATTGAAAGAGTGTAGATTTCATATATTAGAGGTATTCTACTCGTATTATAAAGTTGTGCTCATTTAAAAGTATGCATTATATACAAAAAGAAGTACATAATAATACTAATGAAATACCATTGAATTCATGCGAGTCTATTACTTTTTGTTAGGTTTACTGCTCAGAATTTGTGCACAAACGTATCGTGAACTAAAAACTGTCTTCACAAGTAAATTTATACCAGTGCGAAGCCGGGGTGGGTAGCTAGTTTGATATATATCACCACGGATTTCCCTTGTGTTGAATTGAGATTGTGTTGATAAGAATGTATGGGAGAACATGTTTTTCACCTGTAAATTTAAGTTGGTGAACTATTACTCGGTAACTTAGCCTAGCTGTGATAATTTTCCTTTTGACTACGTTATAATATATCCTACTACTGCTGTGAATTTTTTCACATATCTGCATACAACCATTTAGCTGGCAGAGGGGGGACACCCTTGACTCTAACAATAATTAGCACAATATTACGCAAACGGATCCCTTAATCGAAAAATGGTTTCATTTAGGGCTTTATCACAAATCCATAATATTTTTGAACGGCCTATTCAAAGATACGCCAAACCATGGGATATACGGTACCCTATAAAACAAAAACAAAAAGAGATTTTATTTTACCACTTTATTGGCGTGATTAATATGTATACCCATACAAAATAACAGCTTTCGAGTACTAACACTATCTGAACTAAGCCGCGGACAGACGGACAGACAGACTGACGGACGTGGCTAAAAAATTCGTTTGCGTTTCTGATGGGATTTCTCATCGGCAACAATGGTGAACTTCCCTTTAGGGGAATGATTTTCAAAAATCGTTCCTTTTCTTCTCCTCCTACCCCTTCCTCACGTTCACACACATAAGGAACTCTTATGCAACATTTCATGCTTCTAGACCCAGCAGTTTAGGCTGTGCGTTGTCTGTCAGTGAATTTAAAATTTTCATTAAGTAGATTTACAAATGTATCAGAATGACAGGGTTATTTTAACATAAAAATAATGAAGTATTTGCTGAATTCATGATCTTTTATTTTTATTCAGACATCAGAAAAGGACGCTTCAGTAGTAAAGAGGTCCTTCACAGCCGCACGCACATTGCCCAGAGATAGACACGGCACCAGCGGCCGGCACAGCGCCGCCGAAGTTCACAACACCTATGATGGGGACCTGACCAGCAACAGCGGTGTTACCGGCGACTGGCAGCTCACCAATTACCGCCACGTTGCCTTCACCGGCGCCGCCGTAAGCAGCTCCAGGAGCAAAACCGCCACCATAAGCAGATCCAATGGCGCCACCGTAAGCACCAAGACCGAGAGCACTACCATAAGCAGAACCGATGCCTAAAGCAGGGGCTAAACCAACAGCTGGTCCTCCGCATCCGCAACCGCTACCACCGAAGTATTGGCCGAAAACATTCTGTTGGACAAATAAAGATACTTTAGTTAGGAAACCCATCGCTTACTTAGGAAACTTCAAGAACAAGGACTCTCATAGATTGAAGTGGTTCGTAATCGAAAACGAAATTAGTTTATGAGATTTTGAAGTTAAGTTAGAACGTCTACTTCTCTCGAATCAACACAAATTACTTAGACAGACATGTCATGTACTAAGGATATAATTTTGAAGCTGAAAAATTAAGTCAGGACGAAGCAACAATGGAGGTCAACTATACATACATATTTAAATTTTGACTGAAAAAAGTATTAATGAAGAAAGTCTTCCAAAGAATAAAGAAACACAAAATCGTAAAACACTCACCTGGACCAAGCAAGCTTGGATGCAGAGCAACAGAACAGCGAAGGTAGACATGGTTGATGATTGTTTATGTTCAACGAGAAGCTGAAGAATGAATGCTGTTCCTACTACTAGACCACATTTATATACTGCAAAAGTTTCTTATCATAACAACGTGATATTTTGATATATTCTATTAAAACAAAAGCCCTTCATACTAAATATTTCAAGGTTACATCACTTACGAAATACATGCACTTTTCTATTACTCCATATTGCAACTACTGATAAAGGTATGAAAAGTTAATTTCAAAATCCACAAATTGCTGCAACACAACAAGATAAGGACTAAGTTTCAGTATAAGTAGTCGATCGATTCTTGGAAAACTCATTCTCAAGTTCACTTCAACACAAACTACAATGTCAGCCAAGGTGATCCTCATCCTCTGCGCCCAGGCGCTCTTCATCCAGGTGAGAAAAGTTTTATTATTATTTTATGTTTTCAATGTATGTGTCAATATCAAAAGTTTTTATGATTTTTCCAAGGGTTGCACACTGCGCCCTCAGATACAGTTTTGTACTTGTGAATTTATGTTCTTTGCTATTTTGTTTTCCACAATGATCATATGCCACTCATGATTCCAGCTTAGTTTTTCACAAATCAACAAAATTGTGATAACATCGAAAGCGTCTGACACACTTGTCTTATGTGTGTCAGACGCTTTACGTGATCGATTAGAATAATCACGCTTGTGTCAGTCGTCATCAATGTCGTCTGTGATAAAGAGATATTAATTAACACAATAATGTTTTGTTTACAGATTGTTTTCAGTTCATGTCTTGGTTATGGAGCCATCTCTGCTCCTGCTCTTGTTGCCCCAGGATGTGCTGGTAATGGCTGGGCTGGCAATGGTTTGATGGGAAATGGACTGTTGGGTAATGGCTATGCTGGTAACTGTGTTAACAATGGTTTGATCGGCAATGGCTTGGCTGCTCTAGAGATCATTCCCACCAGTGGCGGTGGACTGCCCGTCTCCAGCATCTCTGCTATTGCGCCCAGTGGCCTGTCCGTAGCGTCTGAGAATGTGTTTGAGGGTGCTCTGTCCGTGGCTGGTGAGCTACCGTTCGCGAGTGCTGTGGCTTTGGAGGGAGTGTTACCAAGTGGCGGTGCTGGCGCCGTCAGCTACAGCTGCGGTAATGGTCTTACTGCTATTGAGAGCATCGCTCCTTCTGCTGCTACCTATGGCGCTGCTGCTGGTGCCTATGGACTCGGCGCTGGCTATGGACTTGGTGCTGCTGCCATTGCTCCTGCCGCTCTCGGCCTCGGCTACGGAGGTCGCGGCTGTGGATGTGGTGTCTACTAAAAACTTACTAAAGAATTACTTAACTTTTCGTCCAAACTGATGATTCAATAAACGGATTTGCAAATTATTTTGTTATATGAATTTACTCATTCCTAGTTACCCAGTCATTTAAAAGTGTTATTTACAATTGGGTATCATATTAAATGTTAATGACAGGTGCCATGCAAATAATACATTTTTGTTATGATGTTTCGTATGCACCAGTACATAATAATTAATTTTGATATTGGCACTTCATAGTTGTAGTTTGATTTCTATGTAGGAAATAAGTAACTATTCGTTTTGACAAATACAGAAAGTTCTAGTAATGCATGTAAAGACATACAAAGATGAGTAAATTATCTTGTGTCAAAAGAGGTGTACAACTGTCTGTAAATTAAACATTGCTCTGACACAGCGTTTTTGGGCTTCAAACAAAACGCGCGTAGTGGAGGTACTGTAGAGATCTTAGCCTGCTTGGTTTTACCATGGAGCCTTTATGGTTATTTTATAAGTTGATGGCATAATTATGAGATAAACACGAGAATATTGAGAACATTAGAAAGTAATAGAGAGTTAGTTTAGCGAGCTGACAGTGTAGGTCATCATTTAAAACTGATTCTAGAAATAATTATTCTTTAAATATAAAATATATCTTTCTTAGAACGACCCGGTAATATAAGGACGCGGAGTCCTTAGAGTACCTACCTACATTATTCATTCATTAATAGTGAGCCTTTATTTATGTTGCTGCATGTGGGAAATAACACAGATTACATTCGTGACAATCTAAGAAGTCGGATTTAACAGCTCTAAAAATATTTTGTGTAGTGATGAGAAAAAAAAAATCTGTTGCTTTAAAAACCGATTCACGGGTCATATCGTATATTTAGACTACAATCGACAATTTGTCAACATTGCTTAAAACTGATTCTCGAGGCATATCGTTATGAACGAATGTTTGTAAAACCTACTAGTAGTTGTAATCCGGGTCTGGGTTTTAGTGCATGTGAGTTTAAATGTTTGTAAACGCAGCCACGATACAGGAAAAATTCCTAGTATGGGCCAATGTTTAAAAGGAAATAAAAAATAATTAGGATTATGATTTTGATTTTTCGATTTCATACGTAGACGACCATACAAAGTTATCGCAGCATGTAGAATGAGAAACGTCAAATCCGACTTCTTAGATTGTCACTCACTTGAGAACAATCTAGAACATAATATACATAATTACACAAAGTTCGTCGTCATCAGTTACAAACTAAATATAGGTAGGTACAATGGCTTCATTTCTCCAGAAGTGTTCGATCTGTAATTTAGTTTATTTTATTTGTATATGTGTATTAGTATCAATAAAACTATATAAATTCTCTTAATCAAGAAGTTAGTATTTTAGTCATTAGTTTTGTACCCTACCACTGTTTTTATATTTAACCCAAAGGTTGACTGGTAGAGAATGCCTTGTGGCATTAAGTCCGCCTATGTACCACTATTGTACATGAAGTTTAAATAAATAAATAAATAATCTGTACCTAAGTTATAAAACGTTCATATTTTATTGACTATTCCACTAGATGCTTTTTTACCAGTGGTAGACGCTTCCCCTGTCCTTAGTTCGTCTTTTAATAATGCTACACTCCAAGTCACATACTTATTTATCTAGTTTTCGATTAATTTGTGATCGTTTAATGTGTAATCTTTTAATGTGTAATGTTTGAATGTATTATATTATGAATTCTTATGTTTAATTCTATAATTTCATCTATAATTTGTAATGGTTGATATGGGAATAACTTCCTGAAATAAATGATTATTATTATTATTTTATATACGTTTATATATCTCGGGACCCTGGGGTTCCGGACCTTTGGAAGGCGTACCCGGGGCCGGAGGCAACTCGCAGAGGCCCGTTAGACGCTTTTTAATTAAATGAGGCACCAACCGACGATTATCCCTGTACGCACTACGCAAGTGCACCCAAGGACAACCCCCGGTTGGTGTAAGACTATTGTAGGATATGGAAACAAAGATATTGGACTATGGGTTTGGGTGGTTAAAATGGACTGGTTACCTAAAACATGGAAAGACTATGGCCCCTGCCTGATCAATGTTTTTTTACACACGGATAAAATGGCAGGGGGTGACTTGCACACTCAATAATGGGCCCCCAAAAACGGTCGCTAGCACAAAATGACGTAGCGACAAGGGAGCAACATGTCCTGAGGTGCTCGAGGAGTGGAGAGGTATTCCACGGCTCTCAGAACAATCCCAGAGCCCGGAAGATGGTCAAGATCCCTACAAGCACTTACTGGAATACTTCCTTCCTCCGAGCACGTTTGCTCTTGTGAATCTCCCCTCAAGCCGGCCAATAAAGGCAAGAATGAGGTGGGAGCTCAGTTCCTCGTCAGTGTTGAACACTGACGAGGAACTGGGCTAGTTTATTGGCCGGCTGGAGTGACTCCAGCCGGCCAATAAAGGCAAGCCAGAGATGAGGAACATGACTTCTCCCGGGAGATAGGGTCCGTGGGGTCGCAACTGCCCAACAGCTCGCCACATGCTGCCCTGCGGATTTCTGTATCTCTCTTGGTCTGGCTCCTCACCCTAGACATGTTCCGGTAAAGTAAACTCTCCCGGCACAGACCTAGAGTTCAGAGCGCGCAAGCCCCATCACGACGTCAACGTAGAGATACGGCGGTGGGGTTATTATTATTATTATTAAAAGTAAACATAAACAAAACAATGGCGGTTTGTCGATGGACCACTGTGCTGCCACCTATGACGAGCTTTCAGTTTTGAACCCCATTTCTGTGACACCTAATTTTGTCTACAATTTAAATTTTGTGGAATTGTGGAATGGTAAAGTTTTATGGAACTGGGCCCTGGCCTTTTCTCAAAGCTTGTCGCAGTAAGTAAGCTAGGGCACCCAACAAAATGGGTTAGGTAAGGTTAGAACTGCGACTAACTGCACCTACATGCGGCCAAGCTGGTCGCAATTAATTGTCTATTAAGAAGTTTAAGACAACAAAATGGGAATTATTTAAGGCTCGCAAAAACAGATACATTTATTTTATAAGAGGGTCCAATTATATTTTTGGAACATCAAAATGAGAATTATTTTGTTCGATTAAATACACGCCGTTTAAAATATGGCTAAGTATGGTATGGATAAGTATCTATATGCTTTGTGTATGTGTATTTATTGTATATACATATGTAAGTGGTACACCACTGACTACCTGCAGTATTGTCTCTCCTTCTACTTTTTGATCCATCCAAAGGTTGTCTGTCAAAGATCGCTTTTAGCGATAAGACCGCCCATTGTGACACCCTATGTAACAGTTCTACATTTATATCTGTAATTTTTATGGTGTACATAATAAAGAGTACCTATTCTATTCTACGAGTATATCAAGCAACGACATGAATGAGTTTAAACATAAGCTTTTTACATTATTGACTGGCAAGGCGTATTAATGACTTTATCTTAATGACAAATTAATCTATTTTTAGGGTTTCGTAGTCAACAAGGAACCCTTATTATAGTTTCGCCATGTCCGTCTGTCTGTCTGTCCGCGGTTTACCTCAAAAACTATTGGTACTAGAAAATTGTAATTTGGCATGAGTATACACGTTAACGACGCCAAAAAAGTGGTAAAATAAAATTTAAAAAAAAAAAAAAAAAAAACAATTAGTTAGGGTACCTCGCCACATGTAAAGTGGGGATGATAATTTTTTTTCCCTCCTTCTCATAGTGTGGGATATTTTTGGATAGGTCTTTCAAAAATATTGGGAAGACCGTTTCTTGGATAAGTAAACCGTTCGTGACTTATCAAGCTTTAAAGTACCAATTTCCGTTAGAGTCAAGTGTCCCCCCCTCTACCAACTTAACGGTTGTAGTTAGAAATTCAAATGTCACAGCAGTAGTACCTGTATATAACGAAGTTAAAAGTCAAACTATCACAGCTAAGTAGGCTTTACAATTTACCGAGTAATTGGCGACCAACTTACATTCAGATTCTAAATGTAAACTACATTTATAGGTATTGATAGCCACTTTATTAGCAAGCTTTGTGTATCAGAATGGTAACTAGTAGTTTACTATGTATGAAAGTCCCTAAGAATATGGTGTGTAGGGCAAGGATTTTATAAAGAAAAGCACAGAAAGACAAGACTAGGCATTTATTTCAATTTGAGCTTGTCAAGGTAACGTTACTGAGAAAGCTAGTTGTCCGTTCCAAAACTAGGTCTTCGTGGAGAAGAACGGAATAGAAACTCCACGGAAACAGCATTAAGTATTCTCTCATAAATTACCGTTATCTCAAAACAGATAATTCTATCTATTGGACCTTTACTCAGATTAATAGCAACATTATTATAATAATATAAAGGTAGGAACATGAGTATTCCATTAAACAATTTAACACATTACCAATATTGGCAATAATATACTTTACACAACAACATAATCATAACAGGCAATAATTAAGGTATAATATCAAATTACTTAACTTACGTGACACCTGGACGACACAAAAAACAGTAGAAAATATGTTCTCCCATACATTCTGTATAGAAAAACATGATTTTCAATTACATGATAAGTTTGTTCTTGGGATAAATTCATCCCAACTACGGAACCCTTCATTGTGCGTGGTAGGATACGCACTTGGCCGGTTTTTTTTTTAATATAAAATCTGTACAATTTTACCCTAAGTTCACAAAATAAATAAGTTTAAATTTGAAGTTTGAAAACTTGGTAAAATAACAAGTTCATCAAACCTAAAGGAAGTTTAATCACAGAATTCAAGAGCTTAAACACTAAGGGAAACTGGGTATGTAAATTCATTTAACAAAATAATTGCAAATCATTTTATTGAATCATCGATCGGTTCGGACAGAACGTTATTTTTTTTTAAGTTTTCAGTAGACACCACATCCACAGCCCCGACCTCCATAGCCGAGTCCAAGAGCTGCAGGAGTGATGGCAGCAGCGCCAAGTCCATAGCCAGCGCCGAGTCCATAGGCACCACCAGCACCATACGCACCAGCAGCGCCATAGCCAGCAGCAGAAGGAGCGATGCTCTCAATGGCAGTAACACCGTTACCGCAGCTGTAGCTGACGGCGCCAGCACCGCCACTTGGTAACAATCCCTCCAAAGCCACAGCACTCACGAACGGCAGCTCACCAGCCACGGACAGAGCACCCTCAAACACATTCTCAGACGCTAAGGAGAGGCCACTGGGCGCAATAGCAGAGATGCTGGAGACGGGCAGTCCACCGCCACTGGTGGGAATGATCTCTAGAGCAGCCAAGCCATTGCCGATCAAACCATTGTTAGCGCAGTTACCAGCATAGCCATTACCAATCAGTACATTTCCCACCAAACCATTGCCAGCCCAGCCATTACCAGCACATCCTGGGGCAACAAGAGCAGGAGCAGCGATGGCTCCATAACCAAGACATGAACTGAAAGCAGTCTGTAAACAATAAATTATTGTATTAGTAAAAATGCGTTTATCAGCAGACGACGGCGATGTCTTGAAACATGTTTCTTTAATATTTTATCGATCACGTAACTTAATGTGTGTCAAACGTATGTATTTTTTGTAATTACATAGGTGATAGTGAAAAATTTAGTGAGAATTACGTTACAAGTTGTGTGTCTACTCTAGGTGCGATAGAGTTTGGGATTCAAGATTTTCCCAAATGTAACTTGAAGCAGTAGATTCCCTCTTAGTAGTACAATTGTTTTCTGAACAAATAAATTACCTACGAAGGTCATAACATAAGTCAGAAACACATACATTTTCTGGTAATTCACTAAAATTCGAACCTCAGAATATATTATCCCGGTAAATGTAGTAAAAGCAATAAGAACACAGTAATTATAAAAAGTAGAAAATATTTCTCACCTGGATGAAGAGCGCCTGAGCGCAGAGGACGAGGATCACCTTGGCTGACATTGTAGTTTGTGTTGAAGCGAACTTGAGAATGAGTTGTCCAAGAATTGACCGACTACTTATACTGAAACGTAGTCCTTATCTAGTTGTGTTGCAGCAATATTTGACATTTACTTTTTAAACTTTCTATTGGTGGTTGCTAAACAAAGAAATACGTGCATTTTCTTTACTTTTTCATTTAATGTTCTGTTTTTAAAAAGGAAATAGTTAAAAAGTATGTGGTGTTGATAAGTACTTTAGCACTATATAAACACGGTGTAAGTCTTTTGAAAGCATCAGTCTTCAGCTTCTCGTTGAGCTTACGAATACACCAAACATGTCTACCTTCACCGTTCTGTTGCTCTGCATCCAAGCTTGCTTGGTCCAGGTGAGTGTTTTACTATTACCGATATTTTTATTTTCTGATAAACTTCCTCCATTGTTGCTGCCATATTTTGTAAGCTTCCAAATTTAGTCCTTTGTACATGTCTCCTGTACCTATGTAATTTGTATTGCTTTGAGAGAAGAAGACGTTCTACCTTAACTTCAGAATCTCATAAACTAAATTCATTTTCAATTACGAACCTCTCCAAACTGTGAATGTTATTGTTCTTGAGGTTTGCTCAACAAGAGATAAGTTTCCTATCGATTGAATCTAATTTCTTTCCAACAGAATGTTTTCGGCCAATACTTCGGCGGCAGTGGTTGCGGATGCGGAGGACCAGCTGTTGGTATAGCCCCTGCTGTAGGCCTCGGCTCTGCTTATGGTAGTGCCTTGGGTCTCGGCGCTGGATGTGGTGGTGCCCTCGGTCTTGGTGCATACGGTGGCGCCATCGGATCTGCTTACGGCGGCGCCGGTGAAGGCAACGTGGCGGTCATTGGTGAGCTGCCAGTTGCCGGTAACACCGCTGTTGCTGGTCAGGTCCCCATCATAGGTGTCGTGAGCTTCGGCGGCGCTGTGCCGGCTGCTGGTGCCGTGTCTATCTCCGGACAATGCGCATGCGGCTGTGGCTCTCCTCTTTACTACTGAAGCGTCCTATTCTGATGTCGATTTTCAAATAATAATATACGATTACGAAATAAGTCAATCTTTAATTAAATCCTCAAATCAACCTGAAGCGTTTAAGCGTAAATGTATCGGAAATTTACAAATATGTAATAAAAATATGGTGATGGATAAATGAATCCATCATCATTTCAAAGCGTTCTTTTTATTGAAGGGAAAACTTCTTTAGGCGCGTTGAGCACTTTTTGGGTGAAAAAAAAAAAAAAAAAAAAATCATGGAACTCGCGTCATCGTCACCGAACGCTTTCCATGAGCTATATGTATACTGTGTATATATGTGTACTTTTTGGGAGAACAAAAATCATGGAACTAGGACTACTTAGTTTTCATTTCTATCGGCAGTCCTGACTGCCCCGTTTTTATTAGCAATAGTTTTGTTTGTGGTAGTACCCGCATCACAAATATTTCGTTTTTGGAGACGCCTAGATTTACAAATGTGCTTTCCAAGGTAAAGTTACTTTATGGTCATTCATAGTAATATTTTACCTATTTCTTGATGACTTAGACTGGCTGTCACAAGATGTAGGTACAAGCACGCTTTTTCAAAACAATTTTTATAGTATGTCTTTCAATATCTATAACCAAATAAGTACATATTTAAACAAATCGGAGAGGTACCCATTAGAGAGCTCCTTATCAATTTGAACTCAGAATTTGAATGTCTAGAATCATACAATTTTTTTCGTTAGCTGCATCCGACTTCGAAAATTAAAGTTATGTTTCACTTTTTAGTCTTTTTTTTTTAAGTTGTATTTTGTATTTTTTTTTTTGTAAAAAAGTTTTTAATTTTATTTTTTTTATTTTTTGTTTACAATCAATGTTTCATATACTATTTATTTATTTATTAAAACTTTATGCACAAGTAAAAAAATACTGTACAAAGGCGGACTTAATGCCTGAGGAATTTTCTACCAATCAACCTAAGGGTGATGCAGAGATACAAACAACTTATTCCGCAAATGTTTTATTTTATAAACACTTGCATTACAAACATTTATCTAACAAATACTTGTCTGTACAAATGTTTCGCATGATATTTAATCATTTATACATTTTTCATTTCATATTTAAATTCTTATAGAAAAATCATGTTTATACTAAATATCATTTTAAAATCAATTTTCTAAGCCAGTCACAAACTGATCATGACATTTTTTTCGTCTTCCGCGCTACGGTAAGTGCAACCCCTTCGCCATTATGGCGAGGTTCTTCAAGTTAACCTCCAGGGAATGTAATTTTAATGTCATTTTATTTAGAAACGGTTGTTATTTAACACGTGGAAAAATTATATGTTGCTTTTGAGACTTTTCTGTAGGTACGTTGGGTACTCGTTACATAATTAGATTAAGTTCACTCGATAGAAAAAAAAAAAAACTAAACATACCCTTATTTTGTAGATTAAAATAATTTAATTTCAATATTATACCACATTATGTATTGAAAATCATATCAAAATAAACGTCTATGATGATATAATCTCCGTCGGGATTAACATTGTTAATATCGTGAAACATAATTTTCAACCCACAATTTTCTCGCGCCCAACGGTCACCTCAAGAAGAAAATTGCACGCTCGAAGAACCTCGCCTTATGTAAAACAAAATTTTTAACAAAAAAAAAAAAAAAATTACAGCCGACTTAAAAAAAAAATACATTAAAAAGTGAAAAGTAACACGCTGTATATACTACTTCTGTGATTTTTTTCACATATCCAAGTACAACCATTTAGCTGGTAGGGGGGATACACTTAACTCTAACAAAAATTAGCACTTTAAAGCCTAATATTTCAGAAACGGATGCCTTAATCGAAAAATTGTTTTCATAAACCCGCAATATTTTTGAAAAACCCAGGTAGGCGAAAAATAAAACATCCCCACTACATGTACAGGAGGTATCCTAAATAATATTTTTTTTCATTATTTTATTTTAGCACTGTCGGCGTGATTAATATGTATATTATAGTATCTGTTTATTACAGATATGGTTAATATATCACTCTACTTACGTTTTTCTTTCCATTTATCATACTTTTTATTAGTTTTTCATCATTTTACACAATTTTATTCTTTAAACGACATCGGCAATCGGCACAATCGGACAAACGGCATCTAGTGGAATAGTCATTCCACTAGATGCTTTTTTACCAGTGGTAGATGCTTCCCCGGTCCTTAGTTCGTCTTTTAACTTACACTCCAAGTCACATACTTATTTATCTAGTTTTCGATTAATTTGTGATCGTTTAATGTGTAATCTTTTAATGTGTAATGTTTGAATGTATTATATTATGAATCCTTATGTTTAATTCTATAATTTCATATATAATTTGTAATAGTTGATATGGGAATAACTTCCTGAAATAAATGATTATTATTATTATTTTATATACGTTTATATATCTCGGGACCCTGGGGTTCCGGACCTTTGGAAGGCGTACGAGGGGCCGAAGCCAACTCGCAGAGGCCCGTTAGACGCTTTTTAATTAAATGAGGCACCAACCGACGATTATCTCTGTACGCATTACGCAAGTGCACCCAAGGACAACCCCCGGTTGGTATAAGACTATTGTAGGATATGGAAACAAAGATATTGGACTATGGGTTTGCGTGGTTAAAATGGACTGGTTACCTAAAACATAGAAGGACTATGGCCCCTGCCTGATCAATGTTTTTTTACACACGGATAAAATGGCAGGGGGTGAATTGCACACTCAATAATGGGCCCCCAAAAACGGTCGCTAGCACATAGTGACGTAGCGACAAGGGAGCAACATGTCCTGAGGTGCTCGAGGAGTGGAGAGGTATTCCACGGCTCTCAGAACAATCCCAGAGCCCGGAAGATGGTCAAGATCCCTACAAGCACTTACTGGAATACTTCCTTCCTCCGAGCACGTTTGCTCTTGCGAATCTCCACTCAAGCCGGCCAATAAAGGCAAGAATGAGGTGGGAGCTCAGTTCCTCGTCAGTGTTGAACACTGACGAGGAACTGGGCTAGTTTATTGGCCGGCTGGAGTGACTCCAGCCGGCCAATAAAGGCAAGCCAGAGATGAGGAACATGACTTCTCCCGGGAGATAGGGTCCGTGGGGTCGCAACTGCCCAACAGCTCGCCACATGCTGCCCTGCGGGTTTCTGTATCTCTCTTGGTCTGGCTCCTCACCCTAGACATGTTCCGGTAAAGTAAACTCTCCCGGCACAGACCTAGAGATCGGAGCGCTAGCCCCACCACGACGTCAACGTAGAAATACGGCGGTGGGGTTATTATTATTATTATTAAAAGTAAACATAAACAAAACAATGGCGGTTTGTCGATGGACCACTGTGCTGCCACCTATGACGAGCTTTCAGTTTTGAACCCCATTTCTGTGACACCTAATTTTGTCTACAATTTAAATTTTGTGGAATTGTGGACTGGTAAAGTTTTATGGAACTGGGCCCTGGCCTTTTCTCAAAGCTTGTCGCAGTAAGTAAGCTAGGGCACCCAACAAAATGGGTTAGGTAAGGTTAGAACTGCGACTAACTGCACCTACATGCGGCCAAGCTGGTCGCAATTAATTGTCTATTAAGAAGTTTAAGACAACAAAATGGGAATTATTTAAGGCTCGCAAAAACAGATACATTTATTTTATAAGAGGGTCCAATTATATTTTTGGAACATCAAAATGAGAATTATTTTGTTCGATTAAATACACGCCGTTTAAAATATGGCTAAGTATGGTATGGATAAGTATCTATATGCTTTGTGTATGTGTATTTATTGTATATATGTAAGTGGTACACCACTGACTACCTGCAGTATTGTCTCTCCTTCTACTTTTTGATCCATCCAAAGGTTGTCTGTAAAAGATCGCTTTTAGCGATAAGACCGCCCATTGTGACACCCTATGTAACAGTTCTACATTTATATCTGTAATTTTTATGGTGTACATAATAAAGAGTACCTATTCTATTCTACGAGTATATCAAGCAACGACATGAATGAGTTTAAACATAAGCTTTTTACATTATTGACTGGCAAGGCGTATTAATGACTTTATCTTAATGACAAATTAATCTATTTTTAGGGTTTCGTAGTCAACAAGGAACCCTTATAGTTTCGCCATGTCCGTCTGTCTGTCTGTCCGCGGTTTACCTCAAAAACTATTGGTACTAGAAAATTGTAATTTGGCATGAGTATACACGTTAATGACGCCAAAAAATGGTAAATTAAAAATTTGAAAAAAAAAAAAAAAAAAACAATTATTTAGGGTACCTCGCCACATGTAAAGTGGGGATGATAATTTTTTTTTTCCTCCTTCTCATAGTGTGGGATATTTTTGGATAGGTCTTTCAAAAATATTAGGGGTTTGGGAAGACCGTTTCTTGATTAAGTAAACCGTTCGTGACTTATCAAGCTTTAAAGTACCAATTTCCGTTAGAGTCAAGTGTCCCCCCCCTCTACCAACTTAACGGTTGTAGTTAGAAATTCAAATGTCACAGCAGTATATACCTGTATATAACGAAGTTAAAAGTCAAACTATCACAGCTAAGTAAGCTTTACAATTTACCGAGTAATTGGCGACCAACTTACATTTACAGTAGAAAATATGTTCTCCCATACATTCTGTATAGGAAAACATGATTTTCAACTACACGATAAGTTTGTTCTTGGGATAAATTCATCCCAACTACGGAACCCTTGATTGTGCGTGATCCGACACGCACTTGGCTGGTTTAAAAAAAAATATAAAATCTGTAATAATTTTACCCTAAGTTCACAAAATAAATAAGTTTAAATTTGAAATTTGAAAACTTGGTAAAATAACAAGTTCATCAAACTTAGAGGAAGTTTAATCACAGAATTCAAGAGCTTAAACACTAAGGGAAACTGGGTATGTAAATTCATTTAACAAAATAATTGCAAATCATTTTATTGAATCATCGATCGGTTCGGACGGAACGTTATTTTTTTTAAAGTTTTCAGTAGACACCACATCCACAGCCCTGACCTCCATAGCCGAGTCCAAGAGCTGCAGGAGTGATGGCAGCAGCGCCAAGTCCATAGCCAGCGCCGAGTCCATAGGCACCACCAGCAGCGCCATAGGTAGCAGCAGAAGGAGCGATGCTCGCAATGGCAGTAACACCGTTACCGCAGCTGTAGCTGACGGCGCCAGCACCGCCACTTGGTAACAATCCCTCCAAAGCCACAGCACTCACGAACGGCAGCTCACCAGCCACGGACAGAGCACCCTCAAACACATTCTCAGACGCTACGGAGAGGCCACTGGGCGCAATAGCAGAGATGCTGGAGACGGGCAGTCCACCGCCACTGGTGGGAATGATCTCTAGAGCAGCCAAGCCATTGCCGATCAAACCATTGTTAGCGCAGTTACCAGCATAGCCATTACCAATCAGTCCATTTCCCACCAAACCATTGCCAGCCCAGCCATTACCAGCACATCCTGGGGCAACAAGAGCAGGAGCAGCGATGGCTCCATAACCAAGACATGAACTGAAAGCAGTCTGTAAACAAGAAATTATTGTATTAGTAAAAATGCGTTTATCAGCAGACGACGGCGATGTCTTGAAACATGTTTCTTTAATATTTTATCGAAAACGTAACGTAATGTGTGTCAAACGTATGTATTTTTTGTAATTGCATAGGTGATAGTGAAAAATTTAGTGAGAATTACGTTACAAGTTGTGTGTCTACTCTAGGTGCGATAGAGTTTGGGATTCAAGATTTTCCCAAATGTAACTTGAAGCAGTAGATTCCCTCTTAGTAGTACAATTGTTTTCTGAACAAATAAATTACCTACGAAGGTCATAACATAAGTCAGAAACACATACATTTTCTGGTAATTCACTAAAATTCGAACCTCAGAATATATTATCCCGGTAAATGTAGTAAAAGCAATAAGAACACAGTAATTATAAAAAGTAGAAAATATTTCTCACCTGGATGAAGAGCGCCTGAGCGCAGAGGACGAGGATCACCTTGGCTGACATTGTAGTTTGTGTTGAAGCGAACTTGAGAATGAGTTGTCCAAGAATTGACCGACTACTTATACTGAAACGTAGTCCTTATCTAGTTGTGTTGCAGCAATATTTGACATTTACTTTTTAAACTTTCTATTGGTGGTTGCTAAACAAAGAAATACGTGCATTTTCTTTACTTTTTCATTTAATGTTCTGTTTTTAAAAAGGAAATAGTTAAAAAGTATGTGGTGTTGATAAGTACTTTAGCACTATATAAACACGGTGTAAGTCTTTTGAAAGCATCAGTCTTCAGCTTCTCGTTGAGCTTACGAATACACCAAACATGTCTACCTTCACCGTTCTGTTGCTCTGCATCCAAGCTTGCTTGGTCCAGGTGAGTGTTTTACTATTACCGATATTTTTATTTTCTGATAAACTTCCTCCATTGTTGCTGCCATATTTTGTAAGCTTCCAAATTTAGTCCTTTGTACATGTCTCCTGTACCTATGTAATTTGTATTGCTTTGAGAGAAGAAGACGTTCTACCTTAACTTCAGAATCTCATAAACTAAATTCATTTTCAATTACGAACCTCTCCAAACTGTGAATGTTATTGTTCTTGAGGTTTGCTCAACAAGAGATAAGTTTCCTATCGATTGAATCTAATTTCTTTCCAACAGAATGTTTTCGGCCAATACTTCGGCGGCAGTGGTTGCGGATGCGGAGGACCAGCTGTTGGTATAGCCCCTGCTGTAGGCCTCGGCTCTGCTTATGGTAGTGCCTTGGGTCTCGGCGCTGGATGTGGTGGTGCCCTCGGTCTTGGTGCATACGGTGGCGCCATCGGATCTGCTTACGGCGGCGCCGGTGAAGGCAACGTGGCGGTCATTGGTGAGCTGCCAGTTGCCGGTAACACCGCTGTTGCTGGTCAGGTCCCCATCATAGGTGTCGTGAGCTTCGGCGGTGCTGTGCCGGCTGCTGGTGCCGTGTCTATCTCCGGACAATGCGCATGCGGCTGTGGCTCTCCTCTTTACTACTGAAGCGTCCTATTCTGATGTCGATTTTCAAATAATAATATACGATTACGAAATAAGTCAATCTTTAATTAAATCCTCAAATCAACCTGAAGCGTTTAGGCGTAAATGTATCGGAAATTTACAAATATGTAATAAAAATATGGTGTTGGATAAATGAATCCATCATCATTTCAAAGCGTTCTTTTTATTGAAGGGAAAACTTCTTTAGGCGCGTTGAGCACTTTTTGGGTGAAAAAAAAAAAAAAAAAAAAACATGGAACTCGCGTCATCGTCACCGAACGCTTTCCATGAGCTATATGTATACTGTGTATATATGTGTACTTTTTGGGAGAACAAAAATCATGAAACTAGGACTACTTAGTTTTCATTTCTATCGGCAGTCCTGACTGCCCCGTTTTTATTAGCAATAGTTTTGTTTGTGGTAGTACCCGCATCACAAATATTTCGTTTTTGGAGACGCCTAGATTTACAAATGTGCTTTCCAAGGTAAAGTTACTTTATGGTCATTCATAGTAATATTTTACCTATTTCTTGATGACTTAGACTGGCTGTCACAAGATGTAGGTACAAGCACGCTTTTTCAAAACAATTTTTATAGTATGTCTTTCAATATCTATAACCAAATAAGTACATATTTAAACAAATCGGAGAGGTACCCATTAGAGAGCTCCTTATCAATTTGAACTCAGAATTTGAATGTCTAGAATCATACAATTTTTTTCGTTAGCTGCATCCGACTTCGAAAATTAAAGTTATGTTTCACTTTTTAGTCTTTTTTTTTTAAGTTGTATTTTGTATTTTTTTTTTGTAAAAAAGTTTTTAATTTTATTTTTTTTATTTTTTGTTTACAATCAATGTTTCATATACTATTTATTTATTTATTAAAACTTTATGCACAAGTAAAAAAATACTGTACAAAGGCGGACTTAATGCCTGAGGAATTTTCTACCAATCAACCTAAGGGTGATGCAGAGATACAAACAACTTATTCCGCAAATGTTTTATTTTATAAACACTTGCATTACAAACATTTATCTAACAAATACTTGTCTGTACAAATGTTTCGCATGATATTTAATCATTTATACATTTTTCATTTCATATTTAAATTCTTATAGAAAAATCATGTTTATACTAAATATCATTTTAAAATCAATTTTCTAAGCCAGTCACAAACTGATCATGACATTTTTTTCGTCTTCCGCGCTACGGTAAGTGCAACGCCTTCGCCATTATGGCGAGGTTCTTCAAGTTAACCTCCAGGGAATGTAATTTTAATGTCATTTTATTTAGAAACGGTTGTTATTTAACACGTGGAAAAATTATATGTTGCTTTTGAGACTTTTCTGTAGGTACGTTGGGTACTCGTTACATAATTAGATTAAGTTCACTCGATAGAAAAAAAAAAAAACTAAACATACCCTTATTTTGTAGATTAAAATAATTTAATTTCAATATTATACCACACTATGTATTGAAAATCATATCAAAATATACGTCTATGATGATATAATCTCCGTCGGGATTAACATTGTTAATATCGTGAAACATAATTTTCAACCCACAATTTTCTCGCGCCCAACGGTCACCTCAAGAAGAAAATTGCACGCTCGAAGAACCTCGCCTTATGTAAAACAAAATTTTTAACAAAAAAAAAAAAAAATTACAGCCGACTTAAAAAAAAATACATTAAAAAGTGAAAAGTAACACGCTGTATATACTACTTCTGTGATTTTTTTCACATATCCAAGTACAACCATTTAGCTGGTAGGGGGGATACACTTAACTCTAACAAAAATTAGCACTTTAAAGCCTAATATTTCAGAAACGGATGCCTTAATCGAAAAATTGTTTTCATAAACCCGCAATATTTTTGAAAAACCCAGGTAGGCGAAAAATAAAACATCCCCACTACATGTACAGGTGGTATCCTAAATAATATTTTTTTTCATTATTTTATTTTAGCACTGTCGGCGTGATTAATATGTATATTATAGTATCTGTTTATTACAGATATGGTTAATATATCACTCTACTTACGTTTTTCTTTCCATTTATCATACTTTTTATTAGTTTTTCATCATTTTACACAATTTTATTCTTTAAACGACATCGGCAATCGGCACAATCGGACAAACGGCATCTAGTGGAATAGTCATTCCACTAGATGCTTTTTTACCAGTGGTAGATGCTTCCCCGGTCCTTAGTTCGTCTTTTAACGTACACTCCAAGTCACATACTTATTTATCTAGTTTTCGATTAATTTGTGATCGTTTAATGTGTAATCTTTTAATGTGTAATGTTTGAATGTATTATATTATGAATCCTTATGTTTAATTCTATAATTTCATATATAATTTGTAATAGTTGATATGGGAATAACTTCCTGAAATAAATGATTATTATTATTATTTTATATACGTTTATATATCTCGGGACCCTGGGGTTCCGGACCTTTGGAAGGCGTACGAGGGGCCGAAGCCAACTCGAGAGGCCCGTTAGACGCTTTTTAATTAAATGAGGCACCAACCGACGATTATCTCTGTACGCATTACGCAAGTGCACCCAAGGACAACCCCCGGTTGGTATAAGACTATTGTAGGATATGGAAACAAAGATATTGGACTATGGGTTTGCGTGGTTAAAATGGACTGGTTACCTAAAACATGGAAGGACTATGGCCCCTGCCTGATCAATGTTTTTTTACACACGGATAAAATGGCAGGGGGTGACTTGCACACTCAATAATGGGCCCCAAAAACGGTCGCCAGCACATAGTGACGTAGCGACAAGGGAGCAACATGTCCTGAGGTGCTCGAGGAGTGGAGAGGTATTCCACGGCTCTCAGAACAATCCCAGAGCCCGGAAGATGGTCAAGATCCCTACAAGCACTTACTGGAATACTTCCTTCCTCCGAGCACGTTTGCTCTTGCGAATCTCCACTCAAGCCGGCCAATAAAGGCAAGCCAGAGATGAGGAACATGACTTCTCCCGGGAGATAGGGTCCGTGGGGTCGCAACTGCCCAACAGCTCGCCACATGCTGCCCTGCGGGTTTCTGTATCTCTCTTGGTCTGGCTCCTCACCCTAGACATGTTCCGGTAAAGTAAACTCTCCCGGGACAGACCTAGAGATCGGAGCGCGCTAGCCCCACCACGACGTCAACGTAGAAATACGGCGGTGGGGTTATTATTATTATTATTAAAAGTAAACATAAACAAAACAATGGCGGTTTGTCGATGGACCACTGTGCTGCCACCTATGACGAGCTTTCAGTTTTGAACCCCATTTCTGTGACACCTAATTTTGTCTACAATTTAAATTTTGTGGAATTGTGGACTGGTAAAGTTTTATGGAACTGGGCCCTGGCCTTTTCTCAAAGCTTGTCGCAGTAAGTAAGCTAGGGCACCCAACAAAATGGGTTAGGTAAGGTTAGAACTGCGACTAACTGCACCTACATGCGGCCAAGCTGGTCGCAATTAATTGTCTATTAAGAAGTTTAAGACAACAAAATGGGAATTATTTAAGGCTCGCAAAAACAGATACATTTATTTTATAAGAGGGTCCAATTATATTTTTGGAACATCAAAATGAGAATTATTTTGTTCGATTAAATACACGCCGTTTAAAATATGGCTAAGTATGGTATGGATAAGTATCTATATGCTTTGTGTATGTGTATTTATTGTATATATGTAAGTGGTACACCACTGACTACCTCTGCAGTATTGTCTCTCCTTCTACTTTTTGATCCATCCAAAGGTTGTCTGTAAAAGATCGCTTTTAGCGATAAGACCGCCCATTGTGACACCCTATGTAACAGTTCTACATTTATATCTGTAATTTTTATGGTGTACATAATAAAGAGTACCTATTCTATTCTACGAGTATATCAAGCAACGACATGAATGAGTTTAAACATAAGCTTTTTACATTATTGACTGGCAAGGCGTATTAATGACTTTATCTTAATGACAAATTAATCTATTTTTAGGGTTTCGTAGTCAACAAGGAACCCTTATAGTTTCGCCATGTCCGTCTGTCTGTCTGTCCGCGGTTTACCGCAAAAACTATTGGTACTAGAAAATTGTAATTTGGCATGAGTATACACGTTAATGACGCCAAAAAAGTGGTAAATTAAAAATTTGAAAAAAAAAAAAAAAAAACAATTATTTAGGGTACCTCGCCACATGTAAAGTGGGGATGATAATTTTTTTTTCCTCCTTCTCATAGTGTGGGATATTTTTGGATAGGTCTTTCAAAAATATTAGGGGTTTGGGAAGACCGTTTCTTGATTAAGTAAACCGTTCGTGACTTATCAAGCTTTAAAGTACCAATTTCCGTTAGAGTCAAGTGTCCCCCCCCTCTACCAACTTAACGGTTGTAGTTAGAAATTCAAATGTCACAGCAGTATATACCTGTATATAACGAAGTTAAAAGTCAAACTATCACAGCTAAGTAAGCTTTACAATTTACCGAGTAATTGGCGACCAACTTACATTTACAGTAGAAAATATGTTCTCCCATACATTCTGTATAGGAAAACATGATTTTCAACTACATGATAAGTTTGTTCTTGGGATAAATTCATCCCAACTACGGAACCCTTCATTGTGCGTGGTCCGACACGCACTTGGCCGGTTTTTTTTTAATATAAAATCTGTACAATTTTACCCTAAGTTCACAAAATAAATAAGTTTAAATTTGAAATTTGAAAACTTGGTAAAATAACAAGTTCATCAAACCTAAAGGAAATTTAGTCACAGAATTCAAGAGCTTAAACACTAAGGGAAACTGGGTATGTAAATTCATTTAACAAAATAATTGCAAATCATTTTATTGAATCATCGATCGGTTCGGACAGAACGTTATTTTTTTTTAAGTTTTCAGTAGACACCACATCCACAGCCCCGACCTCCATAGCCGAGTCCAAGAGCTGCAGGAGTTATGGCAGCAGCGCCAAGTCCATAGCCAGCGCCGAGTCCATAGGCACCACCAGCACCATACGCACCAGCAGTGCCATAGCCAGCAGCAGAAGGAGCGATGCTCTCAATGGCAGTAACACCGTTACCGCAGCTGTAGCTGACGGCGCCAGCACCGCCACTTGGTAACACTCCCTCCAAAGCCACAGCACTCACGAACGGCAGCTCACCAGCCACGGACAGAGCACCCTCAAACACATTCTCAGACGCTACGGAGAGGCCACTGGGCGCAATAGCAGAGATGCTGGAGACGGGCAGTCCACCGCCACTGGTGGGAATGATCTCTAGAGCAGCCAAGCCATTGCCGATCAAACCATTGTTAGCGCAGTTACCAGCATAGCCATTACCAATCAGTCCATTTCCCACTAAACCATTGCCAGCCCAGCCATTACCAGCACATCCTGGGGCAACAAGAGCAGGAGCAGCGATGGCTCCATAACCAAGACATGAACTGAAAGCAGTCTGTAAACAAGAAATTATTGTATTAGTAAAAATGCGTTTATCAGCAGACGACGGCGATGTCTTGAAACATGTTTCTTTAATATTTTATCGATCACGTAACGTAATGTGTGTCAAACGTATGTATTTTTTGTAATTGCATAGGTGATAGTGAAAAATTTAGTGAGAATTACGTTACAAGTTGTGTGTCTACTCTAGGTGCGATAGAGTTTGGGATTCAAGATTTTCCCAAATGTAACTTGAAGCAGTAGATTCCCTCTTAGTAGTACAATTGTTTTCTGAACAAATAAATTACCTACGAAGGTCATAAGTCAGAAACACATAAATTTTCTGGTAATTCACTAAAATTCGAACCTCAGAATATATTATCCCGGTAAATGTAGTAAAAGCAATAAGAACACAGTAATTATAAAAAGTAGAAAATATTTCTCACCTGGATGAAGAGCGCCTGAGCGCAGAGGACGAGGATCACCTTGGCTGACATTGTAGTTTGTGTTGAAGTGAACTTGAGAATGAGTTTTCCAAGAATTGACCGACTACTTATACTGAAACGTAGTCCTTATCTAGTTGTGTTGCAGCAATATTTGACATTTACTTTTTAAACTTTCTATTGGTGGTTGCTAAACAAAGAAATACGTGCATTTTCTTTACTTTTTCATTTAATGTTCTGTTTTTAAATAGGAAATAGTTAAAAAGTATGTGGTGTTGATAAGTACTTTAGCACTATATAAACACGGTGTAAGTCTTTTGAAAGCATCAGTCTTCAGCTTCTCGTTGAGCTTACGAATACACCAAACATGTCTACCTTCACCGTTCTGTTGCTTTGCATCCAAGCTTGCTTGGTCCAGGTGAGTGTTTTACTATTACCGATATTTTTATTTTCTGATAAACTTCCTCCATTGTTGCTGCCATATTTTGTAAGCTTCCAAATTTAGTCCTTAGTACATGTCTCCTGTACCTATGTAATTTGTATTGCTTTGAGAGAAGAAGACGTTCTACCTTAACTTCAGAATCTCATAAACTAAATTCATTTTCAATTACGAACCTCTCCAAACTGTGAATGTTATTGTTCTTGAGGTTTGCTCAACAAGATATAAGTTTCCTATCGATTGAATCTAATTTCTTTCCAACAGAATGTTTTCGGTCAATACTTCGGCGGCAGCGGTTGCGGATGTGGAGGACCAGCTGTTGGTATAGCCCCTGCTGTAGGCCTCGGCTCTGCTTATGGTAGTGCCTTGGGTCTCGGCGCTGGATGTGGTGATGCCCTCGGTCTTGGTGCATACGGTGGCGCCATCGGATCTGCTTACGGCGGCGCCGGTGAAGGCAACGTGGCGGTCATTGGTGAGCTGCCAGTCGCCGGTAACACCGCTGTTGCTGGTCAGGTCCCCATCATAGGTGTCGTGAGCTTCGGCGGCGCTGTGCCGGCTGCTGGTGCCGTGTCTATCTCCGGACAATGCGCATGCGGCTGTGGCTCTCCTCTTTACTACTGAAGCGTCCTATTCTGGTGCCGATTTTCAAATAATAATATACGATTACGAAATGAGTCAATCTTTAATTAAATCCTCAAATCAACCTGAAGCGTTTAAGCGTAAATGTATCGGAAATTTACAAATCTATACTAATATATAAAGCTGAAGAGTTTGTTTGTTTGTTTGTTTGTTTGTTTGAACGCGCTAATCTCAGGAACTACTGGTTGGAATTGAAAAACCTTTTTGTGTTGGATAGTCCATTTATCGAGGAAGGCTATAGGCTATATAACATCACGCTACGACCAATAGGAGCGGAGCAAAAATGAAAAATGTTGCAAAAACGGGAAAAATTATTCCTATTTGAGAGCTTCCGTTGCGTGCGCTGCGTAAACGGTTTAAGTTACGCAAATATCATGTATAATGGAATTATTCCTCTTTAAATTTTCTAAAAAAAATCCGCGACAGCATATGTCTATCTTTTAAGATTGACTCACTATAACCTTTTTTATGGTAATCAAATTTGTTCGAAATTAATGCATTATTTGCGAAGGAGATTTCATAAACATGGTATTAATCCTTATCCAAATACGTTATTCATCACAAGTATTTAATTTTGAACAAAGTTGCCCATACATCATTTAATTTCAATGAATATCTTAGGAGATATAACTGTTTTATAATAACTCCGCAGCAAAATAATGATCAACTCTGCGAGGTAGTCTATTCTAAAGCTGAAGAGTTAGTTTTTAGGGTTCCGTACCCAAAGGGTAAAATGGGACCCTATTACTAAAACTCCGCTGTCCGTCTGTCTGTCTGTCTGTCTGTCCGTCTGTCACCAGGCTGTATCTCATGAACCGTGATAGTTAGACAGTTGAAATTTTCACAGATGATGTATTTCTGTTGCCGCTATAACAACAAATACTAAAAAACAGAAAAAAAAATATTTAAGGGGGGCCCATACAACGGCATTATTTTTTTGCCGTTTTTTTGCTCCGCCCGCGTGGATGTCGGTTATCGCGTAAAACAGTAGCCTATGTCCTCTATATCCCAGGCTATATTCCTGCCAAATTTCATGTCGATCGGTTCAGCGGTTTAGGCGTGAAAACGTAACATATAGACAGACAGACAGACAGAGTTACTTTCACATTTATAATATTAGTAAGGATTTGTATGGATGGTACGGAACCCTTCGTGCGCGAGTCCGACTCGCACTTGGCCGGTTTTTTGTTTTATGAACGCGCTAATCTCTGGAACTGCGAGTTGGATTTGAAAAAATCTTTTTGCATCTTACAGCCCAATTCTTGAGGAAGAATAACATTCCTATTAACTAGGACACAATTTTTTTTTAATGAAAGTTTATGCGAAAATGAAGTAAAATCACGGGCAGGCAATGTGTTGCGACGGGGTGGGTCGGGGGAACAAGAAATTTAACGCGGACGAAGTCGCGGGCAGAAGCTAGTATGTAATAAAAATATGGTGATGGATAAATTAATCCATCATCATTTCAAAGCGTTCTTTTTATTGAAGGGAAAACTTCTTTAGGCGCGTTGAGGACTTTTTGGGTGAAAAAAAAAAAAAAAAAATGGAACTCGCGTCATCGTCACCGAACGCTTTCCATGAGCTATATGTATACTGTGTATATATGTGTACTTTTTGGGTGAACAAAAATCATGAAATTCGGACTACTTAGTTTTCATTTCTATCGGCAGTCCTGACTGCCCCGATTTTATTAGCAATAGTTTTGTTTGTGGTAGTACCCGCATCACAAATATTTCGTTTTTGGAGACGCCTAGATTTACAAATGTGCTTTCCAAGGTAAAGTTACTTTATGGTCATTCATAGTAATATTTTACCTATTTCTTGATGACTTAGACTGGCTGTCACAAGATGTAGGTACAAGCACGCTTTTTCAAAACAATGTTTTTAGTATGTCTTTCAATATCTATAACCAAATAAGTACATATTTAAACAAATCAGAAAGGTACCCATTAGAGAGCTCCTTATCAATTTGAACTCAGAATTTGAATGTCTAGAATCATACAATTTTTTTCGTTATCTGCATCCGACTTCCAAAATTAAAGTTATGTTTCCCTTTTTAGTCTTTTTTTTTAAGTTGTTTTTTTTTTTTTTTGGAAAAATGTTTTTTATTTTAAAAAAAAAATTGTGTACAATCAATGTTTCATATACTATTTATTTATTTATTAAAACTTTATGCACAAGTAAAAAAATACTGTACAAAGGCGGACTTAATGCCTGAGGAATTTTCTACCAATCAACCTAAGGGTGATGCAGAGATACAAACAACTTATTCCGCAAATGTTTTATTTTATAAACACTTGCATTACAAACATTTATTTAGCAAATACTTGTCTTTACAAATGTTTCGCATGATATTTAATCATTTATACATTTTTCATTTCATATTTAAATTCTTTTAGAAAAATCATGTTTATACTAAATATCATTTTAAAATCAATTTTCTAAGCCAGTCACAAACTGATCATGACATTTTTTTCGTCTTCCGCGCTACGGTAAGTGCAACCCCTTCGCCCTTATGGCGAGGTTCTTCAAGTTATCCTCCAGGGAATGTAATTTTAATGTCATTTTATTTAGAAACGGTTATTATTTAAGACGTGAAAAAATTATATGTTGCTTTTGAGACTTTTTTGTAGGTACGTCGGGTACTCGTTACATAATTAGATTAATATCACTCGATAGAAAAAAAATCCAAACATACCCTTATTTTGTAGATTAAAATCATTTTATTTCAATATTATACCACATTATGTATTGAAAATCATATCAAAATAAACGTCTATGATGATATAATCTCCGTCGGGATTAACATTGTTAATATCGTGAAACATATAATTTTCAACCCAAAATTAACGAAATTCATGGCACAATTTTCTCGCGCCCAGCGGTCACCTCAAGAACAAAATTGCACGCTCGAAGAACCTCGCCTTATGTAAAACAAAATTTTTAACAAAAAAAAAAAATAATAATAATTACAGCCGACTTAAAAAAAAAAATACATTAAAAAGTGAAAAGTAACACGCTGTATATACTACTTCTGTGTTTTTTTTTCACATATCCAAGTACAACCATTTAGCTGGTAGGGGGACACACTTAACTCTAACAAAAATTAGCACTTTAAAGCCTAATATTTCAGAAACGGATCACTTAATCAAAAAATTGTTTTCATAAACCCGCAATATTTTTGAAAAACCCAGGTAGGCGAAAAATAAAACATCCCCACTACATGTACATGAGGTATCCTAAATAACAATTTTTTTCATTATTTTATTTTAGCACTGTCGGCGTGATTAATATGTATATTATAGTATCTGTTTATTACAGATATGGTTAATATATCACTCTACTTACGTTTTTCTTTCCATTTATCATACTTTTGATTAGTTTTTCATCATTTTACACAATTTTATTCTTTAAACGACATTTACGTCAAAAGTGTCAAACTGAAGTCTACTTATTTCATAGATTTTCTTACCAGCCTATTCAATGAAGGTTGCACTAAGTTTGTATTTTCTAAAAATCATTTACTTATATAATTTTGGATATTCTAAATACCACTATTGTACATGAAGTTTAAATAAATAAATAATCTGTACCTAAATTATAAAACTTTCATATTTTATTGACTATTCCACTAGATGCTCTTTTACCAGTGGTAGACGCTTCCCCGGTCCTTAGTTCGTCTTTTAATAATGCTACACTCCAAGTCTCATACTTATTTATCTAGTTTTCGATTAATTTGTGATCGTTTAATGTGTAATGTTTGAATGTATTATATTATGAATCCTTATGTTTAATTCTATAATTTCATATATAATTTGTAATGGTTGATATGGGAATAACTTCCTAAAATAAATGATTATTATTATTATTTCATATACGTTTATATATCTCGGGACCCTGGGGTTCCGGACCTTTGGAAGGCGTACGAGGGGCCGAAGCCAACTCGCAGAGGCCCGTTAGACGCTTTTTAATTAAATGAGGCACCAACCGACGATTATCAATGTACGCACTACGCAAGTGCACCCAAGGACAACCCCCGGTTGGTGTAAGACTATTGTAGGATATGGAAACAAAGATATTGGACTATGGGTTTGGGTGGTTAAAATGGACTGGTTACCTAAAACATGGAAGGACTATGGCCCCTGCCTGATCAATGTTTTTTTACACACGGATAAAATGGCAGGGGGTGAATTGCACACTCAATAATGGGCCCCCAAAAACGGTCGCTAGCACATAGTGACGTAGCGACAAGGGAGCAACATGTCCTGAGGTGCTCGAGGAGTGGAGAGGTATTCCACGGCTCTCAGAACAATCCCAGAGCCCGGAAGATGGTCAAGATCCCTACAAGCACTTACTGGAATACTTCCTTCCTCCGAGCACGTTTGCTCTTGCGAATCTCCACTCAAGCCGGCCAATAAAGGCAAGAATGAGGTGGGAGCTCAGTTCCTCGTCAGTGTTGAACACTGACGAGGAACTGGGCTAGTTTATTGGCCGGCTGGAGTGACTCCAGCCGGCCAATAAAGGCAAGCCAGAGATGAGGAACATGACTTCTCCCGGGAGATAGGGTCCGTGGGGTCGCAACTGCCCAACAGCTCGCCACATGCTGCCCTGCGGATTTCTGTATCTCTCTTGGTCTGGCTCCTCACCCTAGACATGTTCCGGTAAAGTAAACTCTCCCGGCACAGACCTAGAGATCGGAGCGCGCAAGCCCCACCACGACGTCAACGTAGAGATACGCCGGTGGGGTTATTATTATTATTATTATTATAAGTAAACATAAACAAAACAATGGCGGTTTGTCGATGGACCACTGTGCTGCCACCTATGACGAGCTTTCAGTTTTGAACCCCATTTCTGTGACACCTAATTTTGTCTACAATTTAAATTTTGTGGAATTGTGGACTGGTAAAGTTTTATGGAACTGGGCCCTGGCCTTTTCTCAAAGCTTGTCGCAGTAAGTAAGCTAGGGCACCCAACAAAATGGGTTAGGTAAGGTTAGAACTGCGACTAACTGCACCTACATGCGGCCAAGCTGGTCGCAATTAATTGTCTATTAAGTAGTTTAAGATAACAAAATGGGAATTATTTAAGGCTCGCAAAAACAGATACATTTATTTTATAAGAGGGTCCAATTATATTTTTGGAACATCAAAATGAGAATTATTCTGTTCGATTAAATACACGCCGTTTAAAATATGGCTAAGTATGGTATGGATAAGTATCTATATGCTTTGTGTATGTGTATTTATTGTATATGTATATGTAAGTGGTACACCACTGACTACCTGCAGTATTGTCTCTCCTTCTACTTTTTGATCCATCCAAAGGTTGTCTGTAAAAGATCGCTTTTAGCGATAAGATCGCCCATTGTGACACCCTATGTAACAGTTCTATATTTATATCTGTAATTTTTATGGTGTACATAATAAAGAGTACCTATTCTATTCTACGAGTATATCAAGCAACGACATGAATGAGTTTAAACATAAGCTTTTTACATTATTGACTGGCAAGGCGTATTAATGACTTTATGTTAATGACAAATTAATCTATTTTTAGGGTTTCGTAGTCAACAAGGAACCCTTATAGTTTCGCCATGTCCGTCTGTCTGTCTGTCCGCGGTTTACCTCAAAAACTATTGGTACTAGAAAATTGTAATTTGGCATGAGTATACACGTTAATGACGCCAAAGAAGTGGTCTCTTCTTTCTTTGTCCAGGCGGTTTTCCTTTGGAATGCGCTCCCTCAGAATATCAGGACGGTAACCAATCAGTTCACATTTAAAGTGAAAGCTCGAGAACACATGCACAAGAAGTTGGCAGATTCGTCTCAGAATTAAGTTTTTGTAGGTTTTCTTGTTTAACTCTAGTTGTATGTATGTATATATGTATTTATTCTTATATCTTAGCTATAAACATCTTCTAAATAGTTTTTTTGTTATTGCACCTACTGTGTATTATCTCTGCATCACCCTAAGGTAGACTGGTAGAAAATGCCCAAGGCATTAAGTCCGCCTTTGTACAGTTTTTTTACTTGTGCATAAAGTTTTAATAAATAAATAAATAAAATTAAATTTTAAGAAAAAAAAAAAAACAATTATTTAGGGTACCTCGCCACATGTAAAGTGGGATGATAATTTTTTTTTTTCGTCCTTCTCATAGTGTGGGATATTTTTGGATAGGTCTTTCAAAAATATTAGGGGTTTGTGAAGAGTGTTTTTTGATTAAGTAAACCGTTCGTGACTTATCAAGCTTTAAAGTATCAATTTCCGTTAGAGTCAAGTGTCCCCCCCCTCTACCAACTAAACAGTTGTAGTTAGAAATTCAAATGTCACAGCTGTAGTACCTGTATTTAAAACGAAGTTAAAAGTCAAACTATCACAGCTAAGTAAGCTTTACAATTTACCGAGTAATTGGCGACCATCTTGAAACAAGTGCAATCATATGGAATCCGCATGAAGGGAAATACATCCTCATGCTGGAAAAAATACAAAACAAATTAGCTAGATTTCTTTATCGTAAGCAGTATGGGGTTTATCCCTTTTATCCTCTGATGTACCCGAGTTTGTTTGTCCTGGGCATGGTCGGGTACACGAGGCTGGCAGTAAGAAGGGACGTCGCGCTGGTCAAGTACGTGGCGAGTGTACTTTTAGGGTTGCTGCACCACCCTGAGGTGCTGGCAGCGCTGCGGCTGCGCGCGCCGGATGGGTGCGTAGGTGCGCGCCGCTGCCCCGCTCTGTTAGAAGTGCCAGCGGCTAGGACTAACCTACTCAAATTTACCCCTATGTCACGAGCCGCACGTATTGTTAATATTACTACGGTATCGGAGGATATATTTGGGCAGAACCTGCCGAAATTCATTCAAATGGCACAAATAATAATTGAAAGAGGTATTGTGTTATAAACATTTGTCAGGTTTATAATTTTGTTTATTATATAGTATTTATGTATATTTCTTTGTAATTTTACTTACAAGTCATTTTATTTATTGTAAATTTGTGTAGACATGTGACTTATAACATCGCCTTGGATGATTCTGTAAAGATGTTATAATTGTGATTTAAATAAAAAAAAATAAAAAAAAAACTTACATTTACAGTTAAAAAAAATGTTCTCCCATACATTCTGTATAGGAAAACATGATTTTCAACTACATGATAAGTTTGTTCTTGGGATAAATTCATCCCAACTACGGAACCCTTCATTGTGCGTGATCCGACACGCACTTGGCCGGTTTTTTTTTTAATATAAAATCTGTACAATTTTACCCTAAGTTCACAAAATAAATAAGTTTAAATTTGAAATTTGAAAACTTGGTAAAATAACAAGTTCATCAAACCTAAAGGAAGTTTAATCACAGAATTCAAGAGCTTAAACACTAAGGGAAACTGGGTATGTAAATTCATTTAACAAAATAATTGCAAATCATTTTATTGAATCATCGATCGGTTCGGACAGAACGTTATTTTTTTTTAAGTTTTCAGTAGACACCACATCCACAGCCCCGACCTCCATAGCCGAGTCCAAGAGCTGCAGGAGTGATGGCAGCAGCGCCATAGCCAGCGCCGAGTCCATAGCCACCACCAGCACCATACGCACCAGCAGCGCCATAGCCAGCAGCAGAAGGAGCGATGCTCTCAATGGCAGTAACACCGTTACCGCAGCTGTAGCTGACGGCGCCAGCACCGCCACTTGGTAACACTCCCTCCAAAGCCACAGCACTCACGAACGGCAGCTCACCAGCCACGGACAGAGCACCCTCAAACACATTCTCAGACGCTAAGGAGAGGCCACTGGGCGCAATAGCAGAGATGCTGGAGACGGGCAGTCCACCGCCACTGGTGGGAATGATCTCTAGAGCAGCCAAGCCATTGCCGATCAAACCATTGTTAGCGCAGTTACCAGCATAGCCATTACCAAGCAGTCCACTTCCCATCAAACCGTTGCCAGCCCGGCCGTTACCGGCACATCCTGGGGCAACAAGAGCAGGAGCAGCGCTGGCTCCATAACCAAGACATGAACTGAAAGCAGTCTGTTAACAAGAAATGGTTGTATTAGTAAAAATGCCTTTATCAGCAGACGACGGCGATGTCTTGAAACATGTTTCTTTAATATTTTATCGATCACGTAACTTAATGTGTGTCAAACGTATGTATTTTTTGTAATTACATAGGTGATAGTGAAAAATTTAGTGAGAATTACGTTACAAGTTGTGTGTCTACTCTAGGTGCGATAGAGTTTGGGATTCAAGATTTTCGCAAATGTAACTTGAAGCAGTAGATTCCCTCTTAGTAGTACAATTGTTTTCTGAACAAATAAATTACCTACGAAGGTCATAAGTCAGAAACACATACATTTTCTGGTAATTCACTAAAATTCGAACCTCAGAATATATTATCCCGGTAAATGTAGTAAAAGCAATAAGAACACAGTAATTATAAAAAGTAGAAAATATTTCTCACCTGGATGAAGAGCGCTTGAGCGCAGAGGACGAGAATCACCTTGGCTGACATTGTAGTTTGTGTTGAAGCGAACTTGAGAATGAGTTTTCCAAGAATTGACCCACTACTTATACTGAAACGTAGTCCTTATCTAGTTGTGTTGCAGCAATATTTGACATTTACTTTTTAAACTTTCTATTGGTGGTTGCTAAACAAAGAAATACGTGCATTTTCTTTACTTTTTCATTTAATGTTCTGTTTTTAAATAGGAAATAGTTAAAAAGTATGTGGTGTTGATAAGTACTTTAGCACTATATAAACACGGTGTAAGTCTTTTGAAAGCATCAGTCTTCAGCTTCTCGTTGAGCTTACGAATACACCAAACATGTCTACCTTCACCGTTCTGTTGCTTTGCATCCAAGCTTGCTTGGTCCAGGTGAGTGTTTTACTATTACCGATATTTTTATTTTCTGATAAACTTCCTCCATTGTTGCTGCCATATTTTGTAAGCTTCCAAATTTCGTCCTTTGTACATGTCTCCTGTACCTATGTAATTTGTATTGCTTTGAGCGAAGAAGACGTTCTACCTTAACTTCAGAATCTCATAAACTAAATTCATTTTCAATTACGAACCTCTCCAAACTGTGAATGTTATTGTTCTTGAGGTTTGCTCAACAAGAGATAAGTTTCCTATCGATTGAATCTAATTTCTTTCCAACAGAATGTTTTCGGTCAATACTTCGGCGGCAGCGGTTGCGGATGTGGAGGACCAGCTGTTGGTATAGCCCCTGCTGTAGGCCTCGGCTCTGCTTATGGTAGTGCCTTGGGTCTCGGCGCTGGATGTGGTGATGCCCTCGGTCTTGGTGCATACGGTGGCGCCATTGGATCTGCTTACGGCGGCGCCGGTGAAGGCAACGTGGCGGTCATTGGTGAGCTGCCAGTCGCCGGTAACACCGCTGTTGCTGGTCAGGTCCCCATCATAGGTGTCGTGAGCTTCGGCGGCGCTGTGCCGGCTGCTGGTGCCGTGTCTATCTCCGGACAATGCGCATGCGGCTGTGGCTCTCCTCTTTACTACTGAAGCGTCCTATTCTGGTGCCGATTTTCAAATAATAATATACGATTACGAAATGAGTCAATCTTTAATTAAATCCTCAAATCAACCTGAAGCGTTTAAGCGTAAATTTATCGGAAATTTACAAATATGTAATAAAAATATGGTGATGGATAAATGAATCCATCATCATTTCAAAGCGTTCTTTTTATTGAAGGGAAAACTTCTTTAGGCGCGTTGAGCACTTTTTGGGTGAAAAAAAATAATAAAAAAAAAATGGAACTCGCGTCATCGTCACCGAACGCTTTCCATGAGCTATATGTATACTGTGTATATATGTGTACTTTTTGGGTGAACAAAAATCATGAAACTCGGACTACTTAGTTTTTATTTCTATCAGCAGTCCTGACTGCCCCGTTTTTATTAGCAATAGTTTTGTTTGTGGTAGTACCCGCATCACAAATATTTCGTTTTTGGAGACGCCTAGATTTACAAATGTGCTTTCCAAGGTAAAGTTACTTTATGGTCATTCATAGTAATATTTTACCTATTTCTTGATGGCTTAGACTGGCTGTCACAAGATGTACAAGCACGCTTTTTCAAAACAATTTTTATAGTATGTCTTTCAATATCTATAACCAAATAAGTACATATTTAAACAAATCGGAGAGGTACAGAATTTTGAATGTCTAGAATCATAAATTTTTTTTCGTTATCTGCATCCGACTTCCATAATTAAAGTTATGTTTCCCTTTTTAGTCTTTTTTTTTAAGTTGATATTTTTTTTTTTTTTTTTTGGATAAATGTTTTTATTTTAATTTTTTTTTTGTGTACAATCAATGTTTCATGTACTTTTTTTTTTTAATTAAAACTTTATGCACAAGTAAAAAAATACTGTACAAAGGCGGACTTAATGCCTGAGGAATTTTCTACCAATCAACCTAAGGGTGATGCAGAGATACAAACAACTTATTCCGCAAATGTTTTATTTTATAAACACTTGCATTCCAAACATTTATTTAGCAAATACTTGTCTTTACAAATGTTTCGCATGATATTTTATCATTTAAACATTTTTCATTTCATATTTAAATTCTTTTAGAAAAATCATGTTTATACTAAATATCATTTTAAAATCAATTTTCTAAACCAGTCACAAAGTGATCATGACATTTTTTCGTCTTCCGCGCTACGGTAAAAGCAACCCCTTCGCCCTTATGGCGAGGTTCTTCAAGTTAACCTCCAGGGAATGTAATTTTAATGTCATTTTATTTAGAAACGGTTATTATTTAACACGTGAAAAAATTATATGTTGCTTTTGAGACTTTTTTGTAGGTACGTCGGGTACTCGTTACATAATTAGATTAAGTTCGCTCGATAGAAAAAAAAAAACCAAACATACCCTTATTTTGTAGATTAAAATCATTTTATTTCAATATTATACCACATTATGTATTGAAAATCATATCAAAATAAACGTCTATGATGATATAATCTCCGTCGGGATTAACATTGTTAATATCGTGAAACATAATTTTCAACCCAAAATTAACGAAATTCATGGCACAATTTTCTCGCGCCCAGCGGTCACCTCAAGAAGAAAATTGCACGCTCGAAGAACCTCGCCTTATGTAAAACAAAATTTTTAACAAAAATAATAATAATAATAATAATTACAGCCGACTTAAAAAAAAATACATTAAAAAGTGAAAAGTAACACGCTGTATATACTACTTCTGTTATTTTTTTCACATATCCAAGTACAACCATTTAGCTGGTAGGGGACACACACTTAACTCTAACAAAAATTAGCACTTTAAAGCCAAATATTTCCATAAACCCGCAATATTTTTGAAAAACCCAGGTAGGCGAAAAATAAATCATCCCCACTACATGTACAGGAGGTATCCTAAATAAAAAATTTTTTCATTATTTTATTTTAGCACTGTCGGCGTGATTAATATGTATATTATAGTATCTGTTTATTACAGATATGGTTAATATATCACTCTACTTACGTTTTTCTTTCCATTTATCATACTTTTGATTAGTTTTTCATCATTTTACACAATTTTATTCTTAAAACGACATTTACGTCAAAAGTGTCAAACTGAAGTCTACTTATTAAATAGATTTTCTTACCAGCCTAATCAATGAAGGTTGCACTAAGTTTGTACTTTCTAAAAATCATTTACTTATATAATTTTGGATATTCTAAATACCACTATTGTACATGAAGTTTAAATAAATAAATAATCTGTACCTAAATTATAAAACTTTCATATTTTATTGACTATTCCACTAGATGCTTTTTTACCAGTGGTAGACGCTTCCCCGGTCCTTAGTTCGTCTTTTAATAATGCTACACTCCAAGTCACATACTTATTTATCTAGTTTTCGATTAATTTGTGATCGTTTAATGTGTAATCTTTTAATGTGTAATGTTTGAATGTATTATATTATGAATCCTTATGTTTAATTCTATAATTTCATATATAATTTGTAATGGTTGATATGGGAATAACTTCCTGAAATAAATGATTATTATTATTATTTTATATACGTTTATATATCTCGGGACCCTGGGGTTCCGGACCTTTGGAAGGCGTACGAGGGGCCGAAGCCAACTCGCAGAGGCCCGTTAGACGCTTTTTAATTAAATGAGGCACCAACCGACGATTATCCCTGTACGCACTACGCAAGTGCACCCAAGGACAACCCCCGGTTGGTATAAGACTATTGTAGGATATGGAAACAAAGATATTGGACTATGGGTTTGGGTGGTTAAAATGGACTGGTTACCTAAAACATGGAACGACTATGGCCCCTGCCTGATCAATGTTTTTTTACACACGGATAAAATGGCAGGGGGTGACTTGCACACTCAATAATGGGCCCCCAAAAACGGTCGCTAGCACATAGTGACGTAGCGACAAGGGAGCAACATGTCCTGAGGTGCTCGAGGAGTGGCGAGGTATTCCACGGCTCTCAGAACAATCCCAGAGCCCGGAAGATGGTCAAGATCCCCACAAGCACTTACTGGAATACTTCCTTCCTCCGAGCACGTTTGCTCTTGCGAATCTCCACTCAAGCCGGCCAATAAAGGCAAGCCAGAGATGAGGAACATGACTTCTCCCGGGAGATAGGGTCCGTGGGGTCGCAACTGCCCAACAGCTCGCCACATGCTGCCCTGCGGGTTTCTGTATCTCTCTTGATCTGGCTCCTCACCCTAGACATGTTCCGGTAAAGTAAACTCTCCCGGCGCGCAAGCCCCACCACGACGTCAACGTAGAGATACGGCGGTGGGGCTATTATTATTATTATTAAAAGTAAACATAAACAAAACAATGGCGGTTTGTCGATGGACCACTGTGCTGCCACCTATGACGAGCTTTCAGTTTTGAACCCCATTTCTGTGACACCTAATTTTGTCTACAATTTAAATTTTGTGGAATTGTGGACTGGTAAATTTTTATGGAACTGGGCCCTGGCCTTTTCTCAAAGCTTGTCGCAGTAAGTAAGGTAGGGCACCCAACAAAATGGGTTAGGTAAGGTTAGAACTAAGACTAACTGCACCTACATGCGGCCATGCTGGTCGCAATTAATTGGCTATTAAGTAGTTTAAGACAACAAAATGGTAATTATTTAAGGCTCGCAAAAACAGTTACATTTATTTTATAAGAGGGTCCAATAATATTTTTGGAACATCAAAATAAGAATAATTTTGTTCGATTAAATACACGCCGTTTAAAATATGGCTAAGTATGGTATGGATAAGTATCTATATGCTTTGTGTATGTGTATTTATTGTATATATGTAAGTGGTACACTACCTGCAGTATTGTCTCTCCTTCTACTTTTTGATCCATTCAAAGGTTGTCTGTAAAAGATCGCTTTTAGCGATAAGACCGCCCATTGTGACACCCTATGTAACAGTTCTACATTTATATCTGTAATTTTTATGGTGTACATAATAAAGAGTACCTATTCTATTCTACGAGTATATCAACCAACGACATGAATGAGTTTAAACATAAGCTTTTTACATTATTGACTGGCAAGGCGTATTAATGACTTTATCTTAATGACAAATTAATCTATTTTTAGGGTTTCGTAGTCAACAAGGAACCCTTATAGTTTCGCCATGTCCGTCTGTCTGTCTGTCCGCGGTTTACCTCAAAAACTATTGGTACTAGAAAATTGTAATTTGGCATGAGTATACACGTTAATGACGCCAAAAAATTGGTAAATTAAAAATTTGAAAAAAAAAAAAAAAATAACAATTATTTAGGGTACCTCGCCACATGTAAAGTGGGGATGATAATTTTTTTTTTTCCTCCTTCTCATAGTGTGGGATATTTTTGGATAGGTCTTTCAAAAATATTACGGGTTTGGGAAGACCGTTTCTTGATTAAGTAAACTGTTCGTGACTTATCAAGCTTTAAAGTACCAATTTCCGTTAGAGTCAAGTGTCCCCCCCCTCTACCAACTTAACGGTTGTAGTTAGAAATTCAAATGTCACAGCAGTATATACCTGTATATAACGAAGTTAAAAGTCAAACTATCACAGCTAAGTAAGCTTTACAATTTACCGAGTAATTGGCGACCAACTTACATTTACAGTAGAAAATATGTTCTCCCATACATTCTGTATAGGAAAACATGATTTTCAACTAAAAAAAAATAAAAATAAATTCATCCCAACTACGGAACCCTTGATTGTGCGTGGTCCGACACGCACTTGGCCGGTTTAAAAAAAATATAAAATCTGTATAATTTTACCCTAAGTTCACAAAATAAATAAGTTTAAATTTGAAATTTGAAAACTTGGTAAAATAACAAGTTCATCAAACTTAGAGGAAGTTTAATCACAGAATTCAAGAGCTTAAACACTAAGGGAAACTGGGTATGTAAATTCATTTAACAAAATAATTGCAAATCATTTTATTGAATCATCGATCGGTTCGGACGGAACGTTATTTTTTTTTAAGTTTTCAGTAGACACCACATCCACAGCCCTGACCTCCATAGCCGAGTCCAAGAGCTGCAGGAGTGATGGCAGCAGCGCCAAGTCCATAGCCAGCGCCGAGTCCATAGGCACCACCAGCAGCGCCATAGGTAGCAGCAGAAGGAGCGATGCTCTCAATGGCAGTAACACCGTTACCGCAGCTGTAGCTGACGGCGCCAGCACCGCCACTTGGTAACAATCCCTCCAAAGCCACAGCACTCACGAACGGCAGCTCACCAGCCACGGACAGAGCACCCTCAAACACATTCTCAGACGCTACGGAGAGGCCACTGGGCGCAATAGCAGAGATGCTGGAGACGGGCAGTCCACCGCCACTGGTGGGAATGATCTCTAGAGCAGCCAAGCCATTGCCGATCAAACCATTGTTAGCGCAGTTACCAGCATAGCCATTACCAATCAGTCCATTTCCCACCAAACCATTGCCAGCCCAGCCATTACCAGCACATCCTGGGGCAACAAGAGCAGGAGCAGCGATGGCTCCATAACCAAGACATGAACTGAAAGCAGTCTGTAAACAAGAAATTATTGTATTAGTAAAAATGCGTTTATCAGCAGACGACGGCGATGTCTTGAAACATGTTTCTTTAATATTTTATCGATCACGTAACGTAATGTGTGTCAAACGTATGTATTTTTTGTAATTGCATAGGTGATAGTGAAAAATTTAGTGAGAATTACGTTACAAGTTGTGTGTCTACTCTAGGTGCGATAGAGTTTGGGATTCAAGATTTTCCCAAATGTAACTTGAAGCAGTAGATTCCCTCTTAGTAGTACAATTGTTTTCTGAACAAATAAATTACCTACGAAGGTCATAACATAAGTCAGAAACACATACATTTTCTGGTAATTCACTAAAATTCGAACCTCAGAATATATTATCCCGGTAAATGTAGTAAAAGCAATAAGAACACAGTAATTATAAAAAGTAGAAAATATTTCTCACCTGGATGAAGAGCGCCTGAGCGCAGAGGACGAGGATCACCTTGGCTGACATTGTAGTTTGTGTTGAAGCGAACTTGAGAATGAGTTTTCCAAGAATTGACTGACTACTTATACTGAAACGTAGTCCTTATCTAGTTGTGTTGCAGCAATATTTGACATTTACTTTTTAAACTTTCTATTGGTGGTTGCTAAACAAAGAAATACGTGCATTTTCTTTACTTTGTCATTTATTGTTCTGTTTTTAAAAAGGAAATAGTTAAAAAGTATGTGGTGTTGATAAGTACTTTAGCACTATATAAACACGGTGTAAGTCTTTTGAAAGCATCAGTCTTCAGCTTCTCGTTGAGCTTACGAATACACCAAACATGTCTACCTTCACCGTTCTGTTGCTCTGCATCCAAGCTTGCTTGGTCCAGGTGAGTGTTTTACTATTACCGATATTTTTATTTTCTGATAAACTTCCTCCATTGTTGCTGCCATATTTTGTAAGCTTCCAAATTTAGTCCTTTGTACATGTCTCCTGTACCTATGTAATTTGTATTGCTTTGAGAGAAGAAGACGTTCTACCTTAACTTCAGAATCTCATAAACTAAATTCATTTTCAATTACGAACCTCTCCAAACTGTGAATGTTATTGTTCTTGAGGTTTGCTCAACAAGAGATAAGTTTCCTATCGATTGAATCTAATTTCTTTCCAACAGAATGTTTTCGGCCAATACTTCGGCGGCAGTGGTTGCGGATACGGAGGACCAGCTGTTGGTATAGCCCCTGCTGTAGGCCTCGGCTCTGCTTATGGTAGTGCCTTGGCTCTCGGCGCTGGATGTGGTGGTGCCCTCGGTCTTGGTGCATACGGTGGCGCCATCGGATCTGCTTACGGCGGCGCCGGTGAAGGCAACGTGGCGGTCATTGGTGAGCTGCCAGTTGCCGGTAACACCGCTGTTGCTGGTCAGGTCCCCATCATAGGTGTCGTGAGCTTCGGCGGCGCTGTGCCGGCTGCTGGTGCCGTGTCTATCTCCGGACAATGCGCATGCGGCTGTGGCTCTCCTCTTTACTACTGAAGCGTCCTATTCTGATGTCGATTTTCAAATAATAATATACGATTACGAAATGAGTCAATCTTTAATTAAATCCTCAAATCAACCTGAAGCGTTTAAGCGTAAATGTATCGGAAATTTACAAATATGTAATAAAAATATGGTGATGGATAAATGAATCCATCATCATTTCAAAGCGTTCTTTTTATTGAAGGGAAAACTTCTTTAGGCGCGTTGAGCACTTTTTGGGTGAAAAAAAAAAAAAAAAAAAATCATGGAACTCGCGTCATCGTCACCGAACGCTTTCCATGAGCTATATGTATACTGTGTATATATGTGTACTTTTTGGGAGAACAAAAATCATGAAACTAGGACTACTTTCGTTAGGAAAAATAGGCACCTATTCAAATCTAATATCGAGCTAAATGAAAACTATAACCGACGTAACAAGAATAGACTAATATTACCCATCACAAACTTAAAAGTTATCGGGAAGAGCCCATATTCAAGACTAGCTAATATATTTAATAAATTACCGGAAAGTTTCAAATCCTTACCAAATGACTCAATTTTCTGTAAACAGTTAAAATCTCTGTTAATAAAGAAAGGCTACTATACCGTTGAAGAATTTAAAGATGACAAATTGTGAATAAATTGACTTTGTAATAATGCATGACGTAAATGTGAAATAAACTACTAATAAACTGAAATGAAAATAATGCTTAATCTTAAATAAATGATTGATTAATATTTAGTATAATATAATGTAATGAATAATTTTAATAATTAGAATCAGTAACATATTATGTAATACAATAATTTGATAGGAAACATTTGCAGTGCCCTTACAGGGTGCATGTCTTAATACTGTGTCATGAAATTTCAATGCATGCCTACTAACCAGTGTTTAACATGTAAGCAAATAAATAAATAAATACTTAGTTTTCATTTCTATCGGCAGTCCTGACGGCCCCGTTTTTATTAGCAATAGTTTTGTTTGTGGTAGTACCCACATCACAAATATTTCGTTTTTGGAGACGCCTAGATTTACAAATGTGCTTTCCAAGGTAAAGTTACTTTATGGTCATTCATAGTAATATTTTACCTATTTCTTGATGACTTAGACTGGCTGTCACAAGATGTAGGTACAAGCACGCTTTTTCAAAACAATTTTTATAGTATGTCTTTCAATATCTATAACCAAATAAGTACATATTTAAACAAATCGGAGAGGTACCCATTAGAGAGCTCCTTATCAATTTGAACTCAGAATTTGAATGTCTAGAATCATACAATTTTTTTCGTTAGCTGCATCCGACTTCCAAAATTAAAGTTATGTTTCACTTTTTAGTCTTTTTTTTTTAAGTTGTTTTTTGTATTTTTTTTTTTTTGTAAAAAAGTTTTTAATTTTATTTTTTTTATTTTTTGTTTACAATCAATATTTCACATACTATTTATTTATTTATTAAAACTTTATGCACAAGTAAAAAAATACTGTACAAAGGCGGACTTAATGCCTGAGGAATTTTCTACCAATCAACCTAAGGGTGATGCAGAGATACAAACAACGTATTCCGCAAATGTTTTATTTTATAAACACTTGCATTACAAACATTTATCTAACAAATACTTGTCTGTACAAATGTTTCGCATGATATTTAATCATTTATACATTTTTCATTTCATATTTAAATTCTTATAGAAAAATCATGTTTATACTAAATATCATTTGAAAATCAATTTTCTAAGCCAGTCACAAACTGATCATGACATTTTTTTCGTCTTCCGCGCTACGGTAAGTGCAACCCCTTCGCCATTATGGCGAGGTTCTTCAAGTTAACCTCCAGGGAATGTAATTAATTCTAATGTCATTTTATTTAGAAACGGTTGTTATTTAACACGTGGAAAAATTATATGTTGCTTTTGAGACTTTTCTGTAGGTACGTTGGGTACTCGTTAGATAATTAGATTAAGTTCACTCGATAGAAAAAAAAAAAACTAAACATACCCTTATTTTGTAGATTAAAATAATTTAATTTCAATATTATACCACATTATGTATTGAAAATCATATCAAAATAAACGTCTATGATGATATAATCTCCGTCGGGATTAACATTGTTAATATCGTGAAACATAATTTTTAACCCAAAATTAACGAAATTCATGGTACAATTTTCTCGCGCCCAACGGTCAAGATGAAAATTGCACGCTCAAAGAACCTCGCCTTATGTAAAACAAAATTTTTAACAAAAAAAATAATAATAATAATTACAGCCGACTTAAAAAAAAAATACATTAAAAAGTGAAAAGTAACACGCTGTATATACTACTTCTGTGATTTTTTTCACATTTCCAAGTACAACCATTTAGCTGGTAGGGGGGACACACTAACTCTAACAAAAATTAGCACTTTAAAGCCTAATATTTCAGAAACGGATCCCTTAATCAAAAAATTGTTTTCATAAACCCGCAATATTTTTGAAAAACCCAGGTAGGCGAAAAATAAAACATCCCCACTACATGTACAGGAGGTATCCTAAATAACAAATTTTTTCATTATTTTATTTTAGCAGTGTCGGCGTGATTAATATGTATATTATAGTATCTGTTTATTACAGATATGGTTAATATATCACTCTACTTACGTTTTTCTTTCCATTTATCATACTTTTTATTAGTTTTTCATCATTTTACACAATTTTATTCTTTAAACGACATTTACGTCAAAAGTTTCAAACTGAAGTCTACTTATTTCATAGATTTTCTTACCAGCCTATTCAATGAAGGTTGCACTAAGTTTGTATTTTCTAATCATTTACTTATATAATTTTGGATATTCTAAATACCACTATTGTACATGAAGTTTAAATAAATAAATTAAAAACAAATTATATATGAATTAATTCTATAATTTCATATATAATTTGTAATGGTTGATATGGGAATAACTTCCTGAAATAAATGATTATTATTATTATTTTATATACGTTTATATATCTCGGGACCCTGGGGTTCCGGACCTTTGGAAGGCGTACGAGGGGCCGAAGCCAACTCGCAGAGGCCCGTTAGACGCTTTTTAATTAAATGAGGCACCAACCGACGATTATCCCTGTACGCACTACGCAAGTGCACGCAAGGACAACCCCCGGTTGGTGTAAGACTATTGTAGGATATGGAAACAAAGATATTGGACTATGGGTTTGGGTGGTTAAAATGGACTGGTTACCTAAAATATGGAAGGACTATGGCCCCTGCCTGATCTGGCAGGGGGTGACTTGCACACTCAATAATGGGCCCCCAAAAACGGTCGCTAGCACATAGTGACGTAGCGACAAGGGAGCAACATGTCCTGAGATGCTCGAGGAGTGGAGAGGTATTCCACGGCTCTCAGAACAATCCCAGAGCCCGGAAGATGGTCAAGATCCCTACAAGCACTTACTGGAATACTTCCTTCCTCCGAGCACGTTTGCTCTTGCGAATCTCCACTCAAGCCGGCCAATAAAGGCAAGCCAGAGATGGGGGGTCGCAACTGCCCAACAGCTCGCCACATACTGCCCTGCGGGTTTCTGTATCTCTCTTGGTCTGGCTCCTCACCCTAGACAAGTTCCGGTAAAGTAAACTCTCCCGGCACAGACCTAGAGATCGGAGCGCGCAAGCCCCACCACGACGTCAACGTAGAGATACGGCGGTGGGGTTATTATTATTATTATTAAAAGTAAACATAAACAAAACAATGGCGGTTTGTCGATGGACCACTGTGCTGCCACCTATGACGAGCTTTCAGTTTTGAACCCCATTTCTGTGACACCAAATTTTGTCTATAATTTAAATTTTGTGGAATTGTGGACTGGTAAAGTTTTATGGAACTGGGCCCTGGCCATTTCTCAAAGCTTGTCGCAGTAAGTAAGCTAGGGCACCCAACAAAATGGGTTAGGTAAGGTTAGAACTGCGACTAACTGCACCTACATGCGGCCAAGCTGGTCGCAATTAATTGTCTATTAAGAAGTTTAAGACAACAAAATGGGAATTATTTAAGGCTCGCAAAAACAGATACATTTATTTTATCAGATGGTCCAATTATATTTTTGGAACATCAAAATGAGAATTATTTTGTGCGATTAAATACACGCCGTTTAAAATATGGCTAAGTATGGTAAGGATAAGTATCTATATGCTTTGTGTATGTGTATGTATTGTATATATGTAAGTGGTACACCACTGACTACCTGCAGTATTGTCTCTCCTTCTACTTTTTGATCCATCCAAAGGTTGTCTGTAAAAGATCGCTTTTAGCGATAAGACCGCCCATTGTGACACCCTATGTAACAGTTCTACATTTATATCTGTAATTTTTATGGTGTACATAATAAAGAGTACCTATTCTTTTCTACGAGTATATCAAGCAACGACATGAATGAGTTTAAACATAAGCTTTTTACATTATTGACTGGCAAGGCGTATTAATGACTTTATCTTAATGACAAATTAATCTATTTTTAGGGTTTCGTAGTCAACAAGGAACCCTTATAGTTTCGCCATGTCCGTCTGTCTGTCTGTCCGCGGTTTACCGCAAAAACTATTGGTACTAGAAAATTGTAATTTGGCATGAGTATACACGTTAATGACGCCAAAAAAGTGGTAAAATAAAATTTTGAAAAAAAAAAAACAATTATTTAGGGTACCTCGCCACATGTAAAGTGGGGATGATATTTTTTTTTTCCTCTTTCTCATAGTGTGGGATATTTTTGGATAGGTCTTTCAAAAATATTAGGGGTTTGGGAAGACCGTTTCTTGATTAAGTAAACCGTTCGTGACTTATCAAGCTTTAAAGTACCAATTTCCGTTAGAGTCAAGTGTCCCCCCCCTCTACCAACTTAACGGTTGTAGTTAGAAATTCAAATGTCACAGCAGTATATACCTGTATATAACGAAGTTAAAAGTCAAACTATCACAGCTAAGTAAGCTTTACAATTTACCGAGTAATTGGCGACCAACTTACATTTACAGTAGAAAATATGTTCTCCCATACATTCTGTATAGGAAAACATGATTTTCAACTACATGATAAGTTTGTTCTTGGGATAAATTCATCCCAACTACGGAACCCTTCATTGTGCGTGGTCCGACACGCACTTGGCCGGTTTTTTTTTAATATAAAATCTGTACAATTTTACCCTAAGTTCACAAAATAAATAAGTTTAAATTTGAAATTTGAAAACTTGGTAAAATAACAAGTTCATCAAACCTAAAGGAAATTTAGTCACAGAATTCAAGAGCTTAAACACTAAGGGAAACTGGGTATGTAAATTCATTTAACAAAATAATTGCAAATCATTTTATTGAATCATCGATCGGTTCGGACAGAACGTTATTTTTTTTTAAGTTTTCAGTAGACACCACATCCACAGCCCCGACCTCCATAGCCGAGTCCAAGAGCTGCAGGAGTGATGGCAGCAGCGCCAAGTCCATAGCCAGCGCCGAGTCCATAGGCACCAGCAGCAGCGCCATAGGTAGCAGCAGAAGGAGCGATGCTCTCAATAGCAGTAAGACCATTACCGCAGCTGTAGCTGACGGCGCCAGCACCGCCACTTGGTAACACTCCCTCCAAAGCCACAGCACTCGCGAACGGTAGCTCACCAGCCACGGACAGAGCACCCTCAAACACATTCTCAGACGCTACGGAGAGGCAACTGGGCGCAATAGCAGAGATGCTGGAGACGGGCAGTCCACCGCCACTGGTGGGAATGATCTCTAGAGCAGCCAAGCCATTGCCGATCAAACCATTGTTAGCGCAGTTACCAGCATAGCCATTACCAATCAGTCCATTTCCCACCAAACCGTTGCCAGCCCAGCCATTACCAGCACATCCTGGGGCAACAAGAGCAGGAGCAGCGATGGCTCCATAACCAAGACATGAACTGAAAGCAGTCTGTAAACAAGAAATGGTTGTATTAGTAAAAATGCCTTTATCAGCAGACGACGGCGATGTCTTGAAACATGTTTCTTTAATATTTTATCGATCACGTAACTTAATGTGTGTCAAACGTATGTATTTTTTGTAATTGCATAGGTGATAGTGGAAAATTTAGTGAGAATTACTTTACAAGTTGTGTGTCTACTCTAGGTGCGATAGAGTTTGGGATTCAAGATTTTCCCAAATGTAACTTGAAGCAGTAGATTCCCTCTTAGTAGTACAATTGTTTTCTGAACAAATAATTTACCTACGAAGGTCATAACATAAGTCAGAAACACATACATTTTCTGGTAATTCACTAAAATTCGAACCTCAGAATATATTATCCCGGTAAATGTAGTAAAAGCAATAAGAACACAGTAATTATAAAAAGTAGAAAATATTTCTCACCTTGATGAAGAGCGCCTGAGCGCAGAGGACGAGGATCACCTTGGCTGACATTGTAGTTTGTGTTGAAGTGACTTGAGAATGAGTTTTCCAAGAATTGACCGACTACTTATACTGAAACGTAGTCCTTATCTAGTTGTGTTGCAGCAATATTTGACATTTACTTTTTAAACTTTCTATTGGTGGTTGCTAAACAAAGAAATACGTGCATTTTCTTTACTTTTTCATTTATTGTTCTGTTTTTAAATAGGAAATAGTTAAAAAGTGGTGTTGATAAGTACTTTAGCACTATATAAACACGGTGTAAGTCTTTTGAAAGCATCAGTCTTCAGCTTCTCGTTGAGCTTACGAATACACCAAACATGTCTACCTTCACCGTTCTGTTGCTCTGCATCCAAGCTTGCTTGGTCCAGGTGAGTGTTTTACTATTACCGATATTTTTATTTTCTGATAAACTTCCTCCATTGTTGCTGCCATATTTTGTAAGCTTCCAAATTTAGACCTTTGTACATGTCTCCTGTACCTATGTAATTTTTATTGCTTTGAGAGAAGAAGACGTTCTACCTTAACTTCAGAATCTCATAAACTAAATTCATTTTCAATTACGAACCTCTCCAAACTGTGAATGTTATTGTTCTTGAGGTTTGCTCAACAAGAGATAAGTTTCCTATCGATTGAATCTAATTTCTTTCCAACAGAATGTTTTCGGTCAATACTTCGGCGGCAGCGGTTGCGGATGTGGAGGACCAGCTGTTGGTATAGCCCCTGCTGTAGGCCTCGGCTCTGCTTATGGTAGTGCCTTGGGTCTTGGCGCTGGATGTGGTGGTGCTCTCGGTCTTGGTGCATACGGTGGCGCCATCGGATCTGCTTACGGCGGCGCCGGTGAAGGCAACGTGGCGGTCATTGGTGAGCTGCCAGTTGCCGGTAACACCGCTGTTGCTGGTCAGGTCCCCATCATAGGTGTCGTGAGCTTCGGCGGCGCTGTGCCGGCTGCTGGTGCCGTGTCTATCTCCGGACAATGCGCATGCGGCTGTGGCTCTCCTCTTTACTACTGAAGTGTCCTATTCTGGTGCCGATTTTCAAATAATAATATACGATTACGAAATGAGTCAATCTTTAATTAAATCCTCAAATCAACCTGAAGCGTTTAAGCGTAAATGTATCGGAAATTTACAAATATGTAATAAAAGTATGGTGATGGATAAATGAATCCATCATCATTTCAAAGCGTTCTTTTTATTGAAGGGAAAACTTCTTTAGGCGGGTTGAGGACTTTTTGGGTGAAAAAAAAAAAAAATAAAAAAAAAACATGGAACTCGCGTCATCGTCACCGAACGCTTTCCATGAGCTATATGTATACTGTGTATATATGTGTACTTTTTGGGTGAACAAAAATCATGAAATTCGGACTACTTAGTTTTCATTTCTATCGGCAGTCCTGACTGCCCCGATTTTATTAGCAATAGTTTTGTTTGTGGTAGTACCCGCATCACAAATATTTCGTTTTTGGAGACGCCTAGATTTACAAATGTGCTTTCCAAGGTAAAGTTACTTTATGGTCATTCATATTAATATTTTACCTATTTCTTGATGACTTAGACTGGCTGTCACAAGATGTAGGTACAAGCACGCTTTTTCAAAACAATGTTTTTAGTATGTCTTTCAATATCTATAACCAAATAAGTACATATTTAAACAAATCAGAGAGGTACCCATTAGAGAGCTCCTTATCAATTTGAACTCAGAATTTGAATGTCTAGAATCATACAATTTTTTTCGTTATCTGCATCCGACTTCCAAAATTAAAGTTATGTTTCCCTTTTTAGTCTTTTTTATTAAGTTTTTTTTTTTTTTTTTTGGAAAAATGATTTTTATTTAAAAAAAAATTTTGTGTACAATCAATGTTTCATATACTATTTATTTATTTATTAAAACTTTATGCATAAGTAAAAAAATACTGTACAAAGGCGGACTTAATGCCTGAGGAATTTTCTACCAATCAACCTAAGGGTGATGCAGAGATACAAACAACTTATTCCGCAAATGTTTTATTTTATAAACACTTGCATTACAAACATTTATTTAGCAAATACTTGTCTTTACAAATGTTTCGCATGATATTTAATCATTTATACATTTTTCATTTCATATTTAAATTATTTTAGAAAAATCATGTTTATACTAAATATCATTTTAAAATCAATTTTCTAAGCCAGTCACAAACTGATCATGACATTTTTTTCGTCTTCCGCGCTACGGTAAGTGCAACCCCTTCGCCCTTATGGCGAGGTTCTTCAAGTTATCCTCCAGGGAATGTAATTTTAATGTCATTTTATTTAGAAACGGTTATTATTTAACACGTGAAAAAATTATGTGTTGCTTTTGAGACTTTTTTGTAGGTACGTCGGGTACTCGTTACATAATTAGATTAATATCACTCGATAGAAAAAAAATCCAAACATACCCTTATTTTGTAGATTAAAATCATTTTATTTCAATATTATACCACATTATGTTTTGAAAATCATATCAAAATCATGTCTATGATGATATAATCTCCGTCGGGATTAACATTGTTAATATCGTGAAACATAATTTTCAACCCTAAATTAACGAAATTCATGGCACAATTTTCTCGCGTCCAACGGTCACCTCAAGAAGAAAATTGCACGCTCGAAGAACCTCGCCTTATATAAAAAAAAAACTTTTTAAGAAAAAAAAAATACTAAAAAGTGAAAAATAACTCTATTTACGGAAGTTGGTGTCAAAAAACGAAAATACAGAACCAAGGACAGGGCCGGAAAGTTTATTATTTTTCACTTTTTAGTTATGATTAGGGATGGGCGTTGAATCAACGAACGGTTTAAATAGACGGTCTACGTTCAATCAACGCTTCAACGGTCTACCGTTCATTCGTAAACTAGTCGAATCCATAGACGGCTAAACTGAGAGTCCACGGCGTTCTTAACTACTGGACAACGCGACGACGACGCCTAAACCTAAACGTATCCGGTTAATGTTAATGTTCATGCATTCGTTGAAATAATATCGTCAGACAAAGCAATTTAAACCTTAAGTATATAACGTCGGAGTTTGATATTTGTTGTATTTTTAACTAGACTTGTTAGAGTGAGAAGAAAGAGCATTCTGATACTGTGTGAAAGAGCACGTCGATGGACCTGGCTAAACGATGTAGTGCAGGATGAACAGGTTTAAAATTGTTTGCAGTTTTGTTTATTGAAATTAGTGTGCATGCATTCGTGTGTCGCGAGGTCAAGGTCAAGTGAGTCGTGAATGTGAATCTAGCGGAAACTTCGTTTAAATGTTTATGAGCTTAATTTTTTGTAACTTATTATGTATATATTGCGTAAAACTAGTCTCTGTAATATAAAGACACCTTCGTTACGTCTCGCCCGTAGCTAAATAGTAGACTAGACACCGCGCTTAGCCGACTGAATCGAACGCCTGCCGACTGCCGTTGTCGCGTCGACTAGTAGACGAATTCAACTAGTTGATCGACTAGTCGATGGACGGTAGAGGACGGTCTAGTTTCGTTGACCAAAAATGCGTCGACGACCCATCTCTAGTTATGATACCTATCCCACAACAATTCGATTACCACTACTTGCTACACCGCACAAACAACAGTGACACAAAGATACGTATACGAAGTGGATCAAATACGTATTATCGAAGCTAACTCAAAAACTACCCAAGCAAAGTTAATAAAAATCAGTTAATAACCATTTTTTCGTACCGTGTGGTGCCGGACGTAAAGAATAGCACTACTCCATTTCCTCCCGTGGGTGTCGTAAAAGGCGACTAAGGGACTTACTAGAGAATGGGCAGCAGCGTTCTCTATGCATTTTTAACACCATACTGCGATCGCCAACCCGCCTGCCAAGCGTGGCGATTATGGCAAACCCCCCCTATTGGGGGAGGCTTATGTCCTGCAGTGGACGTCTTTTGGCTGAAATTATGAAATGATGATGAATAACCATTTATAGCCCGAGTGCATCTCATGACAATTCCAATAAGCCCAAACACGGCTAGGATACATTGTTTTATTACGGAGTTCCAGTGCATACCTTCCGGCTTCATCTTCAGATCAGTTCGATGGTACCATTTTCATCAGAATTATTTATTTAAATTTGCTTCATAGTCGCTTAACTATCTTAATCGAAATATCTTATCGTCACCCGTGAAATACTTATGATTGAGGAGTTCCGGTGGCCATTTGTGGTCTTCTTCATCAGTTTAACTTAATCAAATGATACTTTCTGAATGAAAATGCTTGAGTTATTGATGAAATTATAAAAATCGCTATATGTTTGCCTATAAAATTTGAGGAGTTTCCTCAATTCCTCATAGACCCCATCATCAAAACTGGATTTTGAAAAAAGTGAGACCAATTTGGAAGTATATCCTTTGAAATTAAAAAAAAAATCTAAATTGGTTCATAAACTACGGAGTTCTGAGTTAACAAAGATACAAAAAAAAAAATCAACCGAATTGAGAACCTCCTCCTTTTTGGAAAGCCGGTTAAAAAGGATAGGCATCCGTGAGAGACGTAGTGGATTTTTTTTGTTTGAATTTCAGTTGTCACTCAGAAATACATGCCCTATTAGAAGTTTAAAATATGGACACTGTTGGTAATAAAGTATATTGAAACGAAGTATACACTTAATAAAATTTTAAGTTCAGATGAATTATTTTATCACAGTTTTTTTTATTCAAGAGGAGCACAAATCTTCAGACTATAATGACAGTGAAACTGGGAATAAGTAAATTCATATAACAAATTAATTTCCAAATCATTTTATTGAATCATCGGTTAGACGAAAAGTTAAAAAAGGTTCTTAGTAGACACCACATCCACAGCCGCTGCCTCCATAGCCGAGTCTGAGGGCGGCAGGAGCGATGGCAGCAGCGCCAAGTCCATAGCCAGCGCCGAGCCCATAGGCAGCAGCAGAAGGAGCGATGCTCTCAATAGCAGTAAGTCCGTTACCGCAGCTGTAACTGACGGCGCCAGCACCGCCACTTGGTAAAACTCCCTCCAAAGCCACAGCACTCACGAACGGCAGCTCACCAGCCACGGACAAAGCACCTTCAAACACATTCTCAGACGCTACGGAGAGGCCACTGGGAGCAATAGCAGACACGCTGGAGACAGGCAGCCCACCGCCACTGGTGGGAATAATCTCAAGAGCAGCTAAGCCATTGCCAATCAAACCATTACCAATTATACCATCACCAATCAAACCGTTGTTGGCCCAGTTACCAGCATAGCCACATTCTGGGGCAATAAGAGTAGGAGCGGCGATGGCTCCACGACCAAGACATGAACTGAAAGCAGTCTGTAGAAAATAAATTATTGGATTAGTAAATATCTCTTTATCAGCAAACAATGGCAATGCATTGAAACATAATAATTTTATCGATCACGTAATGATTCGTGCATGAGTCGTGCTAAAGTTGAATGGTCTCTTCGGAAATTTAAGATCCGTGGTTTAAAGGATCCGTGTTTTATTTTATTTTGGTAATATTTAGATGTGACTCGAAAAACAAGGTTTCATATACGTAACTTAAACGATAATAATGAATTGGTCCAATGTTCAGTGTAGGTACATATTGAATTTCGATATCCAAAAACGATCCGAGAAATGCTAGTATAAAAGAAAATCCTGATGAATTAATGAAATATTAAAGAATTATTTCTCACCTGGATGAAGAGCGCCTGAGTGCAGAGGACGAGGATTACCTTGGCTGACATTGTAGTTTGTGTTGAAGTGAACTTGAGAATGAGTTTTCCAAGAATCGATCGACTATTTATATTGAAACGCAGACCTTATCAAGTTGTGTTGCAGAAATTTGTGGCCTTTAAAATTAACCTTTCGAACCTTTATCAGTAATTGCAATACGGGGAAATAGAAAAATGCATGAATTTCGTAAGTAATGTAACCTTGAAATATTTAGTATGAAGGGTTTTGTTTCAATAGAACATAGAAAAAACATCACGTGCGTTGTTATGATAACGAAACTTTTGCAATATAAATGTAGTCTAGAAGTAGGAACATCATTCAGTCTTCAGCTTTTCGTTGACAACAAACAAATCTCAAACATGTCTACCTTCGCTGTTCTGTTGCTTTGCATCCAAGCTTGCTTGGTCCAGGTGAGTGTTTTAGTGTTTCTAGTATCTTTATTTTCTCAAGAAATTCCTCCATTGTTGGTTTCTCATGCCTTAATTTGTAAGCTTCCAAATTATGTCTTTAGTACATGTCTATCTAAGTAATTTGTATTGATTCGAGACAAGAAGACGTTCTACCTTAACTTCAAAATCTCACTAACTTCGTTTTCGATTATGAACCTCTTCAATGTGTGAGAGTCCTTGTTCTTGAGATTTCCTAAGTAAGCGATGGATTTCCTAACTAAAGTATCTTTATTTTTCCAACAGAATGTTTTCGGCCAATACTTCGGTGGTAGCGGTTGCGGATGCGGAGGACCAGCTGTTGGTATAGCCCCTGCTGTAGGCATCGGTTCCGCTTATGGTAGTGCCCTAAGTCTCGGCGCTGGTCTCTCCCCTGCTGCATGTGGTGGTGCCCTCGGCCTTGGTGCTTATGGTGGCGCCATCGGATCTGCTTACGGCGGCGCCGGTGAAGGCAATGTGGCAGTCATTGGTGAGCTGCCAGTCGCCGGTAACACCGCTGTTGCTGGTACTGTTCCCATCATGGGCGTTGTGACTTTCGGTGGTGCCGTGCCGGCTGCTGGGGCCGTGTCTATCTCCGGACAATGCGCATGCGGCTGCGAATCTCCTGTTTACTATTAAAGCATCCAATGTCAAAATAAAAAATAAATGCCCATGAATTGAGCAAATAATAATTCAATGTTTGATTCAATTATTAATCCTACATTTGAAATCATAAATGTAAATACATCAAAGCAGTAAATTGTAGTATTGGGTTGTATAGTGTTACTAAGATATAATTTAGCTGCTTTTTCAATTAGCAACGCAACTTGTTTTTCTAAATATTCGATTTTTATGGATATTTTTAGTCTCTATTCTTCTCAGTTGCGCTCTTATTTCTAAGAATCGCGACTCCGAATTAAATTATCAACGGTCTTTCTCCATCTGTTATGATCATCTGTATTGATATTTACTAAAGTTTAGACAAAAACTTGCTTCAATACTGATGGGATAAACTTAGAAACATACTATTGACACATACATTACTTACATTATTGACAGAAAAATCGTGGTCGTGCGCGTAAGGCTTTAAAGTACACCGTCATTGCTATGCAGGATAAGCACGAAGAGGTTTGTGAGACGAGCCAGCCCACATCTTCATAAAAAGGGAAGCTTAGCCGTGGGCTACACGACAAAGCGGGCCACGGCTACTAATACTTATTCTGGTTATTAAAGAAGGATTTTCTCAGAATAAAATGATGCTTAACTTCACTCTATTTGATTCTTAGTAGGCACGTACCACAACTTACGATATGAAGTCTCAAATAAGTACCTACTTACTGCATATTACATACGTCTGTAATTTATTATACTTTTCCCATAACTGATGTTGCGCTTTTTTTTTTTTATGTATGTTCGGGCATAACTCCGTCGTTTATGAACCGATTTGGAAAATTCTTTTTTGTTTGAAAGGATATACTTCCAGATTTGTCAAAATCCAGTTCTGATGTTGGGATCCATGAGGAATTGAGGGAACTCCTCAAAAGAGGAGTATGGGAAAAAAAAACACAATTTTTTTTAAAAATAACTTAAATTTTGGAAGTTGGTGGCAAAAAACGAAAAACCAGAACCAAAGACACCGACTTCCAAAATTTAAGTAATTTTTCAATTTTTTTGTGTTTTTTTTTGTAAAAAGTTTTTTATTATGTTAATAACCAACGAGAAATTTCAACGCAGGGGGGGAATCACGCCATAATTGTGGCGATAAGTCCCATCTTTGAGGAGTGGCTAGAAAGGCGCCACGGCCTCCTCATCTTCCGCCTGACACAGGTCCTCACTGAACACGGGTGTTTCGGGAGGTTCATGTTCGAATTAGGCGGGAAGAAACACCCGGGTGTTACCAGTGTGTGGATCGCCCGGAAGACACGGTGAAGCATACGGTGGAGGTCTACCCGGCTTGGGCAGAGCACTGCCGTGTCCTCACGGAGGGGCGGCGATCTCTCGCGTCCGGCCCTGGTCCAGGCCATGGTCCGGAGCGAGAGTGCATGGGAGGCAGTCACCTCCTTCTGCGAAGCAGTAATGCTCGCGAAGCAGTTATGCTCGCGAGGAGGCAAAACGCGTGAGAGAGTGGCAGTCTGTTAGCCCTCACGCCCCTAGTCGCCGCAGTAGACGCTCTGGGCGGCGGGAATCGGTAACCGATTCCCGGCCACCGTAGGCGCGGGCTTGCGGACGGCGAGCTATGGGCAGCTCGCCGTCCGGCAAGGACTAGGCCCGGGTCGACGGCACGTTGTGTTCCATGCGCGCTTTAAAGAGATTTTAGCACGCACTGACGGGGTCCGCCGGGACCGGTGCCTGCCAGGGTTGCGGGTTTGTCCGAAAGGGATACCGTGGCCCTGGCACACAGGCAACTGAAGGAACACGGGTGGGTTTAGTCAGTAAAAGTCTGACATGCTCTCCCGCTCCGCCTAGAGCGAGAGAAATTATTTGATAATTTCTAACCCAAAAAAAGGGGGTCCACAATCATGTACTGAATCCATGGTAACCGGTTTCACGTCGATGTCCCTTCCATCCTGTATAAATATTTTTTTAATTTGTTTTGTCCAAAATACAGCAACGCGAATATTGTTTGCCGACGCATTTGGTTCTAACGCCGGATCCGCACCGGAGATTTGAGCCGTCCAGGAACTCCCACTCACTTGTTGGGTACAAAGTCTTTTTAGGTAAGTTGGCTCCAGTAACTTGTGCACAGATGGGAGGCTCTCGTTTAATTAAGAAATTAGAAGGTTTAAGCAGCTCCTCCCAAGATCAAAAATCTTCTTGTGCAGGAGTTGCCATCGCCATTAAAGATCACAACTTCCTGAAGAGGGGTTGCCAATATTCTGTTGACCATAATTGACGTTACGATTTAAAAATAAAGGTATGAAATAAATTAAATAAGAATTTTATATAATTTAGGGTGATGCTGTTAATTAATAAAATCTATAATAATAATAGTGGTGTTCAGATGAAAAAACCACCTCTTAAACCGTAGGACCCGGCTGTCATTCGTGGTCAAAGCCAAAGTCAAAGTTACTTGTCGACTTTGACTTTGACTTTGCCAGTCGATACGGGTCGGCAGAAGCCCGAAAGTCTGACATCATCTAGGTGTCGAGGTCAGATAGGCAGTCGCTCCATGTAAAATACTAGTATTCAGCTGCATAATGAGTGGAACCCGACCTCAACATAGATGGGAAATTACAGATGTAAAAATCAATGTCAAAGTCAAAGCATTTATTTCAAATAGGCACATAAATGGCACTTTTGAACGTCAAAATTTACACGGAAATAAAATTAATTCTAGTTGTTGCTTAAATTAATGTGACAAAATGCGATTTATAGGAGCGATCTTTATCTCGAAGTTAAAAAAAAGAAAAAAAGGTTTGTTCTTTATCAGTATGATTTTATTAAGTGGGTTCTCATTCTTCTTAGTACACGTAAGGGGAGCCACAACCGCAAGCACAGTTGCCGCTGATGGAGACGGCACCAGCAGCCGGCAAAGCGCCACCGAAGCTCACAGCGCCCATGATGGGGACCTGACCAGCAACAGCGGCGTTACCAGCAACTGGCAGCTCACCAGCGACCGCCACGTTTCCTTCACCAGTGCCGCCATACGCGGCAACACCGCCAGGGTATGCGCCAACGGCTCCAGGGTATGCACCAGCGTAGCCAACATTGCCAGGGTATGCACCAGCGAAGCCTAAGCCAGCAGGGTAAGCAAACTCAGCTACACCTGCACCGTAGCCACAGGGAGCGGCAGCGGGGATCATGGCAGGGCCGTATGCGCCAACGTACTGGCTGAATGCATTCTATGGAAGACAAAACTATGATTTAGCACAAATTGTCTAAAACAATCCTTGCAGGTAAAAACAGCACTCCTAAAAAACAAAGGAACAATGGCATCAGCATTTCTGGAAAGGTAGGAGTATTTTATTGTTGTCTCCAATCTACCGTTCATACAAAGGAATCTAGGCGATTCATGTTGAATCTTGAAGGATCTTATTGAACGCACGACTTTAAAACTCAAAGGTAGAAACTTCTCGAAGATCCACACAATTAACTTTAGAAGACATAATATATCTAGTATGTCGGCACGAACAAGACTCTAAGAAAAAATATTGCTTTACCTGAATCAAGCAAGCTTGGATGCAAAGCAACAGAACAGTGAAGGAAGACATGTTTGATGTTTGTGTTCAGCGAAAATCTGAAGACTGAATGATGAACTGGAACTGTTTCCACCCTTTTATACTTACTTAAAAGGTACTGTTTGAAATAGTTATTGTAATAATTATCGAAAACAACATCATGTACTACGTGACTTTCTTTCATTTCATTGGTTTATTATACAATACAATATTACCCATATTTTACAACTATTAAAGCAATTGTATGTCATAATACTGATAAGCAGGTAAATATAAACTACCAGTAGTGGTGCTGAACATCATTCTCGTGTCAGTAACTGCACATAGAACTAATACATTGAAACAAAATGGCAGCCAAAGGTATCCTCATCCTCTGCGCTCAGGCGATGTTCATCCAGGTAAATAATTGTTTTGTTTTGATGCTTTCTTAATTATTAATGACATCAATTTCATAAAGAGTTTTTTTATTTTATTTGTTGTGATATTTTTAGTGTACAAAATTCAATCTCTTTACAATATGATTGCATTCAATTCAGAATGTATTTTTGTTGCCACTTTAATAATAGTCATCCCACTAGCAAAAGGTTTTTTTTATTTTTTTATCCATTGGTCTTTCTCTCATGTTTTTTGTATTAGCTTTTTCCTGTGTCTTCAGTACAACATTCTAACTTATTCTTGTTTCTACTTTCAGACCGCTTTCAGCCAATCATGCACTAGCCGTGCAGCTGTTGATGCTTCTGGCATTGGCATCGGTACTCCTTACGGCTTGGGTCTTGGCCTATCTCCTTTGGCCGGACCCGGTTTGCTGAATAATGGACTTGTCGCCCCTGGATTGACAGGCAGAGGCCTGGCTTGCGAAGGAGCCTATTCCCCTGCTTTGGAGTTCACATCCACCAGCGGCGGTGGCTTAGCAGTGACCAGCTCCTCTGCTATTGCTCCCACCGGCATCACTATCGTATCTGAGAACGTCTTTGAAGGTCCTTTATCCATGACTGGTGAGCTGCCGTTCGTGGGTACCACTGGTATGGAGGGAGCTATGCCTTCTGCTGGTGCTGGAAACATCAACCACGCTTGCGGTAATGGAGTTACTGCTATGGTGAGCGACGCCGCCATTGGTTACGGTCCTGGTGCTGCTATTTCTCCGATTGCTGCTACTTTCCCAGCTGTTGGTATCTCTCCTGCTGCAGCTTCATTTGGAGCTGGTCCTCTTGCCGGAAGATTCGGTTTGGGAGGATGTGGTGGTAACATTATTTACTAAATTCAGTGATTTTAAATTTTATTGTTGTTAATTTAGATTAAATAAAAAATGTTATTGAAAACTTATGTCTTTTCTTGTGTATTACAAAATTGGCTTGTAGCAATCGAACCTACTATCCCATATAACAGAAGTATAAACGATTAAGAAGGTAGGCGACCGCGCTGCATAGTGATGAATCATTATTGTACATTTCTATGATCCAATGCACACTATAGGCGGGCCGCACTACACTTTATGTGTGAAAATGCGTCGTGCTACGGCTTGTTGCGGCTGTAATGTGCACTTGGCTTAAGGCTGCAGTCTTACAAAATTCAGTCGCGGCGAATTATTTCCTTTCTTGCCCGTGTTACTACCAATGATCCTACTTCCAGTAGTAATACTGTTAGTTTGATCTCCTTTCGTACTACTGCAGTAAGTTGTTACTCGTAGAAGGGTTAACTACAATTTGCCCTTGTTTCTATCCCAGTTGTAATTAAAACTTCTTTGTTAAATATTGTTGTGCAACTTAGTATTTTTGTTTTAAACAAAATAATGAAATAACATGAAATATTATTATAAATTATTATTTTTGCAAGACTGCAGCCGATTCGGCGCTCGAGCCGACTGATGCAGGCTTGCGAAGTCGCGAGTGGTTGCCTCGCGCATTTGGTAGACATAGTAATCATTTTAATCATTTTATCAAGACAAACTCAGTGAATTGTGCTAAACAATCTGACTACTTTTTCATTTCTATAAAAAAAAGAAAAAAAAAAAGCGTCTGTTTTTAACCGACTTCAAAAAAAGGAGAAGGTTTATCAATTCGACCGTATATACAGGGTTATTTGTAAAACACCAATAACCTCGCAGAAGTAGATTACTAACATCATAAACAACAACATTTGTTCTACGACTTTTTCCAAAAAAGCAGATATTTTGATGTGAGAATTTTCGATTGAAAATTAGGGTGCTTTTTGTATATTAAGTCAAAATAAGGTAAAAAAATAAATATTTTAAATCAAGAAAATTACAGTGTATTTGGGACATATAAAGGTAAATTTTCACCAAATTTCGTGAAATAAAAAAAATGTTTTGTAAAAGATAAAAATGAAAAACCAAAAATTTGGTTATTTGAATTTTTCACATAAATTATGAGGTTATGTGAAAAAAGTGTAAATAAAAAAGTTGCAGATCTTTATATTACCTTCAACTTTGCCATTTAGCTTTTTTCCATAGGACTTGTAGTTTTGGCGGAAATCTAGATAAACCGTTTTTACCCTTAAAAACTCACCCCACTTCCCGACCTAAGATCGCCCGTAAATTATTTTTTCACTTCTCATGCTGTATAAGTACGCCAATATAGCCCTACGAAGCGGGACTAAAGTGACCACTTTAGTCTCTAGGGAGTGAAAAGTAATTAGTTTTTTAATTTCCTTCATGTGACATAGACAAATTCAAACAGCCAGTAAATATACTATTATCTGTGGAGTGTGGACCATCTTCATTGTGAAAATGTTGAGAGTTTTAATTCCATGGTATTTCCGTAAAGGTGGCGCCATGTGTTTTAAATTGTTAATCTGTGACTGGTGTAGAAGAAATGTCCAGTGACAGTGAAGAGTTTGACGTCGAGCAAAGAGCAAAAGACATAACAGATAATCTTTTGTCGCCAAAATCGCGGAAGATTTACCTAAAAACTTAAAAAAGTTTTATGGACTGGAGGAATATGTTTTTGTACTAAATTGACTATTTTTCTCGCACTCAAAGTGAAAAGTACAGTTTGCACCTCGAGACTAAAAGACAACTTAATATACCCACGGTTTCATTGACTCCCTCGCACGCTCGGGAGTCAAACCGCCTCTGGTATATTATGGCTTCATTTAGTCCCTAGATACAAAATATACTATTCCTTTCATTTTTGTTATATTCTCTTCTTTTTCCAATGGGTTTCATCCTAATTTTTTTTCACTTTTTACCATTTTCAAAGGCTTCAGCCCTGGTCTACTAAGGACATGTTATAAAAAAATATGAAAGACAACCGAAAAGAATACTTATTAACATGTTGAATAAGTCCATTATAGTCCAGTCACATCAGGTGCTTCACCTCTGAATGAGAGAAAATAAAATAAAAATAAATAAACCTTTATTTTGGCATTCTAAAAGTGGTCTCAAAAATCTCATAATGTTAGCAATTGAATTCTAGTGCAAAATTTTTGTGATAGATAAATAGAAAATGTTTTATGAGTAAAACTGTAGCGGTTTTCACTGTTTTGTACAAAACCCTTGATATAATATATTTAGGAATGTCCATCAAATCAAATAGTAATGAAAACATCGAAGACATAAAACATATTAAAAGAAAGGTTCAGACGGTAAAGAGAAAGTTAGCTTTGTAGGTATATATTTTTATTTAAGATTAACATACTATGACGATACTTAATAGTAGTACGGAGACCCACAACCGCACGCACATTGGCCATTAACAGACACGGCACCAGCTGCCGGCACATTGCCACCGAAGCTCACAGCACCCATGATGGGGACCTGTCCAGCAACAGCGGTGTTACCAGCGACTGGGAGCTCACCAGCGACCGCCACGTTGCCTTCACCAGCGCCGCCGTACGCGGCAGGTCCCGCACCACAACCGGCAGCTGGGTAAGCGCTAGCGTAGCCAGTACTAGGATAAGCGCCTGCGTAACCAGTACTAGCCGCAGGGTAGGCTAGCTCAGCATATCTAGATCCGTATCCAAAGGAAGAGGCGGCGGGAGCAAAAGCAGAGGAACCATATGCACCAAGGCATTGCTGACTGAACACGTTCTGCGAAAATATACATAATTTAAATAAATGAAGTGTTGTTGTAATTCGGTTTAAGCCATAAAGGTCTAGAATTCAATTTTGGAAAACTCACCTGAACCAAGCAAGCTTGGATGCAGAGGAACACAAAAGCGAAGGTAGACATGTTTGAAGTTTGTTTGTGTTAGCTGAAGACTGAATGATGGTTTAAAATAGAATCCGTGTTCTTTTATACTTACTATCACAGCTTATTTGTTCATAAATTAATATCTATAATTTTTCCGATAATTTGACATAAAAAAAACATCGCAATTATTGATTAACTATGTCTAAAGTATTAAGTAGAATATTACAATACACGATAAAAAATTATCATGAAAATAGTGATTATAAAATTTATCAACCAATTGTGTATAAGTTTATGCAATATTTTATTTCTGATAAAAAAAAACTTGATATAAAATGAAGACAAGGCTTGTTCAAATCATTATTTTATCGGTACTTGAATTAGTTACTACTTCTCACAATAAAACACAATGTCTGCCAAAGTTGTCCTGGTCCTCTGCGCACAAGTATTCTTCATCCAGGTAAATTATTGAACCGACACATATTATTTTGGGACTCATCCAATATGATAAGATAGTGCTAGTTCTGCTGTCCCGGATTTCAGAATAGCTAATTTTGAAAATAATAATTTTGATCCGTGTGGCGCTGGACGTTAAGAATAGCACCATCCCATTTCCTCCCATGGGTGTCGTAAAAGGCGACTAAGGGACTTTCTAGAGAATGGGCAGCAGCAATCTCTATGCATTTTTAACACCATACTGCGATCGCCAACCCGCCTGCCAAGCGTGGCGATTATGGCAAACCCTTTCCAATTGTTGGAGGCCTATGTCCAGCAGTGGACGTCTTTCGGCTTGTAATGAAGATGATGATGATGAATTTTGAAAAAGAATATAATGCTTAATAAAAGTTCTCTGACTTATAATTTCTTTATTTTCAGTTTGCAATCAGCCAGCAATGTACCAGCCGTGCAGCCATCGAGGCTTCTAGATTCTCTTCTCCTTATGGTATGGCTGGATTTTCACAAGCTTCTCCTGGACTATCATACGATATAATGGCTGGTCCTGGATCAGCATACAATGGATATGCAGGAAGAGGATTACCCTGCGATAGACGCTACTCCCCTGCCACGGAGTTCACTATCACCAGCGGTGGAGGTCTTCCAGTAACCAGCATATCATCGATATCTCCTACTGGAATTACAGTAAGGTCTGACAATGCTTATGAGGGTCCTGTGATTGTAACTGGTGAACTGCCATTCGTGAGTGCTGTTGCTATGGAAGGCAATTTGCCTACAGGTGGTGCTGGTGGAATTCAGTATGGCTGCGGCAATGGCGTTGTTGCTATGCTGAGTGAAGGACCAGCGCCTGCCGCTTTTGGTCCTGGTGCTTATACTCCCGGTCCTAATGTGGCATTCGGTGCTGGTGGCGGTTTCGGTTCTGGTCCTGCTCTGGGTCTGGGTAACAGTTTTGGTCCTGCTGCCGGTTTCGCTCCTACAGCTGGCTTTGCGAATGCCAACAGATTAGGGTATGGAGGATGTGGTTCATGTGGCCGTGGAATGATGTACTAAAATTGTTATTTCTGTGTGTAATTAATGTTAAATTATTAAAATACTTATATTTAAATAAATAGTCTGAAAATATTTCATATTTTATTATCCTTGCTTATCCTGTGTTACTATGGAATGCTCTTACAAAATTTATTTACCATTTTTCTAAATATGAACCAAAAAATAAATTGCCGCCCTATAACGAAAACCAATTAAATCATTAAAAGTGCAAACGTAGATATCGCGATTACAAATTTTATGGGGTTGAAAATACCCTTTGTAGTATTATATTGTTAGTATTACTTCATAGCATCAGTACATTGATAAATGTTCTATTTAAACATGTTTATTGAGATTTATAAAAGTTATTGCTTTGTAATGGAATTTTCAATAACTGTCACATAATCTGCTTAATGTTTTGTATTTGAAAACAAACCTTGGAAATGCTTGAAATAATTGGTTATCTTATTAGCTAGCAGCGAAACTATAAGACTTAGTGGTTAATGGGTTTTCGCAGACGAAAGAACACAAAATTTTAAGTACTTTGGCATTCATAAGTAATTTTAGTCAAAATTTCGAAATTTTGACAAAAATTACTTATGAATGCCAAAGTACTTAAAATTTATTTTAATTGGTTTTCGTTGTAAGGCGGCAAAATGACCAGGGTACTCTGCGAAATTCAAATTTTCTTAAGCTTTTTGCAATATGCAGGTCAGTATTAGTTGTAAGTTGATCAAAATATGATTCGCGATCGTACAGGTCCCTACAGGTTCATTAGAAAACCAGCGTCAGACAGTATCTGTCTGGCATTAAAGATGTGCATCCCTGATATCGCGAGTTCGCGGCAGCACCAACAGTATTCTCAGTGTGTTCGCAGATCGCTGGGATTCTCCGATGTGGCGGAGGTGGACGCAGCTCCAGGCTGAATTTTAATTTTAACTGTTTTTTTGTTTGTTTGTGTGTCTGTATTAACACTAGATGTTAAGTAAAATTGTTACTAACCATATGGACTAAATTGTCTGAAATAAAAATATTATATTCTATTAATGCTGAAATGAACTTTTTTGGCGCAGCCGTGAGGCACACAAATATTTGATATAAATTTTTTTTTTCACTTTTTATTTTGCTTGTATTTTGTGTTACACGAACTGTGACCAAATAAACGTTATTCTTTCTTTCTTTTTCTTTCTAACAAGTATGTATTAACAGATAATCATTAGAATCAGTAAAACAACTCCTTAAGTTAGTAGAAAATGCCTATGGCATTAAGTCCGCCTCTGTACATGTTTTGTGCTTAAAGTATTAAATAAATAAATAAATAAATAAATAAATATAATCGAATGACATTATTTCATGAAATAGTCATTTAATAGGATAATATATATTTTAACTAGCTTCTGCCCGCGACTTCGTTCGCGTGGAAGTCGTAAAACACCATAGTATACTAAAATACCAGCCACATTTTAATAAAACTTCCCTGAACACTACGTTTGTAGTTTTGGTCTCAGCAGTCAAAATATACAGAGTCAAGAATGGCGACGCGGGAGCAAGCGACGTACAGGTCTATGTTCTATGGTAAAGGGTTTGGTTTCCGCACTTAGTCCTTCAAGTGGACCATTGTACATGAGCCATGGCGGCCATCAGTGGTTATTCCAACCAGCTCACCTCCCTCCAGAAGTTAATTACGTCTCACGGTGGATCGAAAATCGGCTGTAGAAGACATAGGATCTCGATGTCTTAAATGTTTTTTTTTTTTTGCTGGAAATGACTTCTGCCGATCATTACTGTTCTATAAAATGTCATATGAAGTAATTGTGTGCACAAATGGAAGAGTTATAATTTTTATAAGAAAAAAATGTATGGAGCTGACATGAAAAATGAGGATATCTCTGGAATCGCTAAGATGGCCGTTATATCCTTGCACACTGTTATAGTACCTACTATTTATTTGTGAATTTTTGACATACTTAATTTTGCTGCATCACTTGCTTGCGCAAATCGCGCATTGTCCTATCCAGTGCTTCCACAGACGTCTTGTTTGACATGGTAGCTTGTCCCGCAATTTTTAAATCTGTAATATCTTCGAAAATATTCACTTAAATCATACGGTGTAAAGGGCCATATAGATCTATATTAAATGAACAATGTATTCAAGGTATTTAATTGGTTAAGGATTAATGATGTATTCGTTAAAATCGCTTCGAAAATTAGCCATTATTTGTCGTAAAAAGTAAATGACAAAAAAAAGTTATTGTGGGTTATCCATAAGAGATAGACATATACCATCACGGACTTTTCTGTAGACCTTTTCAATGTGTACAATACTTAGTACATTATTTTGATAAAACTCGTAGGGTTCAGCCTGCGTTTGCAATGTAAGCGGAAAAAATGTAATTATTTACGACATCACATTAGAAACCTCAAAAATAACAGTACTTCTCCACTATTTAATGGATGTTATTATACATATAAACCTTCCTCTTGAATCACTCTATCTATTAAAAAAAACCGCATCAAAATCCGTTGCGCAGTTTCAAAGATTTATGCATACAAAGGGACATAGGGACAGAGAAAGCGACTTTGTTTTATACTATGTAGTGATGATTATAATTCTATAAATACATCTTATTACGGTCGCGAATCATATTCAAATGAATATACAAACTGCCATTGACCTGCAAATCTGGCCGCGCTATGATTGGACGACTGCCGCGCGCGTCAGCCGCGAGCTATTGCTGCGCACGGCGTACGCCGCGAACGGTGAAGTGTTGGTTCGCCAGCGGTTGTGTGTGGACGGACGTATTTTATCAAGTAAAATGGATAACGAAACAGCAATTCGTCTTATTGAAATATATGGCTCCCATAGTTAATTATGGGATACTAGGGAGCTACAACACACGCGGTCGCTTTCATTGTGGTTTGAATACGAAATAAAGAGCGCGGCGTGTCTCGGACATGCCGCGCAGCACTGCCGCGCAGAAGGTCTAAACTAGTCGCGCGGCAAATTTGTGTCATGCGAATGCCGCGCGTAGCTGCCGCGCACCTTGCACGCCTTGTTTGGACACACCTTAAGAATATTTGAATTATGCGGGCTACCTCAGCGCTTCTCCCTTAAATAAAATGATAAACATAACGAAAATTGAATGTCAGCAAACGTTTGACCTCGAATTGAATGTGCTGTGTTAGCAGAATCAGCTTGAAAAAGTAACGCAGGGATAGTGAATCAAATATATTACAATATGACGTGCATGTACATGCCAAAAATAAAAAATAAATTGTCCAAGACGATCCAATGATATCAGTAATCTGACACTAGGGAGGCAAAATAAAAACATCCTGGACAGCTTTTAAAAAGTACAAGTCCGATCCTGCATGGAGTATTGCAGCCACCTTTGGGATGGCTCAGCTAAGAACCAACTTGTTGCGCTTGACTCGGTGGAACGCAGAGCTAAGAGGCTCATTGGCGACGTAAAACTGGTGGATGCCAAGCTTCACAGCTTGGCTTATCGCCGCAAGGTTGCCTGCTTGTCGGTCTTCTACAGATTGTACTTCGGCGAGTGTGCCCATGAACTCCACGACCTCATTCCACCGGCCTACTTCTACCATAGGACATCTAGACGCACTGCAAGTTACCACCCCTACCTAGTTGATATTCCACCAACTCGCACTAAGCGTTTCCAAACGTCTTTTATAATGCGCACAGCAAAGGAGTGGAACTCTCTGCCTGCGTCTGTTTCCGGATGCGTACAACCCTAATCTATTCAAAGTTAGAGTGAACAGGCTTCTTCTGGATAAGCTCACTCCATCCTCGACTTTGTCTCTGTCACCTCAGACCTACTAGCCTACTAGACCTACTACCAGACCACCTAGACTAGAGCCAAGAGCATTGTAAAAAAAAAAACCGTTTCTTACAAAGAAACTCTTTTTAATGGGCGATTGAACAGATGGAGAGTGTGACAATCGCCAATTAGCGATTCACTTAACGTAGATAATATTACCATAACATGTTTGCACATATTTTGAACCACAATTACTACATTACTCGTATACCGGCAACGCAACTGTACAGCTGCAGCACGGCGTAGCCTCGAATTTAGGCAACGGCTAGCCGCCAGCGCCTTATAACTACGCGTCGTCGGTGAGGTGCAAGCTCGCAGTCCGCGCGCTGGCCGCGAGGTGCAAGCTTGCTGCCACCGCGAACAAAATTGTAATAGGTATGGCATTTATGATTGAACACGCCTAGGACTTGCACGTTTTTATAATGTCTCGGTTAACATTGACTTGTTTACATTGCGACTCGGAGTCGGCGCGCAGTAAGCACGCGGTTGCCGGTCCGTGCGCTGTAAGCACGCGGTCCGCTCGCTTGCAGCGCGCGAGCTGCGAGTCGAATTGTATGCAGTATTGCCAACTCTTCCTGATGATAGTGCGCTAAATCGGGTTTATAAAAGCGCTAGATTTGCCAAATTTTTCCAAATGGGAGCTAAATAATAAAAGATTCAGTCACCGCGTTCCGTTTCAATGCATGTAAGACGATCCGCGCATATTATCAGAATCCAATAATATATCAATGAAACTATCCGTCATGGCAGCTTCATAATATGCGGGCATTATTAATTTTGTCGGATTACCGCATAAGTCGCTTATGTAGGTCGCCAGAATTCACCTAACTAATACATAGGTAATTATACATAAAGGTACTTCGTTCAGATTTAGGGGACTTCCTGCATCGGTTTTCGTTTTGCGAACAGATTAAAAAGCACAGATTAACAGATAGAATGGACATGTTCCATCACTAAGTTCTGTAACTGACTTTGGCAACTTGTTATAAAAGCGGATACTGTTTATAAGAAATGACTTGCTTGATTTAGTTAATATCTAAATTTGGGTATCACAATCTCATGTCTACTGCGTGTATTTATTTTATTTTTTTAATATATAAAGTATCACATACAGTGATACTTTATTTACATTACAATCTAGCCTATTAGCTAATAAGTCATTTAAATATAACTTAAACTGCTAAGAAATTATAAAATTAAGAAATGGTCCAATAACGTCTTTCTTATTCACTATGTTAAGGGGAAGACACTTGATTCATGTGTTCTTTATATTAGTCATCACTTGCACTGCAGTTTATATTCACTCACACTGCACTAAACTAACTCAAAAGGTGTTATCCTTTTTGTGTTATGGAAATCGCTTCTTATTTTAAAAAGTCCTAGGTTTTTGCGAACATACAAAATACTTTCTAAGATATAAAGAGAAGACAGAGTCAGCATATCAATTTCTTTGAATTGGTTTCTAAGGGACTCGCGGGGACCCGTTTTATAGATCGCACGTATTGCCCTCTTTTGTAAAATGAAAATGAAGACAATGAACATGGAGACCTATTAAAAGGCAACGAATATATCCAATATTTCAATACAAATAACTACAGGGAATAAAAGTAAGTAGTAGTATAAACTTTCATTTATTGAATACCAAAAATATTGCATATATATTCAAAATTTTATTAAATACTTAGTAAGCACAACCGCATCCTCTGCCAGCACCACCGAGGTAGCCGAAGGCAGAAGCACCAAATCCGGGTGCAAAAGCAGTTGGTGCGAAGGCTGCACCAGGACCGTAAGCTCCCATAAGGCCATAAGCACCAGCAGGGGCGAAAGCAGAAGTCTCACTGATCATGGCGTTCCTGCCATTACCACAGGCATGGTTAACGGCACCAGCACCGGCAGAAGGCACCACACCTTCCATAGCAACAGTACCCACGAACGGCAGCTCACCACCCACAGACAGGATACCCTCATAAATGTTGTCAGACTCCACGGAGATACCGACGGGAGCGATAGCGGAGGCGCTGGAGACAGGCAGAGCGCCGCCACTGGTGGGACTGAACTCTATGGCGGGAGCGTAGAATCCATCGTAAGCCAGGCCTCTGCCTGCGCAGCCAGCGGCCAATCCATCAAAAGCCAGACCTCTACCTGCCAAGCCAGCACCAGGGAAGGCGAGTCCATCGTATGCAGTCAAGTAAGGGGCAGCTAAAGCGGGAGCAGCCAAGCCGTAGGGAGTAGAAAGTCCAGAGATATCAGCAACCGCAGCGCGGCTGGTGCATGACTGTCCAAGTGCGGACTGAAATAATAATAATAGTTTGTTACGCACTTATACAACAAACACATAGTTGGAGACAGGATCGAATCCAATGAAGTAATAATAATTATGTTACTTTAAAATAAATACTCCTCTAAGTCCTTACCTTAAGAAGGAGCGTCTGAGCGCAGAGGACGAGAATAGCTTTGACAGACATTGTAGTTTGTTTCGAGTACTGACACAAGAATGATGTTCAGTGCAACTGTTGGTGGTTTTATACCCAATTAAATTATCAGGTTCCGAGAAAATTTGTATATAGGTAAGTGTAATTAATTAATAACTTGTGCAAACACGATAAAGCCTACTATTTACTAACAAAAAAACACTTTATTTTATTTGAGACATATCGTCACGTTTTCCAAAATTTCGAAAAAAATGTTGATATCAACAATGGGTCGAGTATAAAATGTGACAATCGTTTTGGGTAATCATTCAGTCTTCAGCTCTTCGTTGAACAAACATCAAACATGTCTTCCTTTACTGTTCTGTTGATCTGCATCCAAGCTTGCTTGGTCCAGGTGAGTGTTTGCTTGTTTTCAATTTAAATTTTGTAAAGATTATTAGTTTGATTCATAGTTTCTGCGTGTAAATGTTTATGTAGATGCATCATGTTTATTTTATTTTGCAGAATGTATTCAGCCAGGTTTGCCTTGGTGCTTACAGCCCGGCAATTGCCCCAGCTTTTGCTGGTCCGTACGGCTTAGCTGCTCCGGGTTTGGCTTATGATGGATTTGCGTATCCTGCCGCCAGCTTCGCTGGTGCATACCCCGCTGCCGGTTGTGGCGCCGGACTTGCCGCTTACGGCGGCGCCGGTGAAGGCAACGTGGCGGTCGTTGGTGAGCTGCCAGTCGCCGGTACTACCGCCGTCGCTGGTCAGGTCCCCATCATGGGCGCTGTGAGCTTCAGTGGTCCTGTGGCTGCTTATGGCACCGTGTCTATTGCCGGCAAGTGCGCGTGCGGATGCAGCAGCCCTTACTACTAGACGTTGTTGCTTTTTTGTCATTTGAAAACTCGATATTGAATAAATAAATTTCTCCAATGTTTTCGTACTTGTTATTCCCTGCCGACTTCCCAACAACCCAATCATGCTTGTCTTTTAAAGTAGTCTCAATAACACCTTTTCTTTAAATACTTTCTTAGTAGACCTCAAAGTATTTCCTACGTCGTCGGTGCTTTCAGAATTTAAGACAACATTCACAACAATAGCCTTGTGATGCGGTCACATTTTCTTCATTTATGGAAGTCGGAATTTAAACGATAAGCACATGTGCCATGTATTCATGGCATATGTGCGTACCATTAGGAGATAACAGGAAATAGTTTCGCACACACCACCATTAAAAAAAGAAAAATACTAGATGTTTTATCACATTAGATACAGACAATACAACAACACTACTTCTTTGGGCAACATTTTGACGCAGACTGGCGTGTGGACAAGACATATTGATACAAACTTTTTTGCCAGCAACTTTGTCGTTGCTCATCAAAAATTTTGATCAACTGTTGCTTAAAAAAAGTCTACTATGAATACGTGACTTTTTGCAGACAAATATATGAGTGTATGTATGTCGGATCTGCTGATATGATGAGTTATTTTTGTTATACACCTAAAAACGAGACACAAAAGCTATTGTTTGGCATCCTGCATCATCTAAAGATCGTTTAGACGCGGTCGCGATACATACTGACCTAGGAACTGCTCAGTTTTTCCTTTTCAGATAATTAGTTCTGTAAATATTTGTTTTTTTTTTCTGTTTTTTTATTTTATTTATTTTGGTAAATCGATCTTAGGTAAGCGAATCGAATTATGTTTGTTGATTATGTTTAGACATATGTCCTAAATTGATGTATTCGTTCATGAAGTCGACATATAATGTTTTTAAATGAGGGTCTTTAGCTAAACGCCGTTCGAGTGATAGGAACCGACGCTTAGCCATTACATATGAATCACCTAATGCGTCCGGTGACTCCTTAAGAGGAATGCTTACTACAAACCGTCCGTCCGAATCACGAAACGTAGATTCTAAGAAGAGTTCCTCACAAGATCTCTCTTCGTGAGTGAGTCTGTGTTTTGAAGACACCGAATCTAACTCCCAAAAGCGGTCTAAGTCTGGGTGTAACGTTTCAGCATGCATACATAGATTAGAAAATCATTTAATTCTTCATTTGCAAATTCAATTATCATTCTATTACAGTGTATCTTAATGTTGTTTACATTACAGTGCATTATTTGATCGGTGTACCAGAGTTCCTTCTTTTAGCTCGCCTGATGATCGGCACCACTTTGTCCTTTCCTGAAGCCGCAGAATGTATTCGTGGGAAAAGAGAGCCTAGAAGTGTTGTTTCAAGAATTCTATGCGACGGAACTAATACTCTGAAAAGGAGTATTAGTTCTGTAGTATATAGTACGAGGGCTGCACTAAAAGTATCGGGAATGGAATATTTCCACTGTTCCTGTCATATTAAAATCTTTCTCTGTTCAATTCATGCGCGACGGTTTCCTCAGTCTCCATGCAAGCTCTGCACAGAGGATTGTCCGATATGTCAATTGTATGGAATTGTTTGTTTAGCGTGCAGTGTCCCGTAATGGTCCATGGTACGGAGCGAGAGTGCATGGGAGGCCATCACCTCCTTCTGCGAAGCAATAATGCTTGCGAAGGAGAAGGCGGAACGCGTGAGAGAGAGATAGTCTGTGCGCCCTCACGCCTCTAGTCGCTGCAGAAGACGCCCTTGGCGGCGGGAATCAATTGGCCATTCCCGGCCACCGTAGGCGCGGGCTTGCGGACGGCAAGCAATGGGCAGCTCGCCGTCTGGTAAGGACCAGGCCCAGGTTGATGGCGCGTTGTGTTCTACGCGTGCCACAAAGAGATGTCAGCACGAACTGTGACGGGGTGCGATGGCAATGCTTGCCAGGGTTGCGGGTTTTTCCGAAAGGGATACCGTGGCCCTGGCACAAAGGCAACTGAAGTAACACAGGTGGGTTTTAGTCAGTAAAAGTCTGACACGCCCTCCCGCTCCCCCCAGAGAAGCTATTTAATAATTTCCCACCCAAAAAAAAGTCCTATAAAATTCTTCGAACTATCACAATTACAGTAACTAAATGTAAAAAAAACCGGTCAAGGGCGAGTCGGACTCACGCACCGAGGGTTCCGTACCATCATAATTGTATAGCTTTATTCGTATTAGTACCTAAATAGTTATGTGACCAGAAAAAACTACAACTTACTGTGCTAAACCCAAAGAAATCTGCGAGTAGGTAGGAAGGAGGACATTTTGGTTGTGAACCGTGAAATGTTTTTAAATTTTCATCGGCGAGGTCAATATTCATCAGAGAATTTTAACTATAATATTGCAGCGCCATATCTTGACCGAAAATGGAACTAATGTAATTTTTGTTGATGATTACTGCAAAAGTGTGTGTTATTTAGAGAAATCGTTTTATTTTTCCTGTAATCTTTACATAAACTACTATCACATAAAAAAAACAGATTTTTTCTATGCAAACAAAGGAGATAAGAGGGCGGTGGAATGCTTTTTAATTTTTTTGTCAAAAGTCGAAAACATGGGGCCTAAAAAAAATTATGAGTATGTGCAAATAGCGCTCTTTCATATGATACCCCACATACCCTAGTAGTCCCACTTCGATTTTTTAAGACACCCAGTTAAGTCCCAGTTGCAAAAAAATAAACTTTCTTAGTTGCAACATAGTTGGGCAAACGTCATCTAAAATTATTCTAAATTTCAAGTTGATAGCATTAGTCGTTCTTGAGATATCTAGCTGTGACAGACAGACAGACTGAGTTGCACCACAAGGGGTTATTTTTTACCAATTTAGTCCGGATCCCTAAAAAGAAGCACATAAATATCAATTCTTTGGAATCGAAATCAGATTTGCATTGCTTTGTTGAAAGTTGACTGAAATAGCATAATATGTCATAATTGACTGCTTAGATCAATAAGGTATGATAATCATTTAAAAGATTAAATCTGTAACTATCTGCTATATTCGTTTCCTATTTAACACAGCGAAGTAGTAATGGAATAATTCGACTGTTGTCATACACTGATACATTGTGTTCGTTCTCATCTCAGTCTCACCTACGACCTGTATGGGAAAACATTTTTTTGATTTCTGACTTTTCTAGTACTCAAACCTCAGTTGATCCCTCAGAGTTTTTTGATCCTCGTAAGAAACAGGATCGATTGGCATCAAAAAACTTTTTTGTGAAAATTGCCCATTTTCTTGCGGACTATTTTTTTTTTCAAAATCTGTGAATGCAGTTTTTTTTTTTTTTCTAAAAGTTAAGGGTCCGTGCACGAAAAAAACTCTCTTTTGGCAATTTCTTATCTAATTGTGAGAAAACTTGAAATAATCGAAACATTAAGTCTTTGAAACTATAAAAGTACCGTTTTCATGGTGCTAAACCATTCATGTCAGTCACAGCAGCTTTTAATAGTTTCATCTTTTTTGTGCTCTCCAAAATATAGTTTATTTCGCCATGGATTTACTTAATGAAGATATTGTATAACCATTAAATAAAATTTTGATCATATTTCAAGGATAGCTGAAGACTAATTTGTGATTTTTAAATTTCTTGATACGATTTGCTAAATAATAGGAAAAATATATATTACTGACGAGGTTTAAAACAAAAAAAGGTTTTTTTAATATTATTTTTCCTCTATATTTTGTATGGAAGTTGAAAAAAGGGGTTCCACCACATGCAAGAAGAGCATATAATAATGTTGATGATATTTTTTAATGTTCAAAATCAAAAGTAGTTTCTTGTAGAATGATGATCAAATGTCAGTCTTGCGTCATTTTTCGGAAAACTTGTTGCAAATATTAGTGATTTACCGTGAATACTTAATTAACTTGAAAAATCCCTTTCAGCCACATGCAAAACAAAGAACACGACTTTTCAAATCTCAAATAATTTTGTTTAAATAATTTTTCCCTTTCTCACAACCAATGAACAAAATTGATCAAAATCAGTCGATTTCGTGCACGGCCTCTTAAGGATAGTCTCTTAAGACCATTTTCTTGTAGCGATCACGGTTAAGGTACCTGTCCTTATGGACCCATCTCAAACATAATGCAATACTGCTCATCCCCCATAGCAAATAGCGTGATAATTTATACGTAGTAATTTGACCAGAGCTATAGAGAATATCTATGCAAAATTTGAACAAAATCGGTCCGGTAGTTTTTGCGTTTACCTGGAACATACATTCAGACAAACAGACAAAAATTCTAAAAACTATATTTTCGGCATCAGAATCGTTCCCAGACCTCAGGGCAATTACTTTTTTTCAAAAATATTAAATGTACAGTTTTGACTTCGCTACGATTTTATTATATGTATAGATGTCGAAGATGAAATATTGAAACATATGTGTAGGTATTAATTATGTAAATATTTAATTAAACGTATTATTGAGGCTAATTTTAAAGACAAGCATGATTGGGTTGTTAGGTAGTCAGTAAAAAGTAGGAAAACTACAATAACATTGAAGCAATTTATTTTTAGCAATATTGAGTTTTCGTTCTTATTTTTTTTATTTTACTATGGGTTTGCTCTTGACTCTAGTCTAGGTCAGAGGTGACAGAGACAAAGTCGAGGATGGAGTGAGCTTACCCAGAAGAAGCCTGTTCACTCTCACTTTGAATAGATTAGGGTTGTATGCGTTCGGAAACACAGACGCAGGCAGAGAGTTCCACTCCTTTGCTGTGCGCATTATAAAAGACGTTTGAAAACGCTTAGTGCGAGTTGGTGGAATATCAACTAGGTAGGGGTGGTAACTTGCAGTGCGTCTAGATGTCCGATGGTAGAAGGGGGCCGGTGGAATGAGGTCGTGGAGTTCATGGGCACACTCGCCGAAGTACAATCTGTAGAAGACCGACGAAGCTGTGAACCTTGGTATCCACTAGTTTTACGTCGCCAATGAATGTTTGCATCGAATGATAAAAAGTAACTAATCTAGTAATAGGGGCCTCCGCAGCCGCACGCGCACTGGCCGGCGATAGACACGGCACCAGCAGCAGCCACAGGACCACTGAAGCTCACAGCACCCATGATGGGGACCTGACCAGCGACGGTGGTAATACCGGCGACTGGCAGCTCACCAGCGACCGCCACGTTGCCTTCACCGACGCCACCGTACGCGGCAAGTCCGGCGGCACCACAACCGGCAGCGGGGTATGCGCCAGCGAAACCGGTGGCAGGGTATGCGCTAGCGAAGCCAGCGGCGGGGTACGCAAACCCATCATAAGTCAAACCCGGAGCAGCTAAGCCGTAAGGACCAGCAAAACCTGGAGCGAGCGCCGGACCGTAAGCACCAAGGCAAGCCTGGCTGAATACGTTCTGGAAAATAAGCAAGTATAATGAATCTATACAAACATTTACAAACACAACCAAATAAATACTGCTTTAAAAATTAAAGCTGAAAAAATAATTAAAGTTGAAACACTTACTTGGACCAAGCAAGCTTGGATGCAGAGCAGCAGAACAGTAAAGGAAGACATATTTAAAGTTTATTCAACGAGAGCTGAAGACTGAATGATGACCCAAAATTGTTGTCACATTTTATACTCAGCCATTTATTGACCAACGAAGTTTTCGAAGTTTTGGAAAACGTGACGATATGTCACAAATAAAATAAAGTATTTCTTTGTTAGTAAATAGCAGGTTTTATCGTGATTGGGCAAGCTATTAATTAATTATACTTACCTATATACAAATTTTCTTAGAACTTGATAACTTATTTGAGTATAAAACCACCAATAGTTGCACTGAACATCATTCTTGTATCAGTACTCGAAACAAACTACAATGTGTGTCAAAGCTATTCTCGTCCTCTGCGCTCAGGCGCTCTTGCTCCAGGTAAGAAGTATTTACATATTTTAAAGTAACATATTTATTTATTTGATTCGATTTACAAGTTGTATTACTGTCTCCATCAATATTATGGTTACTGTATATGTGCGTAACAAAATATTGTTACAATTTCAGTCCGCGCTCGGACAGTCATGCACCAGCCGCGCTGCGATTGCTGATATCTCCGGATTTGCTGCTCCCTACGGCTTGGCCGCTCCCGCCTTAGCCGCCCCTTGCGGCTTGGCTGCTCCAGCTTGCGCATATAATGGACTCGCCTACTCTGGTGCTGGCTATGCAGGCAGAGGCATGGCTTACGATGGAATTTACGCCCCCGCCATGGAGTTCAGTCCCACCAGTGGCGGCGCTCTGCCTGTCTCCAGTGCCTCCACCATCGCTCCCGTCGGTATCTCCGTGGCGTCTGACAACGTTTATGAGGGTATCCTGGCCGTGGGTGGTGAGCTGCCGTTCGTGGGTACTGTTGCTATGGAAGGTGTGGTGCCTTCTGCCGGTGCTGGCGCCGTCAACCATGCCTGTGGTAATGGCAGGAACGCTATGATCAGTGAGACTTCTGCTTTCGCCCCTGCTGGTGCCTATGGGTCTATGGGTGCTTATGGTTCTGTTGCAGCCTTCGCACCAACTGCCTTTGCACCTGGATTTGGTGCTTCTACCTACGGCTATCTTGGTGGTGCTGGCATAGGATGCGGTTGTGGTTATTAAGTATTTAATAAAAAAATGAATGTTTCTTTTTTGGTATTCAATAAATGAAATTGTACGAGTATGCTATTACTTATTTTTATTTCCTGTAAGTTAATTATTTTTATGAAAATAATTGGATGTATTCGTTGCTTTTAAATAGGCCTCCACGTTCATTCTATTAAATTTTGAACTAAAAGTACGTTATTGCAATCTACTATTCTTGCAGATATTCAGCAATAGAACAGCTTATAGAAATTTAGGTTTCATGCTTCGTACAGTTCGAGGGTTCACGAATATGAAGGCTATTATGACCTTATATAATGCGTCGGTCAGGAGCCAGTTAGAATGTAACGCAGTCATCTGGGCTCCACATGAGGCTAAATATAGTCTTATGCTAGAGAGGATACAAAATAAATTTATTAGATTTTATATTTGCGGTATTACGGGGTATATCCATTCTACCCGTTAATGTATCCTACTCTATTTATTTTAGGTATGGTAGGATACAATGAGCTAAGGGTTAGAAGGGATCTTGCAATGACCTCGTATATATTTAAAATATTGAGGGGGAAGGTCCGAAATGCAATGATTTTAGGACAGGTGAGTCTGTGTGTCCCAGACAGGCGAAGACGGCAGCCGCCACTACTGGAGGTGCCGCGCGGCCGCACCAATCTTTTAAGAGAGGCGCCGCTGACGCGCTCACTTTGCACGCTAAATCTCATTGCTAGTGGGACGGACCTATTCTTTTGTACTCTGAGTGAATTCACAAGAAATGCTTTGTTTATAATAAATTATAGGTGTACTTAATATTAATTAACAATTATTTTATATAGGCGCATTTATCGCATTGGGGAACGTGTATTGATAAATGTAAGATAGAGAAATAAATAAATAAATGTTTGATATTATTAAAAGTTTTGCATACGGCAACCGTCCAGTGACTGCTCTGTATTTTTATAGCCTCTTAAGTAAGGTCTTGAGTAATCTTTCTCTTTAGTCTCCTAGTGCTAATGACAGAAACTCCATGATCAGTGAGACTGCTCCCTTTGCAGGATCATGTCTTTAAAGAATTATAGATAGTCCCTCCACAACTTTGGTTGGACTCATATTTTACTGATCATGCACCTATCCAGTTTTGCACTGAACGAAACTCTCTTAATTCTACAAAACCTAAAAGTTTGATACGGCTTTAAATTTTAAAGGTATCTTGGCTATCTAATGGCTGCTCAGAAAAATCCAATTTCTCAAGTGTTTTCACTAGCACAAATCTCAATCAAAGTGCGTAACAATTCATCTCCATTATATCAGACGCAATAAATCTGTACAGTACGCTAAAAGAAGTCCCTAACAGGAAACAGACTATTGAACCATGGATGACCACAGCTGGCCTCCTGAGGCACCTCAGGAGGCCAGCTGTGGTCATCCATGGTGCAAAACCGGGACCAACTCCATAAAACGAGCAAAGCAAAATTCTAAAGACCTTACTGCTAGTCTAATAAGGCTAAATAAGGCTATAACCCAACGATGCGTTTTTTGGAAAACGTGCCATAATACGATAAGGAACAAAAAATAATTTCGATAAAATCAATTTCATTACGAAACCGTAAACCATAGATACCTACTTTATGGGCTCCACATGAGACTAAATATAGTTTCATGTTGGAGGGCATACGAAATAAATTTACGCGATACATATACCTAAGACGGTATGGAGTATATCCCTTTTACCCCTTGATGTATCCAACCTTGTTTGTGTTAGGCATGGTGGGATATAACAAGTTGGAAACAATGCGTACGTAAGTGCAATTAAATATTATATTCTAACGGTGTGAGCCTGGAGATCTGGCATACAGGTCCCGAACCCAGTATAGATTCCAGCTCTCACAGAGGATATACCGGAAAATGTAACTTATGCTATGAATCAAAATTCTACTTTTTTGAGAGAAATAAATTACTTTATTATTATTTCCTTTATTTCATTTTTATACATATAATTTACATTTTTGAATATTTATATAAAAACATACAAAAATAAAAACATTTAAAAATATAAAAATAGTAGCCCACCGGTATCGGGAACAGGGTCCAAGCTACCGGCGGTCAGGGCTCCTGAGAGAGGAACCTCCTTACGATACGCGCCGTGTCCATAAGTACCGCTTTCTGTATCAAGCCCTTGATCCAGCCACCTAACGAGAGCCTCTTCAGATGATGGTCGAGGCTCTTGGCTATTATGCCATTGACCGTCACGACTATCGGCACAATGATTGCTGTGTCCACATCCCACATGTCAACAACCTCGTGAGCCAGATCAAGATACTTAATCTGCTTGTCTTTTTCAGCTTTCACTAGGTTCTCGTCATGCGGGACCGCGATATCAATAATCATTGTGCGACGCTCTAATTATTATTGTTATTATTACTAAATTTGGTTGCTGACAGAGTATATCTTTTCTCATGTTCACTGACCGAGTTCACAAAAGTAATGTTGCACGTGTTATGTTTTTATTATGTAAATATTGTATGGTGTTATATTTATTGTATTGTATGGCATGACTATTAATGTTGTAAATTTAATAAAAAAATAATTAACTACACTATCGAATTGTGACACTGTAATGGTAGCGTATATGAATGTAAATAAATAAATAATCTATAATAATAAATTATTGTTTTAATTATTTTATTATTACTTTTGAATTGTCAAGGAGTCGGTCAGTAAGAAATATGAAGCTAGTTGCCCAATCCAAAGTGTAGTAGGTACCTATGGAGAAGAACGGGCAAGAAAGTCCATGGACACTCTTTTAAATTAAATTGTTAGTTAAATATTAGTTACATCTTTAATGTTCAATCTATAACTATATGTGAGAATGATGTAAAAAAAAAACCGTACACGTTAAAAGCATCAAGAGCAGTGGTACCAAATGGAAAAAAAAAACAATTCAAAAATAAAATAAGTTAAAAATCCGTGGCAGCTAAGAGATGACCAGTCCCAACTGACGGCGCCCGTTCACGAACAAGGCGCATAGATCAGCACTATTCAGCTCAACTATTTTGAAGGTAGCTACATGATCCAACAGACGTGCCACCATCAGCGAGACATCTCAGTGAGCATGACATAGCCGCCAAGGCACATTTAAGACAATGAAACACATATTACTCGGTAAATGGTAACTCTATAGTACCTAGTACCTACTCACACCTGTGCTATGCAATTATACATATAATGCAATACAAAGCTAAAGCTAAAGCTGCTTTCAATATCAATCACGATTTGATTGTTTTCTATAATTTAACAAGTTTATGAAGAAAACAACAATTATATATCTGTAAGTATATTTTAATTTGTTCATTGACGTGTTTTCGAATGACATAAATGCAACGACATCTAGTAGTAGGGGGTACCGCAGCCACACGCGCACTGGCCGGCGATAGACACGGCACCAGCAGCAGCCACAGGACCACTGAAGCTCACAGCACCCATGATGGGAACCTGACCAGCAACGGCGGTAGTACCAGCGACTGGCAGCTCACCTGCGACCGCCACGTTGCCTTCACCGATGCCGCCGTACGCGGCAAGTCCGGCACCACAACCGGCAGCGGGGTATGCGCCAGCGAAACCGGTGGCAGGGTATGCGCTAGCAAAGCCAGCGGCGGGGTACGCAAGCCCATCATAAGTCAAACCCGGAGCAGCTAAGCCGTAAGGACCAGCAAAACCTGGAGCGAGCGCCGGACCGTAAGCACCAAGGCAAGCCTGGCTGAATACGTTCTGGAAAATAAGCAAGTATGATGAATTTATACAAACATTTACAAACACAACCAAAAAATACTGCTTTAAAAATTAAAGCTGAAAAAATAATGAAAGTTGAAACACATACTTGGACCAAGCAAGCTTGGATGCAGAGCAGCAGAACAGTAAAGGAAGACATATTTAAAGTTTATTCAACGAGAGCTGAAGACTGAATGATGACCCAAAATTGTTGTCACATTTTATACTCAGCCATTTATTGACCAACGAAGTTTTCGAAGTTTTGGAAAACGTGACGATATGTCACAAATAAAATAAAGTATTTCTTTGTTAGTAAATAGCAGGTTTTATCGTGATTGGGCAAGCTATTAATTAATTATACTTACCTATATACAAATTTTCTTAGAACTTGATAACTTATTTGAGTATAAAACCACCAATAGTTGCACTGAACATCATTCTTGTATCAGTACTCGAAACAAACTACAATGTGTGTCAAAGCTATTCTCGTCCTCTGCGCTCAGGCGCTCTTGCTCCAGGTAAGAAGTATTTACATATTTTAAAGTAACATATTTATTTATTTGATTCGATTTACAAGTTGTATTACTGTCTCCATCAATATTATGGTTACTGTATATGTGCGTAACAAAATATTGTTACAATTTCAGTCCGCGCTCGGACAGTCATGCACCAGCCGCGCTGCGATTGCTGATATCTCCGGATTTGCTGCTCCCTACGGCTTGGCCGCTCCCGCCTTAGCCGCCCCTTGCGGCTTGGCTGCTCCAGCTTGCGCATATAATGGACTCGCCTACTCTGGTGCTGGCTATGCAGGCAGAGGCATGGCTTACGATGGAATTTACGCCCCCGCCATGGAGTTCAGTCCCACCAGTGGCGGCGCTCTGCCTGTCTCCAGTGCCTCCACCATCGCTCCCGTCGGTATCTCCGTGGCGTCTGACAACGTTTATGAGGGTATCCTGGCCGTGGGTGGTGAGCTGCCGTTCGTGGGTACTGTTGCTATGGAAGGTGTGGTGCCTTCTGCCGGTGCTGGCGCCGTCAACCATGCCTGTGGTAATGGCAGGAACGCTATGATCAGTGAGACTTCTGCTTTCGCCCCTGCTGGTGCCTATGGGTCTATGGGTGCTTATGGTTCTGTTGCAGCCTTCGCACCAACTGCCTTTGCACCTGGATTTGGTGCTTCTACCTACGGCTATCTTGGTGGTGCTGGCATAGGATGCGGTTGTGGTTATTAAGTATTTAATAAAAAAATGAATGTTTCTTTTTTGGTATTCAATAAATGAAATTGTACGAGTATGCTATTACTTATTTTTATTTCCTGTAAGTTAATTATTTTTATGAAAATAATTGGATGTATTCGTTGCTTTTAAATAGGCCTCCACGTTCATTCTATTAAATTTTGAACTAAAAGTACGTTATTGCAATCTACTATTCTTGCAGATATTCAGCAATAGAACAGCTTATAGAAATTTAGGTTTCATGCTTCGTACAGTTCGAGGGTTCACGAATATGAAGGCTATTATGACCTTATATAATGCGTCGGTCAGGAGCCAGTTAGAATGTAACGCAGTCATCTGGGCTCCACATGAGGCTAAATATAGTCTTATGCTAGAGAGGATACAAAATAAATTTATTAGATTTTATATTTGCGGTATTACGGGGTATATCCATTCTACCCGTTAATGTATCCTACTCTATTTATTTTAGGTATGGTAGGATACAATGAGCTAAGGGTTAGAAGGGATCTTGCAATGACCTCGTATATATTTAAAATATTGAGGGGGAAGGTCCGAAATGCAATGATTTTAGGACAGGTGAGTCTGTGTGTCCCAGACAGGCGAAGACGGCAGCCGCCACTACTGGAGGTGCCGCGCGGCCGCACCAATCTTTTAAGAGAGGCGCCGCTGACGCGCTCACTTTGCACGCTAAATCTCATTGCTAGTGGGACGGACCTATTCTTTTGTACTCTGAGTGAATTCACAAGTAATGCTTTGTTTATAATAAATTATAGGTGTACTTAATATTAATTAACAATTATTTTATATAGGCGCATTTATCGCATTGGGTGAACGTGTATTGATAAATGTAAGATAGAGAAATAAATAAATAAATGTTTGATATTATTAAAAGTTTTGCATACGGCAACCGTCCAGTGACTGCTCTGTATTTTTATAGCCTCTTAAGTAAGGTCTTGAGTAATCTTTCTCTTTAGTCTCCTAGTGCTAATGACAGAAACTCCATGATCAGTGAGACTGCTCCCTTTGCTGGATCATGTCTTTAAAAAATTATAGATATTCCCTCCACAACTTTGGTTGGACTCATATTTTACTGATCATGCACCTATCCAGTTTTGCACTGAACGAAACTCTCTTAATTCTACAAAACCTAAAAGTTTGATACGGCTTTAAATTTTAAAGGTATCTTGGCTATCTAATGGCTGCTCAGAAAAATCCAATTTCTCAAGTGTTTTCACTAGCACAAATCTCAATCAAAGTGCGTAACAATTCATCTCCATTATATCAGACGCAATAAATCTGTACAGTACGCTAAAAGAAGTCCCTAACAGGAAACAGACTATTGAACCATGGATGACCACAGCTGGCCTACTGAGGCACCTCAGGAGGCCAGCTGTGGTCATCCATGGTGCAAAACCGGGACCAACTCCATAAAACGAGCAAAGCAAAATTCTAAAGACCTTACTGCTAGTCTAATAAGGCTAAATAAGGCTATAACCCAACGATCATACACTCACCGTTCGACCTCCGCCCTGGACGGTCGTTACGCTGCTCCCGCTCCCTGCGCCCGCCCCGGTGCGCTTGTTCGGTCATTCCGCGTCGCGACACCGTTCGGAACGGTCGTGTGCTGCAGCTCCGGCTCGCTGCGCCCGTGCCGTGTCAAGTGTCCGCCGCCGCCGCCATCCGGTAATCGTTACGCCCAGTCGTAACGATTGCACTAGTAGTCCGACTACTAACAATAATATCAACTATTGTCTTTTTCAAGACAGGTTGGTATTGGTTTCTTTAAACCTTGTCGTCTAAAACGTTGCGCGCGTTTTTACCCCGTCAGGGAAAAACCACAGTTTCGTGATCCTTGGTTGAAACCTAACGGTGCTAACGAATCCAAGGGGGTGTTGACCCAATCACACCCGCCGAACCCCATCAGGGCAAGGCAGTCAATTGGACGGGTCCCAGAGTTAACCGGCCTTGGGGGATCTCCTAGTCGGCTCTGGTGACAGTTTTCCCTTCACAGCTACTCACCCGGTGTCTTTAGGGTGTGTCTACACCCTTCGCACCGGATTTGTAGGGCCCCGTTCGCACAATAAGACTGGCGACGGGTTACAAGCTTAGGGCTCACCATTAGCACACATCTCCCTGCCTGACCCGGCAGGGAGGCTTCACTCATCCATGAATATAAGAAAAACCCCGTCATCGGGACCGTTCTGATTGACTTTTTGATCGGAGTCGTATTAAAGGACCCCGTATTCCAGTCCAAATATGGACAGGAATACGGAGCCCTCGCGGCTGCCACCCTCTCGGCGTCCGTTCGCACCCACTCGACGGATAGCCCCCGCTCTCCATCTCCTTCTCCTTCCCGATCGCGTTCGCGTTCTCGCTCGCCTCTGTCACAGGCTGGCTCATCTGTTTCCGACATGGAAACAGAAGAGGCAGTCAGTGGTGGAAGAGCCGACACCCCGCGCCCCGCCGGTTCCAACTCAGAATCGGACCGTACCGTCACGACACGGTCGGCAGCATCCTCTGCCTCTTCCCCCTCCACCTCGGACGAAGGCTTCAGCCTAGTCTCGGGACGGGGGGGCAAGAGGAAGAAGACGAAAGCCCAGAGAAAGGCCGCCAAGAAAGGGAAAGCAGAGGCCTTCAGCCCTCCTGCGTCCCCCACTCCGTCTACCGCGTCCGCGCCCTTCGCGTCGCAGGTCCCCACCCCCACCCCGTCTACCGCGTCCGCGCCCTCCGCGTCGCAGGTCCCCACCCCCGCCCCGTCCACCGCGTCCGCGCCCCTCGCGTCGCAGGTCCCCACCCCCGCGCCCTCCGCGTCCGTTAAGAAAATCCCCCTCCCACCGCCGGTATTTATCCAGGACAAGTCCAAATGGACAGACATATCAAAATGGTGTGTCGAGCTCCGGATAAATTACTCGCACGCCAAATCCACCCAGACCGGCATCAAGGTCACGGTTCCCACGTCTACGGACTACAGGAGCCTAACCAAAATGCTTCGCTCTAAAAACGTGTCTTTCCACACGTATTGCCTCCCCGAGGAAAAGGAAACACGCGTAGTCATCCGCAGGATCCCAAGGGAGATCCCATGCTCCGAAATCATAGCCGACCTTAGGTCGCAAAACATCCCTGTAAACGAGGTCCACCGTATGCATCGCGCGCGACGCGGTGAGGCCTTTGACATGATCCTCGTGATCTGCCCACCCTCCGAGGGTCATAACCCTATCTTCCAGATCAAATCGATCTGTAGTCTCTCGGGTCTCGAAATCGAGAGACCCCGCAAGTCAAGCGTGATTGCCCAGTGCCATCGTTGCCAACTCTACGGGCATACGCAGAAGCACTGTTATGCGACACCCAGGTGCGTAAAGTGCCTGGGTTCGCATAGCACTGCGGAATGCGAACGTCCCAAGGACCGCGCACTATGCACCGAGCCACCTAGCTGCGTGCTATGTGGCGAGGCAGGCCACCCCGCGAACTACCGTGGCTGCGCTAAAGCCCCAAAATCCGCGCCCCTTCGCTTAGCGAAGCGTACCGACGCGCGTCAATTCCGCGAATGCCCGTCCTACTTGGAACCAGTAAGACTGAGTCCCCAGAGACCCAGTCCCTGGAATTACCTGCACCATCAGCAGGCGTTCCCTAATCTCCAGACTAGAACCGCCCCTCAGGCAGTCGCTCCCCAGGCCCCTCAGGCCAGTATACCCCGATTAATGGACCCGCGAACCCGATTCGAGAACTCGCAATCGAGACCCGCGACCATCGCGCCCCCCACCGCACCCGCGCCCCTCGCCGCCGCGCCCGCGCCCGCGCCCGCGCCCGTCGCCGCCGCTCCGTACGCGCGCCCCCCTCCTAACCACACCCCCACTCCCGTGGCCGGTGTCAACAAAGTTGATCCCTTCCAGGTGATCTCTTCCACCTACATGGTCTTCCTCACCCCCCGCGCGAGGAGGATGGCCGACGAGATAGTCGCCGCGACCAACGCCGGTGACTTATACCAAATTCAGGCAATCTACAATGCGTATCCCGAGATCACGCAAGCATTGTCTAGATTCGCGAACAACACCCCTAGACCACTTAATGGATACTAGGTCCCCCGCTAGAAACAAACCCCGATCCCTAATGTTAGGTTATTTTAACGCCAATGGCTTGGACGGCCAAAACTCAGAGATCACCGAATTCCTCGGCGATCATAAGGTAGACATTTTCCTAATCCAAGAGACCTTTTTAAAACCCAGGCACCGTAACCCGTCAATTGCGAATTATCGTATAATTCGCAACGATAGGTCGCGGTGCCACCTGGGAGGTACTCTAATCTATTATAAATCAGAGCTCTATTGCACGCCCATAGACCCTCCTGTCCTAAAGTCCCTATTAGAAGTCTCGATCTGCCGAATCGGTATGACGGGCCACCCATCTATAACGATAATATCAGCCTATCTGCCCCCTACCATTACAATTGATCCTATCCAAGATCGACTACTGACCGACGACCTTAGCACCCTCTTGAGCATGAGTGATTCCGTCATCATGGCGGGTGATCTCAATGCCAAGCACCCAGCCTGGAATAGTAGACTCACCTCCCATAGGGTAAAGCCCTCTTTGACCTCTGCCCCCTCCTAAATTTTGATATCATCGCCCCGATGAATCACACCCACTATCCGCATAATCCTGACCATGCCTCTGACGTGCTCGATGTGGCACTTCTAAAGAACATCAACCTACGGTTGGTCTCTATAGAGGTGCACCACGAGCTTCACTCTGACCACCGACCTGTTCTCGTAGAATTGGCCCCTCGCATAGGTCTCCACGACCCCAATATCCCCCCGCGTACCAAAAGGATAACGGACTGGAAGCGAGTAGGCGAAAGCTTGAAAGCTAACACGTCCCCCCAATTGGATTCGATCCCCGACCAGTTCGACTCTATCGCAGACACGACGACCGCGATCGACTCTCTCACAGAGCACGTACAATCCGTCCTGAACACATGTTCAAGGGAGGTTCCGGCGACGGATAACCGTCGCGGGAAACTGCCGGACGATGTACGTGCACTGATGACGGAGAAGAACGCAGCCGTCCGTGCGTACAGTAGCTTTCCCTGCATGGCTAACAAAATCCACATGCGCTACTTGCAGCGTGCTGTAAGTAAACGCGTGAAGGAATTTCGTGACGCCGACTGGGATAAGCTACTGAGCAGCCTAGAGCCGAACCATCTAGCATTCTGGCAACTCCAAAGGAAACTCAATCCCCGAGGAGGTGGCTCAGCCTCAATGCCCCCACTGATCCGCCCAGACGCGTCTCTCGCTTTCGAAGACATCGACAAAGCCGAATGCTTAGCCGACAGTCTAGAGGCCCAGTGCTCGCCCAGCTCTCAACCAGTAGACCAAGCTCACCTCGATGAGGTCGACGCTGAAGTCGAACGTAGAGCCTCCCTCCCGCCCGTTGAAGACCCTGAGTATCCTCTGGCTCCCGTCACACCGGCGGAAGTGCACGAGCTCATAAAGGGTCTGAAACCTCGTAAAGCCCCTGGCTCTGATGGTATCACCAATAGGGTGGTCCAATTGTTCCCCGCCCACCTGATAATGCTCTTGGCCACCATCTTCAATGGAGCCATGAACAATAATGTCTTCCCGCAAGTGTGGAAAGAGGCCACAGTAATCGGTATTGCCAAACCCGGTAAACCCAAGAAGGAGCCCGCGAGCTACCGCCCCATTAGCCTGCTCACAGTCATGGGCAAACTCTACGAGAGGCTTATTTATAAGCGTCTCAGAGACTACGCCGAGACTAAGGGCCTTATCCCCCACGAACAGTTTGGATTCCGTACCAAACATTCGTCGACCCATCAGGTCCACCGTATAGTCGAGGACATAAGCGCCGGCTTTCAACGCGGCCTTATGACAGGAGCTATCTTCTTTGATATAGCGAAAGCGTTCGACAAAGTCTGGCACAACGGCTTGATTTACAAGCTGTACCAACTCGGTGTGCCCGAGCGTCTCGTGCTCATCTTACGAGACTTTTTGTCGAATCGCACCTTTCGCTATCGCATAGAGGGAGCCCTCTCCTCCTCCCATCCCATACGCGCAGGAGTCCCTCAGGGCTCTGTGATATCCCCCCTGGCTTTTACGCTTTACACCAGCGACATCCCGAAGTTTAAAAAGGCTCAGTTGGCTCTGTTCGCAGACGATACGGCCGTTTACTACAGAGGGAAGAGTCATAATGTCATTACCAACACTCTCCAGACTGCAGCCGACAAGCTCGGTGCGTGGTTTAGAAAGTGGCGGATCGAAGTCAATCCTGACAAAAGCCAAGCGGTTCTCTTCGTAAAACCGAGAAAAATCCCCCCAAAGCCCAAACCTGTCACCATGTTCGGCAAGCCTATCCCTTGGGAGAAGCGAGCCAAATATCTAGGTGTCATTCTCGATCAACGCCTCTCCTTTTCTGAGCATGTCAATAAGGTGCGTTCGCGCGCCGCCTTCGCTCTCTATAGGCTCCACTCCCTTGTCCACGAAAATAGCAAATTGTCACTCAAGTGCAAATTGCGATTGTACACCGCGTGCATCCGCCCCATCATGACCTATGCGAGTCCAGTTTTTGCCCAAGCAAAATCACATGTCATCCATAAGATGCAAATCATTCAAAATCGTTTCCTCCGTAAATGCACGGGAGCCCCCTGGTTCGTTCGGAACACAAACCTCCATGTAGAGCTTAGAATGCCTACAATAGCCCAATTTCTGAAACGCTCTTCCAAGCGATTCTTTGACTCTGCCGCCACCCACCGCAACACTCTCGTTGTGCAGGCCGCCAATTATACCCCCTCCCGCATTAGTACGATCCGCCGTCCAAGGCACGCACTGACTGACCCAGACGACCCCACCACTCTCATTCAGGAGAGTCGTAGGGAAACTAGTACAGCTCGAAGAGTACACACAACACGAACACGATCACAATTCCGACCTCGCTTTAGAGGTCCCGCGCGAAACCCACCCCGATTAATAAGCCCTCCCCGTCCCTTGACGACGCTTAACGATGTGCCAGCATGTGGTTTAGCTGAGCCTGTAATCCAAACTCCCCCGATTAATAATCAGAACCCTGATATTATCCAGCAACCGACGGTCCCTTGCCACCCTCCCTCCGACACTGCCCTAAGCCGAGGTTCGAGCCCCACCTGGGGTGCCCTTAGCGAGCAGTCGTCTAGCTTAAGTAGATTATAGTAAAAACCCCCTGGCTGGAGGCGTAAACTTCGTTAGGAGCTTGCGGCACCACAGTAAAGCCCGGTTAAGGAGCAGGAACCCCCAGTGGTTATACCTCCGAGATGCCATACACTAAAAAAAAAAAAAAAAAAAAAAAAAAAAACCCAACGATGCGTTTTTTGGAAAACGTGCCATAATACGATAAGGAACAAAAAATAATTTCGATAAAATCAATTTCATTACGAAACCGTAAACCATAGATACCTACTTTATGGGCTCCACATGAGACTAAATATAGTTTCATGTTGGAGGGCATACGAAATAAATTTACGCGATACATATACCTAAGACGGTATGGAGTATATCCCTTTTACCCCTTGATGTATCCAACCTTGTTTGTGTTAGGCATGGTGGGATATAACAAGTTGGAAACAATGCGTACGTAAGTGCAATTAAATATTATATTCTAACGGTGTGAGCCTGGAGATCTGGCATACAGGTCCCGAACCCAGTATAGATTCCAGCTCTCACAGAGGATATACCGGAAAATGTAACTTATGCTATGAATCAAAATTCTACTTTTTTGAGAGAAATAAATTACTTTATTATTATTTCCTTTATTTCATTTTTATACATATAATTTAAATTTTTGAATATTTCTATAAAAACATACAAAAATAAAAACATTTAAAAATATAAAAATAGTAGCCCACCGGTATCGGGAACAGGGTCCAAGCTACCGGCGGTCAGGGCTCCTGAGAGAGGAACTTCCTTACGATACGCGCCGTGTCCAGAAGTACCGCTTTCTGTATCAAGCCCTTGATCCAGCCACCTAACGAGAGCCTCTTCAGATGATGGTCGAGGCTCTTGGCTATTATGCCATTGACCGTCACGACTATCGGCACAATGAGTGCTGTATCCACATCCCACATGTCAACAACCTCGTGAGCCAGATCAAGATACTTAATCTGCTTGTCTTTTTCAGCTTTCACTAGGTTCTCGTCATGCGGGACCGCGATATCAATAATCATTGTGCGACGCTCTAATTATTATTATTATTATTACTAAATTTGGTTGCTGACAGAGTATATCTTTTCTCATGCTCACTGACCGAGTTCACAAAAGTAATGTTGTATTTATTGTATTGTATGGCATGACTATTAATGTTGTAAATTTAATAAAAATTTAATTAACTACACTATCGAATTGTGACACTGTAATTAATGGTAGCGTATATGAATGTAAATAAATAAATAATCTATAATAATAAATTATTGTTTTAATTATTTTATTATTACTTTTGAATTGTCAAGGAGTCGGTCAGTAAGAAATATGAAGCTAGTTGCCCAATCCAAAGTGTAGTAGGTACCTATGGAGAAGAACGGGCAAGAAAGTCCATGGAAACTCTTTTAAATTAAATTGTTAGTCAAATATTAGTTACATCTTTAATGTTCAATCTATAACTATATGTGAGAATGATGTAAAAAAAAAACCGTACACGTTAAAAGCATCAAGAGCAGTGGTACCAAATGAAAAAAAAAAAAAACAATTCAAAAATAAAATAAGTTAAAAATCCGTGGCAGCTAAGAGATGACCAGTCCCAACTTACGGCGCCCGTTCACGAACAAGGCGCATAGATCAGCACTATTCAGCTCAACTATTTTGAAGGGAGCTATGTACATGGTCCAACAGACGTGCTACCATTAGCGAGACATCTCAGTGAGCATGACATACTCTCAGCCGCCAAGGCACATTTAAGTCAATGAAACACATATTACTCGGTAAATGGTAACTCTATAGTACCTAGTACCTACTCACACCTGTGCTATGCAATTATACATAATTATAATGCAATACAAAGCTAAAGCTGCTTTCAATATCAATCACGATTTGATTGTTTTCTATAATTTAACAAGTTTATGAAGAAAACAACAATTATATATCTGCAAGTATATTTTAATTTGTTCATTGACGTGTTTTCGAATGACATAAATGCAACGACATCTAGTAGTAGGGGGTACCGCAGCCACACGCGCATTGGCCGGCGATAGACACGGCACCAGCAGCAGCCACAGGACCACTGAAGCTCACAGCACCCATGATGGGGACCTGACCAGCGACGGCGGTAGTACCAGCGACTGGCAGCTCACCTGCGACCGCCACGTTGCCTTCACCGATGCCGCCGTATGCGGCAAGTCCGGCACCACAACCGGCAGCGGGGTATGCACCAGCGAAACCAGTGGCAGGGTATGCGCTAGCGAAGCCAGTGGTGGGGTACGCAAGCCCATCATAAGTCAAACCCGGAGCAGCTAAGCCGTAAGGACCAGCAAAACCTGGAGCGAGCGCCGGACCGTAAGCACCAAGGCAAGCCTGGCTGAATACGTTCTGGAAAATAAGCAAGTATGATGAATCTATACAAACATTTACAAACACAACCAAATAAATACTGCTTTAAAAGTTATAGCTGAAAAAATAATTAAATTAGAAACACTTACTTGGACCAAGCAAGCTTGGATGCAGAGCAGCAGAACAGTAAAGGAAGACATATTTAAAGTTTATTCAACGAGAGCTGAAGACTGAATGATGACCCAAAATTGTTGTCACATTTTATACTCAGCCATTTAATGACCAACGAAGTTTTTGAAGTTTTGGAAAACGTGACGATATGTCTCAAATAAAATAAAGTATTTCTTTATTAGTAAATAACAGGTTTTATCGTGATTGCGCAAGCTATTAATTAATTATACTTACCTATATACAAATTTTCTTAGAACTTGATAACTTATTTGAGTATAAAACCACCAATAGTTGCACTGAACATCATTCTTGTATCAGTACTCGAAACAAACTACAATGTGTGTCAAAGCTATTCTCGTCCTCTGCGCTCAGGCGCTCTTGCTCCAGGTAAGAAGTATTTACATATTTTAAAGTAACATATTTATTTATTTGATTCGATTTACAAGTTGTATTACTGTCTCCATCAATATTATGGTTACTGTATATGTGCGTAACAAAATATTGTTACAATTTCAGTCCGCACTCGGACAGTCATGCACCAGCCGCGCTGCGATTGCTGATATCTCTGGATTTGCTACTCCCTACGGCTTGGCCGCTCCCGCCTTAGCCACCCCTTGCGGCTTGGCTGCTCCAGTTTGCGCATATAATGGACTCGCCTACTCTGGTGCTGGCTATACAGGCAGTGGCATGGCTTACGATGGAATTTACGCCCCCACCATGGAGTTCAGTCCCACCAGTGGCGGCGCTCTGCCTGTCTCCAGTGTCTCCACCATCGCTCCCGTCGGTATCTCCGTGGCGTCTGACAACGTTTATGAGGGTATCCTGGCTGTGGGTGGTGAGCTGCCGTTCGTAGGTACTGTTGCTATGGAAGGTGTGGTGCCTTCTGCCGGTGCTGGCGCCGTCAACCATGCCTGTGGTAATGGCAGGAACGCTATGATCAGTGAGACTTCTGCTTTCGCCCCTGCTGGTGCCTATGGGTCTATGGGTGCTTATGGTCCTGGTGCAGCCTTCGCACCAACTGCCTTTTCACCTGGATTTGGTGCTTCTACCTTCGGCTATCTTGGTGGTGCTGGCATAGGATGCGGTTGTGCTTATTAAGTATTTAATAAAAAACGGAATATTTCTTTTTTGGTATTCAATAAATGAAATTTTATGCTATTACTTACTTTTATTTCCTTTAAGTTAGTTATTTTATTAAAATAATTGGATGCATTCGTTGCTTTTCAATAGGCCGCAACGTTCATTCTATAAAATTTTGAACTAAAGGCACAATATTGCAATCTACTATTCTTGCAGATATTCAGCAATATGTTTGATATTATTAAAAGTTTTGCAAACGGAAACCATCCAGTGACTGCTCCGTATTTTTATAGCCTCTTACATAAGGCCTTGAGTAATCTTTCTCTTTAGTCTTCAAGTGGTCATGGCAGAAACTCCATGATCAGTGAGACTGCGCCCTTTACTGGATCATATCTTTAAAAAAATAGGTAGACCCCTCACAACTTTGGTTCTGGACTCATATTTTACTGATCATTCACCTATCCTGTTTTGCACTGAACGAAACCCTCTTAATTCTACAAAACCTAATAGATTACATTAAAAATTTTCAAGGTATTATTGGCTGCTTAGAAAACTCCAATTCCTCAAGTGTTTTCACTAGCACAAATCTCAATCAAAGTGCGTAACAATTCATCTCCATTATATCAGACGCAATAAATATGCACAGTACGCTAAAAGAAGTCCTTAACAGAAAACAGACTATTGGACCATGGATGACCACAGCAGCTGGCCTCCTGAGGTGCGTGCGAAATCGGGATCAACTCCATAAAAAAGCAAAGAAAAATTCGAAAGACCTTACTGCTAATCTAATAAGGCTAAATAAGGCTACGAGTATAGCCCAACGAGACGTTTGTTGGAAAACGTGCCATAATAGGATAAGGAACAAAAAAAAAAAAAAAAACGATAAAATAAATTTCATTACGAAACCGCAAACCATAGGTACTTTATGCTGAAGCATTTGAAATTTCAAATTAGTGATGAATCACAGTGATTCAAACTCATTTGAAATTTAAAATGTAAACGGTTTAAGTTACGCAAATATCATGTATGATGGAATTGTTCCTCTTTAAAAGTTCTGAAAAAAAGTCCGCGACAGTATATGTCTATCTTTTAAGATTGACTCACTATAACCTATTTTTATGGTAATCAAATTTGTTCGTAATTAATGCATTATTTGTGAAGGAGTTTTATCAACATAATATTAATTCTTATTCAAATAAATATGTTATTAATCACAAGTATTTAAATGTTGACATCACTTGATTTCAATCAACATCTTAGGAAATATCATAATTTTAAAATATCTAAGCTGAAGAGTTTGTTTGTTTGTTTGGTTGAAAGCGTTAATCTCAGGAAGTACTGGTTCGAATTGAAAAATTAATTTTGTGTTTGATAGCTCATTTATCGAGGAAAGCTATAGGCTATATAATATTACGCTACAACCGAGCCGAGCAAATGGTTAAAAGTCAGAAAGAACGCTAAGCGAAAACGAAGTTCTAGCACGGGCAAGCGACGGAATGCCAAGTAGTGGGTCGGACTCGGGCTCCGAAATAAAACGCGGACGAAGTCGCGGGCAGAAGCTATATTATTATAAAGTGGACGATGTGCGAGACCTTGGCGTTCATACTCAATTGAGATTCCGGGAGCATATTATTAATGTCTGTAAAAAGGCATACAAACGACTCGGATTTGTGCTTCGCAGAGCGGCAGCTTTCACAAATATTTAAGCCATTTCAGCATTGTATGACGCTTTAATAAGGAGTCAGTTGGAAGGTAATGCGGCAATATAGGCTCCACATGAGACTAAATATAGTCTCATGTTGGAGGGCATACGAAATAAATTTACGCGATACATATGCATACCTAAGACGGTATGGAGTATAACCCTTTTACCCCTTGATGTATCCAACCTTGTTTGTGTTAGGCATGGTGGGATACAACAAGTTGGAAACAGTGCGTACGTAAGTGCAATTAAATATTGTATTTTAAGGGTGTGCGCCTGGAGATCTGCCATACAGGTCCCGAACCCAATATAGACTCCAGCTCTCACAGAGGATATACAGGAAAATTTAACTTATGCTATGAATCAAAATTCTACCGTTTTGAGAGAAATAAATTACTTTATTTTTATTACTAAATTTGGTTGCTGACAGAGTATATCTTTTCTAATGTTCACTGACCGAGTTCACAAAAGTAATGTTGCACGTGTTATGTTTTTATTATGTAAATATTGTATGGTGTTGTATTTATTGTATTGTATGGCATGACTATTAATGATGTAAATTTATTAAAAATTTAATTAACTACACTACAGAATTGTGACACTGTAATGTTAGCGTATACTCGTATGAATGTAAATAAATAAATAAATAATATATAATAATAAATTATTGTTTTAATTATTTTATTTTTACTTTTGAATTGTCAAGGAGTCGGTCAGTAAGAAATATGAAGCTAGTTGCCCAATCCAAAGTGTAGTAGGTACCTATTTATTTATTTATTAATTTTATTATTACCTATGGAGAAGAACGGGCAAGAAAGTCCATGGACACACTTTTAAATTAAATTGTTAGTCAAATATTAGTTACATCCTTAATGTTCAATCTATAACTATATGTGAGAATTATGTAAAAAAAACCGTACACGTTAAAAGCATCAAGAGTAGTGATACCAAACGGAAAAAAAATAACAATTCAAAAATAAAATAAGTTAAAAATCCGTGGCAGCTAAGAGATGACCAGTCCCAACTGACGGCGCCCGTTCACGAACAAGACGCATAGATCAGCACTATTCAGCTCAACTATTTTGAAGGGAGCTACATGATCCAACAGACGTGCCACCATCAGCGAGACATCTCAGTGAGCATGACATAGCCGCCAAGGTACATTTCAGTCAATGAAACACATATTACTCTGTAAATGGTAACTCTATAGTACCTATTACCTACTCACACCTGTGCTATGCAATTATACATATAATGCAATACAAAGCTAAAGCTAAAGCTGCTTTCAATAACAACCACGATTTGATTGTTTTCTATAATTTAACAAGTATAAGAAGAAAACAACAATTATATTTCTGCAAGTATATTTTAATTTGTTCATTGACGTGTTTTCGAATGACATAAATGCAACGACATCTAGTAGTAGGGGGTACCGCAGCCACACGTGCACTGGCCGGCGATAGACACGGCACCAGCAGCAGCCACAGGACCACTGAAGCTCACAGCGCCCATAATGGGAACCTGACCAGCGACGGCGGTAGTACCAGCGACTGGCAGCTCACCTGCGACCGCCACGTTGCCTTCACCGATGCCGCCGTACGCGGCAAGTCCGGCACCACAACCGGCAGCGGGGTATGCGCCAGCGAAACCGGTGGCAGGGTATGCGCTAGCAAAGCCAGCGGCGGGGTACGCAAGCCCATCATAAGTCAAACCCGGAGCAGCTAAGCCGTAAGGACCAGCAAAACCTGGAGCGAGCGCCGGACCGTAAGCACCAAGGCAAGCCTGGCTGAATACGTTCTGGAAAATAAGCAAGTATGATGAATTTATACAAACATTTACAAACACAACCAAATAAATACTGCTTTAAAAATTAAAGCTGAAAAAATAATGAAAGTTGAAACACTTACTTGGACCAAGCAAGCTTGGATGCAGAGCAGCAGAACAGTAAAGGAAGACATATTTAAAGTTTATTCAACGAGAGCTGAAGACTGAATGATGACCCAAAATTGTTGTCACATTTTATACTCAGCCATTTATTGACCAACGAAGTTTTCGAAGTTTTGGAAAACGTGACGATATGTCACAAATAAAATAAAGTATTTCTTTGTTAGTAAATAGCAGGTTTTATCGTGATTGGGCAAGCTATTAATTAATTATACTTACCTATATACAAATTTTCTTAGAACTTGATAACTTATTTGAGTATAAAACCACCAATAGTTGCACTGAACATCATTCTTGTATCAGTACTCGAAACAAACTACAATGTGTGTCAAAGCTATTCTCGTCCTCTGCGCTCAGGCGCTCTTGCTCCAGGTAAGAAGTATTTACATATTTTAAAGTAACATATTTATTTATTTGATTCGATTTACAAGTTGTATTACTGTCTCCATCAATATTATGGTTGCTGTATATGTGTGTAACAAAATATTGTTACAATTTCAGTCCGCGTTCGGACAGTCATGCACCAGCCGCGCTGCGATTGCTGATATCTCCGGATTTGCTGCTCCCTACGGCTTGGCCGCTCCCGCCTTAGCCGCCCCTTGCGGCTTGGCTGCTCCAGCTTGCGCATATAATGGACTAGCCTACTCTGGTGCTGGCTATGCAGGCAGAGGCATGGCTTACGATGGAATTTACGCCCCCGCCATGGAGTTCAGTCCCACCAGTGGCGGCGCTCTGCCTGTCTCCAGTGCCTCCACCATCGCTCCCGTCGGTATCTCCGTGGCGTCTGACAACGTTTATGAGGGTATCCTGGCTGTGGGTGGTGAGCTGCCGTTCGTGGGTACTGTTGCTATGGAAGGTGTGGTGCCTTCTGCCGGTGCTGGCGCCGTCAACCATGCCTGTGGTAATGGCAGGAACGCTATGATCAGTGAGACTTCTGCTTTCGCCCCTGCTGGTGCCTATGGGTCTATGGGTGCTTATGGTCCTGGTGCAGCCTTCGCACCAACTGCCTTTGCACCTGGATTTGGTGCTTCTACCTACGGCTATCTTGGTGGTGCTGGCATAGGATGCGGTTGTGGTTATTAAGTATTTAATAAAAAAATGAATGTTTCTTTTTTAGTTTTAAAATAAATGAAATTTTATGCTATTACTTACTTTTATTTCCTTTAAGTTAGTTATTTTTATTAAAATATTTGATGCATTCGTTGCTTTGCAATAGGCCTCCATGTCCATTTTATTAAATTTTGAACTAGAGGTACAATATTGCAATCTACCATTCTTGCAGATATTCAGCAATATGTTTGATATTATTCAAAGTTTTGCATACGGAAACCGTCCAGTGACTGCTCCGTGTTTTTATAGCCTCTTAAATAAGGTCTTGAGTAATCTTTCTCTTTATTCTCCTAGTGGTAATGGCAGAAACGTTATGATCAGTGAGACTGCTCCCTTTGCTGGATCATGTCTTTAAAAAAATAGGTAGACCCCTCACAACTTTGGTTCTGAACTCATATATTACTGATCATGCACCTATTCTGTTTTGCACTGACCGAAACTCTTTTAATTCTACAAAACCTAAAAGTATGATACGGCATTTTTTTCAAGGTATTATTGGCTGCTGGGAAAACTCCAATTTCTCAAGTGTTTTCACTATCACAAATCTCAATCAAAGTGCGGAACAATTCATCTCCATTATATCAGACGCAATAAATCTGCACAGTACGCTAAAAGAAGTCCCTAACAGGAAACAGACTATTGAATCATGGATGACCACAGCTGGCCTCCTGAGGTGCGTGCGAAACTGGGACCAACTCCATAAAAAGTAAAACAAAATTCTAAAGACATTACTGCTAATCTAATAAGGCTAAATAAGGCTATAGCCCAACGATACGTTTGTTGGAAAACGTGCCCTAATACGATAAGGAACAAACAAATTATTCGATATAATCAATTTTATTACGAAACCGCAAACCATAGATACTTAATGCTGAAGCATTTGAAATTTCAAATTAGTGATGAATCACAGTGATTCAACATTAATTTGAAATTTAAAATTTAAACGGTTTAAGTTACGCAAATATCATGCATGTATGATGGAATTGTTCCTCTTTAAAATGTTCTAAAAAAAAGTTTGCGACAGCATATGTCTATCTTTTAAAATTAACTCACTTTAATCTTTTTTATGGTAATCAAATTTGTTCGAAATTAATGCATTATTTGCGATGGAGTTTTATCAACATATGTAATATTAATTCTTATTCAAATAAATATGTTATTGATCACAAGTTTTTAAATGTTAACCAAATTTTTCCGTGACATCACTTGATTTCAATCAACATCTTAGGAAATATCATAATTTTAAAATATCTAAGTTGAAGAGTTTGTTTGTTTGTTTGGTTGAAAGCGTTAATCTCAGGAAGTACTGGTTCGAATTGAAAAATTAATTTTGTGTTTGATAGCTCATTTACAGAGGAAAGCTATAGGCTATATAATATCACGCTACAGGCCTAAGGAGACGAGCAAAAGCATAAAAGTCAGAAAGAATGCTAAGCGAAAACGAAGTTATAGCACTGGCAAGTGACGGGATGCCAATTGGTGGCTCGGGCTCGGGCTCCGAAATAACACGTGGACGAAGTCGCGGGCAGAAGCTATATTATTATAAAGTGGACGACGTACGAGACCTTGGCGTTCGTATGGATACTCAATTCAGATTCCGGGAGCATATTATTAATGTCTGTAAAAACGCATACAAGCGACTCGGATTTGTGCTTCGCCGAACGGCAGCTTTCACAAATATTAAAGCCATTTCGGCATTGTTGTATGATGCTTTAATAAGGAGTCAGTTGGAGGGTAATGCGGCAATATGGGCTTCACATGAGACTGAATATAGTCTCATGTTGGAGCGCATACAAAATAAATTTATGCGACACATTTACCTAAGACGATACGGAGGATACCCCTTCTACCCCTTGATGTATCCAACCTTGTTTGTGTTACACAAAAATTTAACTTATGCTATGAATCAAAATTGTAGCTTTTAGAGAAAAATAAATTATTTTATTATTATTATTAATAAATTTGGTTGCTGACAGAGTATATCTTTTCTCATGTTCACTGACCGAGTTCACAAAAGTAATGTTGCACGTGTTATGTTTTTATTATGTAAATATTGTATGGTGTTGTATTTATTGTATTGTATGGCATAACTATTAATGTTATAAATTTAATAAAAATTTAATTAACTACACTATCGAATTGTGACACTGTAATGGTAGCGTATATGAATGTAAATAAATAAATAATATATAATAAAAAAAAATTGTTTTAATTATTTAATTTTTACTTTTGAAATGTCAAGGAGTCGGTCAGTAAGAAATATGAAGCTAGTTGCCCAATCCAAAGCGTAGTTGGTTCCTATGGAGAAGAACGGGCAAGAAACTCCACGGACACTCTATTAAAACAAAATATTGTTACAAAAAATGAACTCAAACTCAAACTCAAACTCAAACTCAAAGCATTTATTTCAATTAAACCATTTACAGGCACTTTTGAATTGTCAAAGAGACGGTCAGTTAGTCAGAGTCGGCAAGTTGAAGCTAGATGCCCATTCCAATACGTAGATCACTATGGAGAAGAACGGACAAGAAACTCCAAGGACACTCTTTTAAATCAAGATATTACATAATCCTGGGTACATTATTCTTGTTGCTTCTATATGTGAGACAATGTAAAAACTAATGAAACAATTCAAAATATAAAATTACAAATTAAAAATAAGCCCTGGCAGTCAAGAGATGACCAGTCCCAACTGACGGCGCCCGTTCACGAACATGACGCATGGATCAGCACCATCCAGCTCAACCATTTTGTAGGGAACCGAATGATCCAACACACGCGCCACCATCAGTGAAACATTTAAGTGAGCATGACATACTCTCAACTGCCATGCTCTTTCAAGTCAACATAAATCATAATAACATAGTAAACGACTCCATGGTATTCACATTTACAAAATTGAAAAAAATGCTGCTAAATTATACAGAACTATAGTTTGCAATGTATTTGAGAGATTAATAAAAATTTACTACCAAAAAAGAAAATAATTATTATCTATTGGAGTATTCATCAATAAAAACATGCTTAAATAAAAACAAAATAAACCTTAAGTTCGTAATGTCAGAAAATAAAATAAAATAAAAAAAGGGGGAAGCAACTTCCAAGTATTCAAATTTTATCTAGTGAGCCCAAGTGGCAGTGGAGCAGGACCAGCATTTAGCCAAGCATTTTTATCTACGATATAATCATCCAACTTATAATATGCTTGTCTGCATAGTGTGCGTTTAATGCACGTTTTAAATTTCTTCTCATTTAGTTGAAGAATATCGAGTGGTATTTTATTATAACATTTTACACAGTACCCCATAAAAGAAGTGTGTACTTTAGACAATCTGAAGCGTGGTTGATCTAATTTGTTCCTATTTCTAGTGTTAAAATTATGCCTGTCACTTATTTTACTAAAAAGATGTAGATTTTTTCGAACATACATAATATTTTCATATATATATTGACAAGGTACCGTCATAATGTTAATTTTTTTAAACAGCTCTCTCAGAGATTCGCGTCTGCGGAGGTTGTAGATAGCTCTGACAGCCCTCTTTTGCAGAATAAAGATGGAATCAACATCTGCAGCTCGTCCCCACAGCAAAATACCGTAAGACATGATGCTATGGAAGTAACTAAAATAGACCAGTCTCGCGGTATCCACGTCTGTTAATTGGCGGATTTTCCAAACAGCGTAAGCGGCTGAACTTAGCCGCCTTGCAAGTGATGTTAAGTGAGGACCCCACTGTAGTTTTGAGTCAAGCGTAATCCCCAGGAAAACCGTATTTTCGACGAATTCTAGTATCTCCTTATTCAATACAACGTGACATTCATTACTTCTAACGTTCGGTAAAGCGAATCTTATGCATTTAGTTTTCTTCTCATTTAATACCAAATTATTTACAGTAAACCAATTATGGACCTTAATCATAGCGTTATTTACGTCGTCAAGGTCCTGGGCATGTCTGTTTACTTTAAAAATCAGTGATGTGTCATCAGCAAATAACACCATTTGGGGTCGGTTTTTCAGTAAATAAGGTAAATCATTTATATATACTAAAAAGAGGAACGGACCCAGTATTGAGCCCTGCGGTACACCCATTTTGACTTTTAAACCCAATGAATTAACACCGTTTATTTGAACTTGCTGCAATCTATTATTCAAATATGATTTTACTAAGCTAAGCGCAAGTTTACCCAGTCCGTAATGTTCAAGTTTCAAGAGCAGTGTTTCGTGATTCACGCAATCAAATGCCTTTGATAAGTCGCAAAAGATGCCTATTGCATCTTGTGCATCTTCCCATGCCTTATATATGTGTTTTAATAAAGTGACCCCAGCATCGGTTGTGCAACGTCCTTTGGTGAAACCATACTGTTGATCGTGTAGGATGTTATTACAATTAAAGTGAATGAGCATTTGATTTAACATTACTTTTTCAAACACCTTGCTGAAAACTGGCAAAATCGAAACGGGTCTATAATTATTAGTGTCTTTGCTGTCCCCGGATTTGAAAAGTGGAATAATTTTACTGTATTTCATTAAATCCGGGAATACCCCTTGATCTACACACAAATTAAATATTAAGGCTAAATAGGGTGCAATTGTCTCAATAATGGATTGACAAACTTTAGTAGACATGCCCCACAGATCTTCGGTAATTTTGATCTTAAGTTGCTTAAAAGCCTTTACGACGACCACAGGGTTTATATGTTTAAATTTAAATTCTACAGGACAGTCAGAAACATTCGCTCTTAATAATTCAATAGCAAGTGTGGGCGAGGAATTTAAAGTTTCTGTAGTTTTAATAGGAATATTGGTAAAGAAAGTTGCAAATTCCTGAGCAACATCGATATTATCGCTAATGATACCGCGGGGAGTGTCCAGTGAGTAATCAGTATTTCTTCTTTTGTTCCTGTTCGTTTCATTATTAATAATTTTCCAAACTGTCTTTATTTTATTTTCTGCTGATTTAACCTTGTTGCTAATGAATGAAGCTTTAGCTGCTTTGCAGATATTTTTAAAGGTTTTAGAGTAAGTAGCAACATACTTACGAAAAGTTTCCGTGTTAATATACGGCTTAAGGCCATACAGTTCAAACAATCTATCCCTACTTTTCCTGATGCCTTTAGTTGCCCAGTCACTGAATAAAAACTTAGGGCAAATAGTTTTAGTTTTCTTCTTAAAAGAATTATTGAACTCTGTTTGCACTAATGAAAAGAATTCTTCATACATAATATTACCATTGATCATACATATTTAGGCCCTGAGCACATAATTTGCTAATTAAAGTACTATTAAACTTATTTAAATTACCCGATGTTATTGGTCTAGTTTGTATCTGCACGTTTTGTACTGGTGTGTTGTCCTCAAAAGTAACAGCTTGACCGCTGTGATCAGAAGGGAGATAATTTACAATGGCTTTATCTAAATAGTCGCAGCTACAAAAAACATTATCAATACATGTAGCAGTACCTGTAGTTATTCGCGTTGGTTCCAAAAACACATTTGACAGATTAAATGATTTGAAGAGGCTTAATAATCTACTGCTATTTGAATTACTTTCCAAAATATTAATATTAAAGTCACCACAAATAATAACTGATTTATTACCAGTTACAAGTTTTGCTAAAACATCTTCCATTACTGACTCAAATATAGAGTAGTTTTGATAATTTGGAGGTCTGTATACGCACACTATAAAATGCTTATCTAGCTCAACACAGGACAGTTCAATGATGTGTTCCACCGATAGTTCAACTATGTCTTTACGAGTCTTTGATTTTGTACAATTTTTGATTAAGATTAGTGAACCTCCACGCAGCATGGATTTTCGGTTAAAACAACTGCCCACACTATAGTTTTCATAATTAATGAGCATTTCGTAATCTTTTAACCAGTGTTCAGTTATACAAATAATATCAAACATTGTTTTTTCTAAAAACAATTCAATTTCTAAGTGTTTGGAAGAAAAACCTTGAATATTTTGATGAAACAATTTTAAGGAATTCTGCTTAGCCCCTTTTTTACAATTAACTGATTGAATGCTAGAAGATACCTTGTTGATGGTGAGATTAACTACATAGTTACTGGTACCTTCTGTTGTCTTACTGACTAGTTTAAATTATTATGGCTAACCAACTTAATATTAGTATTATTACTAATTTTTATGGTGCTAATTACAGCAGACTTCGACATACTACTTATGTCTGAGTTTATATTAAAAGCTAATAGCCATGCTATTTGACGTCTAATGAATGGATAACATCATTCATGTTGAAGTTATATATGTGAGAACAATGTAGAAAGACGTGCACGTCAGAAGCGTCCGTAATAAAAACATTAAAAAAATTAAAATAAGCCCTGGCAGCTAAGAGATGACCAGTCCCAACTGACGGCGCCCGTTCACGAACATGACGCATAGTGACAAGTCTATAATTTAGCGTAACACTAAAAATTACATACGACATAGTAGTAGGTACCTATGGAGAAGAACGGGCAAGAAAGTCCATGGACACTTTTTTAAATTAAATTGTTACTCAAATATTAGTTACATCCTTAATTTTCAATCTATAACTATATATGTCAGAATGATGTAAAAAAAAACCGTACACGTTAAAAGCGTCAAGAATATTGGTACCAAATGGCAAAAAAAAAAGACAATTCAAAAATAAAATAAGTAAAAATTCCGTGGCAGCTAAGAGATGACCAGTCCCAACTGACGGCGCCCGTTCACGAACAAGACGCATAGATCAGCACTATCCAGCTCAACTATTTTGAAGGTAGCTACATGATCCAACAGACGTGCCACCATCAGCGAGACATCTCAGTGAGCATGACATAGCCGCCAAGGCACATTTAAGTCAATGAAACACATATTACTCGGTAAATGGTAACTCTATAGTACCTAGTACCTACTCACACCTGTGCTATGCAATTATACATATAATGCAATACAAAGCTAAAGCTAAAGCTGCTTTCAATATCAATCACGATTTGATTGTTTTCTATAATTTAACAAGTTTATGAAGAAAACAACAATTATATATCTGCAAGTATATTTTAATTTGTTCATTGACGTGTTTTCGAATGACATAAATGCAACGACATCTAGTAGTAGGGGGTACCGCAGCCACACGCGCACTGGCCGGCGATAGACACGGCACCAGCAGCAGCCACAGGACCACTGAAGCTCACAGCACCCATGATGGGAACCTGACCAGCAACGGCGGTAGTACCAGCGACTGGCAGCTCACCTGCGACCGCCACGTTGCCTTCACCGATGCCGCCGTACGCGGCAAGTCCGGCACCACAACCGGCAGCGGGGTATGCGCCAGCGAAACCGGTGGCAGGGTATGCGCTAGCAAAGCCAACGGCGGGGTACGCAAGCCCATCATAAGTCAAACCCGGAGCAGCTAAGCCGTAAGGACCAGCAAAACCTGGAGCGAGCGCCGGACCGTAAGCACCAAGGCAAGCCTGGCTGAATACGTTCTGGAAAATAAGCAAGTATGATGAATCTATACAAACATTTACAAACACAACCAAATAAATACTGCTTTAAAAATTATAGCTGAAAAAAATATTAAATTTGAAACACTTACTTGGACCAAGCAAGCTTGGATGCAGAGCAGCAGAACAGTAAAGGAAGACATATTTAAAGTTTATTCAACGAGAGCTGAAGACTGAATGATGACCTAAAATTGTTGTCACATTTTATACTCAGCCATTTATTGACCAACGAAGTTTTCGAAGTTTTGGAAAACGTGACGATATGTCTCAAATAAAATAAAGTATTTCTTTGTTAGTAAATAGTAGGTGTTATCTTGATTGCGCAAGATATTAATTAATTATACTTACCTATATACAAATTTTCTTAGAACTCGATAGCTTAATTGAGTATAAAACCACCAAGGTGCACTGAACATCATTCTTGTATCAGTACTCGAAACAAACTACAATGTGTGTCAAAGCTATTCTCGTCCTCTGCGCTCAGGCACTCCTGCTCCAGGTAAGAAGTATTTATTTTAAAGTAACATATTTATTTATTTGCTTCGATTTATAAGTTGTATTATTGTCTCCATCAATATTATGGTTACTGTATATTTGCGTAACAAAATATTGTTACAATTTCAGTCCGCACTCGGACAGTCATGCACCAGCCGCGCTGCGATTGCTGATATCTCTGGATTTGCTACTCCCTACGGCTTGGCCGCTCCCGCCTTAGCCACCCCTTGCGGCTTGGCTGCTCCAGTTTGCGCATATAATGGACTCGCCTACTCTGGTGCTGGCTATGCAGGCAGAGGCATGGCTTACGATGGAATCTACGCCCCCACCATGGAGTTCAGTCCCACCAATGGCGGCGCTCTGCCTGTATCCAGCGCCTCCACCATCGCTCCCGTCGGTATCTCCGTGGCGTCTGACAACGTTTATGAGGGTATCCTGGCTGTGGGTGGTGAGCTGCCGTTCGTGGGTACTGTTGCTATGGAAGGTGTGGTGCCTTCTGCCGGTGCTGGCGCCGTCAACCATGCCTGTGGTAATGGCAGGAACGCTATGATCAGTGAGACTTCTGCTTTTGCCCCTGCTGGTGCCTATAGCCCTATGGGTACTTATGGTCCTGGTGCAGCCTTCGCACCAACTGCCTTTGCACCTGGATTTGGTGCTTCTACCTTCGGCTATCTTGGTGGTGCTGGCATAGGATGCGGTTGTGGTTATTAAGTATTTAATAAAAAAAAAGAATGTTTCTTTTTTGGTATTCAATAAATGAAATTGTATGCTATTACTTACTTTTATTTCCTGTAAGTTAGTTATTTTTATTAAAATAATTGGATGCATTCGTTGCTTTTAAATAGACCTCCACGTTCATTCTATTAAATTTTGAACTAAAAGTACGTTATTGCAATCTACTATTCTTGCAGATATTCAGCAATATGTTTGATATTATTAAAAGTTTTGCATATGGAAGCCGTCCAGTGACAGCTCTGTATTTTTATAGCCTCTTAAGGTGCGTCCAGACCTGGCGAATGCGCCGCTCGTGAGCCGCTTGCGAACTGCGCGCGTTGCTTTTCATGTTCGTACGCAGCCCCTGCGCCGTCCACGCGCCGCTCGCGCGCAATCTACGCGCCGTACTCGAGCGGCGCAGGAGGTGCGTGAAGCAAATTCATAACTGAGGCTCATAGTTCACGCGCATGTGAGCACAAGCTGCGCGCGCGCTGCACGCGCGCCCCACTCGAGCCTTGCTAGGGTTGCCCTAGAGCGGGGCACCAAATGTAGGCTGTAACCGCACGCGAGCAACACGCGTGCAATTCGCAAGCGGCTCGCGAGCGGCGCATTCGCGGCGCATTCGGCAGGTCTGGACGCACCTTTAAATAAGGTCTTGAGTAATCTTTCTCTTTAGTCTCCTAGTGGTAATGACAGAAACGCCATGATCAGTGAGACTGCTCCCTTTGCTGGATCATGTCTTTAAAAAAATAGATAGACCCTCCACAACTTTGGTTCTGGACTCATATTTTACTGATAATGCACCTTTCCTGTTTTGGACTGAACGAAACCCTCTTAATGCCACAAAACCTAAAAGTATGATACGGCATTTAAATTTTTAAGATATTATTGGCTGCTTAGAAAACTCCAATTTCTCAAGTATTTTCACTGGCACAAATCTCAATCAAAGTGCGGAACAATTCATCTCCATTATTATCAGATGCAATAAATCAATACAATACGCTAAAAAAAGTCCTTAATATATTAAATTATATGTATTCCACATATAATTTATTTGACACAGTCATGGATTCTTCTCACAAAAATTCAAACATTCTGACATCTTCCATTCATTCGCAAACATGTCAAGATCAGTATTTGAGTTCAGGAGAGCGTTAATAGCGGCTAATATCCGAGGAATAGGTGACTTAGAAGTAAAAGTTAGTCGTAGTGAAAGTTAATTCATAGGCATAAGACTATTCAGTAACAAAGATCTCGTTTATGGTGGATATTTGGACCAATTTAAGGCCAATATATTCTTGCCTAATGTTCTTTTATCAGCCGTTTTAATAATGAAAACAAGTTAAATTTCCAAGCCTTCGATGACCCGTTGATTGCAATATATTGAACAGAATTCTCGTTTTAGTAAAAAAAAAACAATTTAATCAAAATTCTTATGAAAAAAATTTATCAATCTGCGTAGCCTTTGCCCAACTATGTTGGAGTCGGCTTTCAGTCTAACCGGATGCAGCTGAATACCAGTATTTTACATGGAGCGACTGCCTATCTGACCTCCACAACCCAGTAGCTGGGGAACACGATACTCCTTAGAATGGCTGACAGACTTGAAAAAAAAAAAAAAAAACATTTTTTTTTTAATTTTGACGAAAGTGACTTATGAATGCCAAAGTACTTAAAATTTTGTGTTCTTTCGTCATCGAAAACCCATTAATCGCAAAGTCTTATAGTTTAGCTGCTAGCTAATAAGATAACCAATTATTTCAAGCATTTCCAAGGTTTGTTTTCAAATACAAAACATTAAGCAGGTTATGTGACAATTATTGAAAATTTCATTACAAAGCAATAACTATTTTAAATCTCAATAGACGTGTTTAAATATAGCATTTATCAATGTACTGATGCTATGAAGTAATAATAACAATAAAATACTACAAAGGGTATTTTCAACCCCATATATAAACTTTGTAATCGCGATATCTCCTTTTAATAATTTAATTGGTTTTCGTTGTAGGGCGGCGATACGTTTTAATAAAGAGATTACAATCTCAATTTGAGTATATGGACGAGGACTAAAACCGATGACGTATTAAGTTTATCCACGCTAGATAGGTGGCGCTGCTCAATATTAAGAGTTAATTTGTATTTCACATTTGTCTTCTGAAGGTAATTTTTTTGTAACGTGTACACAGCCTTTTGGCCCCATACAGGACTTTCTGTTTTCATTTTACTTTTGTTTTTAAGCTATTGCATAGCTTCTATCGCGGGCCTTGAGCGCGGGGACCGAATCCAGAAATTCCGTAACGAAAAAACCTCACGCTCCCCACTCCGACGGGCACGGAGGTGTGGCTTGAAGGCCGTGCATCGTCTAACGTCGTTTCAGTTCGGCAGTCTTCGACACGGCGTTGTGTGCGTGCGATTAGACGTATTGTACGACTCTACGAAACTCTGTGGTGGATTTACCGCGCAACGCAACGCCATCTAGTAATCGCAGGTAGAACTAAATAGAGGTGACATTGGCGTGGCTTGTGATTCGTAATCGAGACAAGCGTTGCTCTGTTGGTGGTCTCAGTTGTGTTTTGTTGTCGGTTTTATCCACTAGATGGCAGGCATCGTAATTCAAAAGTTTTTGAAAGGTTGTTGAGGTATGTGAGCAATTTATTTATAAATCAATAATTTTACTCGTGTTTATGATTCTCCTAGCTAGAATTAACATTAAACATTAACGTTCTTCATAGCTTATAAAAACCACTTTTAAACGGTTCTCCAAAGTTCTGGGCCGATTATGGATTGACTTTACTTTCTTATCGGTCACCACGCTCAAAAAGTGTAACTTGAATTAATATCAAAGAAAAAGAAATACTGCATAAATAAAATAAATAAATAATTATAATTGCATAAGTTGATACAAAATGCTATGCAATAGCTTTACCGCGGCAGTCCCCGAGTGCCACACGTCTTTTATTTTTATTTTTATTAACCAATCAAATCAAATATATTTATTTCGGATGATATATCCTTAACACATTGACAGCCACCGCGGTCACCGGTGACCGCTAACAATAGTTTTTCTATTGTATCTGTTGTCTGGCAGTCAAAGCCTCAATAAACTTAGCCTAGTGTTAGTACAGTTGTTTTATTTATTTAATTTAAGCATGCGCATTTATCTATTGCTTCAACAATGGAGAATCCCACCTGTTCGCCAATGCGTCCAGGGCCTCAAGTCTGCTATTACAATAGTGTCAGAATGGTCTCGCCATTGTGAGTATTTGACAGTGTTTGTATGGCAAATCTGTCAAAAACTCACAATGAAGAGACCATTCTGACACTATTGTAATAGCAGACTTGAGGCCCAGGATGCCGTTTGCAGTGCCACGCTCGCGTCTGAGCAGCGAAGCGCTTCGCTTACGAATGATTGCATCAAAACAAACAGTGTGTGCCTCAGCGAATATAGTCGTCGCGCTGCAAAAACGCGGCAGCCCAAACAACACCCTAAACGCATTGTTATATTGTACACGGAGAGTCCTGTATACTCGCTGCGTGTAGTTGACCCATAGACTACACGTGTAGAAGGACTGACAATACGCTTAATAAACGCTAACTTTGCTATGATTGTGTTTAGTTTAAAATGTGATCTTCCTGTACGAGTCCCAATAAATACTTTTTCTTTCTATCTTTATAGAAAATAAAAAAATAAAATAAATAACAGAGGTTATTTTACTACATTGTTTTTCTATTATAAATTTTAATAGAGAAGACGTTTCATGAAAATAAAATGAGTTTTAAGCAACTTAGCTTATTTATTAAGCAAACGGATTTGAAGGAAGCATTTCCATAAACACTGAAAAAAAAAAAATTTTTTTTTGCCACAATCACGATTTTCTATAGATTGACTATAGTTCGTTCGCGTTAAGAATGCAGTGAGTCATCAGTGCAACTGCAAGATATATCACAGTGGTGTTAAATTCAAACAAATTATATTTTAAAAGACCTTCAACTGTCATTGTGAACTTGACTTTGTAATTTGAAAAGATTTGATTGGTTAGGGGGCGGGGCTAGGCCGACGAATAATGATGACTCACTGCACTCACTGCATTCTTAACGCGAATGTACTGTAAGTAACTTGTTTGCATCTGAGCCTATCAAACAATGATCACAGCTACTACTTTTATTTGATTGAGATTTGAAACGGGATCTTGATTGGAGTTATCACAAAACCTATTTGCATCAATCAAGTCAAAACATATGTAGTTGCTCCAACCAAGATTATTATTAGAATAAAGTTTCAATGATCTTTATTGAAGTAATCAAAATGCTTGATTGACACAACTAACTTACTTTGTTACAGTTAACATTTTTTTAACTCTTCTACAATGATGTCATGTTAAGGGTAATCGAGAAGCTTGTTTGAGCGTTCAATCATTTGAACTAGTATTGCTGCAATCATGTCGTGATGATCAAATTAACTAAGATTTTGATTTATCTAAATAAAATATCGTCAATCAAGCTAAAAAGTCACTTGATTGGCATGAATTTTTTCAGTGTGTTGAAATAGCATTACGCATATTATTTCTGTTTACTGCGGTAACAAATTGTATTGAGGAACGTTAATTTTCGTGCTTAAAAGAATTAAAAAAATATATATACCTACGTTCGCGTTAAGCAAAGAACGTTTAAATAGCTTAGCTATTCTTAATATTGAAGCTGACTTGACAAATCCGTTAATGATGAAAGTGTCATTGACGAATTTGTTAACCAATCTGTCGATCGGAAAAAAAATGTAAATCTATAAGCTGAAGAGTTAGCTGGTTTGTTTGTTTGAACGCGCTAATCTCAGGAACTACTGGTTGGAATAGAAAAAATATGTTTGTGTTGGATAGTCCATTTATCGAAAAATATTATAGGTTATATAACATCACGCTACAACAACTAGGAGCGGAGCATAAATGAAAAATGTTGCAAAAACGGGAAAAAATATTCTTTTTTGAGAGCTTCCTTTGCGTGCGCTGCGTAAACGGTTTAAGTAACGCATATATCATGTATGATGGAATTGTTTCTCTTTAAAATTTCTTAAAAAAGTCCGCAACAGCATATGTCTATATTTTAAGATTGACTCACTATAACCTTTTTTATGGTAATCAAATTTGTTCGAAATTAATGCATTATTTGCGAAGGAGTTTCGTCAACATAATATTATTCCTTATCCAAATAAATATGTTATTAATCACAAGTATTTATATGTAAACAAAATTGTCCTTGACATCACTTGATTTCAATCAACATCTTAAGAGATATCATAATTTTAAAATAACTTCGCAACAAAATAAGTGTATAGGCTATTTAACATCACGCCACGCCCCTAAGGAGCCGAGCAAAACGACAAAAAGTCTGAAAAAACGCTGAGCGAAAACGAAGTAATTACGCGGACGGGCGATGCGATGCGACGGGGTGGGTTGTGGGCCGAAATTTTACGCGGACGAAGTAAAATGAATAAATGGTGTTTATTTCTTTGTGCATGCATTTAGATAGAAGGATGACATGGAAAAAACACATATGGACAAAGCGGAAGCAGCTAGATTTAAAACTACACAATATGTACTGGCTAATATGACGCCACTCACAAATGAGCACACATAGCAAGTTGACAGTCTATAAAGCCATCTTGAAACCAATATGGAGCTATGGCATACAGCTTTGGGGTACCTACAGCCAGCAATAGTAATATAGAGATACTGGAAAGATTCCAAACCAAAACACTGAAGACCATCTTTAACATCCCTCAATATAATAATATAATCAGTAATAAGAACCTCTATCATGACCTAAATGTACCAACTGTCAAACAGGAGATAGCGAAGTATAGCGCCAACTACCAGAAAAGACTGTCAAATCACAAAAATGAGCTTGCCCACAGACTTTGTGGAGATCAAGGTCTTCAACACACAAGATTAAAGAGGCGTAGTGTCCCTACCCTGCAAAGTTAGATTATATTCTGAGTACTGTTTGTTTTATTTTATCTAGTTGCCTATTTATGTTAATTTATTTAAACCTGACTTGGTTTCCGTATGTCTTTTCCGGGTAACCACTGAAAATCAGCGCTGTGCTGTGGGTCCCTCATAGCACAGCATCATGCTGAGTGGAAGCCTTCTTGTCACAGTCATGACGTGCAGCTGCCGACTATTTTGTTTTGTGCTCGTGATTGGAATGTAGATCTATTTTGTTTTTTTTTTATTTTTTCTGTATACCACCTTCTCCAGTTACTTATCTTTTTGTATGCACGTGTTTCTGTGACAAATAAACCTATTTTTCTTTCTTTCTTTCAAAATACTTAGATTCATCAGGATGGAATGAGTCACCTACCTGAGAGGTGTCTCACCAAGCTAAAAAGCCTAAACAGATACGTATCAGACAAAACAGTGGCTTATTTTTGTGTCCAACAGATTGCCGCGGAGCAGAAAGAGGGGGAAAAAAATCTTTGTATGACCTTTTTTTATTTTTTCATTAAGTCATAAGTAAGTCATAAGTAATTTATTTCATAACAATATAGGTACATTGTGTTGAAAATTTAAAAAGTAACATTATATAATTGAAATTAAAATAAAATTCATTAAATACATTTATAAAAGTCAATAAAAACAATAACGGTCAATTAAAAATTCAAGTACAATAATAATAAGAAAATCAACAATACAATAATAATAAGAAAATCAACAATACAATAAAAATAATAATAATAAATAATGTTGCCCCCTTGTCGCTACGTCACTATGTGCTAGCGACCGTTTCCGGGGGCCCATTAATGAGTGTGCAAGTCACCCCCTGCCATTTTATCCGTGTACAATAAAACATTGATCAGGGAGGGGCCATAGTCCTTCCATAGTTTTAGGTAACCAGTCCATTTTAACTACGCAAACCCATAGTCCAATATCTTTGTTTTCATATCCTACAATAGTCCTACACCAACCGGGGATTGTCCTTGGGTGCACTTGCATAGTGCGTACAGGGATAATCGTCGGTTGGTGCCTCATTCCATTTAAAATTGTCTAAGGGGCCTCTGCGAGTTGGTTTCGGCCCCTCGTACGCCTTCCAAAGGTCCGGGACCCCAGGGTCCCGAGATAAATAAACGATATATAAACATAATAATAATAAGAGATCATAAATAATAAATGTCAAATTAGTACGATCAATCATGTTACAATGTCATATGTCATCTAGGAATTCATTGATACTGCAACATTCATTCATTATCATCATTCTCAGCCTACATCAACACACTGTTGGATTTTATTTTATGATTAAATGTTTTTCTCTTTTTCAGTTAATTTATGGGGCGGGAAACCCTACAGACCTGGGGAGCTGAATCTTAAAATACTCGTACGCTAATGATTACAATGTTTTTGTTCGTGGGATAAATTCATCCCAACTACGGAACCATTCATTGTGCATGATCCGAAATGCACTTGGCTGGTTTTTAGGGTTCCGTAGCCAAATGGCAAAAAACGGAACCTTTATGGATTCGTCATGTCTGTCTGTCTGTCTGTCCGTCCGTATATCACAGCCACTTTTTTCCGAAACTATAAGAATGTTGAAACTTGGTAAGTAGATGTATTCTGTGAACCGCATTAAGATTTTCACACAAAAATAGAAAAAAAAAAAAACAATAAATTTTGGGGGTAATTAAATATTTGGTTCAATAATTAAGATTTAGGAAAGTGAAATGTTAATCGACTTTTGTTGCTGACTGTACATTATATGTAAACTTCCACCTAAAATTTGTTTGAACGAGATCTAGTGAGTAGCTTTTTTTTAATACGTCATAAATAGTAAACCGCGCTTGCTGCTACGGAACCCTTCACGGGCGAGTCCGACTCGCACTTGGCCGCTTTTTTTTAACACAAATCTTGAGTTTTCCTTGACAACAAAAGAGAGTCAAAGCTTCTACATCAGTGGGGCAGAAGTGCATTACACACCTCTCTCGTGGCTCCGTCGGCTTTCGACCAAACAGGTCGTAGGGGGATAGTCGAGCATTACTCAGCTAAACCTCTGGTTGGCCACCGACCACGTGTACTTGGATGCCGACCCCATACGCGTGGCGCATATCGTAATGAGACCATCGGTTTAGAGCCGAAACTCGACAACGTGGGGATAGATTAGTGCAGCCCTATCCTGAACACTGCTTTACTGTGTAGAAACGGACTCCCAGAATATTTGAATTTAGAACGTGTATTGATACAACTAGCCAGGAATACTTTGATTGCGTGATGCAGGATACTGCTGATTGGAATGCAATTTTAGGTTTTAATGCAAGGGTGGTACAGTCCACCCATTTTGATTGCGTTGCACACGGGAGGGTCCAGACTTCGCGCATGCGTTGTAGCCTAGGGAGGTGAGTTCCATTCTCAGACGAGACATCTATTTTTGCGTTTTGCAAATTTTTGGATCAGCTTTTCATTGCTATTTTACTGTATTACAAAGAAAAGTGGATGTACTCACTCAACTGCTGTCTACCCTTCCGGGAAATACAGCCGTAATGTTATGTCATTTACTAGTATGTCAATGTTTCTATGAAATGATAATATTTTTAACCAAACTTAAAGAATACAAACTCAAAATAAATAGTTATCTTTCTAATTATTTATTGAAACGTAAAACGGGGAATTATGTGATAAGGGAACGAAGCGGTGTGGGAAAGATATAATGACAATTTTTTTTTAAAGTATACTTAGGTGGTTTGGTCCTGTCGAGAGGATGACTGAGGGGTAACTAACAAAAGGTATTTACAAGGCAGATGTGAGTGAATAAGCCGGGAGGTTACGCCCTAGAAGGACATAATAATGACCTTATTGGTGGCTCGGAACCGGCGTCTCAATTCTTAATCAACCAAACGATAGGAAGTGGCGCAACAAACCATCCAGCAACACAGAATGTCTGTTAAGTTAGAAGAACTTAATTATATGACAAGATGCACCATCTTGTTTTAACTCATTGAATATGTATTGAAAAGTGCTATTATACTATGTATATGGTATCAAGGGTCTCAAAAAAAAAAAAAAAAAAAAAAATATTTTATTTCACATAAACCTACATGGGCACTTATGAAACGTTAGAAGCTAGGTGCACGGTTCCAATTAGTCGTTTCCTACACGGTTACTATGTATTATCTCTGCATCACCCTAAGGTAGACTGGTAGAAAATGCCCAAGGCATTAAGTCCGCCTTTGTACAGTTTTTACTTGTGCATAAAGTTTTAATAAATAAATAAATAAATAATAGGTATGGGAGGACAGTGTAGGCCTTTCAACAATTACCAGGTACTTAACAAAATAGAAAAGTGCCAACAAATCTACTAGGCCTACAACGTTCTCACATGCACAAAATAGAAAATAATCTAAGTATATAAAATATTAATGACATGATTGCAATTACAGCTACAGTAACATATCTGAATAAATATCATGTCCACAAAAGCCACTAATAAAGAATTGGAATTCGATTTGTAGGTAAATAATGTCAAATAATGAAAAGATTATGTCAAGGAAGTATGTAAAAAAATTATTAAAAATTCTAAATAAACATCGATATTTGGGAGCAGTTAATAGACACTGACATAGTTATGTTGTTTATGAGGTACCAGGGAAGCCACATGTGCAGAAGGAATTATTGCCAAACTTCCTTGTCTTCAACGTAGTCTTTTATCTTATAATATGCTTTTTTGATAAGGACACGTTTGATGTGGGTTTTGAACTTTCCGTCGCTAAGTTCTGTAACCGACTTTGGCAACTTGTTATATAAGCGGATACTGTTTATAAGAAATGACTTGCTAGTTTTAGTTAATCTGAATTTGGGTATCACAATTTCATGTTTACTAAGTGTATTTATATTATGGAAATCGCTTCTTATTTTGAAAAGTCCAAAGTTTTTGCGAACATACAAAATACTTTCTAAGATATAAAGAGAAGGCAAAGTTAGTATATCAATTTCTTTGATTTTATTTCTAAGGGACTCACGAGGACCCATTTTGTAGATCACGCGGATTGCTCTCTTTTGTAGAATGAAAATGGAATCTACGTCAGCTGCCGGTCTGGTGGTGGATATGGGCACTCCTTAACTAAAAAAGATCACCCTGTTGTGGTAGCCATTTGGATGTATCTTGACAAGTATAGGTATACCAAAGTACAAGTGAAGGTAATAGAACAGATATTTAAACAAATTCTAATGCTAAAAAGTAAAAATTAAATAGAGGTCACAATCTTTTTGAAAACAAGCTTTTAATTAATTAAAAAGTACTAAATAAAACTTACGTAAACATAGAGCTGCGTAAACGTATTTCTTACACTTAATATATAATCAGTTGATACATATCGTGATATATATCATATATATAAGCCTCAAGCTTTAAAGAAAATAGGTATTAAAGTTCTATGTTTACGTGAGTTTTATTTAGCACTTTGTAATTCATTATAAATAAATAATAATAAAAATATTTTTTTTTGTGTTGATTTAAAATTGCGATGTAATCAGGGTTCGTTTTTTTTTTTTAAATATACTATATCGGATATATATCCAGGCCAAGAAAAAGAAGCGAATTTTATTCTGTAAGGGGATTAAACACTTAAAAATGTAAAAGGAATTTGTAAAATAATATATGTGTCAAAAACCACATTTTTTATTTAAAAAAAGTAACGAAAGAATTGGTGTTTATTTGAGAAAGATTTTTTTAATGAACACTTGAAAATCCAAGTACCTATTATTATAATAATCATCATTTGTTTGTGAGATAAATCAACTAATTTTAATAATAATTTGTAATCATAAAAAAGTAAAAAGTAAATTTTTCTTAATTGTAGTTTTAGCTACGTGTTGCCAGGATAAACATTAATTTTCAAAATTTTTAGTTCAGAAGACAGGAAAAAGTCAATTGATATATATCAAGATAAAAATCAATTGATATATATCGTGATATACATCATGATATATATATATCCGCTGATATATATCGGCGAACCCTGGAAGTAATGATCCTAAATATTTTTCTTGCCATTTAATTCATCTCAAAACTGGAATGAACTTGGTAAATGATTGATCATCATATAACTTAAACCGACATTAAGTACCTTTTTCATAAAAGTCCGCTAATTCAGTTCTTCATAAAAACATAATGGCAGACTTTAATTAACTGCACAATCAACATAATAATATGACACGCTGTGGCACGAGCCGCTTTTATAAACAAAGATCAAATTACTGCGTAGCACAGTCATAACATAATAACTAAACTAATAATAATGTTCTGTGGTGTAGCATAACATCACTCACACTTGTATTACTCGAAGGTTCGAGCAGAGATTCAATAAGTATTCAACGTTTCGTCTCTTTATCTAGTTCCTACTAGTAGAGGGCACCGCAGCCGCAAGCGCACTTGCCGGAGATAGACACGGCACCAGCAGCTGGCTCAGCTCCGCCAAAGCTCACAGCGCCCATAATGGGGATCTGACTAGCAACAGCGGTGTTACCGGTGACTGTCAAGTCACCAGCGACAGCCACGTTGCCTTCACCGGCGGCGCTGTACGGGGCAAATCCGGAACCATAACCAGCAGCGGGGTATGCGCTAGTTAAACTGGTGGCGAACTATGCTAGCTCATCATTAGGCACACCTGGAGCAGCCAAGCCGTAAGGACCAGACAGCATAGGAGCAGCAATAGCTGGAGCGATCGCTGGGCCAAAAACACAGCAGACCTGGCTGCAAACGTTCTGTAAGAAAAATTCGGTCTCATAAAAAAATATAGTAACTTGAAAATTTAGCGTGCAAGCAATATGAAAAATGAAAGAAAATAATAGCAGATTGTACAGTCAGTGCATAAAAGAAGCCATTTTACCTCGAGATGTACCTATTTATTATATACAGGGTGTTTGGCAGAACGTTGAACATACGAAAATGAAAAAAAATTTTTTGCTTTCTTCTAGTTTCACCACTTTGTTAACTTTAAAGTGTATTTTTTATTAAAAATGGGTAAAACAGGCAATATTTTTATTTATTACATCTTTCTGTAAGTTTGAGGAGTCATAACTTTTTTCTAGCTAACATCTGAATAAAGCAATAATTTTATAAGAATCTGCCAATATTAAAGATAAAAAAAATAAACTAAAATTTTGCCTGTTTTACCCATTTTTAATAAAAAATACACTTTAAAGTTAAGAAAGTGGTGAAACTAAAAGAAAGCAAAAATTTTTTTTTTTTAATATCCAGGGGGCCAGGGCCAAATAAATTAGGGCTGAGTAAGTAGCAGATGACCCCACCTATCCACCATTTTCGTATGTTCAACGTTCTGCCAAACACCCTGTATACCCGAGCCGCAGGCGAGGGTGGATGGTTAAGTCGAAGGGTAAAATGGCTCGTTTATGCCCGAGTTATAAGACGCTTGAGCATTTTAAGTATTATTAGTTGGTTTTTTGGGGAAAAAAATATATCATTAAAATGCTCTTGTAAAGTTGTCAACATGTCGTTTGGTAAATATTGCCTTTCAAGCGTCGATATACACTCTACTTTTCACTTCGAATGCGAGAAAATTAAACAGGCATAAAGTATATTACGATTTTCAACATCTGTCATTCGACTTGGGTACTTCACACTGGTATGTACGCTATGCTATGCATGCTACGCTATGCATGCTACGCTACGCACGCTAAGTTATGAATTCCATGTTACGCTATGCATGCTACGCTATGCTATGCATGCTTTGCTATGCATGCTTTGCTATGCTACGCTATGCTATGCATGCTACGCTTTTCATGCTTCGCTATGCATGCTACGCTTTGCATGCTATGCTATGCATGCAACGCTATGCATCCTAAACTAAGAATTCTACGAATTCAAGCTATGTTATGCATGCTACGCTATGCTATGTCTGCTATGCTATGCATGCTACGCTATGCATGCTACGCTATGCATGCAACGCTATGCATGTTACGCTATATGCATGCTACACTCTAGAACAAGTAAAGCATAGAACTAAAGTTCATAAATTACCTAACTGTTAAATGCAGATTTGAATAATTAATTCGTGTGAGTAGATTAATGCCGCTTCTTGTAGTCAAAACAGAAAGCAAAAACAAAAACATATTGCTGAATATCCGCAAGAGTAGTAGGTTGCAATATTGTGTACCTTTGATTCATAATTTAATACGATGAACGTGGAGGCCAATTGAAAGCCAACAAATGAAATCAATACACATAAAAAAAAAAAAAAAAAAAAAAAAATTACAGGAAATAAAAGTAAGTAGTAATATAAAATTTCATTTATTGAATACCAGAAAATAAAGCACTTAGTAAACACAACCGCATCCTCTGCCAGCACCACCACTTCTGTAGCCGAAGGAAGAAGCACCAAGTCCAGGTGCAAAGGCAGTTGGTGCAAAGGCTGCACCAGGACCGTAAGCACCCATAGACCCATAGGCACCAGCAGGGGCGAAAGCAGAAGTCTCACTGATCATGGCGTTCCTGCCATTACCACAGGCATGGTTGACGGCGCCAGCACCGGCAGAAGGCACCACACCTTCCATAGCAACAGTACCCACGAACGGCAGCTCACCACCCACAGCCAGGATACCCTCATAAACGTTGTCAGACGCCATGAAGATACCGACGGGAGCGATGGCGGAGGCGCTGGAGATAGGCAAAGCGCCGCCACTGGTGGGACTGAACTCCATGGTGGGGGCGTAGATCCCATCGTAAGCCATGCCTCTGCCTGCATAGCCAGCACCAGAGTAGGCGAGTCCATCATATGCGCAGACTGGAACAGCCAAGCCGCAAGGCGCGGCTATGGCGGGAGCGGCCATGCCGTAGGGAGCAGCAAATCCAGAGATATCAGCAACCGCAGCGCGGCTGGTGCATGTCTGTCCGAGTGCGGACTGAAATTGTAAGAATTTCTTGTTAGTTGGTTCTATATCCCAGTTCACATTATTTTGACCTTGGAACACAATCATAAGCAACAGTAAACTGTATCACAATTATTATATTATCGTTTGAATATAAAATAAAATGATTCTCACCTTGAGCAGAAGCGCCTGAGCGCAGAGCACGAGCATGCTACACTATGCATGCTACACTATGCATGCTACGCTATGCATGCTACGCTATGCATGCTACACTTTGCATGCTACGCTAGGCGTGCTACACTATGCATGCCTCACTATGCATGCTACACTATGCATGCTATGCATGCTACGCAAACATGCTATGCTACGCTATGCGTGCATACTACGCTGTGCATGCTACGCTATGCATGCTTTGTTAGGCATGCTACGGTATGCAAGCTACGCTATGCATGCTACACTATACATGCTACACTATGCATGCTACGCTATGCATGCCACACTATGCATGCCACACTATGCATGCTCCACTATGCATGCTACGCTATGCATGCTCCACTATGCATGCTACGCTATGCATGCCACACTTTGCAAGCTTCACTATGCATGCTATGCATGCTACGCAAACATGCTATGCTACGCTATGCGTGCATACTACGCTGTGCATGCTACGCTGTGTAGGTATACTATGCTAAGCTAGCTACGTTATGCATCCTTTACTATGAATTCTACGATATCAAGCTACACTATGCATGCTATGCTATGCATGCTACACTATGCATGCTACGCTATGCATGCTACACTATGCATGCTCCACTATGCATGCTACGCTATGCATGCTCCACTATGCATGCTACGCTATGCATGCTACACTATGCATGCCACACTATGCATGCTACACTATGCATGCCACACTATGCATGCTACGCTATGCATGCTACACTATGCATGCTACGCTATGCATGCTACACTATGCATGCCACACTATGCATGCTACGCTATGCATGCTACGCTACGCATGCTACACTATGCATGCTACGCTATGCATGCTACACTTTGCATGCTCCACTATGCATGCTATGCTATGCATGCTACACTATGCATGCTACTCTATGCATGCTACGCTATGCATGCTACACTATGCATGCTACACTATGCATGCTACGCTATGCATGCCACACTATGCATGCCTCACTATGCATGCTCCACTATGCATGCTACGCTATGCATGCTCCACTATGCATGCTACGCTATGCATGCCACACTTTGCAAGCTTCACTATGCATGCTATGCATGCTACGCAAACATGCTATGCTACGCTATGCGTGCATACTACGCTGTGCATGCTACGCTGTGTAGGTATACTATGCTAAGCTAGCTACGTTATGCATCCTTTACTATGAATTCTACGATATCAAGCTACACTATGCATGCTATGCTATGCATGCTACACTATGCATGCTACGCTATGCATGCTACACTATGCATGCTCCACTATGCATGCTACGCTATGCATGCTCCACTATGCATGCTACGCTATGCATGCTACACTATGCATGCCACACTATGCATGCTACACTATGCATGCCACACTATGCATGCTACGCTATGCATGCTACACTATGCATGCTACGCTATGCATGCTACACAATGCATGCCACACTATGCATGCTCCACTATGCATGCTACGCTATGCATGCTCCACTATGCATGCTACGCTATGCATGCCACACTTTGCAAGCTTCACTATGCATGCTATGCATGCTACGCAAACATGCTATGCTACGCTATGCGTGCATACTACGCTGTGCATGCTACGCTGTGTAGGTATACTATGCTAAGCTAGCTACGTTATGCATCCTTTACTATGAATTCTACGATATCAAGCTACACTATGCATGCTATGCTATGCATGCTACACTATGCATGCTACGCTATGCATGCTACACTATGCATGCTCCACTATGCATGCTACGCTATGCATGCTCCACTATGCATGCTACGCTATGCATGCTACACTATGCATGCCACACTATGCATGCTACACTATGCATGCCACACTATGCATGCTACGCTATGCATGCTACACTATGCATGCTACGCTATGCATGCTACACTATGCATGCCACACTATGCATGCTACGCTATGCATGCTACGCTACGCATGCTACACTATGCATGCTACGCTATGCATGCTACACTTTGCATGCTCCACTATGCATGCTATGCTATGCATGCTACACTATGCATGCTACTCTATGCATGCTACGCTATGCATGCTACACTATGCATGGTACACTATGCATGCTACGCTATGCATGCTACACTATGCATGCTACGCTATGCATGCTACACTATGCATGCCACACTATGCATGCTACAATATGCATGCTACGCTATGCATGCTGCACTATGCATGCTACACTATGCATGCTACGCTATGCATGCTGCACTATGCATGCTACGCTATGCATGCTACACTATGCATGCTACGCTATGCATGCTACACTATGCATGCCACACTATGCATGCTACACTATGCATGCTACGCTATGCATGCTACGCTATGCATGCTACACTATTCATGCTACACTATGCATGCTACATTATTCATGCTATGCAATGTATGCTATGCTTTGCATGCTACGGTATGCAGTATAGAAATTTATAATAAAAGCTTTAAACATATTTATACTTCTCATATCTTGTTTATTTTCAGAACAAATATATCATGTCTAGTACATATAGTCATAGGGAGCACCGCATCCACACGCGCAATTGCCGGTGATAGACACGGCACCAGCAGCAGCCACAGGACCACTGAAGCTCACAGCGCCCATGATGGGAACCTGACCAGCGACGGCGGTAGTACCAGCAACTGGCAGCTCACCAGCGACCGCTACGTTGCCTTCACCGGCTCCGCCGTACGCAGCAACTCCGGCACCATAACCAGCAGCGGTAGGGTACGCAAGTCCATCATAAGCCATACCCGGAGCATTACAGCCGTAGGGACCAGCGATCATGGGAGAAGCAAAAGCTGGAGCGATCGCTGGGCCGTAAACACCGCAAGCCTGGCTGAATACATTCTGAAAAAATTATTATCATGATTGACCACAATGCATAAACATTACAATTTTATAGAATTAGTCATAAAACAGGGAAATTCAAAGAAAATAGTTACCTAATCTTTAGCTCCTAGACGAAACAAAGATCTCAAAGAGAGTTTATTAAAACCTTAGAAGGTATAACGTTGCGAAAGTATACGAAACATTGCATCGAAAACTGTTGGCATATTATTAGAAACAAAAATTCACTCACCTGAACCAAGCAAGCTTGGATGCAAAGCAACAGAACAGTGAAGGAAGACATGTTTGATGTTTGTTCAACGAGAAACTGAAGACTGAATGATGACCCGAAATAGTAGTCACATTAATTTATACCCATCCCCTTGTTGATATCAACAACGTTTTCGAAATATTGGAAAACGTGACTGAAATATATTAGTAAATATTAAGCGTTTTTTTGTTGGTAAATTGTAAGCTTATCGTGCTTGCACAAGCTAATTATTAATTACACTTACCTAAATACAAATTTTCTTGGAACACGATAACAAAATTGTGTACCTATTTAACCACCAACAGTTGCTCTGAACAACATTCTTGTGTCAGCACTCGAAACAAACTACAATGTCTGTCAAAGCTATCCTCGTCCTCTGCGCTCAGGCGCTTCTCCTCAAGGTAAGAATAATTTTATTTTATAATCAAACGATATTACAATAATTGTGATACAATTTACTGTTGCTTATGATTGTGTTCCAAGGTCAAAATAATGTGAATTGGGATGTAGAAGCAACTAACAATATATTCTTACATTTTCAGTCCGCACTCGGACAGTCATGCACCAGCCGCGCTGCGGTTGCTGATATCTCTGGATTTGCTGCTCCCTACGGCATGGCCGCTCCCGCCTTAGCCGCGCCTTGCGGCTTGGCTGTTCCAGTCTGCGCATATGATGGACTCGCCTACTCTGGTGCTGGCTATGCAGGCAGTGGCATGGCTTACGATGGAATCTACGCCCCCACCATAGAGTTCAGTCCCACCAGTGGCGGCGCTTTGCCTGTCTCCAGCGCCTCCGCCATCGCTCCCTTCGGTATCTCCGTGGCGTCTGACAACGTTTATGAGGGTATCCTGGCTGTGGGTGGTGAGCTGCCGTTCGTGGGTACTGTTGCTCTGGAAGGTGTGGTGCCTTCTGCCGGTGCTGGCGCCGTCAACCATGCCTGTGGTAATGGCAGGAACGCCATGATCAGTGAGACTTCTGCTTTTGCCCCTGCTGCTGCCTATGGGTCTATGGGTGCTTATGGTCCTGGTGCAGCCTTCGCAACTGGATTTGGTGCTTCTACCTTCGGCTATCTTGGTGGTGCTGGCAGGGGATGTGGTTGTGCTTACTAACTGCTTTTTTTTGGTATTCAATAAATGAAATTTTATATTACTTCTTACTTTTATTTCCGTAAAATTGATATTTTTCTTAAAAATAACCAATTACTATATGTTTACGAAACAAAACAAAAAATCAAATCATTTAAGTAATTAAACCATTTAAAACTTGTTCTCTATTAAAACGCAAAATACTGGCGTATTATTTACAAAACAATAACATTTACAATAATATTTTGAAAAATGTGTGATGTGCATGAGAGCAAATAAATAAATAAATAAATAAAATAAAATATCAACAAATAGTAGATTGTATCATAAGGGAGCAAAATATATTTTTTACGGCGAGGGCGCTTTTTTGAATCCCGAACGTAGCGAGGGATTCTTTAATAGAACCCTGAACGTAGCGAGGGATTCAAAGTACGTCGCCCGAGCCAAAAATATATTTTGCGCCCGAGTCATAAACTCTACTTTTCATCACCCACTATTAGAAAATAAAAGGCGCCTTATATTTTATTGTAATATTATTATTTAATAAAATATATAGTAACAACTAAATTGAAATTAAATAACCAAATAATGGATCAGTAAAATCAGTACAATCGAATAATAATAATTAAATCGATATAATCAGTATCCACAATTATTTAACTCATTTTTTCAAAACAAAATCATGAATTTCTAACAATCCGTGAAAATTTACTAAAACGCGGGCTGTACTTCGCGCGTTCGTATTTTTGTTTTATTCAGCTGGCTGCTCGACTGTGGGCCGTCGTACCAGCCAGCCTTTATTCAAACAATTTTTGCGTTCAATTTCTTTGGCGCTGAACACTAAGATGTTCCAAATTCAAAAAGTGCGCGGCAAAGAGAATTGCGGTGCACTTATAAAGAGGATTAAAAACTCATTGCTGCCCGCTAAAAGTTTCTTATAGAAAACACCTCCTTTGGGTGCACTTAAACGCGAACCAAGTCGTCCTTTTCAAATAGATGGGATGAATACGTCATTTAATAAGATAAGTAGTTCTCTTCTTTGAAAAAAATTGATAAGTAACCTCACAATTTTTTTATCGTCTAGTGGCCTTCATTTCACAATTGTTTATTAGATAAAGTAAAGCAAAATGTTGAGAGCCGGAACTCTTTGTTTCCTGATGCACCAAAATCAAAATCAAAATCAAAATATTTTATTTCACATAAACCTACATGGGCACTTATGAAACGTCAGAAGCTAGGTGCACGGTTCGAGTTAGTCGTTTCCTATGGAGAAGAGCCGGCAAGAAACTCCACGGTTATTCTTTTAAAAATAATTGGCTTTACAATATTATTAAATAACACACCTATAAGAGAACTCCTATGATTCTTTTTGCTGACAACAGCACAGCTATTTTTACTGGTGAAAATATGGATACATTTGAAGCAGATGTAAATAATACCCTTAATGTAATAATTAACTGGCTGACACATAACAACCTGCTCATCAATTTAGAAAAAACTAAATTAGTCACATTCCCGCGAAAGAGTAAAAATAACTTCAAAATTCAACATGATGATACAGTAATTGAACAAGTCAGCTGCGTAAAATTTTTAGGACTGTGGATAGATAAAGATATGGCATGGCTAACGCACATTGACACAGTATGCAGTAAACTGAACCAGTACTCGTATGCTTTATACAAATTATTTAAAGTTGTCGATCAATCAGCTCTATTAACTGCCTATCATGCCTACGTATCATCAACCCTAAAATACGCTATCATATTCTGGGGCAACGCCAAAAATAAAGAATCTGTGTTTAAAGCGCAAAAAAGATGCGTTCGCGCAATTGCTGGTATCTATGTTCCTGAATCATGCATCATTTTAAAAAGTTTAAAATTTTGACCTTTCCATCAGCCTATATTTATGAAGTTACAGTATTTGTTAAAACAAATAAAAATCTATTTGGTGAACTAAAAAAAGATATGCACTTAAAATATCTAGTATACCACATAAAACTGCTCTTCTGGGCAGAAGTTTTTTTGGAATGGCATCTAAAATTTACAATAAAATACCTGTGGAAATTTTAAACACCAAGGAACTCCCACTATTCAAATATAAATTCCATAATTTTTTAATTGACAAAGCTTACTACACGATCCAAGATTTTCTTAATAATTACGTACTATAATCTGTCACCATACACCTTATTCTTATTTTGTAAGATTTGCTTTAATGTGATGAACGATGAAATTTTTGATATGTTGCATGTTGACATAATTTATTATTGCCTATTAGGCAGGACATAATGGATCTGTAATTTACCTAACATCTGTCTGTATAACCTATGCCCACAATAAAATGATTTGATTTGATTTGATTTGACTCTCCGAGACCTTGAAATATAAATTATTTTAATAATTTTTTTTATTTTTTTATTTTTTATTTTTTTAAAATGAATATTTGAAATTTAATAATTTTATTTAATGAGAATGACATAACTAATTTAATGTTCCAACAAGAGTTTAAATTTTAACAATTTTATATAATGAAAATGTTTGCATGCTGAATGGTGAAATATGGCAGAATTCAGATGAAAACCTACTACTACCTACTTATGTATAACCCATATTTGCAAATAAATGCTATTCTATTCTATTCTATTCTAAACCCAGAACTCTGACTCAAGTATCAGCAGAGCATGGTTGAAAATTTTGATTAGTAGAAATCGCGATATTACGAGTATATGTCAGTGTTATATATAATAGTAGTGTAGTAGTAGTGATATAATAATAATAATAATAATAATAATAAAATAGTGTGTATGCTATGGTATGCTACTCTATGCATGCTAAGTCAAAGTCAAAGTCAAGTCAAATCATTTATTTCAAATAAGAACATAAAAGGCACTTTTGAACGTCAAAATATTTATTGATTTATTTATAAAGAGTTAATGGTAACACGACGTATTACATATATCAGGAACCGAGGAGTTCTGGACCTCAGTGCTTCTGAAATTTTTCATGGTCCTAACTGAAACACTGACTTATAATATCGCGATTTCTACTAATCTAAATTTTCAACCATGCTCTGTTGATACTTGAGACAGAGTTCTGGGTTTCTATTTCAAGGTCTCGGAGAGTTCTCTTATATGTGCATCAGGAAACAAGGAGTTCCGGCTCTCAACTTTATGCTTTACTTTGTTCAAACAGTTATGAAATGCAGGCCGACGACACAAAAATTGTGAGGTAATTTACCAATTTTTTTCGAAGAGAACTATTTGTCTTTTTTAATAACGTTTTGTCGATATTTCGTGAATAATGCGCCAGTATTTTGCAATTTAATAGAGAACAAGTTTTAAATGATTTTAATAACTTATATGATTTGATTATTACATTTGCTTCGTAGACATCTTCGGTGGCAGCCGGGGCAAAGCCAGCAGTCTCACTGATCATGGCGTTTCACTGAACCGCGTTGGTGATGATGAGCCATCCAGTAATAAATAATACTTTTGCAATATAGACATGAAAAAATGTAACTATAAAAATAAAAGTACGAAGGTATTTATACATTTCGGTTTATTATTTTGAATTAATCAACGGTTTATTTTTAATAAAAGTATCAAAATTACGGAAATAAAAGTAAGTAGTAATATAAAATTTCATTTATTGAATACCGAAAAAAAAAAAAGCAGTTACTAAGCACAACCGCATCCTCTGCCAGCACTACCAAGATAGCCGAAGGTAGAAGCACCAAATCCAGGTGCGAAGGCTGCACCAGGACCGTAAGCACCAATAGGGCCATAGGCACCAGCAGGTGCAAAAGCAGAAGTCTCACTGATCATGGCATTCCTGCCATTACCACAGGCATAGTTGACGGCGCCAGCACCGGCAGAAGGCACCGCACCTTCCATAGCAACAGTACCTACGAACGGCAGCTCACCACCCACAGCCAGAGCACCCTCATAAATGTTGTCAGACACCACGGTGATACCGACGGGAGCGATGGCGGAGGCGCTGGAGACAGGCAGAGCGCCGCCAGTGGTGGGACTGAACTCCATGGTGGGGGCGTAGATTCCATCGTAAGCCATGCCTCTGCCTGCATAGCCAGCACCAGAATAGGCGAGTCCATCATATGCGCAAACTGGAGCAGCTAAGCTGTAAGGGGCGGCTATGGCGGGAGCGGCCATGCCGTAGGGAGCAGAAAATCCAGAGGTATCAGCAACCGCAGCGCGGCTGGTGCATGACTGTCCGAGTGCGGACTGAAATTGTAAGAATATCTTGTTAGTTACTTCTATATCCCAAAGTTCACATTATTACGAACACAATTTGTACAATAGTAAATCGTAACACGATTATTCTAATAATATGGTTCAATCATAAAATAAAATACTTCTTACCTGAAGCAGGAGCGCCTGGGCGCAGAGGACGAGAATAGTAGTTTTGACAGACATTGCAGTTTCGAGAGCAGACACAAGAATGATGTTCAGTGCAACTGTTGGTGGTTTTATACTTCGTTGTGTTACAACTTCTTAGAAAATTAGGATGTAGGTGAGTGTAATTATTTAATAGCTTGTGCAAGTTCGATAAGCCACTATTATCCAACAATGAAAAAAAAAAAAAAAAAAATCGCGTCATAATTTTCTAAATGATTTTAGTCACGTTTTCCAATATTTCGAAAACTCTGTTTGATTTGGTCCACGATTGTTTCTTAATTTATGTTTATTATTATTTATGTTGTTTCATTGTGGAATGCAATAAAGATTTGAGTATTTGAGTATTTGATAAAGTGGCTGGGTATAAAATGTGACAACTATTTTGGGTCATCATTCAGTCTTCAGCTTCTCGTTGAACAAACTTCAATTATGTCTTCCTTCACTGTTTTGTTGCTCTGCATCCAAGCTTGCTTGGTCCAGGCGAGTGAATTTTTGTTTTGATTAATATACTGTTTTCTTTACACTGTTTCCTTTACAAGGCTCTTGTAAACTCTCTTTGAGTTTCTTTTTTCGTATACTTGAAGCTGAAAATAAGTTAACCTTAAAAGTATTATAATATTTGTTTAGAATATTTATGCAGTGTGGTCAATCATGTATATTACTTTTACAGAATGTATTCAGCCAAGCATGTGGTGCTTACGGCCCGGCGATCGCTCCAGCTTTTGCTTCTCCCATGTTGGCTGGTCCTTACGGCTTGGCTGCTCCGGGTTTATGTAGTTTAGAAACCTTGTTCCTACGCATGCTATTCAACCTTGAAAGCCTTATAGCGTCATTATTATAGATTATTTTATGAATATTTTGGATGAGTCTCCAGAAGCGAAAGACTTTCACGCATCTGGATTCATATATTATGACGATAATTTTAATTAAACTGATTTTTCCTTACAGAATGTATTCAGCCAGGCTTGCGGTGCTTACGGCCCGGCGATCGTTCCAGGTTTTGCTTCTCCCATACTCGCTGGTCTTTACGGTTTCAATGCTCCTGGTTTGGCTTATGATGGACTTGCGTATCCCGCCGCCGGTTTTGCCGGCGCATATCCCGCTGCTGGTTTTGGTGCCGGACTTGCCGCGTACGGTGGCGCCGGTGAAGGCAACGTGGCGATCGCTGGTGAGCTGCCAGTCGCCGGTACTACCGCCGTCGCTGGCCAGGTCCCTATCATGGGCGCTGTGAGCTTCAGTGGTCCTGTGGCTGCTGCTGGTGCCGTGTCTATCACCGGCAAGTGCGCGTGCGGCTGCGGTATCCCCTACGACTACCTATATTAGATAATAATAGGGAAGATGTTTTCTCAGAATACATAACAAATAAGAAGTACATATTTGAAGTTTTAATGGTTATTATCCTTAGACTTATTCTGTCTGAAGCTGCATTTTATTTGTAGCGAACTTTTTGTGTAATTAAAATTCAAACAATCTAAGTTTATGTCATAAACTTAGATTGTTTGAATTTTAACTTTTTAAGACACGAATGTGGCCGTTTTTCTTTAGAATGAATTTTGTTGCTTCGTATCTCAAAATTAAACTTTATGAAAGGTAATAGAAAATTCTAGACACACTGACTGAGGTTGCTGTTGAGCCGTTTTTAAAAGGAGTGGCTAGTGGACTCTTGTACGCCCTCATAAGTAGCAAATATTTTAAATAATATCTAGTTTTTCTTGAATTTGAATTTAATTCTTAAATCAACCTACAAATATGATCTATCAAATACCAGAAAGAGATTTATGACATTCTATACAATAACATGTTGTTCCGGCTGTTACCGCTGTGTTTGGGACTTCGAAAAATAGACCGTGTAATGCTGGTACAAATATATGTTCAGATATTTCTGTTAATACAAAGTTTTTTTTCTGTTCTGTATTTATAGTATAATTTCTATCTTATTTATTTTTATTTTTTATTTCTTCAGGATAACAAACAATTGCGTAATAATGCTTAACATTTAGGTACAGATACTTTATAAAACACTTAAGTAATCACGCAACCAGCATCGTTATCCACAAATTAATCCAACAGTAAAAATAGTTTGAGCAACTTACAAGCAAACTTAGCAAACAATTTGTCTATCATAGATCAGCTATTGTGTCTTGTAAAAAACCGTGTGACAAACTAGACGTGTGTATATAACAACTAAAAACTAATAGGATTTTTTATAAACACTATTTTTAAACTGTGCAAGTGACAATGCAAATATATCAATATCAGCAAAATCATCGTTGTAACTCTTCATTAGTCGACGTAAAGGAGCTCGCTCTCCTGCGTTGGTTCTGCACCGCTTCGGTGCGAATAGACTGTGAGTGTAAGTATCACGAATACGATGTATCGAGGGACTAAACGAAGCGATAATATACCAGAGGTGGTTTGACTCACGAGCTTGCGAGGGATTCAATGAAACCGAGGGTATATTAAGTTGGAGTTTAGTCTCGATTAAACTCCAACTGTACTTTTCACTTTGAGTGCGAGAAAAATAGTCAATTTAGTACATAAACATTTAATAAATAAATATTATTCCTTCAGTCCATAAAACTTTCGTAAGTTTTTAGGTAAATCTTCCGCGATTTTGGCGGCAAAAGATTATCTATTATATCTTTTGCTCTTTGCTCGACGTCAAACTCTTCACTGTCACTGGACATTCATATTAAATTTATTTAAAACCGAACAAATTTACACTCGATAAAAATTCTGAAATTTTCGCGATCAGTTTTTTCTTCTAAACCAGTCACAGATTAATAATTTAAAACACATGGCGCCACCTTCTTTGCGGAAAAACCATGGAACTAAAACTCTCTTTTTTTTTTCTTTTTTTTTCCTGTTCATGGTATGGCAGTTTGAGTAATTTATGCGGCCTGCTCAAATGTCCTTTCTTTGGTATTGTTCGTCGAATCGTTGAGCTCCTTATGTTCTGAGTTGAGCTGCACGATTACTGACAAATGCGTGCACTGAATGGACAGGTCCACTCAATCTGTGTGGTTCTTTCTTCAAAAGACCATTTCAGACACCAGTCTACATGGTCTTCACATGATTTGACCAAGATTATGTCTTTACTTTAAAAGAGACTGTGACCTCTGAGTTTGTTTCGGTCTTTCTTCTCAGAGTAGTCAGATACGAAATGCCGACCTCATCTAGTTTTAAAATATGATTGACGTGTAAAAGTATTTGTAAAAACCTACTTACAGAAATAAAATCATTTATCATTTATCATTTATCTCAACATTTTCGAAATGAAGATGGTCCACACTCCACAGTTATTAGTATATTTACTGGCTGTTTGAGTTTGCGTAGGTCACATGAAGGAAATTAAATAACTAATTACTTTTCACTCCATAGAGACTAAAGTGGTGACTTTAGTCCCGCTTCGTAGGGCTATATTTGCGTACTTTTAGAGCTTGAGAAGTGAGAAAATGTTTTATGTCGTCCGCGTCATCCACCATGCGAATCCGGTGGTGAAAATGCACGACTCCTGGCGCCTCTGGCGGCGCGAAGAGAAAGCGAGGCATGGCTGCACGCAGACACGGCGATAGTAAGTCCGGCCATGCGCCATCTGGCGGCGGTGGGGCTGTAACACAAGTTAAAAAACTTTTTAACAAAAAAACAACCGACTTTTAAAAAAAAAGCACTAAAAAGTGAATAATAACTTTAATTTCGGAAGTCGGTGTCCTTGGTTCTGTATTTTCGTTTTTTGCCACCGACGTCCAAAATTAAAGATATTTTTCACTTTTAGTTTTTTTTTTTAGTCGGTTATTTTTTTTTTTTTGTTAAAAAGTTTTTTATTTTTCACTTTTTAGTTATGATACCTATCCCACAAAAAATCGATTACCACTACTTGCTATACCGCACAAACAAGAGTGATACAAGAAGCCTATACGAAGTAGATTAAATACAAACTAAACAACTCAAAAACTACCCAAGCAAAGTTAATAAAAATCGGTTAATAACCATTTATAGCCCGAGTGCATCTCATGACAATTCCAATAAGCCCAAACACGGCTACGATACATTGTTTTACTACGGAGTTCCGGTGCATACCTTCCGGCTTCGACTTCAGATCAGTTCGATGGCACCATTTTCATCAGAATGATTTATTGAAACTTGCTTCATAGTCGCTTAACAATCCCGTGAAACACTTATCATTGAGGAGTTCCGGTGGCCATTTGTGGTCTTCTTGATCAGTTCCACTTCATCAAATGATATTTTCTGAAAGCTTGAGTTGTTGATGAAAATACAAAAATCGCTATATGTTTGCCTATAAAATTTGAGGAGTTCCCTCAATTCCTCATCATCATCACTGGATTTTGAAAAAAATGGGACCAATCTGGAAGTATATCCTTTCAAATAATAAAATAATTTTTCAAATCGTTTCATAAACGACAAAGAACTGAGGTAACAAACATTAAAAAAAAAAGAAAAAAAATACAACCGAATTGAGAAACTCCTCCTTTATGGAAAGTCAGTTAAAAACCCAACAGGGTTCTGAAAATGATAGCGGACAGAGTGGACTGTCCTTATATAGTTCACCGTTGTCAGTTACATGTGTCACCGTATTGTGTTGTTTACTAACATGTAGTTGTAAGAACATTGTTACTAACCCTTTTGTAACGGAACGTTACATGAATAATCATGTTTTGTTTATGATTTTCTAAATGGCAATATATTATAAATCAATGCTTTGTTCTTTGTTTGTGTACGACTTGGAACGCGCCGGGTACGTGCGGTGCGGGGCGAGTGTTCGGATAACGGGGATAATGAAGGGCATTGCGGTCGCGCAGGTGAGAGCAGTCGCTTCTAGGCTGATGTCAGAGTGCACGTCTGACTTTGCGTCCTGTCGAGCGCCCTAGCTGACCGACCGTTAATTTTTAGTTTGTTTATTATATACAACCTTTAATAAGTGCCAATTAAGTTATAGTGGTAATCCCGATTTAGGGTAAGTTTGAATAGCACACAAATTACGCACATCATAATCATGTCATTCTGTTGCCAATCATTATTCTGTGTATATTATATTATTTCTTGTTATATTTCATTTACTGCTGCTGCTGCTTATTTCATCTCATAAAATAAGCACCATTTAGGATTAGCCTCAGAAGTTGCTAATAATGCTGTATCATGCTACTTAATTTTCTTCTACCTTCAAGTGCAACATTAAATTAAAATCTAAATTCTTAACGTTTTAATTGATTGATAATTATTGTTTTTTACTGTTTTCTTTTTGCTCAGGCTTGCTTAATATGTAAACTCCGTTCTGGCCAGTACCACCACGTCAATACTACTACAAATAAATAGGTATTCTCTTCTCGTTGTCGTCGGTGGTACCCCAGCACGGAAGTTAGTAGGCCGAATTCTAATCAGCTGAAACGGTGGTTTCCAGGTTTCATGTTTACGCCTAGCTGTCAACGGCAACAGTTTCGCGTCCAGCTTCCCACGTACTGAAGATCATATTGACGCTTCGCCACTGGTGTGCTGAGCAAGTCGGACGGTCGCGCCGTTTTAATATAACAGTGACGTCGCCGTTCAGCACTGCACTCAACTTCGGCCAATTTCCATCTCAGGCCAGCAGCGGGATATTGCCTGCAACTACAGGGGAGTACCTATCCCTGCAGAAGTGTCAACAGACGTCCGTAACCCACGACCTATAAATTATTCGTGTGTCTCCGGCTTAACCGGCTTGGTTTTATTCAATAAATACTTTTTTTATGGTACACGCCCGTTCTTTTATTCAGTCGCCAATTGTCAGGTGGGAATCGAACGGGTGGAGGCTACACTGGCGCCCAATTACGTGGTTCTGTCTGTTTTCGCTTCTGTAGTTAGTAGTTAGTTATTGTACGGTGAGTGGGTATTTTTTTAATTTTTTTTGTAAAACGCTTTGTTTTTTTTTATTTTTTGTGTGCAGTAACTGGAGTGAAGATTAATGTTCAGATTGTTTTGATTTGAGAATTATAGTTTATTAACCATAAGCATATTAGTTTTTTTGTATAGAGACTGTTGTTTTTTTTTCTTTTGAAAATATAACGGATGAACATTTTTTTTTTTTTAAATATTATTCTCTCTTCATTTATTATACTGTTATCCGTTATAAATTTGAATCGTTTTTTTTTTTTTTTCAAATATTTTATCTACCTTCACACCAGTTGCAAAAAGAAAAAAATCATATTTTTTTTTTTTTTTTTTTTTTTTTGTTATCATGCTTCTTTCATTTTCTTCATAATTCTTCCTTTCATAAAACATTTAACACAGCGTTCTGTTAGGGTAAATTGTAACGGAACGGAGTATTTTCATCATTGTTTAATTAATTATGTGTGCTATTTACAACTTATAAACTATTACCACTTATTTACTTTGCTTTTGAGCTTATATTGGTCCATTTTTTACTTTTAAAATGGCGTACCCTATAAAATACTTATCCTTGCAAAAATCGGAATTAGAATACGAGGTAGCCGTACGGGGTGAGACCCCGGCTAGTACTGTGGCGGATCTTAGGCGGCAGATTTGTAAGCTTGGTCAAGTACTTGTATCCGGAGATATTTTGTGTTCCCATCTCGATCCCCTTGACGATTTAAATAATTCCTTAGAAATTTTAAATAAAATAAAATCTAGTCTTGATCTGGATACCAAGGATAAGAATGTTTTGGGGCGAATTGAAAATCTTTTCCATCACCTTTATCATCGGCTCAATAGGATTAATCTGGATGAGAGTTATAAGGATGTGCATACGGAATGTACGAACATGTTTAGGGAATACTATGAAATTTTCGTATCTCTAAAGTCAAAGAGTATTGACCCTCTCATAGCTGTCACTTCAATTCCTGACCCGCAAGTTACGGCTGAAAGAATCAATGTTTCAGTTACTTGTGAGGGCGGTGCTAAGCATTCCGAGTTAGCCAAACTGAGATATGATGGCAAGACTTGCGTGCGTGCTTTTATTCAGCGAGCTAACGAATATAGTATAGCTCGTAATATTACAAACGCAAAGTTTCTTTCATTTGCGACCGAGATTTTTGTAGACGATGCGCTCCATTGGTTTCGAAGCGTGCGGCAACAGGTATCGTCTTGGGATGAACTTGTCGTTCTTCTACTACAGGACTTCGACAAGGCGGATTACGATTACCGTCTTTTATCTGAGATTCGGTCTAGGACTCAAGGGGCAACGGAAAACATTACTATTTACTTGTCCATTATTTCGGGAATGTTTTCACGCTTGTCGAGGCCTTTGATAGAGGAGGACAAACTGGAAATAATTTTACACAACATTAGACCATGTTATGCCAGCACTCTGGCTTCTTCATCTGAAATCACATCGATTGAGCAGTTGAGATGTCTTTGTAGGAATTTCGAAAACGTTCACTCACGCATGGTTCAGTTCCGAGAGCCTTCTGCTGCTACTTCTGACTCATTAGCACCAGAGTTTGCATACAAACAAAGAACAGATATAGCCAACAAACAAAATCAAGATATTAACAGTAAGAATGTAAACAATAAAACCAACATAGATAACAACAAACAAAATACCAATAATAATAATGTTAATGAAAAATATTTACATGCCATAGACAAAAATAAATCAGTAGCTGATGCGAAACAACCATATTGTCCTAGATGTCGTAATAATTCGCATAGCCTCAAGGATTGTCAGAGTAAAGAAATTTTGTGTTTTAAGTGTGGTCACAAGGGTGTCAAGAAACCAGATTGTCCGAATTGTAACAAGGAACAAGAATCAAAAAACTAGTTGTGCAGGATTGTATCGAACTATCTTCGAAAGAATGTCGCTTTAATAGAGAAGATTGGAATAAATGGTTGAAAACAATTCAAATATTTTTCAACAGTTACAAAACTTCTTCAATTCTGCAAACTAAGCCTTTAGATGATTCGCGACCATATTTAAATATTAAGATCAATGATATTACAGCGTCGGGCCTCTTGGATTCCGGGTCAGCTGTTACAATATTGGGAAATCATGCACATAACACGTTACTCAGTCGTGGCCTTAAGTTATGTACTGATGATACACCTTCGATAATAACTGCTGGTGGTCAGACACTTAAGGGTATTGGCTATATTAATGTTCCAGTGCATTTAGAGGAACAATTTCACATAATTAAGTGTTATGTAGTTCCAGAAGTTCAATCATCGCTTATTCTAGGGATTGACTTCTGGCGCGCCTTTCAGTTATGTCCGAAATATTTAGGTTCTGTTAGTTTGTCAGCAAATCCATTAGTAGATTTAAATTGTAATAATCATAAAACTTTTATTCATTCTTATGATAGTTTGGATGAGTCTCAACGCGCTATAGCTGATAACGTTGTTGAGCAATTTAGGGACATTTCATTTGAGCATAAAGGTTTAGGCCGTACACACGTTTTAACCCATCGCATCGATACTGGCGATTCACCTCCTGTTCGACAAAGATATTATAGGCTGTCTCCTGAGAAACAGAGAATCCTTGTTGAGCAAGTGGATGAGATGTTAAATCTAGATGTGGTGGAGCACTGCGAAAGTGCCTGGCAGTCTCCGGTACTCCTCGTTACTAAGAAGAATGGCCAGCCTCGTTTTTGTCTTGACAGTAGAAAGTTAAATTCAGTCACAAAACGAGATGCCTACAACTTGCCATACATTGCTGAAATTTTGGATAATCTGCGCGACGCCCGATTTCTTACTAGCCTTGATTTATCTAAGGCCTTTTGGCAAATACCTATTGCAGAGGAGGACAGAGATAAGACGGCCTTCTACGTCCCAGGTCGAGGAACTCTTAGGTTTAAGACCACAGCTTTTGGCTTGACAAATGCTCCCGCTACGCAACAGCGTCTTGTAGATAAGTTACTAGGTAATGTAGATCACCGTATATTTGCTTATCTGGATGATATTATTATTGTTAGCGATAGTTTTGATGAGCATGTGTCCCTCCTACTTCGCGTTTTGGACAGGTTGCGTAAGGCAGGTTTAACCGTCAACTTAGAAAAATGTGAGTTTTTTCGAAGTCAACTTAAGTACTTAGGTTACGTGGTTGATGCGAATGGGTTGCGAACAGATCCAGAAAAGGTTGAAGCCATCCTTAACTACGCAACTCCTATAAATCGCAAGGAGTTAAAGCGATTTCTAGGCACAGCTACATGGTATCGTAGGTTCGTTCCTAATTTTAGCACAATTGCAGGGCCACTCAACAAGTTGACTTCGAATAAAAAGAACACTCCACCTTTCAGGTGGACTGAAGAGGCAGAAGTCGCTTTTAAAAAACTAAAAGAATGTTTAGTTTCCGCGCCTGTTCTTTCTTGCCCTGATTACAATCTACCTTTTGAGGTGCATACGGATGCGAGTAACTATGGGATAGGTGGTATGCTCACTCAATCTATAAACGGAAAGGAGCACCCCATAGCTTACATGAGCAAATCATTAACGGCGGCAGAAAAGAACTACAGCATTACAGAGCGGGAGACGCTGGCAGTTCTCGTGGCATTAGAGCATTGGCGATGTTATGTGGAGAATGGGAAAACTTTCACGGTTTACACAGATCATAGTGCATTGAAGTGGTTTCTTTCATTAAATAACCCTACGGGAAGGCTCGCACGTTGGGGTGTGCGTTTGTCTTCGTTCAATTTTGACATAAAGCACCGTCGAGGTGTCGATAACGTTATTCCTGATGCGTTATCTAGAGCTGTTCCTGTTTATTCTTTGATCACTTCTAATTCATTCGCGACTTCTAGTGATGATTGGTATACGAACATTTATAATAACTGTGTCAGAAAACCTGAAATTTTTCCAAATTACCAAATTAAAGATGGCACTCTTTTCCGCCTTAGTAAGAATAAGTGCTTGCTTACCAATGAATTTTCTTGGAAGGAGGTTGTTCCCTCTGAGTTTAGGGATAAGGTTATTGTGGATAACCATGATGAACCAACTGCGGGTCATTTGGGTATCTTTAAGACCTATAGGCGTATTGCACTCCGATATTATTGGCCGGGCATGCATCGAGATGTGACAAAATACGTTGGATCTTGTAGTATTTGTCTCCAGTACAAAACTCAAAACCATGCTACTCTTGGTGAAATGGGACGCCCAAAGCAATGTTCTCGACCTTACCAAATGATATCAATCGACTTAATGGGACCCCTTCCTGTCACACGGAAACAAAATAGTTACATACTAGTAGTAACGTGTTGCTTTTCCAAATTTTGTCATATTTTCCCAATAAAAAAAGCAATTTCTCAGATTATTGTTAAAATTATGGAAGAACACATTTTCTTGGTTCACGGTGTTCCTCAAAGTATTTTCCTGGACAATGGCACTCAATTTATTAGCAGCCATACTCAGGATTTATTCAAAAAATATAAAATACCTAACATATTCTTTTCACCAAAGTATACCCCTCAGGTTAATACTGTAGAGCGATACAATAAAACTATTATTACTTGTATTTCTACATTCGTAGACGGTGATCATCGATCATGGGACTTATTTATTCCAAAAGTACAATTTGCAATAAATAATTCAGTTAATGAAGCTACCGGATTTACCCCTTCCTTTCTAGTTTTTGGACGGGAAATAGTATTGTGTGGTTCCCATTATGCAGACACAGACTTGGGTGATGAGGTTTTGTTTCTTCCTCGCGATGTGTATGCGGAGAACCTTGGTTGCCTAAGTACTATCTTTGACCAGGTCCAAAAATCGTTGTATCACGCCCATGTAAAAAACACGTCATATTATAATTTAAGACGCAAAGCTTTTGAGTTTAATACCGGTGACATCGTATATAAACGTGCTTACGTCCTGAGCGATAAGGATAAGCATTTTAGCAAAAAATTAGCTCCCAAATACATTAAGTGCCGGGTCATTCAAAAGTTGTCACCACTTGTGTATGTCTTAGAGGACATGTCACGGAAAAACTTAGGGTCTTGGCATATTAAGGACCTGAAAATATCTACCTATAAATGAAAGTTGTCTTCGTTACCTTTCCCCATACATTATTAAACGACTAAGATCAGTTACAAAAGTCAGTGACGGATATTAGTCACTAGATTTTTCAGTACGTTAGAACACGTCGCATATTTTTAACATTGTGTGATGTATTATATGATAGGTTTTTGAGTGATGAGGTATGACTGAAATGAAAGAATGAGTAACAGGTTATTGTAACAAGTTTAAGATGCGGATTTTATTATTAAAATAAAATCCTTATGAGGGAACCGTGGGTAATGTAACGGAACGTTACATGAATAATCATGTTTTGTTTATGATTTTCTAAATGGCAATATATTATAAATCAATGCTTTGTTCTTTGTTTGTGTACGACTTGGAACGCGCCGGGTACGTGCGGTGCGGGGCGAGTGTTCGGATAACGGGGATAATGAAGGGCATTGCGGTCGCGCAGGTGAGAGCAGTCGCTTCTAGGCTGATGTCAGAGTGCACGTCTGACTTTGCGTCCTGTCGAGCGCCCTAGCTGACCGACCGTTAATTTTTAGTTTGTTTATTATATACAACCTTTAATAAGTGCCAATTAAGTTATAGTGGTAATCCCGATTTAGGGTAAGTTTGAATAGCACACAAATTACGCACATCATAATCATGTCATTCTGTTGCCAATCATTATTCTGTGTATATTATATTATTTCTTGTTATATTTCATTTACTGCTGCTGCTGCTTATTTCATCTCATAAAATAAGCACCATTTAGGATTAGCCTCAGAAGTTGCTAATAATGCTGTATCATGCTACTTAATTTTCTTCTACCTTCAAGTGCAACATTAAATTAAAATCTAAATTCTTAACGTTTTAATTGATTGATAATTATTGTTTTTTACTGTTTTCTTTTTGCTCAGGCTTGCTTAATATGTAAACTCCGTTCTGGCCAGTACCACCACGTCAATACTACTACAAATAAATAGGTATTCTCTTCTCGTTGTCGTCGGTGGTACCCCAGCACGGAAGTTAGTAGGCCGAATTCTAATCAGCTGAAACGGTGGTTTCCAGGTTTCATGTTTACGCCTAGCTGTCAACGGCAACAGTTTCGCGTCCAGCTTCCCACGTACTGAAGATCATATTGACGCTTCGCCACTGGTGTGCTGAGCAAGTCGGACGGTCGCGCCGTTTTAATATAACAGTGACGTCGCCGTTCAGCACTGCACTCAACTTCGGCCAATTTCCATCTCAGGCCAGCAGCGGGATATTGCCTGCAACTACAGGGGAGTACCTATCCCTGCAGAAGTGTCAACAGACGTCCGTAACCCACGACCTATAAATTATTCGTGTGTCTCCGGCTTAACCGGCTTGGTTTTATTCAATAAATACTTTTTTTATGGTACACGCCCGTTCTTTTATTCAGTCGCCAATTGTCAGGTGGGAATCGAACGGGTGGAGGCTACACTTTATGAGTCTTGGCTCGAAATAAAGTTTTTATTATTATTATTATTAAAAATAACTATCAATGCTGGTTTATTGTTCAAATGCTTATTACTGAAAGAAGGGATTATCAATATTGGCCCTTGTAACACAAGGCCAGCGATTTATAGTCAACGCTGCAAATAAGGCTCCTTCTTTAAGCTATTAACCGTAATCTCAGTAGTCACCCCCTTTCTAGCTGTCAAAAACCATCCATCGTTTCTTTAGTCTTCCCAACTCATATGGGCATCCATATTCAAACCCACGTCAAGCTAAAATACTGTTATAATAATAATAACCCCACCGCCGTATCTCTACGTTGACGTCGTGTTGGGGCTTGCGCGCTCCGAACTCTAGGTTTGTGCCGGTAGAGTTTACTTTACCGGAACATGTTTAGGGTGAGGACCCAGACCAATAAAGATACAGAAACCCGCAGGGCAGCATGTGGCGAGCTGCTGGGCAGTTGCGACCCCACGGACCCTATCTCCCGGGAGAAGTAATGTTCCTCATCTCTGGTTGCCTTTATTGGCCGGCTGGAGTGAACACTGACGAGGAACTGAGCTCCCACCTCATTCTTGCCTTTATTGGCCGGCTTGAGTGGAGATTCGCAAGAGCAAACGTGCTCGGAGGAAGGAAGTATTTCAGTTAGTGCTTGTAGGGATCTTGACCATCTTCCGGGCTCTGGGATTGTTCTGAGAGCCTTGGAATACCTCTCCACTCCTCGAGCACCTCAGGATATGTTGCCCCCTTGTCGCTACGTCACTATGTGCTAGCGACCGTTTTCGGGAGCCCATTATTGAGTGTGCAAGTCACCCCCTGCCATTATGTCCGTGTATAATAAAACATTGATCAGGCAGGGGCCATAGTGCTTCCATAGTTTTAGGTGACCAGTCCATTTTAACCACCCAAACCCATAGTCCAATATCTTTGTTTCCATATCTTGCAATAGTCCTACACCAACCGGGGTTGTCCTTGGGTGCACTTGCATAGTGCGTACGGGGATAATCGTCGGTTGGTGCCTCATTTAATTAAAAATCGTCTAACGAGCCTCTGCGAGTTGGCTTCGGCCCCTCGTACGCCTTCCAAAGGTACGGGACCCCAGGGTCCCGAGATATGTAAAATATATAAAAATAATAATAATAATAATAACAGCATTTATTTCAGGCCACGCCCATAGTGTTAGTAACAGTTTTCTTAAAAACTAGTGTTAGTAGACATAATTATAGGTACATATTAAGTAGTGTGGAGTTTCATCCAATGTCGCAGCATTGGAGACGCCCATCTATCTGCGAACAAACTCAAGATAGTGTTGGTACCGCCACGAAGACGAGCAATCAGAGAAGCGCTTCTTTTGCGTATGATGGCCGCAAAACCATCAATATGCCGTTCCGCAAACATCATTGACGCGCTACATCGCCATGGCAGCCCCAAGAGTATCCTGAATGCGTTATTATACTGGACACGTAGGTCGCTATAAGCACGCAAACTATAACTAGTCCACAGGCTGCACGTGTAAAAAGACGAGCAAAAAGATTAGAACAAAGTAATCCTGACCGCCTCTGTACATCGCGCAAACCTGCGGGCCAGCATGTTAATCAAGGTCAAATTAAATTAGTAAATTCTACATAGATTATTTTAATTATATATGAATAAATAAATAAGCCCTATATTTTTCTAAATTTTTCATTATATAATAGTTGTTAGCATTCAACGAGTTCATATATTATTAAATTTTTAATGTTCCGTAGTCAACAAGGAACCCTTATTGTCAATCAAAATCAAAATATTTTATTTCACATAAACCTACATGGGCACTTATGAAACGTCAGAAGCTAGGTGCACGGTTCGAGTTAGTCGTTTCCTATGGAGAAGAGCCGGCAAGAAACTCCACGGTTACTCTTTTAAAAATAATTGGCTTTACAATATTATTAAATATTAATAGTTTCGCCATGTCCGTCCGTCTGTCCGTCTGTCCATTCCCAGCTTAGAGCAGAGACTCTTAGTACTAGAAAGCTATATTTTGGCATGGTTATACATATTAATCACGCTGACAAAGTGGTGAAATAAAATCATGAAAAAAATAGTTATTTATTTTTCCTGTACATGTAAAGTGGGTTTTTTGTTGTGTGTGTTTTTTTTTTCGCCTACCCTATAGTGTTGAGTATTGTTGGATGGGTCTTTCAAAAATATTGCGGGTTTGTGACGACAATTTTTCGATTAAGAGATCCGTTTCTGAAATATTAGGCTTTAAAGTGCTAATTTTTGTTAGAATTAAGTGTTCCCCCCCTGCCAGCTAAATGGTTGTACTTGGATATGTAAAAAAAAATTGCAGTAGAATATATAATGAAGTTAAAAGGCAAACTATCACAGCCAAGTGGGCCTCACAAGTTACCGAGTAATAGTCAACCAACTTACATTTATAGTTGGAAACATGTTCTTCCATAAATTCCGTATGGAACAACATGTTTTTCAACTACGATGGTAAGTTTGTTCTTGGGATAAATTTATACCAATTACGGAACCCTTCATTGTGCGTGGACCAACACGCATTTTGCCGGTTTTTTATACATAATTATAATCCATTGCAATATTTTATATTAGTATTTAATTTTAGGTTTAAATAATTGTTATTAATTATTTCGATTTTCAATTTATTATTACATTAAATTAAGATTTATATTTAATTTTAATGAGAACCTCTCTGTTGGGTAAAGGCCTCCTCCATTTTTTCCATTGTTTTCTGTCTCTCGCTTTTGTATGCCATGTATCTCCTGCTTTAATTGTGATATCATCGACCCATATTCTGTATGATCTTCCTTGCTTTATTTTTCCCTTGGGTCCTTCCAAGATGCGTTCGCGTAATTGCTGGTATCTATGTTCCTGAATCATGCGAACCATATTTTAAAAAGTTTAAAATTTTGACCTTTCCATCAGCCTATATTTATGAAGTTACAGTATTTGTTAAAACAAATAAAAATCTATTTGGTGAACTAAAATCAAAAAGATATGCACTTAAAATATCTAGTATACCACATAAAACTGCTCTTCTGGGCAAAAGTTTTTTTGGAATGGCATCTAAAATTTACAATAAAATACCTGTGGACGTTTTAAACACCAAGGAACTCCCACTATTCAAATGTAAATTGCGTAATTTTTTAATTGACAAAGCTTACTACACGATCCAAGATTTTCTTAATAATTAGTACCTACTATAATCTGTCACCATACACCTTATTCTTATTTTGTAAGATTTGCTTTAATGTGATGAACGATGAAATTTTTGATATGTTGCATGTTGACATAATTTATTATTGTATTAGGCTGGACATAATGGATCTGTAATTTACCTAACATCTGTCTGTATAACCTATGCCCACAATAAAATGATTTGATTTGATTTTGATTTCCCATACTATGGCACTACTCGTCCACCGATTATTTTATTTAATATAATAAAATTAATTAAAATATTTCATTAATAGTTGTCATGTTCGTGAACGGGCATTGTCAGTAGGGATTGGTCATCTCTTAGCTGCCACGCAAATTTTAATACAATTTAATTTTATAATACACTTATTTTTTTAATAGTTTTTTTTTTAATCTTTTTATTATGGACGGTTTAAAGTTCGTAAGCATCATTCTCATATGTATCATTTTAACATTAATGATGTTACAAATATTTTTTAACCTTATTTAATTTAAAAGAGTGTCCGTGGAGTTTCTTGCGCATACAGTTCTTCTCCATAGGCAACTACTACGCTTTGAAACTAGCTTCATCTTCCTGACTGACCGACCCCTTGACAATACAAAAGTGCCTATAATGTATTTGAAATAAATGCAATGAGTTTTGAGTTAGTTTGAATATATAAGTGATCACGTTGTTAAGGATGGGGATAACAGCAATGAAAAGTATCCCTAAGTAAAATTATGTGTGTATAGGCCCATCAGAAAGCAACAATTGAATTCAAATATCATAATAACAATTAATAAATTATAGAAAACAAAAGTAAGTAGTAATATAAAATTTTATTTATTGAATACCAAACAAAAATATAATCGAAATAAAATTAATCACTTAATAAGCACAACCGCATCCTCTGCCAGCACCACCACGGTAGCCGAAGGCAGAAGCACCAAATCCTGGTGCAAAGGCAGTTGGTGCGAAGGCTGCACCAGGACCGTAAGTACCCATAGGGCCATAGGCACCAGCAGGGGCGAAAGCAGAAGTCTCACTAATCATGGCATTCCTGCCATTACCACAGGCATGATTGACGGCGCCAGTACCAGCAGAAGGTACCACACCTTCCATAGCAACCGTACCCACGAACGGCAGCTCACCACCCACAGCCAGAGCACCTTCATAAGCGTTGTCAGAAGCTACAGCAATACCAGTAGGAGATATGGCAGAAGCGCTGGAGACGGGGAGAGCACCGCCACTGGTGGGAGTGATTTCAATACCATCGAAAAGAGAACCGTAAGTAAGACCATCGCAGGCAAAACCAGGGGCCATCAATCTGTCGTATGCGAAAGCGTTGGCACCACAGGCTGAACCAGCCAATCCGGGACCGTAGACTCCATCGTAGGTTAAACCAGCGCCATAAGCAGGGCCACTCGTTGCTACTGAAGCAGGGGTAGAAGTACCACTGAGAGCAGACTGGAAATAAACAAAGCAAAATCTGTTACTATTGACCCTTTAAACAAAAGATAAGTATAAGCCTATTCTCATCATCATCATTTCAGCCGAAAGATGTCCACTGCTGGACATAGGCCTCCCCCAAGCACCACCACCTCGACCGGTTCTCTGCTTCCCGCATCCAGCGGATTCCTGCGGCTTTCATACAGTCATCAGTCCATCTTGTGGGAGGCCTTCCAAGGCTCCGTGTTCCTGTACGCGGTCGCCACTCCAGAACCTTTCGGCCCCAACGGCCATCTGTTCTGCGCGCAATGTGCCCTGCCCATTGCCACTTAAGTTTGGCAATTCTTCGAGCTATGTCGGTTACCTTGGTTCTCCTGCGGATCTCTTCATATCTGATTCGATCACGTAGGGAAACTCCAAGCATAGCCCTCTCCATAGCCCTTTGGGTGCCTTTTAGCCTTCTAATAAGGCCCATTGTGAGCGACCACGTTTCAGTGCCATATGTCATCACTGGCAACACGCACTGGTCAAAGACTTTCGTCTTGAGACACTGCGATATGAGGGACGAGAAGATATTGCGTAGCTTCCCGAACGCTGCCCAGCCGAGTCGGATTCGACGATTGACCTCTTTCTCGAAGTTGGACCTACCTAACTGGACAGTTTGTCCTAGGTAAACATACTCGTCCACAACTATTACTAGCCTTATACTAGCCTATTCTAAAAACAGCATATCGAAAAACTCAAGGGAATTTGAGTTCAAGAATTGTAATGTCAATTTAAAAAAATTGCATGCGGTCTTTTATCAAAAAACATCATGAAAGTATTTTCGTAATGTCATATTATGCCAAACAATTTTTCCGAAAAATTTGAAAGTAAATTGTAGAAGAAAATAATTACTGAACTTACCATAGCATTTAGCCCGTTTCCGCAAGCATAGTTGATGGCACCAGAACCAGCAGTGGCCAATACGCCTTCCAAAGCAGTGGTACCCACGAACGGCAGTTCTCCAGCCACATTGAGAGCACCTTCATACACATTGTCAGACACAATAGAGATGCCGACAGGAGCCATTGCGGAGGAGCTGGATACAGGCAAAGCACCGCCACTGGTGGCAGTGAATCCCATAGCAGGAGAGTAGTATCCATTGTAAGAAAGGCCTCTGCCTGCACAGCCAGTTCCAGGGTATGCTAGTCCATCATATCCCAAACCAGTAAAACCAGGGGCAAGAGAACCGCCAAATCCGAAGGGGGAACCGATTCCTGCTGCTTCGACTGCAGCGCGGCTGGTGCATGTGCTAAAAGCAGACTAAAAAAGAAACAAATTGGGATGTTAGAAAAAAGTTTTTGGAGTCTAGTGGCGCAAAGGTGAAAATGATAGTATGAAAGGAACAAATATTATTATTGATTAAAATATTTATATGTAAAGTTGTAGAAAGACGTTAAGTGACGTAATCTCAGTAAAATTGTTGATATTACAACCTCAATAACTGCTTACCATGGTCATGTATCGTCTACTCTTCGATACGGTGTCATTTTTTAATATGTTATTATAATTTATGTTGACTTGAAAGAGCATGGCAGTTGAGAGTATATCATGCTCACTTAAATGTTTCACTGATGGTGGCGCGTGTGTTGGATCATTCGGTTCCCTACAAAATGGTTGAGCTGGATGGTGCTGATCCATGCGTCATGTTCGTGAACGGGCGCCATCAGTTGGGACTGGTCATCTCTTGACTGCCAGGGCTTATTTTTAATTTGTAATTTTATATTTTGAATTGTTTTATTAGTTTTTACATTGTCTCACATATAGAAGCAACAAGAATAATGTACCCAGGATTATGTAATATCTTGATTTAAAAGAGTGTCCTTGGAGTTTCTTTTCCGTTCTTCTCCATAGTGATCTACGTATTAGAATGGGCATCTAGCTTCAACTTTCTGACTAACTGACCGTCTCTTTGACAATTAAAAGTGCCTGTAAATGGTTTAATTGAAATAAATGCTTTGAGTTTTGAGTTTGGGGCAATTCCACTGATTTGGAAAGTGCGTTCAGGGCGCAAAAAAGATGCGTAAGAGCTATATGTAACTCACCCCAAACGGACTCATGTGAGCCTCATTTCAAACGATTAAAAATATTTGACACTGCCCAGCATCTACATCTATAAGACAGCACTATTTATCCATTGCAATCTAGAACTGTTTGAGTATCGCACAAGAGCGCGTCACGCAGATAAACTATGCGTTCCACCAGGGAAAACCACATTCCTTTCTAAAAGCTTTGTGGGCCCTAAAATATATAATAAACTACCCTTAATTATACGCAGTTCAAGTAATGTAAATCTATTTAAAAAGAAACTTCAATTTTTACTTATAGATAAGGCTTATTATTCAGTTGAGAAGTACCTCGAAAATAAAATGTAACGCAATCATTGTTAATAATTAATTGATGGTAATCCAAAATTTAACTGTCGTTTAAATTATTTATTTATTTATTTAAACTTCTCACACACAATAAGGTACAAAGGCGGACTTAATGCCATAGGCATTCTCTACCAGTCAACCACGGGTAGTGAAGAGATAAGATGGCAGGTGCTCTAATTAATAGGGAGGAGAGGAGATAATAATAATAAAAATATTAAAAAGATAACAAATACAATAGATACACAAGTACATAAATATGTAGTAAACTTATAATAGACATACATACATATTACTATAACGTATAAATACCTACTTATTATATAATATATGTATATATATATATATATAAAAATTCAAGGGGAAGAGATGATTGGGTTGAATTGTAATCTACCCAGCATAATTCTTAATTTAATCTAAATAATTTTACTCTTATTGAAATTGACCTTTTACTTCAACCCTCCTCCTCCCTTTCTTTCCTTTTACTTTTGACTTTTGACTATTTGTAATGGATTGACCGTCGATGTATAATTTATATTTTCAAGGATATGATCTAATTGTATACATATTATGACACTATATTATAATTTGCATGCTAACATAAGCTGGATATAGTGAAACCTGTGTAACATCTTTGTAAACCCATATTATGCGAATAAACTGATTGATTGATTGATTGATTGATTGACGTGAGACATTAAAAGTACAACGAAGGCATAATGCATAAATGAGTCAACTCAGCAAATCTGAAGCTGACATTGCGATTAATGCGTATCATGCTCAATCTAAATAAATAAACACATATTCAGCTTATTAAAAATTCTTAGACCCTAGCTTTATAGACACAAAATAGTGAAGTACTAAAAAGGGAAAGTAATAAAAAATGATGGTAAGTTTACCTGGATGAGAAGCGCCTGAGCGCAGAGGACGAGGATAGCGTGGGTTGCCATTGTAGTGAATGTACTTGGTACTGCTGCAAACACTGACATCGAATGATTTCCGTTCCACCTTCCAAAGGCTTTATACTAAGCTACGAAGTAATTTTCCAGGAATCATCGGTATATAGGTAATTGTAATTCTCGTAAACAATCGATAAGTTAAACATTTTGTAACGAAAATAAAATAACTCAACACTTATTAAGACATGGTTAAATACTGAAGACAATGTGGAAACTGAATAAAAACGTTATGTACTTTAACGCTGATAAGAAAGTACGTTAATTATAAAAGTGTAATGGATTACAAGCTAATTATTCCGTCTTCAGCTTTTTGTTGAACAAACATCAAACATGTCTTCCTTCGCTGTTCTGTTGCTCTGCATCCAAGTTTGCTTGATCCAGGTAAAGGATTACTTCTCTTTTTAAGTTCTACTTTTTAGCTTTAACTATTTGCTTTAGCAGTTGGTTGTAGTTTAGAAACCTTGTTCCTACGTATTATATTCAACCTTCAAAGCCTTATAGCGCCATCATTATAGATTATTTAATCAAAATTTTGGATGAGTCTCCAGAAGCGAAAGAATTTCACGCATCTTGATTCAAATGACGATCATTTTAATGAAACTGATTTTTCCTTACAGAATGTATTTAGCCAGGCTTGCGGTGCTTACGGCCCGGCGATCGCTCCAGGTTTTGCTTCTCCCATACTCGCTGGTCCTTACGGTTTCAATGCTCCCGGTTTGGCTTATGATGGACTTGCGTATCCCACCGCCAGTTTCGCTGGCGCATACCCCGCTGCCGGTTATGGTGCCGGACTTGCAGCTTACGGCGGCGCCGGTGAGGGCAACGTGGCGGTCGCTGGTGAGCTGCCAGTCGCCGGTAACACCGTTGTTGCTGGTCAGGTGCCCATCATGGGCGCTGTGAGCTTCGGCGGCGCTGTGCCGGCTGTTGGTGCCGTGTCCATATCTGGCAAGTGCGCATGCGGCTGTGGTACCCCTTACGACTATCTGTACTAGAAAATACCTCTACATCGTTTGGAATTATAATTGATTCATAAATAAATATTTCCAAAAATGTTTTTTGTTTGTGTCCTGTATACCGGATAAAACGCAACTATTGCATAGATGAATCCTGCTGTGCCCATTAACGGGGACAGAGCAATGGGGACACCGGGAACAATTTTTCGGCAAAAGTGTGCTAGGTATGGCCCCAAAAATATATAATAGTATACCAGCAGCTATTAGAAATAAAGAGTGTCTGGGAATCTTTAAGATGTCTTTGTTTAAATTTCTTTTAGATAGATGTTACAAGTACTACTCCATCACTGAGTTTACTACTGATAAACAGAGGTATGACGATTCCGACTTGCTAATTAAACACTTATGATTTTATTTATTACCTGTTTACCTAACTGACATATTTTAATTGAATGTTTTTTTTTTTAAATTTTGTTAATTTTGTACGCCATTATATTGTCAAAACATAGTGCACTTATTTTAGACAATATATTATCTGTAACCATACCTACATATGTTTAACAAAATAAATGTTTTTTTTTAATAATTTTATTCATGTCCGCTGTCCCTATTAATGGGGTCACGGGCGGTGGGGACAGTAGGAATACTCCGATATAAGGATATAACGTGATACAACCATAAACATTTCAGTTTTTCTTGTGATTCGATTTTTTTGCAAAACTTTTCTAACTTTTCTATTATGCCTAGTATTGACTGGAGTAGCTGCTTGTGGCTAGGTAATACCAGCCGCGCGAGTCGATCGATCAGGTTAAGATACTCTTGTCGCGGTTGGTCCGTGGATGAGTGACCATCTTTACATACCAAGACCACTCCGTGCCTCGGAAAGCACGTTAAGCTGTTGGTCCCGGCTGTCATTTGTGGATCTTTGACAGTCTTTGCGGGTCGTCTGAAGCCCGAAAGTCTGACAACCAGTCTTACAAAGGGGTATTACGCAGTACCTGGGTTCTGGAGGCCAGATAGGCAGTCGCTCCATGTAAAACACAACATAGTTGGGAAAAGGCTAGGCAGATGATGATGTCTAGTATTTACTTGTCAGTAAGGTCATCTGATATATTAATATTACACAAAGTTTGTACTTCATAAAGTATTTGTACGCTTGATTTTGATCGAACTCCTATTTTTACTAAGGAAAGCAAGTCAAGACTGGGTACGTCAAAAACTAGTCTGAGGAATATTATTTTTCACTTCTCATGCTCTAAAAGTTCGTCTTTATGTCGTGCGTAGGCGACATAAAGTTGCTTTTTATGCTCTAGAGCATAAAGTAAAATCTTCGTCGAAGACCAAGGCAATCGGTCCAACAGCCACACGAACAACTATAACTTCATAGAATAACCTCTTTATTTTAATTCGTTTCGTTAGTATTCTAAGAACAAAGCAAGGATACCAACAGGCAACAATAAAACTTCATGAAATAAACTTATATTTTTTATTTCGTCCATTTATTATTTTACATGTTGCTGTTTCATTTCCTCGCAATCGAAGTGAAAAGTAGAGTGTACAACTCGTCCATAAAACGCATTTTACGCACTTGATGTACTATCTACTATTTCAATACAGATGATTTGAAAATTAAATCTTTTGTTAATACATCTTTCTATGACGCGGTCGTGACTTTTTTTTACGAGCTCGATCATTACTTTTGCAGTTGAGTTTTAAATCTATAAGTCAATTTAAAAAGTTTAGTAGCAAGAAGTTTTCATACAGAGAATAAAATAAAATGGGATAGATTTTATACGAGGAAAAATCAAAAAATGAATGAGTCCGTACGTCTTTGCATTGAATTCTCAAAGGTCTTTAAATGGTTGTTTAATATATTTAATTACCAGTTTTAATCTTATTATTTTCACATAGACATTTTTCAAAAATCGAATAGGCTATATAGGCTGTTTGCGTTGTAAAAAAAATGTCCAGTTGCAAAAACGCGCCATTTTCAGTTTTTTTTTTTTTTTGTGATAAACATATTTAATTCTTTGATTTGTTTTTTACTATTTCCCACAACTTATTGAAAAATGTCGTGTGATACACGGGTGTGTATCACACGACGTGATAAACTCGTTTCATTAAAAACCCTCGCCTTCGGCTCGGGCTTGTTAATGACAGCTCGTTTGCAGGAACCTACTTTCCACCCTTGTATCATAATGTATACTATATCATCAGTCTTTAGAAGTCCACTGCTAGATGTGTCCAGCCTAGATATTTCCTCTCCAATTTCACGCCATTCAGTTCAATTCTCGGCAACTCTCATCCAGCTGCTACCAGCCACACTGCGGAGATCGTCGCTCCATATAGTCTGAGGACGTCCTACCTGACGTTTACCGATTCGCGGTCTCCACTCAAGAACACGTCTACCCCTACTAAAAACTGTAACTAAAACTTTATATTATTAAAGAATCGTATAAGAACCGGCACGAGTCGTGAGCACAGATGGGCAGTAGTGCGGGCAAGCTCGCGCATATACACTTTCGGCTAAATAAAAATGACACGGGAAAGTCCAATAGACGACGAACAAATCGCATTCAGCTCTGCGCCTTCATTACGCCAAAGAGACCTAAAAATTTACTACTGCGCAGGTGTCAGTTTGTGCTCACGACTCATGCCGGTTACTCTACCTATGTACAAAGAGTATCAATATTTCCCGAGCCACAAGATACAGGTTAGTTTGGGGCCCATGGTAAATAATACTTTATATCCTTGCTGTAGGTAATATTTTAAGCTACTCTTGTCGTCTCAAATTGGTGTTAACCTCTAAACCTGCTCAGTGTAAACCTGGACAGTAAAAACTATAAAATAAACTGTTACAGAGAATTAAATAAACAGGAAAAATGGTATTATCCATTTTATTTCATGCATTTATTCCAGTCGCGAATTCCAGTCGTTGCTGAAAAACTGGTAGAGCAGTGGTGGGCCAGTGTTGATGGCCCCGACTTAAGAGTTGTAGGTGGTGGGTTCAAACCCAGGCAGGCGCTCAACTTTGTGTAAATACAAATAATGACAATCTGTTAGTATGTGTATACATACACATTTGAACAACAGGTGACATGTGAATGACGTGCCCACATGAATGTTTAGGGTATATTTATACAGGGTAGAATTTTGTAATGCCACCTGAAGGGAAAGTACTCTTAATACTGTAGATAGAAAATTTTACTCAAAGAAAATTTATTTATTATTTATTTATTTATTCAAAATTACGTACATAACACCTTAACAGCTATAACGCCAATGCGGTGTTACTACCACAGAAATATAAGTTACTCACATCCATTAAAAAGAAAAAATACAATCAAAATACCATCAAAAAACCATTAAAATACAAATCAAAATATAATTAAAAAATCAATTAAAAACAATTAAAATATCATGTCAACACCTTCAATGCACTTCAGTGCTACTTCTGTGAACTTCATTAGGCTGCAGTGAAATATATCTACCTCATTCGAGATAATATTTAATAACCTTATGGCGCGTGACAAGGGGGCAAACTTGTTCAGGTTAGTCCTAGAGGGTGGCTCCAGTAGCGTAGGCGTGGGGCGACGCGCGCCTCCACACCTGGGCGGCGCACGCAGCCCCAGCTCCGCTAACAGGACGGGGTGGTGAAGCCAGCCGCGCAGCACCCGAAACACGAAGTTACACAGAGCGACGTCCCTGCGCACTGACAGCCTGCTGTACCCTACCATCCCTATTACGAAGAGACTCGGGTACATGAGCGGGAAAAAGGGATAGACACCGTACAGCTTAAAAAACAAAAAACGAGTGAATTTGTTTTGGATTCTTTCCACCATGATACTGTATTTAGCCTCATGGGGATTCCAAACTATAGCACTCGTTTCAAGACGGCTCCGTACCAGCGCATTGTACATGATTCTAACTACTGCCGTACTCTGAAAATCTCTGCACTGTCTAAGTATAAATCCAAGATTTCGGAAGGATTTGCCGCATATGTCTAAGATGTGCTCACGAAACATTAATTCCGGAACCATCTCCACCCCCAGGTCCCGCACATGTGTGACTCTTGATATGACCGCAGCTTCCATCTCATACTGATGTACCAGTGGTTCCCGCGCTCGAGTGTAGCTCATTATACCGCATTTGGAGACGTTAAAACCTAACTTATTATCTACACTCCACCGCACCACACTATCAATATCCCGTTGAAGCCGTTGACAGTCCGAAGTATCTGCTACCGACAGGAACAACTTGAGGTCGTCCGCGAAAAGCAAACACCTCGCCTCGCATACGACATTCGGGAGATCATTGACCATCAGAATGAATCCTAATGGATCCTATTTCTTTATTTTTGAATAGAAAGAAAACTGCATTCAAAGATTTGCGAAAATTCGCTTGCCACACCCGGGAATCGAACTGACTAAAATCTATAAAAATTACACCCTGTAATTTTATTGCATTGATCGTAAAGTAACAAAATTACAGAAATAAAAGTAAGTAGTAATATAAAATTTCATTTATTGAATACCAAAAAACAGCATTTAGTAAGCACAACCACATCCGCATTCCACTGATCCGCGTTGGTGATGATGAGCCATCCAGTAATAAATAATACTTTTGCAATATAGACATGAAAAATGTAACTATAAAAATAAAATTACGAAAGTATTTATACATTTCGGTTTAATATTTTGAATTAATCATCGGTTTATTTTAATAAAAGTAACAAAATTACGGAAATAAAAGAAAGTAGTAATATAAAATTTCATTTATTGAATACCAAAAAACAGCATTTAGTAAGCACAACCACATCCTCTGCTAGCACCACCAAGGTAGCCGAAGGTAGAAGCACCAAATCCAGGTGCGAAGGCTGCACCAGGACCGTAAGCACCCATAGACCCATAGGCACCAGCAGGGGCGAAAGCAGAAGTCTCACTGATCATAGCGTTAATGCCATTACCACAAGCATGGTTGACGGCGCCAGCACCAGCAGAAGGCACTACACCTTCCATAGCAACAGTACCTACGAACGGCAGCTCACCACCCACAGCCAGCGCACCTTCATAAACGTTGTCAGACACTACGGAGATACCGACGGGAGCGATGGCGGAGGCACTGGAGACAGGCAGAGCGCCGCCACTGGTGGGACTGAACTCTATGGCGGGGGCGTAGATTCCATCGTAAGCCAGGCCTCTGCCTGCCAAGCTAGCACCAGGGAAGGCGAGTCCATTGTATGCAGCCAAGCCACAAGGGGCAGATAAGGCGGGAGCAGCAAAGCCGTAGGGAGCAGCAAGTCCAGAGGTATCAGCAACCGCAGCGCGGCTAGTGCATGACTGTCCAAGTGCGGACTGAAATTATAAAAATATTTTGTTGAGCACTTACACAACAATCATGAATATTTTTGGTGACTCTATAATAACACATTTAAAATACAAATATATTTCTTATAATTATTACTTTTAAATTAAACTGTAAAAATATGTTGTCATTTAGTTCTATATCCCAAAGTTCACATTATTTTGTATTTCGAACACAATTTGTACAATAGTAAATTGTAACACAATTATTTTAATAATATGGTTCAATCATAAAACAAAATACTTCTTACCTTGAGCAGGAGCGCCTGAGCGCAGAGGACGAGGATAGCTTTGACAGACATTGTAGTTTGTTTCGAGTGCTGACACAAGAATGATGTTCAGTGCAACTGTTGATGATTATTTATACTTTACAATGTTATCTAGTTCTAAGAAAAGTAAGAAGTAGGTGAATGTAATTAATTAATAGCTTGTGCAAGCACGATAAGCCTACTTTTTATTAACAATGAAACACTTTATTTTATTTGAGACGTATCATCACGTTTTCCACAATTTCGAAAACGCGGTTGTTATCGAAAACGGGTTGAGTATAAAATGTGACAAAAATTTTAGGTCATCATTCGGTCTTCAGGTTCCCGTTGAACAAACATCAAACATGTCTTCCTTCACTGTTCTGTTGCTCTGCATCCAAGCTTGCTTGATCCAGGTGAGGGATTGCTTTAAATTCTAACTTTTATTTTTCATTATACTCTTTTGAAGTGAAACTCCTTAGACGGCGATTAGATAATTGGACGAGAATTATTGACAGTGATATTTCTAGGACACGTCACGTTTAGACACATTTCATTACATGAGAGAGAATATATAGCGCTGTCTCTTTGTTTCTCACACTAAATATATGTAGTTTATTATTTATTTTTTGGAATACTTTTTGTTTTCTGTGTGTAAATGTTTGTGTACATAAATCATAATGATTTATATCTCTTGCAGAATGTATTCAGCCAGGCATGCGGTGCTTATGGCCCGATGATTACTCCAGCTTTTGCTTCTCCCATACTGGCTGGTCCTTGCGGCTACAACGGCTTGGCTGCTCCGGGTTTGGCTTATGACGGACTTGCGTATTCCACCGCCGGTTTCGCTGGCGCATACCCCGCTGCTGGTTTTGGTGCCGGACTTGCCGCTTACGGCGGCGCCGGTGAGGGCAACGTGGCGGTCGCTGGTGAGCTGCCAGTCGCCGGTAACACCGTTGTTGCTGGTCAGGTGCCCATTATGGGTGCTGTGAGCTTCGGCGGCGCTGTGCCGGCTGCTGGTGCCGTGTCCATATCTGGCAAGTGCGCATGTGGCTGTGGTACCTCTTACGACTATCTGTACTAAGAAGGATCTGTGTATCGTTGGGAATTTAATTGATTTATGAATAAATATTTTCAACAAAAATCGTTTGTGTTCTGTATAACGCCATTATTGCATAGATATACAATCTTTTTTTTTTTCTTGTGGTTCGATTTTTTGGCTAAACTTTTCTTCCAATTTGTAATTATTATGCCAAGTAATAACAGCTGACAGCACCAATGATAGCGACCTATCATGGGTGCTGTCATCTTCGGCGGCGCTGTGCCGGCTGCTGGTGCCACGACCATCTCTGGTAAATGCGCTTGTGGCTGCGGTGCCCTCTACTAATATCTGATTGGGATATGTTGTATTCATATCGTATAAATAAATATTTTTAACAAATATTATGAACTAGCTTTTGCCCGCGGCTCCGCCCGCGTGGATGTCGGTTATCGCGTAAAAAAAATAGCCTATGTCCTTCTGCATATACCAGGCTATATCTCTGCCAAATTTCATGACGATCGGTTTAGCGGTTTAGGCGTGAAAACGTACCATACAGACAGACAGACAGAGTTACTTACGCATTTATAATATTATATTAGTATGGATATGTGTTTTTTTTGGACTTAATACCGAACAAAACACGCGAAGTCGCGGGCATCAAAATTTGTTTGCCAATTTTCCGACAGTTAAAATAATGGCTGTTCATTTGTTATAGAAAAAGTCGACCGATAAGAAAATATTGCACGGTGTATTGAGTCGGTAACTACTTGTTTGACTGATTTATAATTACTTTTTGTACTGAGAGATAAATATAAACTATTATTGGCGGTTGATACCGATTTTATTTAAAAAAAACAAACGTAACGACTAAACACTAAACTTTAATCAATTTAAATTAAATACAATTTTATACTTAAAAATATACTTCCTGATTTATATAACGACTTTACACAATATTAATAGAAAACGATGTTATCACGACGGCTGCAAGAGACGGAGTAAGGGACGAGTACTGACCGCACCCCGCTTTTATAGGCACCACCACACGGTAGTTTGAAAAATAACGTTTATACGCTAATACTATAGTATCAAGAAACTGTGTGTTGAAGACTATTTCCAAAAACTTTGCACGAAACGGTTGTCTTGTCAATATTAAATATTCATCCGCACTGACGACGATTAAGAATGAAACTGGTAACGCCATCTTGGAGAAAAGCTTGCTAATAGTTTCGATATATTGGGAATTAATGGCAGGCAAAATATTATATTATAATCAAGTTAGATTTATGTGAGTGTTTGTAGGACACCAAAACCAATATATTTTTATATTTGAATGAAAACCGAGTAAAGTAATTTCAAAAAAAAATTTCCTGAAGATTTGTTTACCAATACAATCATTAATGTCTGCAACCACATCCATGACAGCAGCCAAAGATGATGCTAATCCAGGTCAAGAAGCGCAAGCTGCACCGACAAGTGGGTAAGTAGAAACAGACGGAGCGATACTCTCAAAAGTAGTGACACCATTACCGCAGCTGTATCTGACGGCGCCAGCACCAGCACTGGGCAACACACTCTCCAAGGCCACTCACGAACGGCAGCTTATCAGCCACGGACAGAGCAACCTCATACACATTCTCAGACGCTACAAAGAGGCCACTGAGAGCGATAGTGCATGCCTAGAAACAGACAGTCCACCGACACTGGTGAGAATAACTTCAATGGCAAGACCTCCATAGCATGCACCAGAGCCGTAGCGGTATAGGCTAGCCCCGCTATAGCCGCGGTAGGGGCAGCCAAACCTTGGGCTCCCAAACCATAATCTGTTATTCCAGCGCCATAGTTGCCACCAAAAACACAGGAACTAAAGGCAGACTGAAAGTAAGAAATAAAGTTATCAGTTAAATATTGGAAAAAAGACCATACTTAAGAAATTCGTAAAAAAACTGATGACTGACTGGTTATTCTTACCTGGACGAAGAATGCCTGAGTGCAGATAAAATTTTGCATAAGAGTTTCTTTTGTACTGCTTATACAGTCAAATTAAATTAGCTAGCCAAACTCCGCAGCGTACAGTGCACAGTGTGCTGAGGATGATAGTGGACGGACTTGACTGTCCATACATTAAACACTGCAGTGACCTCCACGTCACCTACAGTCGTCGGTCACTGATGTAAGTGCTGATAGTACAGTGGTTTTTTGTTTTGTATTACATTGTCTGTTGTGTGTGTAAATATTGAGTATGAGCCATGTAACTTGAATGAATAATAATATCAACTATTTGCCAGTGAAAGTCCCGTCAAAATGGGCCCCGCCGTTTCGGAGATTAGCCGGAACAAACAGACAGACAAGCAGGCGGAACAAAAAATGTAACAATTTTTTTTTGTTATAAGTACCGTATATACTTTCAAATGCTTTTAGTAAATAGCTGTTATTTTGACATTAAAAACATAAGGTGACGATAAGTTGTTGAAAATAAATTACCAAAAATATAAATGCATATTGATTTATTAAGTTGCAGGACTTTTTTAATGTCAATCGATTATCTTTAACAAATAAATTTTTAGATGGGGTAGCCACAATCTCTGCCAGCCAAATCACCACGAAGACCGAGGCCAAGAGCAGCAAACTTAGCTGGAGCGAAGGCGGCACCAGGACCGCAAGCAGCAAGAGAGGCCATGGTGGCAGCCGGGGCAAAGCCAGCAGTCTCACTGATCATGGCATTCCACTGATCCGCGTTGGTGATGATGAGCCATCCAGTAATAAATAATACTTTTGCAATATAGACATGAAAAATGTAACTATAAAAATAAAATTACGAAAGTATTTATACATTTCGGTTTATTATTTTGAATTAATCATCGGTTTATTTTAATAAAAGTAACAAAATTACGGAAATAAAAGTAAGTAGTAATATAAAATTTCATTTATTGAATACCAAAAAACAGCATTTAGTAAGCACAACCACATCCTCTGCTAGCACCACCAAGGTAGCCGAAGGTAGAAGCACCAAATCCAGGTGCGAAGGCTGCACTAGGACCGTAAGCACCCATAGACCCATAGGCACCAGCAGGGGCGAAAGCAGAAGTCTCACTGATCATAGCGTTAATGCCATTACCACAAGCATGGTTGACGGCGCCAGCACCAGCAGAAGGCACTACACCTTCCATAGCAACAGTACCTACGAACGGCAGCTCACCACCCACAGCCAGAGCACCCTCATAAACGTTGTCAGACACCACGGAGATACCGACGGGAGCGATGGCGGAGGCACTGGAGACAGGCAGAGCGCCGCCGCTGGTGGGACTGAACTCGATGGCGGGGGCGTAGATTCCATCGTAAGCCAGGCCTCTGCCTGCCAAGCTAGCACCAGGGAAGGCGAGTCCATTGTATGCAGCCAAGCCGCAAGGGGCAGATAAGGCGGGAGCAGCAAAGCCGTAGGGAGCAGCAAGTCCAGAGATATCAGCAACCGCAGCGCGGCTAGTGCATGACTGTCCAAGTGCGGACTGAAATTGTAAAAATATTTTGTTGAGCACTTACACAACAATCGTGAATATTTTTGGTGACTCTATAATAACACATTTAAAATACAAATATATTTCTTATAATTATTACTTTTAAATTAAACTGTAAAAATATGTTGTCATTTACTTCTATATCCCAAAGTTCACATTATTTTGTATTTCGAACACAATTTGTACAACAGTAAATTGAAACACAATTATTTTAATAATATGGTTCAATCATAAAATAAAATACTCCTTACCTTGAGCAGGAGCGCCTGAGCGCAGAGGACGAGGATAGCTTTGACAGACATTGTAGTTTGTTTCGAGTGCTGACACAAGAATGATGTTCAGTGCAACTGTTGATGATTATTTATACTTTACAATGTTATCTAGTTCTAAGAAAAGTAAGAAGTAGGTGAATGTAATTAATTAATAGCTTGTGCAAGCACGATAAGCCTACTTTTTATTAACAATGAAACACTTTATTTTATTTGAGACGTATCATCACGTTTTCCACAATTTCGAAAACGCGGTTGTTATCGAAAACGGGTTGAGTATAAAATGTGACAAAAATTTTAGGTCATCATTCGGTCTTCAGTTTCCCGTTGAACAAACATCAAACATGTCTTCCTTCACTGTTCTGTTGCTCTGCATCCAAGCTTGCTTGATCCAGGTGAGGGATTGCTTTACATAAATTCTAACTTTTATTTTTCATTATACTCTTTTGAAGTGAAACTTCTTAGACGGCGATTAGATAATTGGACGAGAATTATTGACAGTGATATTTCTAGGACGCGTCACGTTTAGACACAGTTCATTACATGAGAGAGAATATATAGCGCTCTCTCTTTGTTTCTCACACTAAATATAGTTTATTATTTATTTTTTGGAATACTTTTTGTTTTCTGTGTGTAAATGTTTGTATACATAAATCATAATGATTTATATCTTTTGCAGAATGTATTCAGCCAGGCATGCGGTGCTTACGGCCCGATGATCACTCCAGCTTTTACTTCTCCCACGCTGGCTGGTCCTTGCGGCTACAACGGCTTGGCTGCTCCGGGTTTGGCTTATGACGGACTTGCGTATCCCGCCGCCGGTTTCGCTGGCGCATACCCCGCTGCTGGTTTTGGTGCCGGACTTGCCGCTTACGGCGGCGTCGGTGAGGGCAACGTGGCGGTCGCTGGTGAGCTGCCAGTCGCCGGTAACACCGTTGTTGCTGGTCAGGTGCCCATTATGGGTGCTGTGAGCTTCGGCGGCGCTGTGCCGGCTGCTGGTGCCGTGTCCATATCTGGCACGTGCGCATGCGGCTGTGGTACCTCTTACGACTATCTGTACTAGGAAGGATCTGTGTATCGTTGGGAATTTAATTGATTTATGAATAAATATTTTCAACAAAAATCGTTTGTGTTCTGTATGCCGGATATAACGCCATTATTGCATAGATATACAATCTTTTTTTTTTCTTGTGGTTCGATTTTTGGCTAAACTTTTCTTCCAATTTGTAATTATTATGCCAAGTAATAACAGCTGTCAGCGCCAATGATAGCGACCTATCATGGGTGCTGTCATCTTCGGCGGCGCTGTGCCGGCTGCTGGTGCCACGACCATCTTTGGTAAATGCGCTTGTGGCTGCGGTGCCCTCTACTAATATCTGATTGGGTTATGTTGTATTCATATCATATAAATAAATATCTTTTCACAAATATTATGATCTAGTTTTTGCCCGCGGCTCCGCCCGCGTGGATGTCGGTTATCGCGTAAAAAAAATAGCCTATGTCCTTCTGCATATACCAGGCTATATCTCTGCCAAATTTCATGACGATCGGTTTAGCGGTTTAGGCGTGAAAACGTAACATACAGACAGACAGACAGAGTTACTTACGCATTTATAATGTTATATATTAGTATGGACATGTGTTTTTTTGTACTTAATACCGAACAAAACACGCGAAGTCGCGGGCAGAAGCTAGTATACTATATTAATCATGATGGCTACATCAAAATTTGTTTGTCAATTTTCCGACGGTTAAAATAATGGCTGTTCATTTGTTAAAGAAAAAGTCGACCGATAAGAAAATATTGCACGGTGTATTGAGTCGGTAACTACTTGTTTGACTGATTTATAATTACTTTTTGTACTGATAGATAAATATAAACTATAGTATCAAGAAACTGTGTGTTGAAGACTATTTCCAAAAACTTTGCACGAAACGGTTGTCTTGTCAATATTAAATATTCATCCGCACTGACGACGATTGAGAATGAAACTGGTAACGCCATCTTGGAGAAAAGCTTGCAAACAGTTTCAATATATTGGAAATTAATGGCACGCAAAATATTATATTATAATCAAGTTAGATTTATGTGAGTGTTTGTAGGACACCAAAACCAATATTTTTTTTATATTTGAATGAAAACCGAGTATAGTAATTTCAATAAAAAATATTTCCTGAAGATTTGTTTACCAATACAATCATTAATGTCTGCAACCACATCCGTGACAGCAGCCAAAGATGATGCTAATCCAGGTCAAGAAGCTGCGAGTCCTGGAGCGCAAGCTGCACCGAACGGCAGCTTATCAGCCACGGACAGAGCAACCTCATACACATTCTCAGACGCTACAAAGAGGCCACTGAGAGCGATAGTGCATGCCTAGAAACAGACAGTCCACCGACACTGGTGAGAATAACTTCAATGGCAAGACCTCCATAGCATGCACCAGAGCCGTAGCCGTATAGGCTAGCTCCGCTATAGCCGCGGTAGGGGCAGCCAAACCTTGGGCTCCCAAACCATAATCTGTTATTCCAGCGCCATAGTTGCCACCAAAAACACAGGAACTAAAGGCAGACTGAAAGTAAGAAATAAAGTTATCAGTTAAATATTGGAAAAAAGACCATACTTAAGAAATTCGTAACAAAACTGATGACTGACTGGTTATTCTTACCTGGACGAAGAAAGCCTGAGTGCAGATAAAATTTTGCATAAGAGTTTCTTTTGTACTGCTTATACAGTCAAATTAAATTAGCTAGCCAAACTCCGCAGCGTACAGTGCACAGTGTGCTGAGGATGATAGTGGACAGACTTGACTGTCCATACATTAAATACTGCAGTGACCTCCACGTCACCTACAGTCGTCGGTCACTGATGTAAGTGCTGATAGTACAGTGGTTTTTTGTTTTGTATTACATTGTCTGTTGTGTGTGTAAATATTGAGTATGAGCCATGTAACTTGAATGAATAATAATATCAACTATCTGCCAGTGAAAGTCCCGTCAAAATGGGCCCAGCCGGTTCGGAGATTAGCCTGAACAAACAGACAGACAAGTAGGCGGAACAAAAAATGTAACAAATATTTTTTTTTTTTATAAGTTCCGTATATGCTTTTAGTAAATAGCTAATTTAGACATTAAAGGTGACGATAAGTTGTTGAAAATAAAAGTACCAAAAATATAAATGCATATTGATTTATTAAGTTGCAGGACTTTTTTAATGTCAATCGATTTTCTTTAACAAATAAATTCTTAGATGGCGCAGCCACAACCTCTGCCAGCCAAATCACCACAAAGACCGAGGCCAAGAGCAGCAAACTTAGCTGGAGCGAAGGCGGCACCAGGACCGTAAGCAGCAAGATAGGCCACGGTGGCAGCCGGGGCAAAACCAGCAGTCTCACTGATCATGGCGTTCCACTGATCCGCCTTGGTGATGATGAGCCATCCAGTAATAAATAATACTTTTGCAATATAGACATGAAAAATGTAACTATAAAAATAAAATTACAAAAGTATTTATACATTTCGGTTTAATATTTTGAATTAATCATCGGTTTATTTTAATAAAAGTAACAAAATTACGGAAATAAAAGAAAGTAGTAATATAAAATTTCATTTATTGAATACCAAAAAACAGCATTTAGTAAGCACAACCACATCCTCTGCTAGCACCACCAAGGTAGCCGAAGGTAGAAGCACCAAATCCAGGTGCGAAGGCTGCACCAGGACCGTAAGCACCCATAGACCCATAGGCACCAGCAGGGGCGAAAGCAGAAGTCTCACTGATCATAGCGTTAATGCCATTACCACAAGCATGGTTGACGGCGCCAGCACCAGCAGAAGGCACTACACCTTCCATAGCAACAGTACCTACGAACGGCAGCTCACCACCCACAGCCAGAGCACCCTCATAAACGTTGTCAGACACCACGGAGATACCGACGGGAGCGATGGCGGAGGCACTGGAGACAGGCAGAGCGCCGCCACTGGTGGGACTGAACTCGATGGCGGGGGCGTAGATTCCATCGTAAGCCAGGCCTCTGCCTGCCAAGCCAGCACCAGGGAAGGCGAGTCCATTGTATGCAGCCAAGCCGCAAGGGGCAGATAAGGCGGGAGCAGCAAAGCCGTAGGGAGCAGCAAGTCCAGAGATATCAGCAACCGCAGCGCGGCTAGTGCATGACTGTCCAAGTGCGGACTGAAATTGTAAAAATATTTTGTTGAGCACTTACACAACAATCATGAATATTTTTGGTGATAACAACACATTTCAAATACATATATATGTTTCTTATATTTATTACTTTTAAATTAAACTGTAAAAATATGTTGTCATTTACTTCTATATCCCAAAGTTCATATTATTTTGTATTTCGAACACAATTTGTACAATAGTAAATTGTAACACAATTATTTTAATAATATGGTTCAATCATAAAACAAAATACTTCTTACCTTGAGCAGGAGCGCCTGAGCGCAGAGGACGAGGATAGCTTTGACAGACATTGTAGTTTGTTTCGAGTGCTGACACAAGAATGATGTTCAGTGCAACTGTTGATGATTATTTATACTTCACAATGTTATCTAGTTCTAAGAAAAGTAAGAAGTAGGTGAATGTAATTAATTAATAGCTTGTGCAAGCACGATAAGCCTACTTTTTATTAACAATGAAACACTTTATTTTATTCGAGACGTATCGTCACGTTTTCCAAAATTTCGAAAACGCGGTTGTTATCGAAAATGAGCTGAGTATAAAATGTGACCAAAATTTTGGGTCATCATTCGGTCTTCAGTTTCCCGTTGAACAAACATCAAACATGTCTTCCTTCACTGTTCTGTTGCTCTGCATCCAAGCTTGCTTGATCCAGGTGAGGGATTGCTTTAAATTCTAACTTTTATTTTTCATTATACTCTTTTGAAGTGAAACTTCTTAGACGGCGATTAGATAATTGGACGAGAATTATTGACAGTGATATTTCTAGGACGCGTCACGTTTAGACACATTTCATTACATGAGAGAGAATATATAGCGCTCTCTCTTTGTTTCTCACACTAAATATAGTTTATTATTTATTTTTTGGAATACTTTTTGTTTTCTGTGTGTAAATGTTTGTGTACATAAATCATAATGATTTATACCTTTTGCAGAATGTATTCAGCCAGGCATGCGGTGCTTACGGCCCGATGATCACTCCAGCTTTTGCTTCTCCCACGCTGGCTGGTCCTTGCGGCTACAACGGCTTGGCTGCTCCGGGTTTGGCTTATGACGGACTTGCGTATTCCACCGCCGGTTTCGCTGGCGCATACCCCGCTGCTGGTTTTGGTGCCGGACTTGCCGCTTACGGCGGCGCTGGTGAGGGCAACGTGGCGGTCGTTGGTGAGCTGCCAGTCGCCGGTAACACCGTTGTTGCTGGTCAGGTGCCCATTATGGGTGCTGTGAGCTTCGGCGGCGCTGTGCCGGCTGCTGGTGCCGTGTCCATATCTGGCACGTGCGCATGCGGCTGTGGTACCTCTTACGACTATCTGTACTAGGAAGGATCTGTGTATCGTTGGGAATTTAATTGATTTATGAATAAATATTTTCAACAAAAATCGTTTGTGTTCTGTATACCGGATATAACGCCATCATCGCATAGATATATTGTTTATACAACCTTTTTTTTTCTTGTGGTTCGATTTTTTGGCTAAACATTTCTACCAATTTGTAATTATTATGCCAAGTAATAACAGCTGACAGCATCAATGATAGCGACCTATCATGGGTGCTGTCATCTTTGGCGGCGCTGTGCCGGCTGCTGGTGCCACGACCATCTCTGGTAAATGCGCTTGTGGCTGTGGTGCCCTCTACTAATATCTGATTGGGTTATGTTGTATTCATATCATATAAATAAATATTTTTAACAAATATTATGAACTAGCGTTTGCCCGCGGCTCCGCCCGCGTGGATGTCGGTTATCGCGTAAAAAAAATAGCCTATGTCCTTCTGCATATACCAGGCTATATCTCTGCCAAATTTCATGGCCATCGGTTTAGCGGTTTAGGCGTGAATACGTAACAGACAGACAGACAGACAGAGTTACTTACGCATTTATAATATTATATTAGTATGGATATGTGTTTTTTTTGGACTTAATACCGAACAAAACACGCGAAGTCGCGGGCAGAAGCTAGTATACTATATTAGTCATGATGGCTACATCAAAATTTGTTTGTCCATTTTCCGACAGTTAAAATAATGGCTGTTCATTTGTTATAGAAAAAGTCGACCGATAAGAAAATATTGCATGGTGTATTGAGTCGGTAACTACTTGTTTGACTGATTTATAATTACTTTTTGTACTGAGAGATAAATATAAACTATAGTATCAAGAAACTGTGTGTTGAAGACTATTTCCAAAAACTTTGCACGAAACGGTTGTCTTGTCAATATTAAATATTCATCCGCACTGACGACGATTAAGAATGAAACTGGTAACGCCATCTTGGAGAAAAGCTTGCAAACAGTTTCAATATATTGGAAATTAATGGCACGCAAAATATTATATTATAATCAAGTTAGATTTATGTGAGTGTTTGTAGGACACCAAAACCAATTTTTTTTTTTATATTTGAATGAAAATCGAGTATAGTAATTTCAAAAAAAAATATTTCCTGAAGATTTGTTTACCAATACAATCATTAATGTCTGCAACCACATCCGTGACAGCAGCCAAAGATGATGCTAATCCAGGTCAAGAAACTGCGAGTCCTGGAGCGCAAGCTGCACCGACAAGGGGGTAAGTAGAAACAGACGGAGCGATACTCTCAAAAGTAGTGACACCATTACCGCAGCGACTGACGGCGCCAGCACCAGCACTGGGCAACACACTCTCCAAGGCCACTCACGAACGGCAGCTTATCAGCCACGGACAGAGCAACCTCATACACATTCTCAGACGCTACAAAGAGGCCACTGAGAGCGATAGTGCATGCCTAGAAACAGACAGTCCACCGACACTGGTGAGAATAACTTCAATGGCAAGACCTCCATAGCATGCACCAGAGCCGTAGCCGTATAGGCTAGCCCCGCTATAGCCGCGGTAGGGGCAGCCAAATCTTGGGCTCCCAAACCATAATCTGTTATTCCAGCGCCATAGTTGCCACCAAAAACACAGGAACTAAAGGCAGACTGAAAGTAAGAAATAAAGTTATTAGTTAAATATTGGAAAAAAGACCATACTTAAGACATTCGTAACAAAACTGATGACTGACTGGTTATTCTTACCTGGACGAAGAATGCCTGAGTGCAGATAAAATTTTGCATAAGAGTTTCTTTTGTACTGCTTATACAGTCAAATTAAATTAGCTAGCCAAACTCCGCAGCGTACAGTGCACAGTTTGCTGAGGATGATAGTGGACGGACTTGACTGTCCATACAATAAACACTGCAGTGACCTCCACGTCACCTACAGTCGTCGGTCACTGATGAATGTAAGTGCTGATAGTACAGTGGTTTTTTGTTTTGTATTACATTGTCTGTTGTGTGTGTAAATATTGAGTATGAGCCATGTAACTTGAATAAATAATAATATCAACTATCTGCCAGTGAAAGTCCCGTCAAAATGGGCCCAGCCGTTTCGGAGATTAGCCGGAACAAACAGACAGACAAGCAGACAGAACAAAAAATGTAACAAATATTATTTTTTTTGTTATAAGTACCGTATAATCTTTCATACGCTTTTAGTAAATAGCTGTTATTTTGATATTACAAACATAAGTTGACGATAAGTTGTTGAAAATAAAAGTACCAAAAATATAAATGCATATTATTAAGTTGCAGGACTTTTTTAATATCAATCGATTTTCTTTAACAAATAAAATCTTAGATGGCGCAGCCACAACCTCTGCTAGCCAAACCACCACGAATACGGAGGCCAGGAGCAGCAAACGCAGCAGGAGCGAAGGCGGCAACAGGACCGTAAGCAGCAAGAGAGGCCATGGCGGCAGCCGGGGCAAAGTCAGCAGTCTCACTGATCATGGCGTTCCACTGATCCGCCTTGGTGATGATGAGCCATCCAGTAATAAATAATACTTTTGCAATATAGACATGAAAAATGTAACTATAAAAATAAAAGTACGAAGGTATTTATACATTTCAGTTTATTATTTTGAATTAATCATCGGTTTATTTTAATAAAAGTAACAAAATTTCGGAAATAAAAGTAAGTAGTAATATAAAATTTCATTTATTGAAAACCAGAAAACAGCAGTTAGTAAGCACAACCACATCCTCTGCTAGCACCACCAAGGTAGCCGAAGGTAGAAGCACCAAATCCAGATGCGAAGGCTGCACCAGGACCGTAAGCACCCATAGACCCATAGGCACCAGCAGGGGCGAAAGCAGAAGTCTCACTGATCATAGCGTTAATGCCATTACCACAAGCATGGTTGACGGCGCCAGCACCAGCAGAAGGCACTACACCTTCCATAGCAACAGTACCTACGAACGGCAGCTCACCACCCACAGCCAGAGCACCCTCATAAACGTTGTCAGACACCACGGAGATACCGACGGGAGCGATGGCGGAGGCACTGGAGACAGGCAGAGCGCCGCCACTGGTGGGACTGAACTCGATGGCGGGGGCGTAGATTCCATCGTAAGCCAGGCCTCTGCCTGCCAAGCTAGCACCAGGGAAGGCGAGTCCATTGTATGCAGCCAAGCCGCAAGGGGCAGATAAGGCGGGAGCAGCAAAGCCGTAGGGAGCAGCAAGTCCAGAGATATCAGCAACCGCAGCGCGGCTAGTGCATGACTGTCCAAGTGCGGACTGAAATTGTAAAAATATTTTGTTGAGCACTTACACAACAATCATGAATATTTTTTGTGACTATAACAACGACAGAATATAGTTAATATTATAAGTAGGCTTAGCTATCGCATTAGGTTTCTAAACCTGTAATGATAGTTTAAGAGTTTTAAATAAATAAATAAAAAAAATAAAAATAAAAAATAAAAACATTTCACATACAAATTTATTTCTTATAATTATAACTTTTAAATGAAATTGTGAGGATATGTTGTCATTTACTTCTATATCCCAAAGTTCACATTATTTCGTATTTGGAACACAATTTGTACAATAGTAAATTGTAACACAATTATTTTAATAATTTGGTTCAATCATAAAATAAAATACTCCTTACCTTGAGCAGGAGCGCCTGAGCGCAGAGGACGAGGATAGCTTTGACAGACATTGTAGTTTGTTTCGAGTGCTGACACAAGAATGATGTTCAGTGCAACTGTTGATGATTATTTATACTTCACAATGTTATCAAGTTCTAAGAAAAGTAGGAAGTAGGTGAATGTAATTAATTAATAGCTTGTGCAAGCACGATAAGCCTACTTTTTATTAACAATGAAACACTTTATTTTATTCGAGACGTATCGTCACGTTTTCCAAAATTTCGAAAACGCGGTTGTTATCGAAAATGAGCTGAGTATAAAATGTGACCAAAATTTTGGGTCATCATTCGGTCTTCAGTTTCCCGTTGAACAAACATCAAACATGTCTTCCTTCACTGTTCTGTTGCTCTGCATCCAAGCTTGCTTGATCCAGGTGAGGGATTGCTTTAAATTCTAACTTTTATTTTTCATTATACTCTTTTGAAGTGAAACTTCTTAGACGGCGATTAGATAATTGGACGAGAATTATTGACAGTGATATTTCTAGGACGCGTCACGTTTAGACACATTTCATTACATGAGACAGAATATATAGCGCTCTCTCTTTGTTTCTCACACATCAAAATATAGTTTATTATTTATTTTTTGGAATACTTTTTGTTTTCTGTGTGTAAATTTTTGTGTACATAAATCATAATGATTTATACCTTTTGCAGAATGTATTCAGCCAGGCATGCGGTGCTTACGGCCCGATGATCACTCCAGCTTTTGCTTCTCCCACGCTGGCTGGTCCTTGCGGCTACAACGGCTTGGCTGCTCCGGGTTTGGCTTATGACGGACTAGCGTATCCCGCCGCCGGTTTCGCTGGCGGATACCCCGCTGCTGGTTTTGGTGCCGGACTTGCCGCTTACGGCGGTGCCGGTGAGGGCAACGTGGCGGTCGCTGGTGAGCTGCCAGTCGCCGGTAACACCGTTGTTGCTGGTCAGGTGCCCATTATGGGTACTGTTAGCTTCGGCGGTGCTGTGCCGGCTGCTGGTGCCGTGTCCATTTCTGGCCAGTGCGCATGCGGCTGTGGTACCTCTTACGACTATCTGTACTAGGAAAGATCTGTGTATCGCTGGGAATTTAATTGATTCATAAATAAATATTTTCAACAAAAATTGTTTGTGTTCTGTGTACCGGATAAAACGCCACTATTGCATAGATATATTGTTGATACAACTATTTTTTTTGTTGTATTTCTTGTGGTTCGATTTTTTGGCTAAACTTTTCTACCAATTTTGTAATTATTATGCCAAGTAATAACAGCTGACAGCATCAATGATAGGGACCTATCATGCGTGCTGTCAGCTTTGGCTGCGCTGTGCTAGTTGCTGGTGCCCTCAAGCCGCAGCCGCAAGAGCATCTACCAGAGATGGACATCTCTGGTACATGCTCTTTCGGCTGCGGTGCCCTCTACTAATATGTTATAGGGTTATAATGCATTCATATAAAGATAAATAAATATTGTTAACAAATATTACGAATATGTTTTTTTTTGGACTCAATACTGACCAAATCACGCGGACGAAGTCGCGGGCAGAAGCTAGTCTACTATATTAATCATGATTGTTACATCAAAAATTATTAGTGTTGCTTGTGTTCGACTTTTTCTGTAAAGCTAGCGGTTTGTCAATTTTCCGACAGTTAAAATGAAGGCTGTAGGTATATTTGTTATGGAAAAAGTAGACCGATAAGAAAATATTGCACAGTGTATTGAGTCGATAACTACTTGTTTGCCTGATTTATTATTACTTTTTGTACTGAGAGATGAATATAAACTATGGATATCTCGAAACGGTGTGTTGAAGACTACTTACAGAAACTTTGCACGAAACGGTTGTCTTGGCAATATAAAATATTCACCCGAAATGACGACGATTAAGAATGAAACTGGTAACGCCATCTTGGAGAAAAGCTTGCAAACAGTTTCAATATATTGGAAATTAATGGCAGGCAAAATATTATATTATAATCAAGTTAGATTTATGCGAGTGTTTATTTATTTATTTTTTATATTTGAATGAAAACCGAGTATAATAATTTCAAAAAAAATTATATCCTAAAGATTTGTTTATCAATACAATCATTAATGTCTGCAACCACATCCGTGACTGATACAACCGCCATAGCCTAGACCTGAAGCAGTAGCCAAAGATGCTAATCCAGGTCCAAAAGCTGCGAGTCCTGGAGCGTAAGCTGCACCGGCAAGGGGGTAAGCAGAAACAAACGGAGTGGTACTATCAACAGCAGTGACACTGTTACCAGAGCTGTACCCGTCGGTGCCAGCACAAGCACTGGGCATCAAGCCCTCCAAAGCCACAGCACTCACAAACGGCAGCTCACCAGCCACGGACAGAGCACCCCCATACACATTCTCAGACGCTACAGAGAGGCCACTGAGAGCGATAGTGCACGCCTAGAAACAGACAGTCCACCGACACTGGTGAGAATAACTTCAATGGCAAGACCTCCATAGCATGCACCAGCGCCGTAGCCGTATAGGCTAGCCCCGCAGGCGAGGCCACTGCCTGCTATAGCCGCGGTAGTGGCAGCCAAACCTTGGGCTCCCATATCATAATCTGTTATTCCAGCGCCATAGTTGCTACCAAAAACGCAGGAACTAAATGCAGACTGAAAGTAAGAAATAGATTATCAGTTAAATACATATTGTAAAAAAGACCATACTTAAGAAATTCGTAACAAAACTGATGACTGACTGGTTATTCTTACCTGGACGAAGAATGCCTGAGTGCAGATAAAATTTTGCATAAGAGTTTCTTTTGTACTGCTTATACAGTCAAATTAAATTAGCTAGCCAAACTTCGCAGCGTACAGTGCACAGTGTGCTGAGGATGATAGTGGACGGACTTGACTGTCCATACATTAAACACTGCAGTGACCTCCACGTCACCTACAGTCGTCGGTCACTGATGAATGTAAGTGCTGATAGTACAGTGGTTTTTTGTTTTGTATTACATTGTCTGTTGTGTGTGTAAATATTGAGTATGAGTCATATAACTTGAATGATTAATAATATCAACTATCTGCCAGTGAAAGTCCCGTCAAAATGGGCCCAGCCGTTTCGGAGATTAGCCGGAACAAACAGACAGACAAGCAGGCGGAACAAAAAATGAAACAATTTTTTTTTTTTTGTTATGATTACCGTATATACTTTCATATGCTTTTAGTAAATAGCTGGTATTTTGACATTACAAACATAAGTTAACGATAAGTTGTTGAAAATAAAAGTACCAAAAATATAAATGCATATTGATTTATTAAGTTGCAGGAATTTTTTTATGTCAATCGATTTTCTTTAACAAATAAATTCTTAGATAGCGCAGCCACAACCTCTGCCAGCCAAATCACCACGAAGACCGAGGCCAGGAGCAGCAAACGCAGCAGGAGCGAAGGCGGCACCAGGACCGCAAGCAGCAAGAGAGGCCATGGCGGCAGCCGGGGCAAAGCCAGCAGTCTCACTGATCATGGCGTTCCACTGATCCACGTTGGTAATGATGAGCCATTCAGTAATAAATAATACTTTTGCAATATAGACATGAAAAATGTAACTATAAAAATAAAGGTACGAAAGTATTTATACATTTCGGTTTATTATTTTGAATTAATCATCGGTTTATTTTAATAAAAGTAACAAAATTACGGAAATAAAAGTAAGTAGTAATATAAAATGTCATTTATTGAATACCAAAAAACAGCAGTTAGTAAGCACAGCCACATCCTCTGCTAGCACCACCAAGGTAGCCGAAGGTAGAAGCACCAAATCCAGGTGCGAAGGCTGCACCAGGACCGTAAGCACCCATAGACCCATAGGCACCAGCAGGGGCGAAAGCAGAAGTCTCACTGATCATAGCGTTAATGCCATTACCACAAGCATGGTTGACGGCGCCAGCACCAGCAGAAGGCACTACACCTTCCATAGCAACAGTACCTACGAACGGCAGCTCACCACCCACAGCCAGAGCACCCTCATAAACGTTGTCAGACACCACGGAGATACCGACGGGAGAAATGGCGGAGGCACTGGAGACAGGCAGAGCGCCGCCACTTGTGGGACTGAACTCGATGGCGGGGGCGTAGATTCCATCGTAAGCTAGGCCTCTGCCTGCCAAGCTAGCATCAGGGAAGGCGAGTCCATTGTATGCAGCCAAGCCGCAAGGGGCAGATAAGGCGGGAGCAGAAAAACCGTAGGGAGCAGCAAGTCCAGAGATATCAGCAACCGCAGCGCGGCTAGTGCATGACTGTCCAAGTGCGGACTGAAATTGTAAAAATATTTTATTGAGCACTTACACAACAATCATGAATATTTTTGGTGTCTCTATAATAACACATTTAAAATACAAATATATTTCTTATAATTATTACTTTTAAATTAAACTGTAAAAATATGTTGTCATTTACTTCTATATCCCAAAGTTCACATTATTTCGTATTTGGAACACAATTTGTACAATAGTAAATTGTAACACAATTATTTTAATAATTTGGTTCAATCATAAAATAAAATACTCCTTACCTTGAGCAGGAGCGCCTGAGCGCAGAGGACGAGGATAGCTTTGACAGACATTGTAGTTTGTTTCGAGTGCTGACACAAGAATGATGTTCAGTGCAACTGTTGATTATTATTTATACTTCACAATGTTATCTAGTTCTAAGAAAAGTAAGAAGTAGGTGAATGTAATTAATTAATAGCTTGTGCAAGCACGATAAGCCTACTTTTTATTAACAATGAAACACTTTATTTTATTCGAGACGTATCGTCACGTTTTCCACAATTTCGAAAACGCGGTTGTTATCGAAAATGGGCTGAGTATAAAATGTGACAAAAATTTTAGGTCATCATTCGGTCTTCAGTTTTCCGTTGAACAAACATCAAACATGTCTTCCTTCACTGTTCTGTTGCTCTGCATCCAAGCTTGCTTGATCCAGGTGAGTGATTGCTTTAAATTCTAGCTTTTATATTTCATTATATGTTTTTGAAGTGAAACTTCTTAGACGGAGATTAGATAAAATTCGACGAGAATTATTGACTGTGAAATTTCTAGGACGCGTCACGTTTAGATATTTCATTACATGAGAGAGAATAAATATATAACGCTCTCTCTCTGCCTCTCACACTAAATATAGTTTATTATTTATTTTTTGGAATACTTTTTGTTTTATGTGTTAATGTTTGTGTACATAAATCATAATGATTTGTACCTCTTGCAGAATGTATTCAGCCAGGCATGCGGTGCTTACGGCCCGGTGATTACTCCAGCTTTTGCTTCTCCCATGCTGGCTGCTCCTTGCGGCTACAACGGCTTGGCTGCTCCGGGTTTGGCTTATGACGGACTTGCGTATCCCGCCGCCGGTTTCGCTGGCGCATACCCCGCTGCTGGTTTTGGTGCCGGACTTGCCGCTTACGGCGGCGCTGGTGAGGGCAACGTGGCGGTCGTTGGTGAGCTGCCAGTCGCCGGTAACACCGTTGTTGCTGGTCAGGTGCCCATTATGGGTGCTGTGAGCTTCGGCGGCGCTGTGCCGGCTGCTGGTGCCGTGTCCATTTCTGGCATGTGCGCATGCGGCTGTGGTACCTCTTACGACTATCTGTACTAGGAAAGATCTGTGTATCGCTGGGAATTTAATTGATTCATAAATAAATATTTTCAACAAAAATTGTTTGTGTTCTGTGTACCGGATAAAACGCCACTATTTCATAGATATATTGTTGATACAACTATTTTTTTTGTTGTATTTCTTGTGGTTCGATTTTTTGGCTTAACTTTTCTACCAATTTTGTAATTATTATGCCAAGTAATAACAGCTGACAGCATCAATGATAGGGACCTATCATGCGTGCTGTCAGCTTTGGCTGCGCTGTGCCAGCTGCTAGTGCCCTCAAGCCGCAGCCGCAAGAGCATCTACCAGAGATGGACATCTCTGGTACATGCTCTTTCGGCTGCGGTGCCCTCTACTAATATGTTATAGGGTTATAATGCATTCATATAAAGATAAATAAATATTGTTAACAAATATTACGAATATGTTTTTGTTTGGACTCAATACTGAACAAATCACCCGGACGAAGTCGCGGGCAGAAGCTAGTCTACTACATATATTAATCATGATTGTTACATAAAAAATTATTAGTGTTGCTTGTGTTCGACTTTTTCTGTAAAGCTAGCGGTTTGTCAATTTTCCGACAATTAAAATGAAGGCTGTTGGTATCTTTGTTATGGAAAAAGTAGACCGATAAGAAAATATTGCACAGTGTATTGAGTCGATAACTACTTGTTTGCCTGATTTATAATTACTTTTTTGTACTGAGAGATGAATATAAACTATGGATATCTCGAAACGGTGTGTTGAAGACTACTTACAGAAACTTTGCATGAAACGGTTGTCTTGGCAATATAAAATATTCATCCGCACTGACGACGATTAAGAATGAAACTGGTAACGCCATCTTGGAGAAAAGCTTGCAAACAGTTTCAATATATTGGAAATTAATGGCAGGCAAAATATTATATTATAATCAAGTTAGATTTATGTGAGTGGTTGTAGGACACCGAAACCAATTTATTTTTTATATTTGAATGAAAACCGAGTATAGTAATTTCAAAAAAGTTTATTTCCTGAAGATTTGTTTACCAATACAATCATTAATATCTGCAACCACATCCGTGACAGCAGCCAAAGATGATGCCAATCCAGGTCCAAAAGCTGCGAGTCCTGGAGAGTAAGCTGCACCGGCAAGGGGGTAAGCAGAAACAAACGGAGTGGTACTATCAACAGCAGTGACACTGTTACCGCAGCTGTACCTGACGGTGCCAGCACAAGCACTGCGCAACAAGCCCTCCAAAGCCACAGCACTCACAAACGGCAGCTCACCAGCCACGGACAGAGCACCCTCATACACATTCTCAGACGCTACAGAGAGGCCACTGAGAGCGATAGTGCACGCCTAGAAGCAGACAGTCCACCGACACTGGTGAGAATAACTTCAATGGCAAGACCTCCATAGCATGCACCAGAGCCGTAGCCGTATAGGCTAGCCCCGCTATAACCGCGGTAGGGGCAGCCAAACCTTGGGCTCCCAAACCATAATCTGTTATTCCAGCGCCATAGTTGCGACCAAAAACACAGGAACTAAAGGCAGACTGAAAGTAAGAAATAAAGTTATCAGTTAATTATTGGAAAAAAGACCATACTTAAGAAATTCGTAACAAAACTGATGACTGACTGGTTATTCTTACCTGGACGAAGAATGTATGAGTGCAGATAAAATTTTGCATAAGAGTTTCTTTTGTACTGCTTATACAGTCAAATTAAATTAGCTAGCCAAACTCCGCAGCGTACAGTGCACAGTGTGCTGACGATGATAGTGGACGGACTTGACTGTCCATACATTAAACACTGCAGTGACCTCCACGTCACCTACAGTCGTCGGTCACTGATGTAAGTGCTGATAGTACAGTGGTTTTTTGTTTTGTATTACATTGTCTGTTGTGTGTGTAAATATTGAGTATGAGCCATGTAACTTGAATGATTAATAATATCAACTATCTGCCAGTGAAAGTCCCGTCAAAATGGGCCCAGCCGTTTCGGAGATTAGCCGGAACAAACAGACAGACAAGCAGGTGGAACAAAAAATTTAACAAATATTTTTTTTGTTATAAGTACCGTATATACTTTCATATGCTTTTAGTAAATAGCTGTTATTTTGACATTACAAACATAAGTTGACGATAAGTTGTTGAAAATAAAAGTACCAAAAATACATATAAATGCATATTGATTTATTAAGTTGCAGGACTTTTTTAATATCAATCGATTTTCTTTAACAAATAAATTCTTAGATGGCGCAGTCACAACCTCTGCCAGCCAAACCACCACGAAGACCGAGGCCAGGAGCAGCAAACGCAGCAGGAGCGAAGGCGGCACCAGGACCGCAAGCAGCAAAAGAGGCCATGGCGGCAGCCGGGGCAAAGCCAGCAGTCTCACTGATCATGGCGTTCCACTGATCCGCCTTGGTGATGATGAGCCATTCAGTAATAAATAATACTATTGCAATATAGACATGAAAAATGTAACTATAAAAATAAAATTACGAAAGTATTTATACATTTCGGTTTATTATTTTGAATTAATCATCGGTTTATTTTAATAAAAGTAACAAAATTACGGAAATAAAAGTAAATAGTAATATAAAATTTCATTTATTGAATACCAAAAAACAGCAGTTAGTAAGCACAACCACATCCTCTGCTAGCACCACCAAGGTAGCCGAAGGTAGAAGCACCAAATCCAGGTGCGAAGGCTGCACCAGGACCGTAAGCACCCATAGACCCATAGGCACCAGCAGGGGCGAAAGCAGAAGTCTCACTGATCATAGCGTTAATGCCATTACCACAAGCATGGTTGACGGCGCCAGCACCAGCAGAAGGCACTACACCTTCCATAGCAACAGTACCTACGAACGGCAGCTCACCGCCCACAGCCAGAGCACCCTCATAAACGTTGTCAGACACCACGGAGATACCGACGGGAGCGATGGCGGAGGCACTGGAGACAGGCAGAGCGCCGCCACTGGTGGGACTGAACTCGATGGCGGGGGCGTAGATTCCATCGTAAGCCAGGCCTCTGCCTGCCAAGCCAGCACCAGGGAAGGCGAGTCCATTGTATGCAGCCAAGCCGCAAGGGGCAGATAAGGCGGGAGCAGCAAAGCCGTAGGGAGCAGCAAATCCAGAGATATCAGCAATCGCAGCGCGGCTAGTGCATGACTGTCCAAGTGCGGACTGAAATTGTAAAAATATTTTGTTGAGCACTTACACAACAATCGTGAATATTTTTGGTGATAACAACACATTTCAAATACAAATATGTTTCTTGTATTTATTACTTTTAAATTAAACTGTAAAAATATGTTGTCATTTACTTCTATATCCCAAAGTTCACATTATTTTGTATTTCGAACACAATTTGTACAACAGTAAATTGAAACACAATTATTTTAATAATATGGTTCAATCATAAAACAAAATACTCCTTACCTTGAGCAGGAGCGCCTGAGCGCAGAGGACGAGGATAGCTTTGACAGACATTGTAGTTTGTTTCGAGTGTTGACACAAGAATGATGTTCAGTGCAACTGTTGATGATTATTTATACTTCACAATGTTATCTAGTTCTAAGAAAAGTAAGAAGTAGGTGAATGTAATTAATTAATAGCTTGTGCAAGCACGATAAGCCTACTTTTTATTAACAATGAAACACTTTATTTTATTTGAGACGTATCGTCACGTTTTCCACAATTTCGAAAACGCGGTTGTTATCGAAAATGAGCTGAGTATAAAATGTGACCAAAATTTTGGGTCATCATTCGGTCTTCAGTTTCCCGTTGAACAAACATCAAACATGTCTTCCTTCACTGTTCTGTTGCTCTGCATCCAAGCTTGCTTGATCCAGGTGAGGGATTGCTTTAAATTCTAACTTTTATTTTTCATTATACTCTTTTGAAGTGAAACTTCATAGACGGCGATTAGATAATTGGACGAGAATGATTGACAGTGATATTTCTAGGACGCGTCACGTTTAGACACATTTCATTACATGAGAGAGAATATATAGCGCTCTCGCTTTGTTTCTCACACTAAACATAGTTTATTATTTATTTTTTGGAATACTTTTTGTTTTCTGTGTGTAAATGTTTGTGTACATAAATCATAATGATTTATACCTTTTGCAGAATGTATTCAGCCAGGCATGCGGTGCTTACGGCCCGATGATCAATCCAGCTTTTGCTTCTCCCACGCTGGCTGGTCCTTGCGGCTACAACGGCTTGGCTGCTCCGGGTTTGGCTTATGACGGACTTGCGTATTCCACCGCCGGTTTCGCTGGCGCATACCCCGCTGCTGGTTTTGGTGCCGGACTTGCCGCTTACGGCGGCGCCGGTGAGGGCAACGTGGCGGTCGCTGGTGAGCTGCCAGTCGCCGGTAACACCGTTGTTGCTGGTCAGGTGCCCATTATGGGTGCTGTGAGCTTCGGCGGCGCTGTGCCGGCTGCTGGTGCCGTGTCCATATCTGGCACGTGCGCATGCGGCTGTGGTACCTCTTACGACTATCTGTACTAGGAAGGATCTGTGTATCGTTGGGAATTTAATTGATTTATGAATAAATATTTTCAACAAAAATCGTTTGTGTTCTGTATGCCGGATATAACGCCATTATTGCATAGATATACAACCTTTTTTTTTTTCTTGTGGTTCGATTTTTTGGCTAAACTTTTCTTCCAATTTGTAATTATTATGCCAAGTAATAACAGCTGACAGCACCAATGATAGCGACCTATCATGGGTGCTGTCATCTTCGGCGGCGCTGTGCCGGCTGCTGGTGCCACGACCATCTCTGGTAAATGCGCTTGTGGCTGCGGTGCCCCCTACTAATATCTGATTGGGATATGTTGTATTCATATCATATAAATAAATATTTTTAACAAATATTATGAACTAGCTTTTGCCCGCGGCTCCGCCCGCGTGGATGTCGGTTATCGCGTAAAAAAAATAGCCTATGTCCTTCTCCATATACCGACTATATCTCTGCCAAATTTCATGACGATCGGTTTAGCAGTTTAGGCGTGAAAACGTACCATACAGACAGACAGACAGACAGACAGAGTTACTTACGCATTTATAATATTATATTAGTATGGATATGTGTTTTTTTTGGACTTAATACCGAACAAAACACGCGAAGTCGCGGGCAGAAGCTGGTATACTATATTAATCATGATGGCTACATCAAAATTTGTTTGTCAATTTTCCGACAGTTAAAATAATGGCTGTTCATTTGTTATAGAAAAAGTCGACCGATAAGAAAATATTGCACGGTGTTTTGAGTCGGTAACTACTTATTTGACTGATTTATAATTACTTTTTGTACTGAGAGATAAATATAAACTATAGTATCAAGAAACCGTGTGTTGAAGACTATTTCCAAAAACTTTGCACGAAACGGTTGTCTTGTCAATATTAAATATTCATCCGCACTGACGACGATTAAGAATGAAACAGGTAACGCCATCTTGGAGAAAAGCTTGCAAACAGTTTCAATATATTGGAAATTAATGGCACGCAAAATATTATAATATAATCAAGTTAGATTTATGTGAGTGTTTGTAGGACACCAAAACCAATATATTTTTTTTATATTTGAATGAAAACCGAGTATAGTAATTTCAAAAAAAAATATTTCCTGAAGATTTGTTTACCAATACAATCATTAATGTCTGCAACCACATCCGTGACAGCAGCCAAAGATGATGCTAATCCAGGTCAAGAAGCTGCGAGTCCTGGAGCGCAAGCTGCACCGAACGGCAGCTTATCAGCCACGGACAGAGCAACCTCATACACATTCTCAGACGCTACAAAGAGGCCACTGAGAGCGATAGTTCATGCCTAGAAACAGACAGTCCACCGACACTGGTGAGAATAACTTCAATGGCAAGACCTCCATAGCATGCACCAGAGCCGTAGCCGTATAGGCTAGCCCCGCTATAGCCGCGGTAGGGGCAGCCAAACCTTGGGCTCCCAAACCATAATCTGTTATTCCAGCGCCATAGTTGCCACCAAAAACACAGGAACTAAAGGCAGACTGAAAGTAAGAAATAAATTTATCAGTTAAATATTGGAAAAAAGACCATATTTAAGAAATTCGTAACAAAACTGATGACTGACTGGTTATTCTTACCTGGACGAAGAATGCCTGAGTGCAGATAAAATTTTGCATAAGAGTTTCTTTGGTACTGCTTATACAGTCAAATTAAATTAGCTAGCCAAACTCCGCAGCGTACAGTGCACAGTGTGCTGAGGATGATAGTGGACGGACTTGACTGTCCATACATTAAACACTGCAGTGACCTCCACGTCACCTGCAGTCGTCGGTCACTGATGTAAGTGCTGATAGTACAGTGGTTTTTTGTTTTGTATTACATTGTCTGTTGTGTGTGTAAATATTGAGTATGAGCCATGTAACTTGAATGAATAATAATATCAACTATCTGCCAGTGAAAATCCCGTCAAAATGGGCCCAGCCGTTTTGGAGATTAGCCGGAACAAACAGACAGACAAGTAGGCGGAACAAAAAATGTAACAAATATTTTTATTGTTATAAGTACCGTATATACTTTCATATGCTTTTAGTAAATAGCTAATTTAGACATTAAAGGTGACGATAAGTTGTTGAAACTAAAAGTACCAAAAATATAAATGCATATTGATTTATTAAATTGCAGGTCTTTTTTAATGTCAATCGACTTTCTTTAACAAATAAATTCTTAGATGGCGCAGCCACAACCTCTGCCAGCCAAATCACCACAAAGACCGAGGCCAAGAGCAGCAAACTTAGCTGGAGCGAAGGCGGCACCAGGACCGTAAGCAGCAAGAGAGGCCACGGTGGCAGCCGGGGCAAAACCAGCAGTCTCACTGATCATGGCGTTCCACTGATCCGCCTTGGTGATGATGAGCCATCCAGTAATAAATAATACTTTTGCAATATAGACATGAAAAATGTAACTATAAAAATAAAATTACGAAAGTATTTATACATTTCGGTTTAATATTTTGAATTAATCATCGGTTTATTTTAATAAAAGTAACAAAATTACGGAAATAAAAGAAAGTAGTAATATAAAATTTCATTTATTGAATACCAAAAAACAGCATTTAGTAAGCACAACCACATCCTCTGCTAGCACCACCAAGGTAGCCGAAGGTAGAAGCACCAAATCCAGGTGCGAAGGCTGCACCAGGACCGTAAGCACCCATAGACCCATAGGCACCAGCAGGGGCGAAAGCAGAAGTCTCACTGATCATAGCGTTAATGCCATTACCACAAGCATGGTTGACGGCGCCAGCACCAGCAGAAGGCACTACACCTTCCATAGCAACAGTACCTACGAACGGCAGCTCACCACCCACAGCCAGAGCACCCTCATAAACGTTGTCAGACACCACGGAGATACCGACGGGAGCGATGGCGGAGGCACTGGAGACAGGCAGAGCGCCGCCACTGGTGGGACTGAACTCGATGGCGGGGGCGTAGATTCCATCGTAAGCCAGGCCTCTGCCTGCCAAGCCAGCACCAGGGAAGGCGAGTCCATTGTATGCAGCCAAGCCGCAAGGGGCAGATAAGGCGGGAGCAGCAAAGCCGTAGGGAGCAGCAAATCCAGAGATATCAGCAATCGCAGCGCGGCTAGTGCATGACTGTCCAAGTGCGGACTGAAATTGTAAAAATATTTTGTTGAGCACTTACACAACAATCATGAATATTTTTGGTGATAACAACACATTTCAAATACAAATATATGTTTCTTATATTTATTACTTTTAAATTAAACTGTAAAAATATGTTGTCATTTAGTTCTATATCCCAAAGTTCACATTATTTTGTATTTCGAACACAATTTGTACAATAGTAAATTGTAACACAATTATTTTAATAATATGGTTCAATCATAAAATTAAATACTCCTTACCTGGAGCAGGAGCGCCTGAGCGCAGAGGACGAGGATAGCTTTGACAGACATTGTAGTTTGTTTCGAGTGTTGACACAAGAATGATGTTCAGTGCAACTGTTGATGATTATTTATACTTTACAATGTTATCTAGTTCTAAGAAAAGTAAGAAGTAGGTGAATGTAATTAATTAATAGCTTGTGCAAGCACGATAAGCCTACTTTTTATTAACAATGAAACACTTTATTTTATTTGAGACGTCACGTTTTCCACAATTTCGAAAACGCGGTTGTTATCGAAAATGAGCTGAGTATAAAATGTGACCAAAATTTTGGGTCATCATTCGGTCTTCAGTTTCCCGTTGAACAAACATCAAACATGTCTTCCTTCACTGTTCTGTTGCTCTGCATCCAAGCTTGCTTGATCCAGGTGAGTGATTGCTTTAAATTCTAGCTTTTATTTTTCATTATATTTTTTTGAAGTGAAACTTCTTAGACGGAGATTAGATAAAATTGGACGAGAATTATTGACTGTGAAATTTCTAGGACGCGTCACGTTTAGACATTTCATTACATGAGAGAGAATAAATATATAACGCTCTCTCTCTGCCTCTCACACTAAATATAGTTTATGAATTATTTATTGGAATATTTTTTGTTTTCTGTGTTAATGTTTGTGTACATAAATCATAATGATTTGTACCTCTTGCAGAATGTATTCAGCCAGGCATGCGGTGCTTACGGCCCGGTGATCACTCCAGCTTTTGCTTCTCCCATGCTGGCTGGTCCTTGCGGCTACAACGGCTTGGCTGCTCCGGGTTTGGCTTATGACGGACTAGCGTATCCCGCCGCCGGTTTCGCTGGCGCATACCCCGCTGCTGGTTTTGGTGCCGGACTTGCCGCTTACGGCGGTGCCGGTGAGGGCAACGTGGCGGTCGCTGGTGAGCTGCCAGTCGCCGGTAACACCGTTGTTGCTGGTCAGGTGCCCATTATGGGTGCTGTGAGCTTCGGCGGTGCTGTGCCGGCTGCTGGTGCCGTGTCCATTTCTGGCCAGTGCGCATGCGGCTGTGGTACCTCTTACGACTATCTGTACTAGGAAAGATCTGTGTATCGCTGGGAATTTAATTGATTCATAAATAAATATTTTCAACAAAAATTGTTTGTGTTCTGTGTACCGGATAAAACGCCACTATTGCATAGATATATTGTTGATACAACTATTTTTTTTGTTGTATTTCTTGTGGTTCGATTTTTTGGCTTAACTTTTCTACCAATTTTGTAATTATTATGCCAAGTAATAACAGCTGACAGCATCAATGATAGGGACCTATCATGCGTGCTGTCAGCTTTGGCTGCGCTGTGCTAGTTGCTGGTGCCCTCAAGCCGCAGCCGCAAGAGCATCTACCAGAGATGGACATCTCTGGTACATGCTCTTTCGGCTGCGGTGCCCTCTACTAATATGTTATAGGGTTATAATGCATTCATATAAAGATAAATAAATATTGTTAACAAATATTACGAATATGTTTTTGTTTGGACTCAATACTGAACAAATCACGCGGACGAAGTCGCGGGCAGAAGCTAGTCTACTATATTAATCATGATTGTTACATCAAAAATTATTAGTGTTGCTTGTGTTCGACTTTTTCTGTAAAGCTAGCGGTTTGTCAATTTTCCGACAGTTAAAATGAAGGCTGTAGGTATATTTGTTATGGAAAAAGTAGACCGATAAGAAAATATTGCACAGTGTATTGAGTCGATAACTACTTGTTTGCCTGATTTATAATTACTTTTTGTACTGAGAGATGAATATAAACTATGGATATCTCGAAACGGTGTGTTGAAGACTACTTACAGAAACTTTGCACGAAACGGTTGTCTTGGCAATATAAAATATTCACCCGAAATGACGACGATTAAGAATGAAACTGGTAACGCCATCTTGGAGAAAAGCTTGCAAACAGTTTCAATATATTGGAAATTAATGGCAGGCAAAATATTATATTATAATCAAGTTAGATTTATGCGGGTGTTTATTTATTTATTTTTTATATTTGAATGAAAACCGAGTATAATAATTTCAAAAAAGTTTATATCCTAAAGATTTGTTTATCAATACAATCATTAATGTCTGCAACCACATCCGTGACTGATACAACCGCCATAGCCTAGACCTGAAGCAGTAGCCAAAGATGCTAATCCAGGTCCAAAAGCTGCGAGTCCTGGAGCGTAAGCTGCACCGGCAAGGGGGTAAGCAGAAACAAACGGAGTGGTACTATCAACAGCAGTGACACTGTTACCGCAGCTGTACCTGACGGTGCCAGCACAAGCACGGGGCAAAAAGCCCTCCAAAGCCCAGCACTCACAAACGGCAGCTCACCAGCCACGGATAGAGCACCCCCATACACATTCTCAGACGCTACAGAGAGGCCACTGAGAGCGATAGTGCACGCCTAGAAACAGACAGTCCACCGACACTGGTGACAATAACTTCAATGGCAAGACCTCCATAGCATGCACCAGCGCCGTAGCCGTATAGGCTAGCCCCGCAGGCGAGGCCACTGCCTGCTATAACCGCGGTAGTGGCAGCCAAACCTTGGGCTCCCAAACCATAATCTGTTATTCCAGCGCCATAGTTGCTACCAAAAACGCAGGAACTAAATGCAGACTGAAAGTAAGAAATAAAGTTATCAGTTAAATATTGTAAAAAAGACCATACTTAAGAAATTCGTAACAAAACTGATGACTGACTGGTTATTCTTACCTGGACGAAGAATGCCTGAGTGCAGATAAAATTTTGCATAAGAGTTTCTTTTGTACTGCTTATACAGTCAAATTAAATTAGCTAGCCAAACTTCGCAGCGTACAGTGCACAGTGTGCTGAGGATGATAGTGGACGGACTTGACTGTCCATACATTAAACACTGCAGTGACCTCCACGTCACCTACAGTCGTCGGTCACTGATGAATGTAAGTGCTGATAATACAGTGGTTTTTTGTTTTGTATTACATTGTCTGTTGTGTGTGTATATATTGAGTATGAGTCATATAACTTGAATGATTAATAATATCAACTATCTGCCAGTGAAAGTCCCGTCAAAATGGGCCCAGCCGTTTCGGAGATTAGCCGGAACAAACAGACAGACAAGCAGGCGGAACAAAAAATGAAACAATTTTTTTTTTTTGTTATGATTACCGTATATACTTTCATATGCTTTTAGTAAATAGCTGGTATTTTGACATTACAAACATAAGTTAACGATAAGTTGTTGAAAATAAAAGTACCAAAAATATAAATGCATATTGATTTATTAAGTTGCAGGAATTTTTTAATGTCAATCGATTTTCTTTTACAAATAAATTCTTAGATAGCGCAGCCACAACCTCTGCCAGCCAAATCACCACGAAGACCGAGGCCAGGAGCAGCAAACGCAGCAGGAGCGAAGGCGGCACCAGGACCGCAAGCAGCAAGAGAGGCCATGGCGGCAGCCGGGGCAAAGCCAGCAGTCTCACTGATCATGGTGTTCCACTGATCCGCGTTGGTGATGATGAGCCATTCAGTAATAAATAATACTTTTGCAATATAGACATGAAAAATTTAACTATAAAAATAAGTACGAAAGTATTTATACATTTCGGTTTATTATTTCGAATTAATCATCGGTTTATTTTAATAAAAGTAACAAAATTACGGAAATAAAAGTAAGTAGTAATATAAAATGTCATTTATTGAATACCAAAAAACAGCATTTAGTAAGCACAACCACATCCTCTGCTAGCACCACCAAGGTAGCCGAAGGTAGAAGCACCAAATCCAGGTGCGAAGGCTGCACCAGGACCGTAAGCACCCATAGACCCATAGGCACCAGCAGGGGCGAAAGCAGAAGTCTCACTGATCATAGCGTTAATGCCATTACCACAAGCATGGTTGACGGCGCCAGCACCAGCAGAAGGCACTACACCTTCCATAGCAACAGTACCTACGAACGGCAGCTCACCACCCACAGCCAGAGCACCCTCATAAACGTTGTCAGACACCACGGAGATACCGACGGGAGCGATGGCGGAGGCACTGGAGACAGGCAGAGCGCCGCCACTGGTGGGACTGAACTCGATGGCGGGGGCGTAGATTCCATCGTAAGCCAGGCCTCTGCCTGCCAAGCTAGCACCAGGGAAGGCGAGTCCATTGTATGCAGCCAAGCCGCAAGGGGCAGATAAGGCGGGAGCAGCACAGCCGTAGGGAGCAGCAAGTCCAGAGATATCAGCAACCGCAGCGCGGCTAGTGCATGACTGTCCAAGTGCGGACTGAAATTGTAAAAATATTTTGTTGAGCACTTACACAACAATCATGAATATTTTTGGTGACTATAACAACACATTTCAAATACAAATTTATTTCTTATAATTATAACTTTTAAATGAAATTGTGAGGATATGTTGTCATTTACTTCTATATCCCAAAGTTCACATTATTTCGTATTTGGAACACAATTTGTACAATAGTAAATTGTAACACAATTATTTTAATAATTTGGTTCAATCATAAAATAAAATACTCCTTACCTTGAGCAGGAGCGCCTGAGCGCAGAGGACGAGGATAGCTTTGACAGACATTGTAGTTTGTTTCGAGTGCTAACACAAGAATGATGTTCAGTGCAACTGTTGATGATTATTTATACTTCACAATGTTATCTAGTTCTAAGAAAAGTAAGAAGTAGTTGAATGTAATTAATTAATAGCTTGTGCAAGCACGATAAGCCTACTTTTTATTAACAATGAAACACTTTATTTTATTCGAGACGTATGGTCACGTTTTCCAAAATTTCGAAAACGCGGTTGTTATCGAAAATGAGCTGAGTATAAAATGTGACCAAAATTTTGGGTCATCATTCGGTCTTCAGTTTCCCGTTGAACAAACATCAAACATGTCTTCCTTCACTGTTCTGTTGCTCTGCATCCAAGCTTGCTTGATCCAGGTGAGGGATTGCTTTAAATTCTAACTTTTATTTTTCATTATACTCTTTTGAAGTGAAACTTCTTAGACGGCGATTAGATAATTGGACGAGAATTATTATTGCGTCACGTTTAGACACATTTCATTACATGAGAGAGAATATATAGCGCTGTCTCTTTGTTTCTCACACTAAACATAGTTTATTATTATTTTTTGGAATACTTTTTGTTTTCTGTGTGTAAATGTTTGTGTACATAAATCATAATGATTTATATCTCTTGCAGAATGTATTCAGCCAGGCATGCGGTGCTTATGGCCCGATGATTACTCCAGCTTTTACTTCTCCCATGCTGGCTGGTCCTTGCGGCTACAACGGCTTGGCTGCTCCGGGTTTGGCTTATGACGGACTAGCGTATCCCGCCGCCGGTTTCGCTGGCGGATACCCCGCTGCTGGTTTTGGTGCCGGACTTGCCGCTTACGGCGGTGCCGGTGAGGGCAACGTGGCGGTCGCTGGTGAGCTGCCAGTCGCCGGTAACACCGTTGTTGCTGGTCAGGTGCCCATTATGGGTACTGTTAGCTTCGGCGGTGCTGTGCCGGCTGCTGGTGCCGTGTCCATTTCTGGCCAGTGCGCATGCGGCTGTGGTACCTCTTACGACTATCTGTACTAGGAAAGATCTGTGTATCGCTGGGAATTTAATTGATTCATAAATAAATATTTTCAACAAAAATTGTTTGTGTTCTGAGTACCGGATAAAACGCCACTATTGCATAGATATATTGTTGATACAACTATTTTTTTTGTTGTATTTCTTGTGGTTCGATTTTTTGGCTAAACTTTTCTTCCAATTTGTAATTATTATGCCAAGTAATAACAGCTGACAGCACCAATGATAGCGACCTATCATGGGTGCTGTCATCTTCGGCGGCGCTGTGCCGGCTGCTGGTGCCACGACCATCTCTGGTAAATGCGCTTGTGGCTGCGGTGCCCTCTACTAATATCTGATTGGGTTATGTTGTATTCATATCATATAAATAAATATTTTTAACAAATATTATGAACTAGCTTTTGCCCGCGGCTCCGCCCGCGTGGATGTCGGTTATCGCGTAAAAAAAATAGCCTATGTCCTTCTCCATATACCGACTATATCTCTGCCAAATTTCATGACGATCGGTTTAGCGGTTTAGGCGTGAAAACGTACCATACAGACAGACAGACAGACAGACAGAGTTACTTACGCATTTATAATATTATATTAGTATGGATATGTTTTTTTTTTGGACTTAATACCGAACAAAACACGCGAAGTCGCGGGCAGAAGCTGGTATACTATATTAATCATGATGGCTACATCAAAATTTGTTTGTCAATTTTCCGACAGTTAAAATAATGGCTGTTCATTTGTTATAGAAAAAGTCGACCGATAAGAAAATATTGCACGGTGTATTGAGTCGGAAACTACTTGTTTGACTGATTTATAATTACTTTTTGTACTGAGAGATAAATATAAACTATAGTATCAAGAAACTGTGTGTTGAAGATTATTTCCAAAAACTTTGCACGAAACGGTTGTCTTGTCAATATAAAATATTTATCCGCACTGACGACGATTTAGAATGAAACTGGTAACGCCATCTTGGAGAAAAGCTTGCAAACAATTTCAATATATTGGAAATTAATGGCACGCAAAAGATTATATTATAATCAAGTTAGATTTATGTGAGTGTTTGTAGGACACCAAAACCAATTTTTTTTAATATTTGAATGAAAACCGAGTATAGTAATTAAAAAAAAAAAAAAATCCTGAAGATTTGTTTACCAATACAATCATTAATGTCTGCAACCACATCCGTAACAGCAGCCAAAGATGCTAATCCAGGTCAAGAAGCTGCGAGTCCTGGAGCGCAAGCTGCACCGACAAGGGGGTAAGTAGAAACAGACGGAGCGATACTCTCAAAAGTAGTGACACCATAACCGCAGCTGTATCTGACGGCGCCAGCACCAGCATTGGGCAACACACTCTCCAAGGCCACTCACGAACGGCAGCTCACCAGCCACGGACAGACCACCCTCATACGCATTCTCAGACGCTACAGAGAGGCCACTGGGAGCGATATTGCACGCCTGGAAACAGACAGTCCACCGCCACTGGTGGGAATAATTTCAATGGCAAGACCTCCATAGCCTGCACCATTGCCGTAGCCTAGGCCAGCCCGTCAGGGCAGGCCACTGCCTGCTGTAGCCGCGGTAGGGGCAGCCAAACCTCGGGCTCCCAAACCATAATCTGCTATTCTAGCTCCATAGTTGCCACCAGAAACGCAGCAACTAAATGCAGACTGGAAGTAAGAAATAAAATGATCAATTTAATATTGGAAAGCTTAAAAAATTCGTTACCAAACTGATGATACATCATCAACATCAACATTTCAGCCGAAAGACGTCCACTGCTGGTCATAAGCCTCCCCCAAGCACCGGCACTTCGACCGGTTCTGTGCTTTCCGCATCCAGCGAATTTCTGCGGCAGAACAGATGTGGCAACCGCGTACCGGAAGACGTAGCGTGGGAAGGCTTCCCACAAGGTGGACCGATGACCTTATGAAAGCTGCACGATGACGCATGTGATAATATATGTTAATATTAAATGTATGTAATTCTTACCTGGACGGAGACTGCCTGAGCGCAGATAAAATTTTGCACAAGAGTTTTTTTTGTACTGCTTATACCGGGTCAAATTAAATTAGCTAGCGAAACTCGGCAGACAAGATTAATTATGGAAATCCCATCGGGCACACGGCTTGTATAACATAATTCTATACACATATTTCTCTATTACCAAAATTATTACCATCAACTAGCTGCTGCCCGCGTCGTCGCCCGCGTGGCTTTTTCTTAAATCAAACTCGTCCTTATAACACTTCTGTTATGCAACGTTGCGTAAACGGAGGGCGTCCCTGGTGCACAGGGTGCGCGGCTGCCCCAACAGCGTACAGCGTGCTGAGGATGATAGCGGACAGACTCGGCTGTCCATACATTAAACACTGCAGTGACCTCCACGTCACCTACAGTCGTCATTTAGTAAAAAGCTGTTATTTTCACCTTACAAACAGACACTTCAATTTTATTTATTTATATAGATAAGTTGTTGAAAATAAAAGTTCCAAAAATATAAAGCAACTGATTTATTAAGTTGCAGGCCTTTTATATGTTAATCGATTTTCTGTAACAAATAAATTCTTAGATGGAGCATCCACAACCTCTGCCAGCCAAACCACCACGAAGACCGAGTCCACGAGCAGCAAACGCAGCAGGAGCGAAGGCGGCACCAGGACCGTAAGCAGCAAGAGGGGCCAGGGCAGCAGCCGGGGCAAAGCCAGCAGTATCACTGATCATGGCGTTCCTGCCATTACCACAGGCATGGTTGACGGCGCCAGCACCAGCAGAAGGCACCACACCTTCCATAGCAATAGTACCTACGAACGACAGCTCACCACCCACAGCCAAAATACCCTCATACACGTTGTCAGACACCACGGAGATACCGACAGGAGCAATGGAGCCTGGTGCCGCCTTCGCTCCTGCTGCGTTTGTTGCGCAGCAGGAGCGAAGGTGGAACTAGGACCGTAAGCAGCAAGAGGGTACCATGGCCGCAGCCGGGGCAAAGCCAGCAGTCTCATTGATCACGGCGTTCCACTGATCGCCACCAATGCGTGGTGATGATGAGCCATCCAGTAATAAATAATACTTTTGCAATTTAGACATGAAAAAATGTAACTGTAAAAATAAAAGTGCAAAGGTATTTATAAATTTTGGTTTATTATTTTGAATTAATCATCGGTTTATTTTTAATAAAAGTAACAAAATTATGGAAATAAAAGTAAGTAGTAATATAAAATTTCATTTATTGAATACCAAAAAAAAAGCAGTTAGTAAGCACAACCGCATCCTCTGCCAGAACCACCAAGATAGCCGAAGGTAGAAGCACCAAATCCAGGTGCGAAGGCTGCACCAGGACCGTAAGCACCCATAGACCCATAGGCACTAGCAGGGGCGAAAGCAGAAGTCTCACTGATCATAGCGTTAATGCCATTACCACAAGCATGGTTGACGGCGCCAGCACCAGCAGAAGGCACTACACCTTCCATAGCAACAGTACCTACGAACGGCAGCTCACCACCCACAGCCAGAGCACCCTCATAAACGTTGTCAGACACCACGGAGATACCGACGGGAGCGATGGCGGAGGCACTGGAGACAGGCAGAGCGCCGCCACTGGTGGGACTGAACTCGATGGCGGGGGCGTAGATTCCATCGTAAGCCAGGCCTCTGCCTGCCAAGCCAGCACCAGGGAAGGCGAGTCCATTGTATGCAGCCAAGCCGCAAGGGGCAGATAAGGCGGGAGCAGCAAAGCCGTAGGGAGCAGCAAATCCAGAGATATCAGCAATCGCAGCGCGGCTAGTGCATGACTGTCCAAGTGCGGACTGAAATTGTAAAAATATTTTGTTGAGCACTTACACAACAATCATGAATATTTTTGGTGATAACAACACATTTCAAATACAAATATGTTTCTTATATTTATCACTTTTAAATTAAACTGTAAAAATATGTTGTCATTTACTTCTATATCCCAAAGTTCATATTATTTTGTATTTCGAACACAATTTGTACAATAGTAAATTGTAACACAATTATTTTAATAATATGGTTCAATCATAAAACAAAATACTTCTTACCTTGAGCAGGAGCGCCTGAGCGCAGAGGACGAGGATAGCTTTGACAGACATTGTAGTTTGTTTCGAGTGCTAACACAAGAATGATGTTCAGTGCAACTGTTGATGATTATTTATACTTCACAATGTTATCTAGTTCTAAGAAAAGTAAGAAGTAGGTGAATGTAATTAATTAATAGCTTGTGCAAGCACGATAAGCCTACTTTTTATTAACAATGAAACACTTTATTTTATTTGAGACGTATCGTCACGTTTTCCACAATTTCGAAAACGCGGTTGTTATCGAAAACGGGCTGAGTATAAAATGTGACAAAAATTTTAGGTCATCATTCGGTCTTCAGTTTCCCGTTGAACAAACATCAAACATGTCTTCCTTCACTGTCCTGTTGCTCTGCATCGAAGCTTGCTTGATCCAGGTGAGGGATTGCTTTAAATTCTAACTTTTATTTTTCATTATATTTTTTTGAAGTGAAACTTCTTAGACGGAGATTAGATAAAATTGGACGAGAATTATTGACTGTGAAATTTCTAGGACGCGTCACGTTTAGACATTTCATTACATGAGAGAGAATAAATATATAACGCTCTCTCTCTGCCTCTCACACTAAATATAGTTTATGAATTATTTATTGGAATATTTTTTGTTTTCTGTGTTAATGTTTGTGTACATAAATCATAATGATTTGTACCTCTTGCAGAATGTATTCAGCCAGGCATGCGGTGCTTACGGCCCGGTGATCACTCCAGCTTTTGCTTCTCCCATGCTGGCTGGTCCTTGCGGCTACAACGGCTTGGCTGCTCCGGGTTTGGCTTATGACGGACTAGCGTATCCCGCCGCCGGTTTCGCTGGCGCATACCCCGCTGCTGGTTTTGGTGCCGGACTTGCCGCTTACGGCGGTGCCGGTGAGGGCAACGTGGCGGTCGCTGGTGAGCTGCCAGTCGCCGGTAACACCGTTGTTGCTGGTCAGGTGCCCATTATGGGTGCTGTGAGCTTCGGCGGTGCTGTGCCGGCTGCTGGTGCCGTGTCCATTTCTGGCCAGTGCGCATGCGGCTGTGGTACCTCTTACGACTATCTGTACTAGGAAAGATCTGTGTATCGCTGGGAATTTAATTGATTCATAAATAAATATTTTCAACAAAAATTGTTTGTGTTCTGTGTACCGGATAAAACGCCACTATTGCATAGATATATTGTTGATACAACTATTTTTTTTGTTGTATTTCTTGTGGTTCGATTTTTTGGCTTAACTTTTCTACCAATTTTGTAATTATTATGCCAAGTAATAACAGCTGACAGCATCAATGATAGGGACCTATCATGCGTGCTGTCAGCTTTGGCTGCGCTGTGCTAGTTGCTGGTGCCCTCAAGCCGCAGCCGCAAGAGCATCTACCAGAGATGGACATCTCTGGTACATGCTCTTTCGGCTGCGGTGCCCTCTACTAATATGTTATAGGGTTATAATGCATTCATATAAAGATAAATAAATATTGTTAACAAATATTACGAATATGTTTTTGTTTGGACTCAATACTGAACAAATCACGCGGACGAAGTCGCGGGCAGAAGCTAGTCTACTATATTAATCATGATTGTTACATCAAAAATTATTAGTGTTGCTTGTGTTCGACTTTTTCTGTAAAGCTAGCGGTTTGTCAATTTTCCGACAGTTAAAATGAAGGCTGTAGGTATATTTGTTATGGAAAAAGTAGACCGATAAGAAAATATTGCACAGTGTATTGAGTCGATAACTACTTGTTTGCCTGATTTATAATTACTTTTTGTACTGAGAGATGAATATAAACTATGGATATCTCGAAACGGTGTGTTGAAGACTACTTACAGAAACTTTGCACGAAACGGTTGTCTTGGCAATATAAAATATTCACCCGAAATGACGACGATTAAGAATGAAACTGGTAACGCCATCTTGGAGAAAAGCTTGCAAACAGTTTCAATATATTGGAAATTAATGGCAGGCAAAATATTATATTATAATCAAGTTAGATTTATGCGAGTGTTTATTTATTTATTTTTTATATTTGAATGAAAACCGAGTATAATAATTTCAAAAAAGTTTATATCCTAAAGATTTGTTTATCAATACAATCATTAATGTCTGCAACCACATCCGTGACTGTACAACCGCCATAGCCTAGACCTGAAGCAGTAGCCAAAGATGCTAATCCAGGTCCAAAAGCTGCGAGTCCTGGAGCGTAAGCTGCACCGGCAAGGGGGTAAGCAGAAACAAACGGAGTGGTACTATCAACAGCAGTGACACTGTTACCGCAGCTGTACCTGACGGTGCCAGCACAAGCACGGGGCAACAAGCCCTCCAAAGCCACAGCACTCACAAACGGCAGCTCACCAGCCACGGACAGAGCACCCCCATACACATTCTCAGACGCTACAGAAGGGCCACTGAGAGCGATAGTGCACGCCTAGAAACAGACAGTCCACCGACACTGGTGACAATAACTTCAATGGCAAGACCTCCATAGCATGCACCAGCGCCGTAGCCGTATAGGCTAGCTCCGCAGGCGAGGCCACTGCCTGCTATAACCGCGGTAGTGGCAGCCAAACCTTGGGCTCCCAAACCATAATCTGTTATTCCAGCGCCATAGTTGCTACCAAAAACGCAGGAACTAAATGCAGACTGAAAGTAAGAAATAAAGTTATCAGTTAAATATTGTAAAAAAGACCATACTTAAGAAATTAGTAACAAAACTGATGACTGACTGGTTATTCTTACCTGGACGAAGAATGCCTGAGTGCAGATAAAATTTTGCATAAGAGTTTCTTTTGTACTGCTTATACAGTCAAATTAAATTAGCTAGCCAAACTTCGCAGCGTACAGTGCACAGTGTGCTGAGGATGATAGTGGACGGACTTGACTGTCCATACATTAAACACTGCAGTGACCTCCACGTCACCTACAGTCGTCGGTCACTGATGAATGTAAGTGCTGATAGTACAGTGGTTTTTTGTTTTGTATTACATTGTCTGTTGTGTGTGTATATATTGAGTATGAGTCATATAACTTGAATGATCAATAATATCAACTATCTGCCAGTGAAAGTCCCGTCAAAATGGGCCCAGCCATTTCGGAGATTAGCCGGAACAAACAGACAGACAAGCAGGCGGAACAAAAAATGACACAATTTTTTTTTTTGTTATGATTACCGTATATACTTTCATATGCTTTTAGTAAATAGCTGGTATTTTGACATTACAAACATAAGTTAACGATAAGTTGTTGAAAATAAAAGTACCAAAAATATAAATGCATATTGATTTATTAAGTTGCAGGAATTTTTTAATGTCAATCGATTTTCTTTTACAAATAAATTCTTAGATAGCGCAGCCACAACCTCTGCCAGCCAAATCACCACGAAGACCGAGGCCAGGAGCAGCAAACGCAGCAGGAGCGAAGGCGGCACCAGGACCGCAAGCAGCAAGAGAGGCCATGGCGGCAGCCGGGGCAAAGCCAGCAGTCTCACTGATCATGGTGTTCCACTGATCCGCGTTGGTGATGATGAGCCATTCAGTAATAAATAATACTTTTGCAATATAGACATGAAAAATGTAACTATAAAAATAAAGGTACGAAAGTATTTATACATTTCGGTTTATTATTTTGAATTAATCATGGGTTTATTTTAATAAAAGTAACAAAATTACGGAAATAAAAGTAAGTAGTAATATAAAATGTCATTTATTGAATACCAAAAAACAGCAGTTAGTAAGCACAGCCACATCCTCTGCTAGCACCACCAAGGTAGCCGAAGGTAGAAGCACCAAATCCAGGTGCGAAGGCTGCACCAGGACCGTAAGCACCCATAGACCCATAGGCACCAGCAGGGGCGAAAGCAGAAGTCTCACTGATCATAGCGTTAATGCCATTACCACAAGCATGGTTGACGGCGCCAGCACCAGCAGAAGGCACTACACCTTCCATAGCAACAGTACCTACGAACGGCAGCTCACCACCCACAGCCAGAGCACCCTCATAAACGTTGTCAGACACCACGGAGATACCGACGGGAGAAATGGCGGAGGCACTGGAGACAGGCAGAGCGCCGCCACTGGTGGGACTGAACTCGATGGCGGGGGCGTAGATTCCATCGTAAGCTAGGCCTCTGCCTGCCAAGCTAGCACCAGGGAAGGCGAGTCCATTGTATGCAGCCAAGCCGCAAGGGGCAGATAAGGCGGGAGCAGAAAAAACGTAGGGAGCAGCAAGTCCAGAGATATCAGCAACCGCAGCGCGGCTAGTGCATGACTGTCCAAGTGCGGACTGAAATTGTAAAAATATTTTATTGAGCACTTACACAACAATCATGAATATTTTTGGTGTCTCTATAATAACACATTTAAAATACAAATATATTTCTTATAATTATTACTTTTAAATTAAACTGTAAAAATATGTTGTCATTTACTTCTATATCCCAAAGTTCACATTATTTTGTATTTTGAACACAATTTGTACAACAGTAAATTGAAACACAATTATTTTAATAATTTGGTTCAATCATAAAATAAAATACTCCTTACCTTGAGCAGGAGCGCCTGAGCGCAGAGGACGAGGATAGCTTTGACAGACATTGTAGTTTGTTTCGAGTGCTAACACAAGAATGATGTTCAGTGCAACTGTTGATGATTATTTATACTTCACAATGTTATCTAGTTCTAAGAAAAGTAACAAGTAGGTGAATGTAATTAATTAATAGCTTGTGCAAGCACGATAAGCCTACTTTTTATTAACAATGAAACACTTTATTTTATTTGAGACGTATCGTCACGTTTTCCACAATTTCGAAAACGCGGTTGTTATCGAAAATGAGCTGAGTATAAAATGTGACCAAAATTTTGGGTCATCATTCGGTCTTCAGTTTCCCGTTGAACAAACATCAAACATGTCTTCCTTCACTGTTCTGTTGCTCTGCATCCAAGCTTGCTTGATCCAGGTGAGGGATTGCTTTAAATTCTAACTTTTATTTTTCATTATACTCTTTTGAAGTGAAACTTCTTAGACGGCGATTAGATAATTGGACGAGAATTATTGACAGTGATATTTCTAGGACGCGTCACGTTTAGACACATTTCATTACATGAGAGAGAATATATAGCGCTCTCTCTTTGTTTCTCACACTAAATATAGTTTATTATTTATTTATTGGAATACTTTTTTGTTTTCTATGTGTAAATGTTTGTGTACATAAATCATATTGATTTATACCTTTTGCAGAATGTATTCAGCCAGGCATGCGGTGCTTACGGCCCGATGATCACTCCAGCTTTTGCTTCTCCCACGCTGGCTGGTCCTTGCGGCTACAACGGCTTGGCTGCTCCGGGTTTGGCTTATGACGGACTTGCGTATTCCACCGCCGGTTTCGCTGGCGCATACCCCGCTGCTGGTTTTGGTGCCGGACTTGCCGCTTACGGCGGCGCCGGTGAGGGCAACGTGGCGGTCGCTGGTGAGCTGCCAGTCGCCGGTAACACCGTTGTTGCTGGTCAGGTGCCCATTATGGGTGCTGTGAGCTTCGGCGGCGCTGTGCCGGCTGCTGGTGCCGTGTCCATCTCTGGCCAGTGCGCATGCGGCTGTGGTACCCCTTACGACTATCTGTACTAGGAAAGATCTGTATATCGTTTGAAATTATAATTGATTCATAAATAAATATGTTAAAAAAAAAAAAAAACGTTTGTGTGTCCTGTATACCGGATAAAATGCCACTATTGCATAGATATATTGTTGATATAACTATTTTTTTGGTGTATTTCTTGTGGTTCGATTCTTTGGCTAAACTTTTCAACCAATTTGTAATTATTATGCCAAGTAATAACAGCTGACAGCACCAATGATAGGGACCTATCATGGGTGCTGTCAGCTTTGGCTGCGCTGTGCCGGCTGCTGGTGCCGTGTCCACCTCTGGTAAATATGTTTGCGGCTACGGTGCCCTCTACTGATATCTTCTTAGGTTATGCATTTATGATGGATTCATATAATCTGACGTAGTGGATTTCGTGGTAGTAAATAAATAAGACAAATACCACTTATTATCACGTTTATTGTAGTTCACAGGTTCAGGGTGTAAGTTTTTATCTTAGAGTTCTTTCACTGGCAGAGATTAGAAAGGAAGACGTACTGGTACCGCAGAGGTAGTATAGACAGGGAGCAGACGGTGTTCGCCGCCCTCTGTGCAGGTAGTGGAGCAGTAGGTGGTGGCTGTAGTGCCCACGTGGTACGGCGCTCACCGCTCTAGGTACAGGTGGAGCGGTGGCAGTAGCTGTAGCGGCCGTAAACTCCAGGAAGACTCCCATAAGCCTCTGCGATGAGTGCAGCTGTAGCCCAAGGCAAGCGTGGAAAGTGGAAGGCAATGGAACAACACATCGCAGTAGTTTACAAAGATGAATTTGGTGCACAGGCAGTAGGCGTAGCCTTGAACCATAGGGGTGACAATAGAGGTGCAATTATGGTATATATAGTAGGTTACAATTATACAAGCAGATGGTTCTCGGTAAAAAAGCTTTAGGTTCCCGTGAACAGAAATTGCCGACAGCCCCGTATAATTTAACAAGACAAGGCGTCCCTAGTAGCATTTTTGTTGGCGTTTGGTTGGGCCAAATACCTCTGCAGGTGGCCCAACTAAATGCCAACGGAAAATGCTACTAGGGGTTGCTGTCGGGGCATAGAACACAATAGAATACTCACCCTATCTCAAGGGGTTCGTTGTATAAGTTAGGCAGGTTAGATGTGGAAAGGAATGATTTCCATATTCCGAGGACTTTTATAGTCTCGTAAGAGAACATTCCCGAACACTTAAGAGAAGTGACAGCTTTTTGCTATAGACCAAACGCTGCAACAGATAATTGATTACTTTAAGAAATGGCCTAATAATTATTATGCTACAATAAAGATAAATAAATATTTTTAACACATTTTATGAATATGTGTTTGTTTGGACTCAATAATGAACAAATCACTCGGACGAAATCGCTGGCAGAAGCTAGTCCACTATAATATAAATCATGATGGTTACATCAAAAATTATTAGTGTTGCTTGTATTTAACTTTTTCTGTAAAGCTAGCGGTTTGTCAAATTTCCGACAATTAATATAATGGCTGTATGTTTGTTATGGAAAACGTCGGCCGATAAGAAAATATTACACTGTGTATTGAGTCGGAAACTATTTGTTTGCCAGATTTATAATTACTTTTTGTACTAAGAGATAAATATAAACTATGGATATCAGGAAACGGTGTGTTGCAGACTACTTACAAAAACTTTGCACGGAACGGTTATCTTGTTAATATAAAATATTCACCCGCAATGACGACGATTAAGAATGAAACTGGCAACGCCACCTAGGAGAAAAGCTTGATATTATGATGCGAGGGCTGTTCTGCCAGTCCTAGCAGTAGTCTGCCTTACAGTTTTATGGTATCAATGTAAATGTTTGTTGAATCAACAAGCAGTACACACACAATATAATTAGTTTCAAAAAACAGCAGGAATGATAGAAGAGCCGTTTTAGCGTCTTTTGCCTATTGTGCATTGTATTAAAATGTTGTGAGATCCAGTTCTTCAAGTGGGCGGTGGAAATTTACTCCATTTTGAACCATTACGAAACTCGTAGGATGCCCAAGACTCGACGGCAGAGGCATAGCTTCATCTTCATCATCCGCCTTTACGCCATATTGTTCCGTATCAGAATGGTGAGGAGATCCAAGGGGCCACTTTGTTCCGCGAATCCTCCTTCTTCCTCAGTTTCACTTAAAATATTGTCATCTTCGATCCTCCAGCAGCCATCTTTTTTATATTGTCACACAATCTGGGGCCTAAGGCCCGTATTATAGAACGTCACTCAATACTCAAGCGTTACTTAAGACTAGATTCAAGCCATTTGATTGGTTAAAACTAGTCTTAAGTAACGCTTGAGTATTGAGTGACGTTCTATAATACGGGACTAAGTCTACTAATTTACAAACGTTGCAATGGTCTCGCCATTGTGAGTATTTGACAGTGTTTGTATGGCAAAGCTGTCAAAAACTCACAATGAAGAGACCATTGCAATGTTTGTACATTAGTAGACTTGGCCCCCTGTTCGAGTTACCCGCCATCTAAAAAGTGAACATAACATAATTAAGCTACATGAAAAATCAACCAAACCAAACAACAATCACTTCAAAATTAATAGGCAGTACGTTTTGTAGTACTGCTGCGGAGTTTGTTGCGCTACTTCTTCTTCCCAGCTAAAGCACTAGGAAGTGATGAAGAGTGGGCGTTTTGTGGGACGGTTTTATGTAATTTCATTTTGACGTTCGAAAAGTGTGATTCTCAGCCTAATTTGAATAAATGACTTTTGAATTTTGAGTAATACTGTAACAAATGGATCATATTTACATACCTCAGTTTTACCACTTGCACACGAAACACTTAATTTCCTCCAACGCTCGCGCGGGTTACAGGCGTAGCCCACCAACTTCAAGGACGACTTTTGCAGATCTCTGTGTGCCGCGGGAGTCGACACGCTTCTGGCGGAAACGCGGGTTAGTGCTTAAGGCTGAGGCTACATTAGGCCGCGACGCGACCTGCGACACGTGAGCGATTAAAACAAATAAATGAATGCTCACGTATATGGGTACACCGTGCATCAAATATTACTAGCGATTTTTGATTTCTTTATGCGATGGGAACAACATTACTGTAATCACGGCATCGGCTACATCAATATATCAGCGAAACTTAAGCGAATTTTTTGAAAAAAGAATCTCACTTGCACGACTAGTTCAATGAATCGCTCTTGCTAATTCGTTGTGTAATATGTGTACTGTAGCAATTTCATCGCCGAATATACGCCGGATTTTCGCTTATAATGTAGCCATACCTTGTTTATCTCGTTTCGCTCTTCCAGTCGCATCGCAAATCGCTGCCTATTGTAGCCTCAGCCTGAGGAATACACCTAGATGATTGCGCTGTAGCGCGGCAAGTTAAAATTATATACGACAATATTACACCCTGGGCTACATAGGTAGCCCGCGCGTGCACTCTACTGTTAACGATAATTAACCATACTCGTCTACGTCACAATAATCCCATAACGTAAGTAGGTACATACCTATTAGACATTTTAACCCTAAAACTTTGCATCTTGTAAACCCTATCCGGCAGCGCAGAGCGTTGAGGGCTTTGACAACCCTGTTTTCTCTCCTTTACAAACCCACTTCTCCTTCTTATCTGACTTCCCTTTGTCAATATTTATGCGCTGCACACAGCAAGAATCTTCGGTCCGAGAATAATCGTCTTCTTCGTTGTCCTTCTCATCGCTCTGGTTTCATAAAATCTTCTTTCTTTGTCCAGGCGGTTTTCCTTTGGAATGCGCTCCCTCAGAATATCAGGACGGTAACCAATCAGTTCACATTTAAAGTGAAAGCTCGAGCACACATACACAAGAAGTTGGCAGATTCGTCTCAGAATTAAGTTTTTGTAGGTTTTCTTGTTTAACTCTCATAACTTTTTATTTTTAGTTTTATGTATGTATATATGTATTTATTCTTATATCTTAGCTATAAATATCTTCTAAATTGTTTTTCTGTTATTGCACCTACTGTGTATTATCTCTGCATCACCCTAAGGTAGACTGGTAGAAAATGCCCAAGGCATTAAGTCCGCCTTTGTACAGTTTTTTTACTTGTGTATAAAGTTTTAATAAATAAATAAATCATCATCATCTACGTACAAAATGGAAAACTGACGCTAAGAAGCTGAGTATCGGAGATCTGATCATTTTACAAGAAGATCATACACCATCACTCGATTGGCGCCTCGGACGTGTCGCCAGAATTTTCCCTGGACCAGACGGTATATCTCGAGTCGCAGATATGGCAAGAGGATGTGTGCGGCGATCTTTAGTTCGCTTGTATGAAGAGTTTCCTAGTTGAAGCTCTGCGTCCTTCAACGGGAGCTTATGTTCGCGCCTGCTCATTTTGTTTGGGCAAATCAGCACCCGCGTGTTTTACTGCTACGTGCAATTTTTATATTTTTTTATATTATTTTTCTGTCGGTGGACGTGGAAGAAATATACTGTACTCATTCTTCTGGCTCCACAAAACGAAGATCAAAATTATTTAAATTATAGAAGTCTCAATTTCTTCATGAGTTTTTCTTAAAGAGTTCCAATCTTGTGCTTAAACAGAGATTGTTTTTTTTTTTTTAATGCAAAAGTAAAATAATGAAGGTGTAATTATGCTAAATGTTCTTGAATGTTCCATCACAATGTAACACCCTTTTATTTATAAAAAAATTGGGTATGTGATAAAAACGCAAAGATTTAGTACAAGATTTAAAATTTTAGGGTTTAATAAAAATGTCTATTAGGTATGTACCTACTTACGTTATGGGATTATTGTGTTGTAGATGTGTATGGTTAATTATCGTTAAAGGTTGCAATTTAGCCTATATAATGATATTTTTCTTATCAGTTATAAATTATTATTTTTAAATTTTTAGTTCATTTTACTTACAAGAACATAGTAAATGTTTGTTTTTTAAAACTTCAAAGTTATAGGAATAAAAAAATATTTTTATCTAATTATTTTTATTTTTATATAATTTTATAATTGCTTGAGACATTGCTCAAAAAAACCTTTACTTTCTTATTCTATGAATGACCCGCCAGGACGCGGCGATGGAGGCGGCACGAGCGCGGTGCCTTTTGATAATTAATCATCATGTCAAGTACCTATTATAATTATAAATTATTTAATTTTTTAAATAATAAACTCAGATTAAGGCGAGGTTCTTCAAGTTAACCTCTAGAAAATGTAATTTTAATGTAATTTTTTTTATTTATTTTTTTATTTTTTTTATTAATCAAAAATCTTTTTACATACATTTGTTGAGGTTTAAACATACCACACAAACCATCGCGGGTTTAACAGCGGTATGGCCAGACACGGCAACTCGGTGCCACTAAATATTAATTATAAATTAATTAACCAGTAGGTAGGTAGGTTTGTACGGTGGCCAGCACATCAGGCCACACGAAACCGCCTAATCTCTCCAAACGATTTCAAACCTTAAAATGATGGTGGTTAAGATCAAAATCGACAAACGGTAATGATTAAACGAACGTGAAAAAATTATACTTATGTTGCTTTTGAGACCTTTCTGTAGGTATATCGGATACTCGTTACATAATTGGATAAAGTTCGCTCGATAGAAAAAAAATCCAAACATACCTTATTTTGTAGATTGAAATCATTTTATTTCAATATTATACCGTACTAGCTGACCCGACAGACTTCGTTCTGTCAAAAGCTATAGTATAAACTCCACTACTCTACCCTACCCGACCCTACCTACCTACCTACCTACCTACCTACCTACCTACCTACCTAACTACCTACCCTACTCTACCCTACCCTACCCTACCCTACCTACCTACCTACCTACCTACCTACCTACCTACCTACCTACCCTACCCTACGCTACCCTACCCTACCTACCTACCTATCCTACCCTACCCTACCTACCTACCCTACCTACCTACCCTACCCTACCCTACCCTACCCTACCTACCTACCTACCTACCCTACCCTACCCTACCTACCCTACCCTACCTACCTACCTACCTACCTACCCTACCCTACCCTACCCTACCCTATCTACCTACCTACCTACCCTACTCTACCCTACCCTAATTTTTCGTAAAAACCATTTAAAAAAAAGTTGCTATAAACCTCACGGAGCCCGAGACCTTTCCAACGAATGCAAAACCGTGGAAATCGGTTCGTGCGTTCTGGAGTTATAGCGTCAGGAAGGAAAACCCGACTTATTTTTATATAGTAGATTATATTATGTATTAAAAATTACATCAAAATAAAAGTCTATGATGATGGAATGTCCGTCGGGTTTAACATTGTTAATATCGTAACATATAATTTTCAACCCAAAATTAACGAAATCACGGCACAATTTACTCGCGCCCAGCTGCCACCTCTAGAACAAAAATGCACGCTTGAAGAAACTCGCCTTAAAAAATATATATTTCCATGGCTTCTTTACCACCTATCTGTGTATCTCTTAAAATATAAATTTCGTGTTTGAATAGATATATAGACACATTAAAATTCCATCAGGCGTTACTTGGTACTTTTTTAGTATTAAAACTTAGGAGTCACAAAGACAGTTCAATTCAAATCAAATCAAAATATTTATTTGCCAGAATATGGTACAATAGGTGTTACAGTAATTTTGGTTCCAGCATATCCTGCCATGTTATGGCGTGCAAATACATTTCATGTCAGTGATAAAGTCATTATTCTTCTTATTATTATTACATTATTAATTGTTATTCTTATTAATAGATTATTGTATTACAAATCATTAGGTATAGGTTCCATCGACTTATCCTCTAAATATTCCTTGATAGTGTAATATTTTTTGTATAGTAAGAGTTTAAACAGTATTTTTTTGAACAATGTCAATGGTTAATTTTGAAGGGAATTTGGTAAATGGTTATATATTATTATAGACATGCAGTAGGCATTTCTCTTAAATAATTGAACCAGTTCACTAATCACGCTGAACGAACTATACTAGCGTATTGAATTGATACGTTTTAAAGAGAGAGAGAGAACCACTAGAATTTTTCTGGTATGGCATTGCTTACCTACAGATATAAAAACCGTCCAAATGCATGTCGGACCACGCACAATGAAGGTTTCCGTAGGTGGGATGAATTTATCCCAAGAACAAACTTATCATTGTAGTTGAAAAAAATGTTCTCCCATACAGAATGTATGAGAGAACATGTTTTTTATCTGTAAATATAAGTTGGTCGACTATTACTCGGTAACTTGTGAAGCTTACTTAGCTTTGATATATATATTTTTTTTTTAATGGCATCTCAGAGTTAACCACGAGGGGTTGAGACTCTTTAACCGGGCTATCCTGTGGTGCCTTAAGCTCCTTAAAGAAATTTAAGGCCTCCAGCCAGGGCATACTTATAAGCTAGCCGACTGCACGCTAAGGGCACCACCTGTGGGGTACGAACCTCGGCTTAGGGCAGAGTCGGAGGAAGGGTGGCATGGGACCGTCGGTGGGATGATAGATATCCTTTTAACTTCGTTATATACAGGGTGTTTGGCAGAACGTTGAACATACGAAAATGGTGGATAGGTGGGGTGATCTGCTACTTACTCAGGCCTAATTTATTTGGCCCTGGCCCCCTGGATATTAAAAAAAAAATTTTTTTGCTTTCTTCTAGTTTCACCACTTTCGTAACTTTAAAGTGTAATTTGTATTAAAAATGGGTAAAACAGGCAATATTTTTATTTATTACATCTTTCTGTAAGTTTGAGGAGTCATAACTATTTTCTAGCTAACATTTGAATAAAGCAATAATTTTATAAGAATCTGCCAATATTAAAGATAAAAAAATAAACTAAAATATTGCCTGTTTTACCCATTTTTAATAAAAAAATACACTTTAAAGTTAAGAAAGTGGTGAAACTAAAAGAAAGCAAAAATTTTTTTTTTTAATATCCAGGGGGCCAGGGCCAAATAAATTAGGGCTGAGTAAGTAGCAGATGACCCCACCTATCCACCATTTTCGTATGTTCAACGTTCTGCCAAACACCCTGTATACTACTGCTGTGAATTTTTTCACGTATCCAAATACAACCATTTAGCTGGCGGGGGGGGGGGACACTTGACTCAAACTTGACGAAAAATGGTTTTCACAAACCGCAGTATTTTTGAACGGCCTATTCAACGATATCCCACACCATGCGATAGACGAGAAAAAAATTATCATCCCTACATTACGTGTACGGGAGGTACCCTAAATAAAATTATTTTTCAAGATTTTATTTTACCACTTGGGGGCGTGATTAATATGTATACCCACACCAAATTATAGCTTTCTAGTACTAAGAGTTTCTAAGCTAAGTCGCGGAAAGATGGATACGGCGGAAATATAAGAGTTCCTTGTTTACTACTACGGTACCCTAACAATGGTAGAGGGCTCGTTGGCTTAAGGGAAGATAAGTCTCTTCAAACTAGTAATGGCAGTGCAGAAAGCTCCCAGTCAAATGATTAAATTGAAAACAGTTAGGGGTTACATTCAAAATACGTATCAGAAGGTTATAATCTAAAGTCTATGGAGGCGTGGCTTTAAAGACGCTTTAAAATTATACTCTTTCAGTCTTCGTTGCAGTACTTGATTTCTGCTATCCTTAAATTATTCTTTTACCTTCAGTAGGCCACTGTATCGTTACTGTATCGCTTCAGTTTAATGATCGGATTCCTTTCAACAGCCATTGGTCCACACAATTAAGACCGCTATATTCTTAGTACAAACAATTATTTTTATTTTCACATTTATTTTCTGTTGCAGAAATGTATTTCAAAAGTATATTAATGCAATACGAAAAGCAAAGCATTTTATGTAACTTGACCAAGATTTATATTGCATGGCAACATTAAACGTTCAGCTTAGCCAAAAGTCATGAAGTTAAGCCAGAAAAAAGTAACGAAGCCATGATTTTCATCATCATTAATCTAGTCAATTCCGTTTTTAATTATGATGACTTTTTTTCCAGAGTTTAATAGGTCATAAGCTTGATTTGATAAAACTTAGTGAATTATTTCGTCGTTACCTATCACGGTGATATATGTAGACGCTTCATAATTCCATCAACAATTTTTTCGCCATTGTTCTTTAGCCCATAGTTTCTTATTTTGGGAAACATGAAAGAAAAAACTATCTGAATTTGATAAAGTAGGAATTTTGTTGACTGAAATTGAAAATTTTGTATTCATTGTATTTTACTTCTCTCAACCCACGTTTTTAAAATGAAAATAAAGAGCATAACACCTCACACATCTATATATGTATACTAGCTGTCCCGACAGACTTCGTTCTGTCAAAAGCTATAGTATAAACTCCACTACTCTACCCTACCCTACCCTACCTACCCTACCTACCTACCTACCTACCTACCTAACTACCTATCCTACCCTACCCTACCCTACCCTACCCTACCCTACCTACCTACCTACCCACCTACCTACCTACCTACCTACCTACCTACCTACCCTACCCTACGCTACCCTACCCTACCTACCTACCCTACCCTACCCTACCTACCTACCCTACCCTACCCGGCCTACCTACCTATCCTACCCTACCCTACCCTACCCTACCCTATCTACCTACCTACCTACCCTACCCTACTCTACCCTATAAAAAAAAAAAACGTAAAAACCATCCTTGGACTTCAACGAACATTAAACGGTGAAAAAATATGGGAAAATTGCGAGGAAGATAGTAAAAACAACAATTTAATTTGCCCATATAAACTGTTCTACCTACTTTTCTGTCAAACATTTGATGTTCGTCAATGTAACTTTATGGCGTTTGACATAACGTGTCAGTCATCATTTGGTAGGTCTGAGAATAGGTTTTTATCAATTTTTTTTTTTTTTTGAAGGTTTTGTAAGGTTGTGTGGTTTTATGTATACCCAAAATCTCTAATTCAGATAACTTATGTAAACAAAGTAATGTCAAGAAATGTCACTGTCAAAATGACAGGACAGTGGTGCAAAACATTTTATCATAATCTTTTTTTGTAAATAGTCATCGCTAGATTAACCCTAGAAGGATAATCATATGGTGTAGTACCGAAAAGATACTCATGCGTAAAATTGACGCATGTGTTTTAATTAGCTGTAGGTTGAGGTTTATTAATTTATTTTAAAAAAATCGTATTATATATATATTTACACGTATATTAGAATAATTAAGACTGCAGATAATTTATTTATAATTATTTATTTATTAAAAAAAAAAACAAAAACTTTAATCTTCTGCTATAAATCAACAAAACATTTTAACACTTACTTTTTCCATTACAAATTATTTTTTACTGTAATAATCAGCCTTTTTTTTTGCACAAAATCAACAATTAGAATATCTTATATATATTAGGAACATATAGTTGTATAAAAATCTGTTACCAACAGCTTTGGCACATATCAACGTTATGCTCACGACATATTATTTTTTTACATTTTTCACAGGACACATTTGCCCTTCGACTTATTTTAGAAGGGCAAAAAGTACAGTAAATACCATTTTTATTACAGGCTCTTCAGTATTGTCTTCTGTTGTACCAGTTACTTCATTTGGACAAACATATTGAAGCATAAAACGGGGTCGTATACATTACGGCACATGCGGCTTGGACCTCTTTGAGCTCGAACAATGTTTACCGCTGAGACTCTGCCACGCCTCGTTGCCTTTGACGTCGACCAACAATGTCTATTCTTACCTCTGATAGTCTTCTGTCGCAAGGTTACGATCCTACGAGAGACCGATGTGGAGAATGGTTGTTCAGTAGTGCTTGGCCCATCTAGGATTATAGTTTCACTTGACGTCGGCTGTTCTTCTTGTAACTCATCAATAAAAGCTTCTTCTGTGTCGCTCTACACGTCATCTTCACTTTCATGGTCCGCTGCTTCACTGTCGGTATCCTCACAGGGAAGCTCGTCGTCGCTTTGCATATGACTGGCCAGGATATAGTCTTCGTCCAAGTTTCTACTCCCCATTGTTTTATATTTTTGCTTCAATAACTATAAAAAGAATCTGATAATTTAAGTAATGATATACAGTTATAATAAGATAAAAAAAAATAAAACAAATTATACAAGTCGAAATCATAAAAGTCACATAAAAGATAATCATGCGTAATTTTGACGCACGCGGTCGTTATATATTTCAAAATCGGTTACACGTACCTTGTTGCCACGTGCGCCATACGGCAGCTCCCAGCGACGAATGAGATGTCCTAAACGCACAGCTATGGATTCGCGCTATTTGGAAAGAGAGAGCTATATTTCGCAAACGCATGCGTCAATTTTACGCAGACTATCTTTCTAGGGTTAAAGTGAATTTTATAAGAACTATGCAAACAAAATACCGTTGCCAAACAATGTATTGTGTATTAAGTTGGAGACACGGAATATGATCGTCAAAATCAGCCCTTTTAAGTCCAGTTCTAGACGTAGGCCTCCCAAAATCGATTTCCACTCGAAACAGTGTGCTGCCGTTTTCATCCAAAATGTGGCTAGATATGCTACTTACAATATGAATCTATGAATGAGAGTTGTAATATTAGTGTTGTTGAAGATGTAAAACATTTGAAAATGTTTGGATCTCCTGCATTGTTACCAGTATCATAAAATATATTATACCAGAAAATCTCCTTTTTTTAATAACTTTGTTTAAAACCGGAAATTTATAAAAATAATTACGGCATGATTATTTGTTAATTATTATTTCTTAAAATCAGTACGTAGAAGAAAATGTAACCCCTTTTTTCGCCATTTTATGTGAATTACCATTACGAAGATATTTTTTTGATATGTTATCCCCTTTGTTTACATAAATTATCTGAGTTTGAGACTTTGGGTATAGGTAGGTAGTTAGGGTAGGTAGGGTAAGTAGGGTAGGTAGGGTAGGTAGGGTAGGTAGGGTAGGTAGGGTAGGTAGGGTAGGTAGGGTAGGTAGGGTAGGTAGGGTAGGTAGGGTAGGTAGGGAAAGTAGGGTAGGTAGGGTAGGTAGGGTAGGTAGGGTAGGTAGGGTAGGTAGGGTAGGTAGGGTAGGTAGGGTAGGTAGGGTAGGTAGGGTAGGTAGGGTAGGTAGGGTAGGTAGGGTAGGTAGGGTAGGTAGGGTAGGTAGGGTAGGTAGGGTAGGTAGGGTAGGTAGGGTAGGTAGGGTAGGTAGGGTAGGTAGGGTAGGTAGGGTAGGTAGGGTAGGTAGGGTAGGTAGGGTAGGTAGGGTAGGTAGGGTAGGTAGGGTAGGTAGGGTAGGTAGGGTAGGTAGGGTAGGTAGGGTAGGTAGGGTAGGTAGGGTAGGTAGGGTAGGTAGGGTAGGTAGGGTAGGTAGGGTAGGTAGGGTAGGTAGGGTAGGTAGGGTAGGTAGGGTAGGTAGGGTAGGTAGGGTAGGTAGGGTAGGTAGGGTAGGTAGGGTAGGTAGGGTAGGTAGGGTAGGTAGGGTAGGTAGGGTAGGTAGGGTAGGTAGGGTAGGTAGGGTAGGTAGGGTAGGTAGGGTAGGTAGGGTAGGTAGGGTAGGTAGGGTAGGTAGGGTAGGTAGGGTAGGTAGGGTAGGTAGGGTAGGTAGGGTAGAGTAGGGTAGGTAGGGTAGGTAGGGTAGGTAGGGTAGGTAGGGTAGGTAGGGTAGGTAGGGTAGGTAGGGTAGGTAGGGTAGGTAGGGTAGGTAGGGTAGGTAGGGTAGGTAGGGTAGGTAGGGTAGGTAGGGTAGGTAGGGTAGGTAGGGTAGGTAGGGTAGAGTAGGGTAGATAGGTAGGGTAGGGTAGGGTAGATAGGTAGAGTAGATAGGTAGGGTAGGTAGGGTAGGGTAGTTAGGGTAGGGTAGGTAGGTAGGGTAGGGTAGGGGGTAGGGTAGGGTAGGTAGGGTAGTGTAGGGTAGGTAGGTAGGTAGGGTAGTGTAGGGTAGGTAGGTAGGTAGGCTAGGGTAGGGTAGGGTAAAGTAGTGGAGTATATACTATATTTCCTTTGCGCGTAGACAAACTGCCACAGTCAAATACATAGCTTTTAACAGAATGAAGTCTGTCGGGTCAGCTAGTAATGCAATAAAAATGTATAATATTGCCGTCGCATCACATCGCCCGTCCGCGCAATTACTTCGTTTTCGCTTTTCGTTTTTTCCGACTTTTTGTCGTTTTGCTCGGCTCCTTAGGGGCGTAGCGTGATGTTAAATAGCCTATACATTTATTTTGTTGCGAAGTTATTTTAAAATTATGATATCTCCTAAGATGTTGATTGAAATCAAGTGATGTCAAGGACAATTCTGTGCGTCCTGTGAAAACTGATACATCTCGAAAATGTCAACTTTACAATATAGTAGTTTTTGTGTGTAAAAAATTATAAAATTTTGTTAGGATAATAATTTTACAAAAATAGTGACATAATTTGTATTTAGTGTCGTATTGTTTACAACCTATTATGTTCCAGCTCAAAAGGCGTTACTGCAGGAAGAGATATTTAAAAAAAGCTATATGTTGTATCAAAACACACCAAATTAATGATCGTGTATGATTCTAAATGAGTTGTATCGCTTTACACTTTGTGTGAAGCTTTGGTGAAAGGTGATATTGTTGCATTGTCAGGTAGTTTTATACGAAACTAAATCAACTCCTGTTCAAAGCTGTCAAACAAACGAGTAATATTTTTCAGTCGGCAGAAGCACTGTAAACACAAAACTCGTATTCTTCAAAACTTAATGTTGTCTTCATTATATTTTTTCATTATAAAGTTTTGTTTAAAAAAAAAACGTGTAACGTAATAAATATATGTGAATAATGATATGACTTGAGATACATCTTAAAACACAATTATTTATTTCATAACTTGAATATTGTGAACGATACATGTCAATATGTATTTATTTACACAAAAATATTTATCAAAACACGCCATTTCGTCTTAGATGTACCATACGATCTTGAAAACTAATAGACGTATCAAAATGTTAATTAGACAGAATAATAGAGCATTTTTTTCTGATGAAGGTGCAACAATAATATCACATTCGATATAAGTTGACTTATATCACTTTTCACAGGACGCACAGAATTAGTCCAGGAAAATTAGGGGTTTCACCTCGGAATGAGAGATAGTCAGCTATAAACTTGTATAAACCTTTATTTTGGCACCCTAAACCTTGTCTCAAAACATACTTATCGTAGGGTATCAATCTCAAAAGATAGACATATGCTGTCGCGGTCTGTTTTTTAGAACTTTTAAAGAGGAACAATTCCATCATACATGATTGTCTACGACACATTCGCTCAAGCATTCATTCAAGTTAACTTTCATTCACGCATTCCATTCCTACATTTCGTTCAATCATCATCTTGCAAAATTCTCCGTTCCTTACGTATAAAAATTATAAAAACTTGTAAAAGAATTAAGTAAACCTATTTTTCATCAAGAAATATTTGTTTAATTTATCATAAACAAAAGTGGCGACCGTGACAGGACCTATAATCATCGGATCGAAGCTAAATAGCCACGCACATTGTTCCCGTACCATATCAAGGGCACTCGAAGGACATCGTCGACACCGGACGACAGCTACCAGTACCAACGGAAGGCCGTGTTGAGAATCCAAGATCGCCGTGCCTGTGGACTGGCATCCTACTTCTACCTGGGTCGAGCAGCCTTACCTTCGTCAAGCCATTCTGGGAACTCTGATGGGACTACGGAACTCCGATCGAGCAAGGTCCACCTTTAGAACGAGTCAGAGGAATCACTATCCACCTATCTACGTGCTCCTGCCTACAAAAGGACTGCTGGGATTAGCTGCCTGCCTATTTAAAGTGAGCTCGTTCCATCTTACTAACATACCTATTGTGTTATCCTCTAGTCTGTGCATTTAGCGAGTTTAGTTTCTCGAAGTCAAGTGAAGTTCCTACTTTTCTATTTGTGTCTATAGTGCCTAACCATAATTATTTTCGAAAGAAATCTAAGCAGGATAGGCAAAGCACAAATCAGCCTAATTAATTTCACTTATTTATAGACCTACCGCCATCTTAAATGAATGCACATTCAACTAACTACAACTTAATAATTCTCTTACCGTTATTCAAACCAAGCAATTTTTGTAAAACTATTCCACTGTTATCGATTCTTTATCCCTTGTATCACTCAATTCAAACTTTATATCACTTACATACTAAATGTTTCCCGAGTTAGCTGTAAACTTACGAACCGTCGTCGTTTCATCATACGAGTAATTAGTTGTTTTTATCAGTTTACTAAGACGCGCGGAATTGATCTATTCCAGTGATCGTGCGTTGTGCTTTGTGACACGGCATCGCTTGCGCATCGCTGTTACCTGACTACCGGCGCGGCCTCACCTGCATAGCTCACCATCGTATGCAGTCTACGTGAGCCGCGGGCATCAGCTGATCAACAAAGCGAGGAGCGTATCGTATGCTATATACCTATAACGTTATTTCTATTAACATCTGTTTGTGTTAGCTTATTACGAGTTTATTATAATGTCCGAAACTTTAAAGTTAAAGGAACTAATAAGCAAACGCGGTTCTATTAGAGGACGCGTAACGAAATTTAAGTTAAGTCTCGATAGTTTAGCTTTATTAGAATCCATTTCAGAAATAGAAATAGGTAAACTCGCATTGAAGCTATCAAAAATTGAGGCATTGTTCATTGATTTTGATGAGGTGCAGAATCTGATAGAAATTAACAACCCAGATAGTCAAAGTAGCCAGTTGGCTACTAGAGATTTAATAGAAAACGATTTCTACCATTGTATTGCGTTAGCTCAAAATTTAATTAAGAAAAATACTATGGTTCAAGAGACTGAAAATAATTCTCAAAATAAATCTTCTATGGCTACGTGTCATCATAACGATCACAGTTGCAATGCGTTAAGTTTTAAATTACCGGTGATTAAGAGTCCCTATCAATTTCGCGGTCTAAAAACAGAAATTTCTATTTTTTTCAGCACAAATTTCTCAGTAACCTGAAGATACCTGGTTTTTTTTTAATGCCTTGTTATTCATCACATCTTTATCTAGGAAGTGTACTGATTTAAATTTTGATAACTACTCAATATAAATTACGAAAAATATAAATCTAACACATGTTTTTACGTAAGCACGAAATACCCGGTTTTCCAATCGTTTTTTTGGCTTACTGGTGGCAAATAACAATCTGAAAAAATTCATACATACTGGACATATAGTATACTAGTAAGCCTGCAACTTTGTTTTTTTAAGTTTAACGTATAAGTTCATTAAAAAAAATGTTATCCACGCTGAAAAAACACAATAAAATCGTGTGCAAAACCGTTGTCTACGCGTAAGAATTGATTGAAAATAACAATAAGTGTTCAATATTCTAAAATTTGATGTATTTATCTAACAAACCAATTTTTTTTTTTTTTTTTTACTAATACTTTTATTGTAATAAAATATCTAAATAATGCCTTATAAACCGATGCGCTTGCTCGATACATTCAGTCGCGCCCAAGGGCTTCTCGACGACGGACCTGTGTCGCTCGTGACGATCGCCGCTCCCGACGTAACTCGCGAATTGTGCGAATTTTGTACTAGGCCTAATCAGTTTTGAGACTTAGTATATTTTTATTTTATTTATGCATAGTGTGACACTTTGTGATTTGTTAATGTTATTCATAAATATTAATGTTTTGTATTGTACTATTAGTAAATTAGTGTTTATTTTTAAGAAAATTGGTCGATAAAGTGAACTTTATTATCACGGAAAAATCAAAGGAAAAAAGAAAAAACGCGAATGGCATATGCAGTTCTTAGGTATTTTTTAAGGAACACAAAACATGGCGCGTGACTAAGAATATAAAAGAAGCAGTGGAAGAAAAAAAGCGCGCCATTACAGAAGAATATCGTCGTCGAACTGGGCTCCTCGTCGATACAGTAAAGCAATGTAGCGGCTCAACCAATGAGTGCAATACTGCGCGAACGTTTTTTAAAGACCCTGCTCTCGCAGCTGCGATCACTGGGGTTGACAAAGATCTCATTACAAGATTCTCTGTTATACTGAAAGACCTTTCGTGCTCGTACTCACGGCCACTAATCAAGCTATACATTTCCAGTTTAGGCTGATCTCGCATTGTATAGGATTTCCGTACAATGAGAGGTCAGCTTATACATGGACATGTATAGCTTGATTTGTGGCCGTGTGTACGATGTAAAGCCAGAGGCCTACAAGGAGTATACACTTGACATGCCTAGGCTACGTCACCAAGTACCAATGGTACAAAATGCCTTCTAGTGTACATAAAATATTAATTCACGGAGCTAATTTCACCAAATCCCTTGTCCTTCCTATAGGTCTACTTAGCGAAGAAGCTCTAGAGTCTAGACACAAAGACTGCCGCAGTTATAGAGCTGCTAATAATTTAGTATTAAATGGGAAAAAACCAAGTGCATAAAATGTTCTTTACCAGATAGTATTGATTCAAGAGAAACTAGAATTCGTAGGTAAAACTGTTTTCCTGGGGATCATGATGGATTCAGGCTAATGGGGTCATTTAACATCTCTTGCAGGACGGCTAAGTTCAGCAGCATATGTTGTCAGAAAAATCCGTCAATTTACTTATGTAGATACGAGGCTAGTCTATTTTAGTTACTTTCATAGTATAATTTCTTGCGGTATTTTACTTTGGGGACGGGCTGCAGACATTGAGTCTATTTTTATTCTGCAGAAAAGAGCCATCAGAGCCATATATAATGTCCGCAGGCGCGATTCTCTAAGGGAACTGGTTAAGGATATTATCATCATGACGGTACCTTGTCAATATATCTACGAAAACATCATGTATGAACGAAAAAATTTACATATTTTTAGAAAAAGAGGTGAAAGACATAATTATAGTAATAGAAATAGGACCTACTAGTTCAACTAGGTTTCAGACTGGCTAAAGTAGACTCGTCTTTTATGGGGTACTGTTTAAAATGTTACAATGAAATTCCTCCCCACATACTTCAACTGAATGAAACTAAATTTAAATCTTGTATAAAACGCATACTATGCACGCAGGTATATTATAAGTTGGGGGATTACATCGCTAATAAAAATGCTTGGCTGAATGCTGGTCTTGCTCCACAACCACAACTAATCGATTAACATTTGAAAATAATGTTGGAGCTGCTGAAGATTGTAAGACTATCTTTGCATTGTATGAACTCAATCTCCTTTGTATTATATAATTGCATAGCACAGGTGTGAGTACTATGTACTATAGAGCTACCATTAACCGGGTAATATGCCTTTCATTGACTTGAATGTGCCCTGGCGGCTGAGAGTATGTCATGCTCACTAAGATGTCTCGCTGATGGTGGCGCGTGTGTTGGATCATTTAGCTCCCTTCAAAATGGTTGAGCTGAATGGTGCTAATCCATGCGATATGTTCGTGAACGGGCGCCGTCAGTTGGGACTGGTCATCTCTTAGCTGCCACGGCTTATTTTAATTATCTTATTATAATTATTTTATCTTAAAATTGTTTTTTTTTGTTCGTTTCTATTTGTTATACCTACTCTGGACGCTTTTAACGTGTACGTTTTTTTTTTTATATATCGTTCTTACATTTAGTTATAAACTCAACATTATAGATCTAATATTTTTGTAACAATTTAATTTAAAAGAGTGTCCATGGAGTTTCATGCCCGTTCTTCTCCATACGTACCTACTACGCTTTGGAATGGGCATTTAGCTTCATTTTCTTACTGACCAACTCCTTGAGAATTCAAAAGTGCCTGTAAATGGTTTAATTGAAATGATTTGAGTTTGAAAAAGCATAGCACGAGAAAAATTGGAAGGAAGCAGACTATTGAAGACGCGCTCTGCTCATCTCCTCCGATTCATTAATATCCAGCATCAGACCATTGCCTAAGAGAAAATCGGGTACTTTGGTGCCAGAAGTATTACAATTATTGAAAGCTCCTGAAGCGCCTGAAAGGATGCACTTATCCGATGAAGAAGCAAACAGCGAGTAGACAAAAGTCAAAGGCCTTTTTCAAGGCCGCCTATTTAAAAGTGTCTTAAACGTAAAAAAACTTTTTTATTTAAAGACTATATGTATATGTACACATATAAATACAACATTATACTTAGTAATATAATTATGTGTTTTTATCGTATAAGTCTACAAACATATACCTACCTACATTTAAATTAAAAATTTCATATAAAAAATCTAAGTGGCTCGTAATATAATTATTCCGAACACTGTTCGCCGGGGAGGTCTGTAGTAGGTACATAATACAGGAAGGTGGGTAATAACACATGTAATTAGTTTCAGACCTATGTTATATATATGTACTGGTCACACTTTATAGTTTGCTTTTACTATGATGAACGCCGTACTTAATATTGGTATTTTTACTTACCTACTAGGTGGTAATTATGACGTGTTATAAATATAACACGTCATAATTACAATAAAATCCATCCAGTATTACAGAACCTAGTAGGTAAGTAAAAATTCGGGAGTGCTGTTAATAGCGGTTACGGACCAAGATTATTTGTTCCCGCTTCACCGTACGACAATGCATACTACGATTGTCGCCGATAGTTCGAACGCACACAGACACGATGCGCTCCGATAGTTACCTAAACTAGTAGCGCGTCGAAATTGATAGGGACTCTTAAAATTCCAAACTTCGACGGTACGTATTTTAAGTGGTTGGAGTTTAAGGAAACATTTGTTTCGCTAGTTCACAATAATGATAAGATCGAAAGTATTCATAAAAATATCACTATTTACAATCATATCTTAACGGAGAAGCCACTCGGGTGATCGCTAATTTGGAAGTTTCTCATAGTAATTATTCCGAAGCATGGAAACTTTTATGCGAACGTTACGACAATAAGCGTCAATTGATAAATAACCATCTTAAGTCTTTGTTCAACATTAGTTCTGTTCAAGAAAATGACAAGTCTCTAAGATATGTTATTGACCACGTCACTATAAACTTACGCGCAATTAATTCACTTGGGCTGCCTACTGACAAATGGGATGTTTATTTATTGTTTATGTTTGTTTTTGTTGTTTTTAGCGAAGGTATGTCACTCAAACTATTTCTATGTTCTTCCCATTTGAAAAAAACAAAAAAAAAAATACTTATTACTAAATTACTTATTTATATTATTGCAGGTAAATTAAATAATAGTACATATTTCAAGTGGGAAGAACATAGAAATAGTTTGAGTGACATACCTTCGCTTAATGATTTCTTCAGTTTTCTTAAATGTCGCGCTGATGTATTGGAGACCGTTTATCGCCATAAACATGATCATCAAGACAACAAACATGATAACCAAGACAACAAACAAAAACAATTCTCTGGTAATCAAAATAAACATAATAGTTACAAATCTTTAGTGGCTGTACCAAAAGAAGGCGACAGTTCTACTTCTAAAATACCGGAATGTTTGTTCTGTAAGAATAGTTATCGCATGTATGAGTGTCCGTCTTTTAAGTCGAGCTCAATATTATATAACCTATCCTAGGTTAGCGTTTGTTGCTTCTAACAAATTATGTGAAAATTGTTTGAGATCTGGTCACATAGCTAAACGTTGTCGTCTTTCAGCTACATGTCGTCATTGCAAATTACGACATAATTCTCTTCTTCATAAATCAGAAGAAACTGAAAATTCCAATTCAGTTAATTCCGTCACTATGTCCTCAATGTGCTCCTCTGAAGTACTTTTGTGTACGGCTCGAGTGAAGGTTACCAACCCAGCCACCAACGAGACTATGATAGTGCGAGCTTTGCTCGACAGCGGGAGTCAGTCGACAATTATCACACAGGCCGTAAAGTGCCATCTAAACCTGATTCCTCAGCCATCAGACACTACCATAGTAGGTATTGGTAACACTAAGTTAAATATTAACACAGAACGCTGTATTCTACGCATTCATTCTGAAACAAGTTCTTTTAATGTGACAGTTTCATGTTTAGTTTTGCCTCAAATTACCGGCAACTTACCTAAATCATATTTTGATTTACAAAAATTAAATATTCATGGATTTCAGTTAGCAGATCCCACTTTAAATGAACCATCCCCAGTAGATATTTTGATTGGTGCTGACTTATTCTGGGACATCATAAGGGCCCAGCAGCATTCGTTAGGACATGGTTATCCTAAGCTTCAGGCGTCAAAGTTAGGATGGCTCGTTACGGGATCATTGCCTTGTTTTAATAAAAATAAAGTTAACTCAGTCATGTGCAATTTCGTCTCAAATGATGACACTTCTAGTAACATACATGACGAGTTGTCCAGATTCTGGGAACTTGAAAGTTTTCCTCAAACAAAGCCCCCGAGTAGAGAAGAAAAATTGTGTGAGCAACATTATCTCACCAACACTACTCGCACTAGTAACGGTCAATTTTGTGTAGGGTTGCCACTTCGTGATAGCATAGATTGTTTAGGTAATTCCTATAATGTAGCCAAAAAGAGGTTTTTTAATTTAGAGGCTCGTTTCCGAAAACAACCAGAATTGAAACAACAGTACTGTCAATTTATAAACGAATACGAAGTATTAGGTCACTTATCTGAATCTCCGGGGCCTAGGCCGTTAAATGCCTATTTCTTGCCCCACCACCCAGTGATACGGGAACAAAGCGAGTCGACTAAGTTACGCGTTGTGTTTGACGCCTCGGCTCGTACTTCTTCTGGTGTTTCTGTTAACGACCTGCAAATGGTGGGACCAGTAGTGCAAGAACCATTGTTTAATATATTAGTTCGTTTTAGACAGCATAAGTATGTTTTAACAGGAGACATAGAGAAAATGTTTCGCTCAGTGCTTCTCAAAGAACCTCATCGCAATCTTCAACTGATACTGTGGCGTGATAGTGAAGATAAGCCTTTAAGAACGCTTCGTTTAAATACGGTTACTTACGGGTTCGCTAGTGCTTCTTTTCTCACTACTCGTTCTCTTTGGCAGATAGGTGAAGAGTGTTCAGATTCTGATCTGAACACTCTTCACCTATTCACTCTTCACCTATAGTTTTAATCTTCTGAGATTAAAACTATAATACAAAATGATCTATATTGTGATGATCTACTTACCGGTGCAAGCAGTGCTGATGAGTTACGTCATATCCGTCTTTCAGTCTCTTCTGAGTTAGCAAAGGGATGTTTTCATCTGCGTAAATATCGTTCAAACTTACCTGAGTTACTCGCAGACTCCGTTAACCTGGAAAGTGGTAATCTCATGATTAGTAATGCGACTAGTACTCTAGGTATAGGTTGGACGCCGTCTTCAGATGAACTTCACTTTCAGCATGATGTTTTGGCTTCTGAAAGTGTCACGAAGAGAACTATACTCTCATCAACATTTAAAATATTTGATCCTCTTGGTCTTCTGTCTATTTTTACAATTAAACCTAAAATTATACTACAAGAATTATGGAGTCACAAAATTGATTGGGATGAACCTGTTCCTCCAGAAATAAGGTCTTCCTGGTTAAAGTTTTCTAGTAAATCTTCATGTTTGTCTTCTTTAAGGATACCTAGATACATTTTAATTGAAAATAATTCCTCTGTACAAGTACATTGTTTTTGTGATGCTTCGCAGCGTGCCTACGGCAGCTGTATATATTTGAGGTCTGTTTCTACTAGCGGCGCTATTCAAGTTAGCCTGGTATGTGCAAAATCACGGGTTGCACCTATTAAACCCACGACAATACCAAGGCTCGAACTCTGCGCTGCCCTATTAGGAGCTCAACTAACTGCTACAGTTTTAGCCGCATTACGTTGCTCTATTGAACGTCAGGTGTATTGGACAGACTCTAAAGTAGTATTAGGTTGGCTCAACTCTAATAACACAAAAACTTTTGTTGCCCACAGAGTAGCTGCTATAAATGAGCTGTCAAATCCCACAGACTGGCGTTATGTTCCCACTTCTATCAACCCGGCTGATTTAGTGTCACGTGGTATCGATCCAGACCAGGTAGATTTCTCTATATGGTGGAATGGTCCATCGTTTCTTTTAGAATCCGAGGATTCCTGGCCCGCCTATACTGCGGACGCTATAGAACTGCCAGAGCTTAAGACCCACCACACTTTAGTGGGGGAGAAGGCATCTTCCATGTCCGATTTGTCTGTGGATTTAGCAAAATATTCTAATTTCACTACTCTTCTTCGGGTTCTAGCTAGAGTTTTAAGGTTCGCCAACAATTGTAGGTCACACAAAATATCGGATAGATCACGAGGTCCAATTCAAGCTTCCGAGTTAGAAAACGCTCAAAACGTTTCTATAAAGTTAGCCCAGAAAGATTCCTTTCCTATAGAATTAGGACAACTACAAAAGGGTAAATCTTTAAATTCTAAAGCCGCTCTTTCGTCTCTTAATCCATTTTTAGACGAAAATGGGATTTTTAGAGTCGGAGGGCGCATCGATTCATCTACTTACCATTATGACAAACGTCATCCCATCTTGTTGCATGCTAGTCATTATTTAACAAAGTTAATATTCAAACAGGAGCATCTACGCCTGTTGCACGCCGGTCCTCAGCATCTCCTAGCATCTATAAGGGAACACTATTGGCCTGTAGGAGGCAGGGCTCTAGCTAGACGTGCAGCGCGCGAGTGCGTTACCTGTCGACGTTTCAATGCTCGTACTATGGATAATATTATGGGAAACTTACCTGCAGATCGCGTAGAAGCTGACTTTCCTTTCTCCACAATAGGTACCGACTTTGCCGGTCCATTTCTTATTACGGACCGCAAGGGACGACGCTGTAAAATCACCAAAAGCTATCTGTGTATTTTTATTTGCTTTCGGTACAAATGCGTTCATTTAGAGTTAGTCAGTGACTTGACGATGGATGCATTTGTGCTGACACTAAAAAGATTTATAGCCCGCAGAGGTAAACCAAAAGTCATCTACTGCGACAATGGTAGAAATTTTGTTGCAGCGGCAAAAGAAATAAATTCGTTCCTTAAGTCCAATAGCGACTCTATTATTGACTCTGCATCTCGCGAAGGCATTGAATTCCGCTTCTCGCCAGCATACGCTCCTCACTTTGGAGGTCTTTGGGAAGCCGGGGTCAAGTCCGCGAAATTTCACTTATACAGAGTACTTAAAAATATTCACTTGACGTTCGAGGAGCTGAGTTCGTTGTTTGCTCAGATCGAGGCGATACTTAATAGCCGACCTTTATGTCCGTTAAGTCCTTCACCTCAAGACCTATCTCCACTCACCCCGGGCCACTTTATAATTGGTAGGCCGCTGACGTCTTTACCATCGCCGTACCTGCTGGACTATAGCACAAACCGTCTTGATCGTTTTCAGCGATTGGAACAAGCTCGTCAACACTTTTGGAAGCGGTGGTCGACAGAGTACGTCACGGAGCTCCAGCAGCGCACAAAGTGGAAGATGCGGTGCCAAGAATTAAAGATAGACGACCTAGTCCTAATCAAAGATGATAGGACTCCTCCATTATGCTGGCGCCTTGGAAGAGTCTCGAAGCTGTTTCCTGGCACTGATGGTGTGCCACGAGTCGCCGACATATCTACCTCACAAGGCACCATACGGAGAGCCATCAACAGATTGTGTCTGCTGCCTTCACCAGTTAACAACACGGACAACTGATCTTGAAAGCTTCATCTATAACTTTCAAGGCCCCCGAGGATGTCTACGACACATTCGCTCAAGCATTCATTCAAGTTAACTTTCATTCACGCATTCCATTCCTACATTTCGTTCAATCATCATCTTGCAAAATTCTCCGTTCCTTACGTATAAAAATTATAAAAACTTGTAAAAGAATTAAGTAAACCTATTTTTCATCAAGAAATATTTGTTTAATTTATAATAAACAATGATATTTGCGTAACTTAAACCGTTAACGCAGCGCACGCAAAGGAAGCTCTAAAAAAAGAATATTTTTCCCGTTTTTGCAACATTTTTCATTTACGCTCCGCTCCTATTAAATGTAGCGTGATGTTATATAGCCAATAATATTTCTCGATGAATGGACTATCCAACACAAAAATAATTTTTCAATTACAACCAGTAGTTCCTAAGATTAGCGCGTTCAAACAAACAAACAAACTCTTCAGCTTTATAATATTAGTATAGTTATGAAGGTAATATTGTAACATAATAAAACAAAGAAATTAAGAATTTTCATATATTAAAACACAAATGAAAAATCAACATTAACAATATACAACAAAATCTTAACTTAGAAGATTCCTTTGCTGCCACAACCAGGGCCGCCGAGACCATTGAATCCCATACCGGGAGCACCAAGACTCAGACCAGGGGCGCCCAGACCGACGAGACCAGGACCGGCCAGACCAGGGCCGTAACCAACTCTGCCAGGAGCAATACCAGCAGCAGGAGCAATAGAACCAACACCTTCACCCACGATACGAACAGCGCCATTCCCGCAGCCGTAGTTAATACCACCAGCTCCAGCTGAAGGTAAAGCTCCCTCCACAGCCACAGCACTCAAGAACGGTAGCTCTCCGTTCACAGCGAGAGCTCCTTCAATAGCGTTATCAGAGACCACAGTTATGCCGGTGGGGGCAATGGGAGAGATGCTGGTGACAGCGAAGCCACCGCCGCTTGAAGGAACGAAGGAGTTAGCTGCCATTCCGTAGCTGTTGCAGCTTCCAGGGTAGCCTAAGGGTCCTGTTGCCAATCCTCGTCCGGCTAGGTTGGAGCCATAAGCGAGCGCGTTGCCAGCTAAAGCAAGTTCTTCAGCTGCTAAGGCAGTGCCAGCGATGCTGTTACAAGCACCGATGGCTTGACCTGAGATAGTCTGAAAATGAAAAGAGGTTGAACAATATTTTTTTTTCTTGTGATCTTCGTTTAATGATGATGATGAAACTACTGTATGAGACTATGTTTAACAGTAGGACAAAAAATCTAACAAAATTTTGACTGAAACTAAGAAAAAATACTCAAATGAAAATGTCGTCATGAAAGTTTTGAGTATAAATGTGGATGGCTATACAAGTAGGGGTAGATCAAAGAAATTATGGAAAAACTGTGTGTAAAATGATTTGACTAGAAAGGGAGTGACTACCAAGATGGCGACTAATAATAGAGAAGTATGGAAGCAAGAGACATGTTGCGCCAACCCTAAATAAATTCGCATAAGGGCAGGAGAATGATGATAATGATGAATTATGACTCACCTGGACCAATAAAGCAGAAGCGCAGAAGACAAAGAAAGCTTTGGCGGCCATTTTGTTTTTTGTTAACGTTTGAGGACGTATTGAGGACAAACAAGAGAATGATTTTGAATCAAATGCACCAACGTTTTATACTGACATATTACAATATATCTACGTAACCGATGGTAAAGAAATAAATGTATTGTGTTGTAAATACGTGCAATTACTAGAATATGGAATAACCTGTTTTGTTCGTAGATAACGCACCAGATTTTTACTTGAACTTGATGGAAAATCACGTTTTTGAGCTGATTATATCATTGGGTACGAAATTACATAACATGCGTAGGATCGTTGAGCTGCCTATGATAGGGTTGAGTCGTATGACTGTGTGACCAAAAAACCAAAAAAAAAAAGGTGTTGTATCTAGTGGGCAGTTGCCCACCTTTTTTTGGTTTTTTGGATTTGTTGTTTTTAATTCATGATGAACGATTTACCTGAAGTCGTAAAAATGAACATGTACCGTCAGTGCAGCGACCTACAATTTCCTGTTCGGTCATTTTATATGCAGAACGTAGGCAGATATTTTTTTAGTCAACGAATCATAACAAACGTTATGCAACTAAACAACCTTGCTGACACACCCGTTGCTGCAGGTTGCGAGCAAAACCGCTTATGTGCACTTTTTTGCTGATGATACATAAGTTTCGGTATTGCAAAGTACTGCATTCTTTACATTCTGCAAAGCAGGCTAAATTATCGTGCTATTCACGTATTATTAATCGATGTTTGCTCATTAATACCAAATGAGTTGATCCGACAGAGTACAGAATACTCGACCAAGCCCCCAGAATAAGCAAGCCGAGGTGGCAATGGGTCGGCCATATTACCCGTAGAACCGGTGACCGACACGGTAAACATACTTTTGAGTCTAGGCTGCAACTCAGCAATTCTAGCGTAGGACGCCATCAGTCGAGGATGGGCGATCCATACCAGTTTCATCATTTTATAATTCCAGCCGAAAGACGACCACTGCTGGACATAGGCCTCCCCCAATTGGGAGGGTTTGCCATAATCGCCACGCTTGGCAGGCGGGTTGGCGATCGCAGCATGGTGTTAAAAATGTACAGAGAACGCTGCTGCCCATTCTCTAGTAAATCCCTTCGTCGCCTTTTACGACACCCACGGTAGGAAATGGAGTGGTGCTAATCTTTACGTCCGGCGCCACACGGCTAACACCGGCCGCATGGCACAGCGTACCAGTTTACAGCTTACCATTGGCATTGTGACAGAAAACGACTTTGTAACTTCATAGGTAGGTACATAAAAGGCCTACTAAAATAAACTTAATTAAATACGGTCAAAGCTCCAGAACTGCCTCAATCAGATTTTACATCATATTGTGTTTTGCACCTCAGCAGCAGAAGTCCGGTGTCAAGACTTTTGCCCGGTTTTTTCCAACTTTTTTTTTTTGGGTTGGGATATTATCAAATAACTTTTCCCGCTCTGGGCGGAGCGGGAGGGCATCGCAGACTTTTACTGACTAAAACCCACCCGTATTTCTTCAATTGCCTGTGTGCCAGGGCCACGGTATCTCTTTCGGACAAACCCGCAACCCTGGCAGGCATCGGTCTTGGCGGATCCCGTCAGTGCGTGCTGACATCTCTTTGAGGTGCGCGTGGAACACAACGCGTCATCGACCCGCGCCTGGTCCTTACTAGACGGTGAGCTGCCCATTACTCGCCGTCCGCAAGCCCGCGCCTACGGTGCCCAGGAATCGGCTATATATAGCCGCCACCCAGGGCGTCTCCTGCGGCGACTAGAGGCGTGAGGGCGCACAGACTGTCTCTCCCTCATGCGTTCCGCCTCCTCCTTCGCAAGCATTACTGCTTCGCAGAAGGAGGTGACTGCCTCCCATGCACCCTCGCTCCGGACCATGGCCTGGACCAGGCCCGGACGTCAGAGATCGCCGCCAACGATCGCCTCCGTGAGGACACGGCGGTGCTCTGCCCAAGTCAGGCAGACCTCCACCGTAGGTTTTTGCCACCTAACACTAATATGACTGCAGGTCTCGCGTGTTGTATATCACCAAAACTGCCCCCCCCCCCTCTAGAGATTCTAAAAACGTTGCCAAATGTAAAGCAAGCAACTAAACTCCTAAGTCTTTGACTTGACTTGCTTGATCGATCATTCCCGTACTTCGAAACTCGAATGAATTCACCAATTCCATGGAAACTAGTTCCACCTAAATAGTAACATAGTAGTCCTGAGGAGTCCTGAAATCACTTCCTGAATACTTATGAAGACTTACTAGTCTTGTTATTCCTCCGTCAAAAACCCGTGTTCCTTCAAGAGTAATGCCTCGCAGTGAGTATTGAAGATATCCTGAACTATTGGTACAGGACGTCAGCGCCGTTTTAACTGGGATAGCCTTACAACCTTCCTGCTCTTCGCGTCCAGCGATCACGCCCGTCCGATACATCTGTTGCTCTCGACTTTACCTACAATTCATACTTTTCTCATTCTCCATATCAACTTGCCATCCTGGGCCATCGGCTGGCGACGCCCTTGTAATCAGCCTATAATCTTCACACTGCTAGGACTCAGACCTCCTCTTGGTGAGAGGAACCAGTTCCTCTCACCAAGAGGGGGCCTGAGGCACTGGGTCCGCGTGGTGGATTATGGCCCACGCCATAATCCACCACGCGGACCCAGTGCGGGTTGGTAGATGTCACATGCCTTCGAATGTTTGGTTCTAGGACATCCCGCTTTCCAAACGATATTTTTCTTCGCCGTTTTCATAATCATCAATCAATCGACTCAGCCTAGCGCAGTCCACTGCTGAACATAGGCCTCTCCCATGCTGCGCCACAACACCCTATCTTCCACCTTCCGCATCCAGTCTATCCCAGCCACCTTTTTGAGGTCGTCGGTCCATCTAGTTAGGGGGCGTCCCACACTACGCTTGCCGATACGCGGTCTCCACTCCAGGACTCGTCTGCTCCACCGGCCATCGGTCCTTCGACAAATATGGCCAGCCCACTGCCACTTCAGCTTGCTTACTCTGCAAGCTAAGTCGGTAACTCCGGTTCTCTTCCGCATAATTTCATTCCTGAAATTATCCTTCAAAGAAACTCCGAGCATAGCCACCATAGCGCGCTGAGCGACTTTAAATTTGTGGACCAGCCCGACTGTCAGTATCCACGTTTCGGCACCGTATGTCATAACGGGCTGGACGCACTGGTTGAAGACCTTAGTCTTCAAACATTGCGGAGTTTTCATAATCATAATCATTTATTTATTTGTTAACATAAGTGTTTATAAATACAGATCGTACCTTAGATAAAATAGAGCGATATGTTATGCCAGGAGGCGTACAAATAGAGTGTTCAATAAAAAATAGGTAGGTACAATTAATGTCAGTTATTTTAAATGACACTTACTCGTACAGTAGGTATATTAACTCCATTCTAAATTAAATTATCATCTAAGTATTCGTCACCAGTATAGTAAAATTTATCAACAAGTAATAATTTCATTTTTTTCTTGAAATATATAAAAAATTTTTTGGCGTCTCGAATTTTATCTTAAATCCCACGTATTTACGATAAAATTCAAGACGCCAAAAAAATTCCCAGAACACTCTTTTTTATTAATGCAGTTTTACATTTACGATTACATATACACGTGTCAGGCTATTCCCATGTTTAAATTAAGTGTCACTCTGATGTGTACTTTTACGTCAAATAAAAATATTATTATTATTAAATATTATTATTATAAGGAATTTTTGTATTGACTACGAATTGGAACATCTCGTACATTTGATACTTTTTCAAAAAGGTTTAAATTTGTTTTCACAAACTCAAACTCAAATCATTTATTTCAATTAAACCATTTACAGGCACTTTTGAATTTTCAAGGAGTCGGTTAGTAAGAAAAATGAAGCTACATTCCCATTCCAAGCGTAAGTACCTATGGAGAAGAACGGGCAAGAAACTCCATGGACACTCTTTTAAATTAAATTGTTACAAAAATATTAGTTACACATATAATGTTGAATTTATAACATAATGTGAGAACGATGTAAACATAAAAAATAAAAACGTACACGTTAAAAGCGTCCAGAGTAGGTACACCAAATAGAAACAAAAAATAAATAAAACAATTAAAATAAGCCATGGCAGCTAATAGATGACCAGTCCCAACTGACGGCGCCCGTTCACGAACATAACGCATGGATTAGCACCATTCAGCTCAACCATTTTGAAGGGAGCTAAATAATCCAACACACGCGCCACCATCAGCGAGACATCTAAGTGAGCATGACATACTCTCAGCCGCCAGGGCACATTCAAGTCAATGAAAGACATATTACCCGGTCAATGGTAGCTCTATAGTCCATAGTACTCACACCTGTGCACGAAAATACTAGTTTCTATTACACACATAAAAAAAAGTTTGTGATCACTAGAATATTAAGCGGATGTAATTTATAAATTGAGCTTTATCAAGAAAAATTCTTTGTTGTGTATTTTCTTTAAATAGAAATACCCTGATTGAAATTAAAAAATAAAACAATTTATTATCTTTCATAAAACAAAACTGAGTGATTAATCATAATATTAATGTAACAGAAATTTGATAGAAAGAAAAAAGACTGTTTAACCAAACTTAAACAACAATTTATTAATAAAAGATTTAAATTCAATATAATATAACTCCTCCCTGGCTCGAACACATGCGGTGTTCTCCTGGGCATGCTGAGAATCAAGTTATCTAGCATTTCTTGGGGTAACCTGTCCCATTCTCAGGCTGTCTGGGGACGTGGCTGACGGTTCCAAACAGCTCGCTTAAGAGCATCCCACGCTTGCTCTATTGGGTTTAAGTCAGGCGAGCCGGCAGGCCAGTCTAGTTTTCTAGTCTAAGAAGAAGAGATTATAATATAATCTACCCTTAATCTAGATTTTTCAAAGTGATCGCAAACTTTTTTTGATGTGTGTATGTATAACGCCGGCAAAGTAGGTATTTTTAAGGATTTAAAGTGAGGTGCACAGCTATCATCTGTGAGAGTAGTAGTGATGAAATTTACACAGAGTAAAGTGTCTGGGCCGTTACCCCTGGGACAGCACAGCTAAAACACGATATTGTGCTTGATAATATCTGCTTTATTTTACGTGTACGGACTACGGTATATGAACAAAGCTTATATTCAGTTATCGACATTACAGGTAGCTTTTTTTGAATTCTTTAGGCGCGTTGAGTACTTTTTAGGTGAACAAAAATCATGGAACTCGCGTCATCGTCACCGAACGCTTTCCATGAGCTAAATGTACACTGTGTATATTTGTACTTTTTGGGTGAAGAAAAATCATGGAACTCGCGTCATAGTCACCGAACGCTTTCAAGTTACTTAGTTTTCACTTCTATCGGCAGTAACTCATAACACAATACCAAAGTTTCTATAACAATTAAATCATGATTCGAAAGTTATGTGGCGCCATCTATTATCATAAGAATGTTGTTGTTGTTTTCCTCGAGAACAGTACACACAGACACAGACACGTGGTGCCATCTACAATCATAATTAAGAATGTTATTGCTATTTTCTTTGGGAACAGTACTTTTTTTCGTGTTGAAAGGTATCCTATGTCCATTTCTGTATACCTCACAACGGTCATGCAAAATTTCAGGATGATCGGTTCAGTGGTTTAGGCGTGAAAAGTTAACAAACAAACTTACTTTCGTATTTATAATATTACTAGATTTTGCCCGCGGCTCCGCCCGCGTGGATGTCGGTTATCGCGTAAAAAAGTAGCCTATGTCCTTCTCCATATCTCAGGCTATATCTCTGCCAAATTTCATGACGATCGGTTCAGCGGTTTAGGCGTGAAAACGTAACATACAGACAGACAGACAGACAGATATACAGACAGAGTTACTTTCACATTTATAATATCACTAGCTTTTGCCTGCGGCTCCGCCCGCGTGGATGTCGGTTATCGCGTAAAAAAGTAGCCTATGTCCTTCTCCATATCCCAGACTATATCTCTGCAAAATTTCATGACGATCGGTTCAGCGGTTTAGGCGTGAAAACGTAACATACAGACAGACAGACAGATAGACAGACAGAGTTACTTTCACATTTATAATATTAGTATGGATAGTATGGATTATAGTTAGGATATAGAACAGCAATAAAGCTTACCTTCTATAACAACCACCCTAACAACGAACAAACAAACACGAACAACGAATATAGGGCTAACCAACACCCTATTCAAGGCCATTCTTGGCTTTAAGCCACAAACATTATTTTGACGGGTTACATCTTACAGGGTAGGTAAATGGGAAATCATAAAAGTATTTAGTTATCATTAATTTATTTAAAAAATAATATGTTATACTTCACAACGCATAAATAAAATAATGTATAAATTCTTAAATAAATAAACACTTAAAACCTAATACCCATAAGGCTTATTGCCAAATGCTGGCGTTTGGCCATAAGATGGTGCATTAGATCCACAAGCACTACAACCACCAGTAATAGTGACAATACCGCCACAAGGCAAGTTGCCATTGAACGCCACTTTGCCAGTTAATGGCACATTACCAGTTACAGAAGTCATGCCAGAGACTGGCAACTCGCCATTGACTGCAACTTCACCGTTGCCAGCTCCGCCGTATGATGAATTTGGGATGCCAGCACCGCCATTGAATTGGTTTGGGATGCCAGCACCGCCATATACTTTATTTGGTATGCCAGCACCGGCAAAAGCTTGATTTGGAATTCCAGCAAATGCTTGACCATTAGGCATCATTTGGCCATATGTGCCAAGTGCTTGATTAGGTCCCATTGGACCTATTCCAGGTCCATTCATGACCCCGCCAAGTTGTGCTTGTCCTTGTAATGGGCTGCCAAATCCATTATTTGGTGCGTATTGGAGTCCATTGTTCACCATTGTGGGCCCGTTGACGCGTTGACTGATCGCATACTGAAAGAAACCAGAAGAAAAAATTAAATATTTAAATTAATCAACATTTTTTATTTTTTTTTAAGACTAACAAACGAATTGTTAGTCTTTTAATTAAGTACCTAGTGTAAATAGGTAGTTGCGTCATATATTTTATCAAAAAAAAATCATATATTAAGTTACTAATAAAATGCCCTGGTTATTATTTTTCGTAACACTGAATATAGGAGGTGAGGAAGAATGCGAAATGGAACAAGACACCATCAGAAGCGATGGTTGATAGTTACTGAAGGAAAGCAGAGAATACCTGGTAGGTATTCAACTCATATTGAATAAAAAAAGAAACCAACCTGAATCAAGCAAATCTGAATACAAAAGATGACAATAGAAGAAGACATGATGTTAATCTTAAACAGGAGAATCTCTAATGACCACTGAGCAATCTTAAAATCCTTTTTATATTCAATTTTATGGATTTTGTAATACTTACATTAATAATAATTTGTTAAATCACGTAAGTAATCAATGGTTTTCTTCGAACTATCGATATAGATCTTGATAAAGATATATTGATTGATAACGGAACAACATCTGTTGATTTGTGAAAGAAATGATGATATTATCTTGAGTTTCTCTAAGTTTACTAGTGGTTGAATAGATGGCGGCACGTACCACGTATTAATTAAGGGAGGCACACTTTGTAATAGGGAATCATGTGACTTTTAAACACACTTGTTTGTAAAGTGACTCTTATGGCAACGCGTTTAGGTTCATTATAATAAGCCACCCTACACCACTGCCCTAGTGTTTTTTACTTAATATTACCGGCCTAGAATTTTTACTTTACATTACCACACTAGTGTTTATTACTTTACATTACCTCCCTAGTTTTCTTTCACTTTACACCTTAGTGTATTTTGTAGTGTAAATAATGTTATATGGACACGTTAATAATATCAACTATAATAGACCTTTCAACACTCAGGCCTCATTTACGGAGAAGGCGTCGCGCGTTATTTTAGGTGGCGCGGTCCGCACTAAATTCAAACATATGGCGTTGTATGAGAGCGTTCACGGAGAAGCGATATAACACGCATTTGCTTGAAATGCAGGCGGAGCCCGCGGATGGCAGTGCCGCGTCCCACGCGACGTTCATCGCAGCGGCGACCGCAGCGTTGCGGCCAGCAATTCCTGAAATTCTCCGTTCATGGTAAAACGCTGCAAAAGCCGCAGCGGGGCCCGGTGGACCTTGCGCCGCGTCACGCTCACGCCCCGCATCTTCATAAACAGCATCATACATTGCCATACGTTTCTGTTTGCGCGTGTGATGACGCGAACCGCTGCACGCGTCGCCTGTCTGTAAACTGAAAAAACGTTCGACGCGCCGCGACACACAACACCGCATGCGACGTGCCACGCCCCGCGGCTCCGTAAACGAGGCCTAAAGAGCCAATATTACCACCCTTGTGTTTTTTACTTTACATTTCTACACTAGTGTTTTTTTACTTTACATTACCACTCTATTTCATTTTAGTATTATAATTTTATAGTTGAAATAATCTTAATTGGATGGTCATGGAGGTCAGAAAGGCAGTTGTCCGTGTAAAATACTGATGGTTTAGCTTCATGCGGTTAGACTGAAAGCTGACCCCAATAGTTAGTTGGGAATGGCTACACCGATGAGATGCTTCAGAAAAGCCCCAATTGGTAACAGCCACATAAGATCATCTAAAACACCAGACACATTCCCCGGTGTGTGAGCAGCCTAAAGACAAAGCTTCAAAATGTCACTTTTGCCTGTAATTGCACTGACACCTAAGCCTTTTTTTTCTGCTTGGTTTGGTTGGTGGTAGGGCTTGTCGCAGTTGGAGGCCCTGTTAGTGAATGCGCCAGACTGTCATCTAACAGAATCAGATGGAGGGAGATCGTGAGGCGAGTTACGACAACACCTGCGATTGAACAAAGCTCATTGTGACCACGACCGCTCTGTCAAGAGCGAAGCGAAGAAGAAGGGCTTGTCAAAGTCCACCTTATTTATTTATTTTTGTCGCTGAGAAATTCATTACGCATGCCCGCTCGTTGGGGGATGAGACGGGGTATGTGGGACTCCCTGCCAAAATGGCGGTATACCCACTAAAACTCAGCGGTATTCCCTCATCGCCTTGATGGGAGGGTCATGGGAATCCGGCTCAGCCAATACGTACACAATCCTCCCGGCGCATGCCCGCCTAGCTGGCGGGCCCCGCATGCCCCTCAGCCTGGGGGCGATATGGGAATGACCGGGAACACCTGTCCATTCCCGTCCGACACTGGTGGAGGCCTGTGCAATACAGGCAAGGGTGCCCCCACACCCATTGCCTGCTGGCCTCCACCTGGGACCCCACGCCAGATGACCCGCCGACGCCGCTACGAAGTCCGGACAAAAGCCCTGACGAGCGGCCCCGCCTCGGGTTCCTCTTAGCTTCACTGTGAGCCTCCAAACCACGGCTACTGAGCCCCCCTGCCTCGACAATGCGGGAGCCCACCGGGGGGTTCTAAGTCCACCTGGCTAGCTAGTTTATATAAGTTTGTCGCCATAACAATAATGTTGAGTTTCGGCAGATAAAGGTAAGATAGCCAGTTCTTCTGTGATTGAGGATTCCGAGTGAAGCTCGCTTCCACCTTCAGCTTTATCATCACTTACCATCAAGTGATAAGAAGGCCAAGAACTTCCCCGTTGAGGATACACAAAAAATGTCATTCAAACTGGAATAAAGCAAAACTGTGTGGTAGTACTTTTTAAGACAAACAATGATATCAATCTGCCTGGCTTTTCTGAACAATTTTAGGATCGACTTCGGATGCAGCTGAATATCAGTATATTACACGGAGCGACTACCTATCTGACCTCTAAAACCCAGTTACTAGGTAATACGATACCACTTGGTAAGATTGGTTGTGACTTTCGGGCTTCTGACGACCCTTAACGACTGTCAAAGATCTACGAATAACAGCCGGCTTAGACAGATAGATAGATAGAATACTCTTTATTATGTATACCATAAAAACTACAGATATAAAATATGTAGAACTGTTTACATAGGGTGTCACAATGGGCGGTCTTATCGGTAAAAGCGATCTTTTACAGACGACCTTTGGATGGATCAAAAAGTAGAAGGAGAGACAATACTGCACGTAGTCAGTGGTGTACCTACTATTTTTACATATACAAAAAATACATACATACACAAAGCATATAGATACTTTTCCATATAAATATATATATATACTGGGGTGTCCCAGAAGTAAGAGACAAAATTATCATAACAAATTATTTAATATAAAATAATCTGATAACATAAGTTTTTGGGATGCAAATGAAAGTAAAGCACCTTCCTAAAAACTAATTTATTGTTAATATCTATATCTTGCTCTAGCGATTCCTTTGTGTCCAATTTTTCTCAAATTAATAGCAGCACGCTTCATGACCGCTTTTCCAGATGTAGCTGCTACTCTTTTGGCCAATCTGTCTATCGGTTTTTGGAAGATGTCAACGTTTGTAGTATATCTGTGTATTTTTTATACTCTTTTTTACACAGGGCTCAAAACATTTCAATACCTCGAGCTTGAGGTACATTCGGGGCATTATTTTGTCTAGTTATGAACTCAACACCTGCACCTGGGCACGTATGTTGAAATTTGTCTCTTTACTTCTGGGACACCCTATATACACATACAATAATAAACATAATACAAGAGCAAGGAACTTTAAGTAATGATTATATTTAAGGAGAGCGTATCTTGCTTTCCAAGGCTCTGAGGGGTCTCGATATATAATGGATGGTCACGCATTTACGAACCGACCACGGCAAGCATAGTTAAACCTTCTATTAACCCGTGCGGGTATCATCACTTAGCCACGAAGCCCTCTCAGGATGCTCACTTAGGTAATACACTTTTTTTCTTTCTACCAGGTATTACACAAAAGTGGATGATACGGCAAAAACAGTATATCACGTAAATACGTAAGTCCTTATCGACAATGTAATATATCATCTTACAAAATAACATGACTAAATACTAATGTAACTAATCAGTATAAATTCTTCGATTTTGGAAACGGAAATCATTCACAAGTTTGTATCCTACTGACAAACATACTAATCCAAAATGGCCGCCAAGTCTATCCTTGCCCTATGCGCTTCAGCCTGCTTTGTTAAGGTGAGTTAAAATAACAAGAATAACAAGCTGATAAGTATCCTTTCCGAAAATCGTCTAACTTACTAAAATCATATTTCATATTATGTAATCTTTGTCTAAATTTTAACTTGATTAATGCTCATTATCATTCAATTAATTAGTACTCGTACTGCTACTAAATTCCTAGCGAATAAACTTTTTTTTCTTCTTCTCTTTATATAATTATGTCTACCTGTGGACAGCGTTGTGGGTTATTATATTATTATTAAACTGTGTGCTTCCTTTCAATAAAAATAAAATAAAGCAAGAAATCGTAACGTTTGCACCACTAGCATTTAAAGGTCGTCAAAAGTCCAATCAACCATCTTTGTATAACATAGACCACCATGGTCAGCAAAGAGTGCTATATCGTTTTAAGGATCTAAAAAATAAACTTCATTTATAAATATTAAGCCATCATCATTCTCTTGAGTACAGTACCTTCTTGCTAATCTCCTTTTTGAGCCTTCCCCAAAAATGGCACAGAAGAACATCTAACTTAATTCCTTTTCCATTTCACAGATCATCGCAGCCCAGCAATGCCTCGGCGCCGTTAACAACGTTGTCGGTACTGCTATAGCAGCTGAAAGTTTGGCACTAGCAGGCAACTCATTGGCATATGGAGGTGGCGGCATAGGTTTTGGAGCTCCCTTCGCCGGCCCAGCAATGGGATATGGTTACGCATCTAACGCTTTTACACCAACCAGCGGTGGTGGCTTTGCCGTCCAAAGCGTTTCCCCTATTTCCCCCACTGGTATCACCGTCATCTCTGAGAATGCCATCGAAGGTGCTGTAGCCGTCAACGGTAACTTGCCCTTCTTGGCAGCTATTGCCTTGGAAGGTGCTTTACCCAGTGCCGGTGCTGGTGGTATCAACTATGGTTGCGGCAACGGCGCTGTTGGTATCGTGAGCGAAGGCATCTCCCCTGCTGTTGGTCCTTCGGCGTACCCAGCTGGACTGGGCTACGCTAACGGTCTGGCCGGTGGTCTGGGCAATGGAATGGGTTACAATGGACGCCCTGGAATCGGTCTGGGTGGATGCGGGGCTGTTTATTAGAAGAGTGATTGTTATTTGTTGTGTATGTTTAAATAAAAGTTATATTTTGAGTACGTTAAATTGTATTTTGATTTAGATTATGGTTTACCTTATTTTGCGAAGCAACTAGGCGCTCTATTCAGCGGCATAAAGAATAGAAAGAAAAAACGTTTATTTGCGTTAAAATGACGCAAAGACAGAACACAAAAAAGAACACGTTGGGGGAAAATATGCGTCACATCCACGCAAAACGGTCAACGCTCAGCATAATGCTGCGACCCTATACGAAACAGAGCCCTAGCGCTGGTTTTCAGCCGGCGTTGACGTGTGCAGCGATGTACAATGAGATATAAATAAGGAATAAAAAACTTTTTTACTAAAAAAAAAACAACCAACTTCTACAATTGACGGAGAAATCGACGGGCTAACATAAAAAAAAAACTTAAACACCTTACTTTAGTTTGAACACCTTCATAGAGGTTGTTCTAGTAAAGCGTATAACGGTTGTTCATTTAATTTTTTTATTAAAATTAAATGAAAAAACATTTACATCAGGAGAAAAAAAAATAACTAATGGCATCACAAAAATATTTAAACATTAGCGGCTCTTTAACAAATTACGCTATGTTCACACGGCATTGAACTGGACGTTTTTTTTTTGCGGGATAAACGCTACTGATTAGTAGTGGCGCATACATTGAGTATTATAATAATAAAAATACCATTTATTTTAGCCATCAGGCCCATAGAAACATACCTTACCTAAACATACATATCTATAGGTACTTATAATATATAAAGCTGAAGAGTTTGTTTGTTTGTTTGTTTGAATGCGCTAATCTCAAGAACTACTGGTTGGACTTGAAAAATTATTTTTGTTTTGAATAGTCCATTTATTGAGGAATATTATAGGCTATATATCATCACGCTACAACTAAAAGGAGCGGAGCATAATTGAAAAATGTTGCAAAAACGGGAAAAATTATTCCTTTTTGAGAGCTTCCGTTGTGTGCGCTGCGTAAACGGTTTAAGTTACGCAAATATCATGTATGATGGCATTATTCCTCTTTAAATGTTCTAAAAAAAAGTCTGCAACAGCATACGTCTATCTTTTAAGATTGACTCACTATAACCTTTTTTATGGTAATCAAAATTGTTCGAAATTAATGCATTATTTGCGAAGGAGTTTTCATAAACATGGTATTAATCCTTGTCCAAATAAATACGTTATTCATCACAAGTATTTAATTTTGAGCAAAGTTGCCCTTACATCATTTAATTTCAATGAATATCTTAGGAGATATAACTGTTTTATAATAACTCCGCAGCAAAATAATGATCAACTCTGCGAGGTAGTCTATTCTAAAGCTGAAGAGTTAGTTTTTAGGGTTCCGTACCCAAAGGGTAAAATGGGACCCTATTACTAAAACTCCGCTGTCCGTCTGTCTATCTGTCTGTCTGTCCGTGTATCACCAGGCTGTATCTCATGAACCGTGATATTTAGACAGTTGAAATTTTCACAGATGATGTATTTCTGTTGCCGCTATAACAAAAAATACTAAAAAACTGAAAAAAAAAAATATATATTTAAGAGGAGCTTCCATACAACCGACATGATTTTTTTGCCGTTTTTTTGCTCCGCCCGCGTGGATGTCGGTTATCGCGTAAAAAAATAGCCTATGTCCTTCTCTATATCCCAGGTCGATCGGTTCAGCGGTTTAGGCGTGACAACGTAACATACAGACAGACAGACAGACAGACATACAGACAAAGCTACTTTCAATGCTAATTCTTTGGCCTAAAAATAGGCCAGCCGTCTGGTCACGTGAAGAGTCGACCAACCGCTTGGCGATGTCCCGATATACACGATGAGCACTCGGACCCCACGGACCTAATGTTTCAACCTCAAACGGCTCAAAAATATAACTCCCTATAAGGTTGTTATATTTGCGCCGCTTGAGATTTTCTGCACCTGCAGCAGCCGCCCCAGCACAACCCGCCGTGCTAGGAAGATGGGATGGCGCGAGGGTGTCGACACAGGTTGCATCCCACACCAAAGGCCTACCCAACTTCCAAGGCATTATGGTCATTCCGTCTGGCCTCTTCCCATCGTCACGTGCCAAGCCACTGGGTTCTAAAACAGCAGGCACCCCGGCGGTGACAAGAGCCCGACGGATAATGTCATTAATACTGGCGTGTCGTGCTAACCGACCAGCGCTCTTGCTGCAGGATAAGCCATGGTGTCCGAGGCGGTCGACTGCTTCACCGCACTGACAGCGATGTGGAGCCACGCAAGGAGCGCCCAGACGCAGACTTGTAGCGAGCCGGAAAGTGGTGTCACCCAGCATAGTGCCTATGTTGGGTGACGGTAGTGCCTGAAGCCAAAGGCCCGACTCCCATTTTCCCACAGCCAGCAGGCGCGCACGCTCAGCAGTATTGGTGGACGTATTAATGAAGTTATTCCGTACCAACCTGCAGAGCGGCTCATCCCACTGTCTCTGGGAAAACGGTTTTACGGGCTGTACCGTATTCGGACAAGCCACTTTCCAGGCGTTCACTGCATCAGTCAAACACGGCACTTCAGAGTCAACCTGAGAAGGGGCTAAAATTCTTGTGGTTAACTTTTCGGTGCTGTGGACCGAGGACAGGAACGCCAGTAAGCTTAAACTAGAAATTTTGCGGACGCCGAGCCCACCAAACCGAATGGGTAGTGTAGCTTGCAGCCAGGCACGGTCGTCCAATGCCACATTTAAAATAGATGTAAGAGTACTTCTAATAATTTGATTGAATTTGTCTAAAAGGTGTGGCTTCTTCCATAGAGAGGAAGAGCGGAGAAAATACATAAAATTTGGACCGAAACAGCAGTACCTGATTAGGGTGAATGCCGAATGTAAATTAATTTTAGAAAGTCTATCCGAAATATCATTAAAATGTTTAATTTTTTCGTTAACGAAAGGTGAAAAACTGTCTTCTAAAATTGGGGAACCTAGGAGGTGCAGTGAACTTTTTTCCAAAACTTTGATATCTGGGGCTATTGAATTGAATTTCTGTAAAATGGATTGGCTGTCGTTATTGTCACAAAGGTAGATTTCACATTTTGAATAGTTGAGATCAAGGCTGATGAGATGGAACTGCTGCTTTAGGAATTGGAGATCTTTGAGAACAGTGTCTACGTCACCGCCTAGAATTCCATCATCTAAATACCACACATTAAAATTTAAATTTAGTTGCTGTATGATGGGGTGGATAGCCAAACTGAAAATGACTGGCCCGAGAGGATCACCTTGTTAGCATCCGACTGCAGATTCCAAAACGTTTTCTCAATAAAGTAATTTGGATGGGTGCCTGTAGCATTGCCACAAAAAACCATAAACTTCCGGTAACTCCTTTTTTACTTCAGCCAACAAAAATTATTAATCAAAACTAAGATTTTGATTAATCTAAACAAGATATCGTCAATCAAGCTAAAAGTTACTTGATTGGAGTGCATTTTTTTCAGTGCATGTTTTCCCATACAGAAGGTATGGGAGAACATGTTTTTCAACTATAAATGTAAGTTGGTCGACTATTACTTTTATCTTCGTTATATATACTACTGCTGTAATTTTTTTCACATATCCAAATACAACCATTTAGCTGACAGGGGGGGGGACACTTGACTCTAACAAAAATTTGCACTTTAAAGTTTAATATTACGCAAACGGATCCCTGAATCGAAAAATTGGTTTTCACAAACCCGCAATATTTTTGAACGGCCTATCCAACGACACCCCATACCATGGGAAAGACGAGAAAAAAAAAATTACATCCCCACTTTACGTGTATGGGGAGATACGCTAAAAAAAAATATTCAAGATTTAATTTCACCACTTTCTCGGCGTGATTGATATGTATACCCATACCCAATTACAGCTTCCTATTACTAACAGTCTCTGAGCTAAGCCGCGGACAGACACACAGACGGACATGGTGAAACTATAAGGGTTCCTTGTTGACTACGGAACCCTTCCGCCTGATCATGACCTATGCGAGTCCAGTCTTTGCACACGCAAAACCCTATCTCATCCATAAGGTGCAGATCCTCCAAAACCGTTTTCTCCGTAAAATCACGGGAGCCCCCTGGTTCGTTCGGAACCAAATCCTTCATTTAGAACTTAAAATCCCTACGATAGCCCAATTCATGAAGCGCATTTCAAAGCGCTTCTTCGATTCCGCAGCCACTCATCGCAACATTCTAGTTGTGAAGGCCGCAAATTATACCACCTCTCACATCAGTAAGACCCGCCGTCCAAGGCATGCACTGACCGACCTAGACGACCCCACGACTCTCCTCCAGGAGAGCAGTAGTTAAACGAGTACAGTTCGAAAGAGAATACACAATACACGACCGTCATTCCGACCTCGCCGCCGAGGCCCTGTGCGAAATCCCCAACTAAATAGTCCTCCCCGACCCTTGCTCGTAAGCGAAGCGCCAGCCCACGCTATAGCTTTAAATCCCCCCGATAATAATCATAACCCTGATTTTATCCAGCCACCGTCGGTCCCTTGCCATCCTCCCTCCGACTCTGCCCTAAGCCGAGGTTCGTACCCCACAGGGGGTGTCCTTAGCGCGCAGTCGTTTAGTTTATAAGTTTTTACGCCCTGGCTGGAGGCATTAAGTTTCGTTAGGAGCTTAAGGCAACCACAGGAAAGTCCGGTTAAAGTGTCTCAACCTCTCAATGTTAACTCTGAGATTCCCTGGCAAAAAAAAAAAAACAAACCCTAAAAACGTGCGCTGTATTGCCGAACACAGCCTCAACAAACTTGCAGTAAAGAAAATATTACTATTGAGTGGGACCTCCTCCATCTGCCTAGTTTTTCCCAACTATCTTGGGGTCGACTACCCCTCTAACCAGATGCAGCTAAATAACTAAAAACCCCAGGTCAAGGTTACTGAAGTTAAAACTAATCATCTCGCTGGTATTACCCGAAGGGCTAGGTAAAGATGTACCTATAGTTAGGTACACCCACATTTTGCCAGTGTACCGGGCACAAACCCAGACTTCAGACTGCTACTCGATCGAGTCAGTTACAGAACTAAGGCCCCTCACCCACGGCGACTTTTTGTAGCGATGCTGTCGCGCATTTACGACAGCATCGCTACTAACGCGCGTTAGTCGCATTTGCAACGCAGTACAGAAGCGATGCCAACGCGCTACTAACGCGCTACAGTATCGCGACTGTATCGATGCAAACGCGTGACCGCGTCGGACGACATCGGGGAGAGAACGGAGGGAGGGTGGCGCGTGAGTGGAGAACCGAGTATCAGTGCAACTGCGGCAATTTTGTGCCGTTACTGAATCGGGTTTGCATCGCGACAGAAGCGCGACAGTATCGCGTTTGCATCGCGACTGAGAATCGTGGTGTGGGCGAGGGCAAACAGTTAGCGGCCGCATCGCAGCTGTATCGATGCGAACGAGCGACAGCATCGCTACTGCATCGCTACAAAAAGTCGCCGTGGGCGAGGGGCCTTAGCGGTGGAAAGTTCAAAACCCAAATCAAACGTGTACTTATCAAAAAAGCATATGATAAGATTAAATACTATTAGGCATATTCATGATACACTATAGAAATGAAGAGATCCGCAGGAGAACCAAGGTAACCGACGTAGCTCGAAGAATTGCCAAACTTAAGTGGCAATGGGCAGGACACATTGCGCGCAGAACAGATGGCCGTTGGGGCCGACAGGTTCTGGAGTGGCGACATGAAATGACCTTGTGAAAGCCGCAGGAATCCGCTGGATGCGGGAAGCACAGAACCGGTCGAGGTGGCGGTGCTTGGGGGAGGCCTATGTCCAGCTGTGGACGTCTTTCGGCTGAAATGATGATGATGATGAATAAGGCATAACTATGTAAATGTCTATTAACTGCTCCCAAATAAAGATGTTTAATATTATTTTTAATTATTTTTTACATAATTCTTTGACATTATATACCTACAAATCTAATTCCAAGTCTTTATTAGTGGCTTTTGTGGACATGATATTTATTCAGATTTTTTACTGTAGTCGTAATGACAATCATGTTATTTGGTTTAAATAGGATTTCATTTTTATATTATTATTTTTTAAATATTTTATATACATTATTTTCTATTTTGTAAATGTGAGAACGTTGTAGACTAGATTTGTTGACAATTTTCTATTTTGTTAAGTACCTGGTTCTTGTTGAAAGGCCTACACTGTCCTCCCATACCTATTAATACAGTTATTTGTAAATATTGTAAAAGCCAATTATTTTTAAAGCGTAACCGTGGAGTTTCTTGCTGGCTCTTCTTCATAGGAAAAAACCAATTGGATCCGTGCCCCTAGCTTCTGACGTTTCAGAAGTACCTACCCATGTAGGTTTATGTGAAATAAAATGTTTTTATTTTTATTTTACTGAGAAATTCCTGACGGAAAAACTCAATAACATTTCGCGCGACCTGGGACTCGAACCCAGGACCTCACGCTCAGCCGTAGCGCTTGCGATTACTAGACCAAAGAGGCAGTAAACTAGAGTAATTGGGCGCAATTTCATTTATTATTTATTTATTTATAATCATCTTACCTACACTATCATTACAGATCTATGATCCAATGCGACAGAGTGGACTTACTAACTAAATCCTAAATCTACACCTTATACCTAGTTAAAAAATATCTTAATCTACATAACTTATTACATATAGTGTATCTTTTGCGAATTCACTCAATTTGCACCACAATACATCAACCCTCCCGTGAACCTCATTCACCACGCGTATGGCTCTAGTGAGAGGAGTTCTCACCAGCAGGTTGGTCCTGGCTGCAGGTACAGTGAGCAGGGGCGGACGTTGCCGCCTCCACACGTACCGGTCGGGCACGTACAGCTGTAGGTGTCGCAGCACTCCCGGGTTATGCGCCACGCCACGTAGTAGTTTCACTACATACGCTACGAGTGAAAACTCCCGTCGTACTCTTAGAGTGTTATACCCTACCATACCTAGAACAAATAGTGTAGGGTACATCAATGGGTACAATGGATATACCCCATACAGCTTGTAATACAAGTGTCGCGTGAACTTATTTTGGATCATGACAAATATCACATGTCCTTGGACATCTACGTGTATCATCGGAAAGTTCTGTTACCTACTCAAAAAACGAATTAAAATATACAAACGGCGCAAATATAACAACCTTATTGGGAGCTTTATGTTTGAGTCGTTTGGGGTTGAAACACTAGGACCGAGTGCTCAACTGCTCATCGAGTATTTCGGGAGATCGCCGAGCAGTTGTTCGACTCTTCACGTGACCAGAGCACTAGCCTATTTTTAGGCCAAAGAATCAGTATTGCCATCTAACGTGGCAAAGCTGCCAGCCTTTTGGGCATTTTTCCCACAGACAGCGATGCGGACGAAATTTTGGATGTTCATGATCTCTTCCCTTTTTTTTTCCGGAAATTATATAAATATTTTAGTGTTAGATTGTATATATTTTTTAATGAATAATTGAATACCTATATCCCCACAAACGAATGGAAAGTTATACCAATCCAATATCTAATCACTGACAGTTATTATTACCTAAATTACTGCAATATGCTTAGTTCTTTGTATTCGTAACTTATCATAAAATGATGCAATACTTACGCGCTTACTTAGCACATAGATTACAATTGTATGAAATATTTTACTATAAAAACTTCAGAAACGATTCGAAAATATCATTCCACGATTCGTTACTCAGTACAGCACTACAACAAAAAACAAAAAAACAAAATGACCTGCAAAGCTGTGCTTTTGATTGCTTCTGCACTTTTCATCAAGGTAATAATAATTATGTAATTTGTTCTATTCATTAAAGACAAGTGACCGTATAGTCCAATGGATTGCGTGCCGTACATACATTATATCTACTTGATCAGGATCCAAACCCTTGATCTTTAAAACTTATAAATTATTATTTTTCAGACCATCTCAAGCCAAGCCATCGGTGCTTGTAACAGCATTGCCGGCTCTGCCTTAGCGGCTGAAGAGCTGGCTTTAGCCGGCAACGCGCTGGCTTACGGCTCCAATCTAGGAGGACGAGGCTTGGCATCAGGACCTTTAGGTTACCCAGGAAGCTACGGCCTGGCTGCTAACTCCTTCGTTCCTTCAAGCGGCGGCGGCTTCGCAGTCACCAGCGTCTCCCCCATCGCCCCCACTGGCATCACCGTGATCTCTGAAAACGCAATCGAAGGAGCTGTCGCTGTCAACGGAGAGCTGCCGTTCTTGAGTGCCGTGGCTGTGGAGGGAGCTTTACCTTCAGCTGGCGCTGGTGGTATTAACTACGGCTGCGGGAATGGCGCTGTTGGTATCGTGAGCGAAGGTGTTGGTGCTTCTGCTGGTATTGCTCCTGGCAGAGTTGGTTACGGCCCTGGACTGTCCGGTCCTGGTCTCACCGGTCTGGGTGCCCCTGGTCTGGGATACAGCGGTCGTGGTGGTGCCGGTTGTGGCTACAACGGAGTATATTAGTTTATTGAAGTTATTGTAATGTTGTTGATTTTTCATTTGAGTTTTAATTATATGGAAATTAATTATTGAATTGGATGTGTCTTATTAGTTTACCCATTACCATAAACAATCTAGAACCTATGCAGATACCGTTTTATATTGTACTCAACTTGAAGACGAAAACTTCTGAATATAGACACTTCCGATATTACTATCTAATGTCTTATTGTTTTTGTGTGCTACCCTCAGCCACGACCAAAAGTAGCACGATTACAAAGAGACATAACATCAATAAATAATTAATAAAATAATGAATATAATCAATAATTATTAATAATTTATTATTAATTTTTAATTTGTGATTATTAATAGATAAAAGACAGACATATAAAATTGATATAATTAACCATTGTGTTAAGGGGGGCATTAGAATATTTTTTTTCTTGTAAACGGGGCGGTACTCCATAAAACACACTAATCCTAACTTATCCATACTAATACTAATATTATAAATGTGAAAGTAACTCTGTCTGTCTGTCTGTCTATCTGTATGTTTTCACGCCTAAACCGCTGAACCAATCGTCACGAAATTTGACAGAGATATAGCCTGGGATATGGAGAAGGACAGGCTACTTTTTTACGTGATAACCGACATCCACGTGGGCGGAGCCGCGGTCAAAAGCTAGTAATAATATTACAAATACGAAAGTAAGTTTGTTTGTTTTCACGCCTGAAACACTGAACCGATCATCCTGAAATTTTGCATATACGTTGTCAGGTGTACTAACAGAAACGGACATAGGGTACTATTAATCCCGAAAAAAAGTACTGTTCCTTAGGAAAACAAAAATAACATTTTAATGATAATAGATGGCGCCATGTGTCTTTCGAATCATGTTTGAATTATATTATTATAGAAACTTTAGTAGCCTGTTAAGAGTTTTTTTAGCAAAGCTAGTAATATTACAAAGAGATTTTATGTAGGAGGTGATCTCACAAACTAATCATCTGATTTCAAAAAATCTTTCACAAAAACCTACAGTATTACCGAGCGCCATAGCATTATGCGCCAAATATATTAAGAGTCTATACTACCTCAGCGCTACCTCACTCTGTATCTCGCTCGCACACTATTGCTTACGGTCACGCGAGCAAGCGAGACAGGGCAGGGAAAAGACTCCAAGGCGCCGATAGTTTAGGTAATTTCGTTTTACGGTGAAAATAATGGTCATTTAAAAAAAGTAAATAACATAAGAACCTGCTTTATAGTTAGTTCAGTTAATATGCAAAGTTTCATTATCTAATTTGAAGTATTTTTTTTAATACCAGCGGTTTATTGTTCGGTTTGGAGGTAACATGGATTTTTTTTCTATAGAGAAAATTTTATGGAATCGTGTTTTCGGCTAACATAGTGCTTAACATTAATCCTCAACTTTACCATATATATTTATTTCAAAATTAATGCTGCAGTATTTTCGACATAACGGAGAATCATGCTAAGCCATTTGAGGTAGTATAGGCCCTTAAGGCGGTATGGGTAATTTTTTTATTCTCTATTAGTTTTAATTATTGTCACTTAGTGCAGAATTGAGAAATCAAAAAAAAAAGGAGACATTCGATTTCAAGTAAAAATCATTTCAGCGGGTTTTGAAATTAGACCCATTCAATGGAACCCTTTGATATTGTTCTTTGATGACGACGTCGACATTCTGAGTTGAGCTGCACGATTACTGACAAATGCGTGCACTGACGGAACAGGTCCAATTAATTTATTGTATATTTATTTATTTAATACTTTAGCACAAAAAAAAATGGAGGCGGACTTAATGCCATAGGCATTTTCTACCAGTCAACCTTTGGGTGGAGCAGAGACAAACAGTGGTAGGTGCAATTATGAAAATTGGAGGAATAATTGTATACATATAGGTATATCCTTAGATATACCTATACCTTAACTATAAATAAGATATATATACCTAATTATATATAAATATAAGAACAAATAAATACATATAAATACACGAATATACTAAAACTAATTAAACAAACAATGGGATAACATTTCCGTTGTTATGATACTGCCAGCTTCTTACGAATGTGCTCGCGAACTTTAACCTTAAAGGATAATCGGTTGGTTACCATCCTGATTTCCTGGGGGAGCGCATTCCACAGAGAGATAGATTGAACGAAGAAAGAAGAGTGAATAAAGTCAGTGCGGTCAGTAGGACATTGAAGAAGACGATTGTGTGATGAACGTAGATTTCTATTGTGGTTGGCGCAAATGTACTGAAAGTGGGGAGCTAGATAACTAGGGGAAGAGGGAGAGTCAAGAAATGAAAACAAAGTGGTCAGTGCCCTTTACTCTCTACGCTGGCGTATGGGCAACCACTTTAGAAGCGACCGATGCGCAGAGACATAATCATATTTACGCAGATTAAAAACGAATCGAATGCAGTTATTGAGATGACGGTCGAGTTTGTCGAGGAGATCTGCATTCAGGTCATAGTAGCACACATCACTATAATCGATGATAGGGAAAATTAAGGACTGCACAAGCATTGTCTTGGTACTTGATGGTAATAAATTTTTCAATCGGTATAGAGCCCGCAACGTTTCAGTGACCTTCTGGCTGACCCTAGCGACTTGACTACGCCAGTTCAAGGTACAATCGACGTGAAAGCCTAGGTCCTTCACTTCAGTGCTAAATGGAACGATCGCACCATTGAAGAGAACTGTTGGCAAAGTTGAAACTGGTGGCAATCTACCTTATCAATACTACGAGGACTCCCAATGATTATCGCCTGACACTTATTAATCTGTGTGGTTCTTCGATAAAAATACCATTTCAGACACCAATCTACATGGTCTTCACATGATCTGACCAAGATTATCTATGTTTGGACTTTAAAAGAGACTGTGGCCTTTGAGTTTGTTTCGGCATTTCTTCTCAGAGTAAACGCCGACCTCATCTATTTTTTTTTAAATATTATTGACATGTTAAAGTGTTTGTACAAACCTACTTACGAAAATAAAATCATTTAACATTTAAGAATCGCCAGAGACCGCGCTTATTTGTTTTTTTTTTTTTTTTAATGCATGTGAAAGACAAAAAAAAAACAGTGTTCTGAAAAAATATATTGGTGCCGATTTCCTTGTTCACAAACAAAACTAAATTTAAGTTCAGTGCATCTTTTTCTTTCTATTTCATTAAGAAAAAGACAAGATAAATTTTAGTTTAGTCCTGTCAAATTAATCATTTTACAAAAACATTGATACTCGAAGCAACAAAATTAGATCTAAAGAAAAGCGACCACATTCCTCTAGATCATATTTCGTTGCTTCGTGTCTCAATAAGAAACTTTATAAAAGGTATTAGAAAATTCTAGACACGAGAGAGAGTGATAAAATATCAAGAAAATCACCAATAAAGGTTTTACTTTTAATTTCCATGTCAAAGTCAAAAGTCAAAGTCAAAGTGACGTTCAAAAGTGCCATATATATGCCTATTTCCAATTACTATTGGATTTAGGTTTCTTTTTGTTTTTGTTGTCGCGCGCCAAGCCATTGGGTTCTAAAACAGCTGGCAAAATGTATAGAATCAATACATAATTTTTGTAAATTTTGAAGTTCAAAAGTGCTTTTATGTACCTATCCATATTCATATCCATACTCATATTATAAATGTAAAAGTAACTCTGTCTGTCTGTTACGTTTTCACGCCTCAACCGCTGAACCGATCGTCATGAAATTTGGTAGAGATATAGCCTGGGACATGGAGAAGGACATAGGCTACTTTTTACGCCATAACCGACATCCTCTCGGGCGGAGCTGCGGGCAAAAGCTAGTGTGAAATAAATAATTTCAAAGTCAAAGATAGCATTTATTTTATTTTATTTATTACAAAACTTTCATCATAACAGGATATCCCAAAGCAATAGGGTGGTACCTACATAGCACTTACTTATTTTACAAATTGTAACACAAGTTATGCAGTTATTCTTGCGTATTCATTCAACGAATAGAAAAAAATGTCGACCGTACACTCAATGAAGTCGCCGAAAGGATTGACATTTTTTATTGGCAAAGGGGGGTCAGCTAATTGCTATAACTAGTCAGTTAAAAGTAATTTAAGTAAGTTTAAAGTTCTTTTCTGAAATTTTTAAGGTTTATTTGACTAAAAAATCGTATGATTTTCATATTTTTCTAGTTTTGGATAGATTTCGTAAAGGTATATAGATAAAATTAAGAATTAACAAATTCTATCGATTCGTATTCTAAAAAATATCACCCATTTACGTAAGGCGCGTGTAACTGGCGCTTTTAGAAGCAAGTTAGTCCTGCAGAATTTAATTTCTATTCTATTTTGGCAATGGTGCTGATGTCGACAATTCAGCCAATGTCAGATGTGTTAAGATAAAAAGTGCCGAGAAAAAAAAAAACTAAGTCCAATAGAAGTTGAAAATAGGCACATAAATGGCACTTTTGAAGGTCATAATTTGACTTTGACTTTTGACTTCATGTCAAAGTCAAAAGTCAAAGTCAAATTATGACCTTCAAAAGTGCCATTAAAAGAAAAACCTTTATTGGTGACACAACATTTAATAAAACTTTCCTGATATTTTATCTCTCAACGTGACATTTAGATCGTTTTTAAATCAATTAATCTCATGCACTTACTATCTATTAAATTATCTTTCAATTGTTACATAGGTACTGTAAGTTATGAAATAATTAAGTATATAAGTCATAGACCGAGTCGTGTGGTTCATAACAATAATTACAATTTTATCATCATGTCGTCTTTGATTATTATTTTATCAGTCTTCTGTTTCGCCCAGGTATGTACATACAGCATTTATTATCTTATGTAAAAGCAGTAGATTCTACCTTAAGGTCAAGGTCAAGGTCAAGGTCTTTGTTTGATTCCCGGTTTGGGCAGTCTTATTCGGTTTATCCATCTGGATTTCTCAGGAGCATCCCGTAGTCTGGATATGAGACCGGTTGATGGCAAAAGGCTTGCCCACATGGGAAATGTTAATATACTCAAGGTGTCTGCTTAACCTTTTGGGGAATACAAGCGACATGTTTATGTGTTTATGTTTATTAATTTAAAAAAAAATGTTTCGTCCAGTAATTAAAATACTGTTAGATTGTATCTTGTAACTTTAAATTAAGGACAATTTTTAGGGTTCCAAACCCAAAGGGCAAGACGAGACCCTATTAGTGAGACTCCGCTGTCCGTCTGTCAGTCTGTCCGTCTGTCACCAGGCTGTATCTCATGAACCGTGATAGTTAGACAGTTGAAATTTTCACAGATGATGTATTTCTGCCGCTATAACAACAAATACAAAAAAAAACAGAATAAAATAAATATAGGGGGCTCCCATACAACAAACATGATTTTTTTGGGCATTTTTATAGATAATGGTACGGAACCCTTCGTGCGCGGGTCCAACTCGCACTTTGCCTGTTTTTTTTTTTTACATAATTTTATTTCGCTATAGTCATAACTAAATTAACTAATATAAATTTCATTTTTCGCAGAATGCATTTGGCCAAACTATTGGTTTTGGCAATGGATTCGGACCAAATGGACTTTCATCAAATGGACTGGGATTTGGCAATGGTCTGGGACCTAATAGACTACAAGGAAGCGGACTAGGAATAAATGGTCTGGCCCCCAATGGCCTCAGTCCTAATTTCGGTGTCAACAACTTTGCAGCTAATAATTTTGCCGCGAACAACTTTGCTGCTAACAACTTGGCTAATGGAAATCTTGCCGCAAGCAACTTGGCCGCTGGAAATTGTGTTGGCAACAATTTAGCTAACGCCAACTTTGCCAACGCCAACTTTGCCGGCAACAACTTTGCTGCAAATAACTTGGCTGCCAACAACTTTGCTGCAGGTAATTTTGCTGGCGCTAACTTGGCAAACCGTCCACTCAACAACAACTTAGCATTCAATGGCCTAGCTGCCAACAATGACTTAGCGGGTATGTCAAACGCTGGCAATGTAGGGTACGGTGATGTGGCAGTAATTGGCGAGTTGCCAGTAGGTGGCAACACGGCTGTAGCTGGCAATGTGCCAGTCATTGGCTATGTTACGTTTGAGGGCACCGTGCCAGCTGGTGGGTTAGTTAGTGTAGCCAATAACAATAATAACTGTGGTTGCAACCAGCAATACTAGATGTTTTAGATGTTATTATAAAGTTCTTGTGAGTCATTATTTAAAGTGTATTGTTTGATATTGATGTGCATTTATTTAGTTGTAAAATAAATGGTTTTAATTTATGAATTTATTCACGATTTTTTATTTGCCCTTATTATGTGCAGGGTACGCCGTACCTAAATACCTGCGTCGTCCCACAGCTGGGCAAAGGTCTTCCCCATACTAAGTTTTCCACTGATCCCTGTACTTTGCCTTCTCCAGCCAATCTCCCAGATTATGCATTTGTTACTTTATTATTATTTTTTTTTAAAGAGAGTGCATCATGTGAAGTCTTTTTGACGTCGGGATGACTAAAACTTTCCGCTTTCAACTTTCCATTTTCAAAGTTCTTGTGGGTTCCTATATAATAAACGCTTTGATGAGAAGTGGTTGAAATTGTTGATGGCAAGGTTTTTCTATAAGCATTTAGGAAAACTTTACGACTTTTAAATGGTGCGTTATATGACGAACAATAGGGCAACTATATAACGTTATCGGATAATAGCATAGAAATATTTCTTATATCTATGGAACATAATGATATACTTTAACATAACTTACAATTCAACATGTATATCATGCATGGCTTAGTGGTTACGGCTTCGAACAAATAATTTTGGTAAAATGTTTAAAAAACTGACACGGAAGATTACGTCAGACTCCCACTGACTAAAACCACTTCCTCCGACGTTCATACCACTACCATAAGTTGGAATCCTGGGTGATAGGACTTGTGGCATCTTGCTTGCCTTTAGATTTCATCCTGACATCTGAAAACCAAGTGCGATGATTATAAACTCAAAACCTAAACTCAAACTCAAAGCATTTATTCCAATTAAACCAATTACTGGCACTTTTGAATTGTCAAGGAGTCAGTCAAAATCTAAATCAAAATATTTTATTTCACATAAACCTACAGGGGCACTTATGAAACGTCAGAAGCTAGGTGCACGGTTCCAATTAGTCGTTTCCTATGGAGAAGAGCCGGCAAGAAACTCCACGGTTACTCTTTTAAAAATAATTGGCTTTACAATATTATCAAATAACATTGTTAGAGGTATGGGAGAAAAGTCGGTTATAGAGATGAAGCTAACTGCCCATTCCAAAGAGTGTTCGGTACCTACATGGAGAAGAACGAGCAAGATACTTCACGGACACTCTTTTTACTCAAACTTTTGTCACAAAGTATTGGCTACATCATTCAAGTTAAAAGCGCCCAAAGTAAAAAAAAAAAAATAAAAAAAAAATAAGCCATCTGAGCTAAAAGATGACCAGTCCCAACTGACGGCGCCAATTCACGAACATGACGCATGGATCAGCGCCATTTAGCTCAACCATTTTGAAGGCACCCGAATGATCCAACAAATGCGCCACCATCAGTGAGACATTTGAGTGAGCATGACATACTTTCAACTGCCAGGGCACATTCAAGTCCATGAAAGACGTACCCAGTAAATGGTAGCTTTATAGTACATAGTACTTACACATGTGCTATGCAATTATACACGGTGTTTTTTTAGATATCCCATAACTTTAGGGTATGAATGAGACAATATCAAAGAATCAACTAACATATGACATCTTTTTTTTGGTTTTCATTTTTCCTATAAAATAATTCGACAAAGTCACGATTATTAATGTAATAATGCATTTTCTTAGCTTTAAATATGAATGATTGGTTTGAATGAAAATTAATTACTCGTATTTACCCATGCAACTTAGATACCTACACACATCGAGGGTCTCAGTTTCATCAGTTTGGCAACGTCACAAAAATAACAATTCGTCATACGGGTGACTATTTTTGACCTATATTAACATAATTGACGTTAATTATCTTCGAAACTATGCAATTTTTGAACCACATATTCTAGGACTTTTTATATTATTGTTACTTAAAGAATATAGCCCTAGAGTTATGGGATATAAAAAAACACGTTGTATAATACTAAAAGATTTAATTTGTTCAACGCATAGATAGTTTTACAATGTTCAGTAGCTCCAACAGTATTTTCAAATGCTAATAAATTTATTAGTTTATGCGCCCTTGTGGCTTTGGGGCAAGACCAGAATTGATGCAAGCATTTTTGTCAGCGATGTAATCTCTCAACTTATAACATGCTTGAATGTATAGTGTGCGTTAAATATATAATATATTTAAATTTCATTTCAATCACTTGAAGTAAAGAAGAAGAATAAAGAATAAATTTATTTAGCTAAGTTTACATTCAGGTGGATTGAATTACTAGACCTCACACTAGGATTCCCTGTGTTGTGAGATCCAGGCTCCTTCGTTCCGTTAACAATTATATAAAAAAGATACATTTTTAAACTTAAAATAGTAACCTATAAAAAGAATGTATGCATGATGGTGTAATTTGTGTCAGTTGTGTTGGTGTTGTAAGAGGTTGTCTGTACGTTACACGCATTTAGTGAGTGCACGTGTAAAAAAAAAAACACAGTACACACATTGACAATTCCCAAAATTGTCAATGTGTGTACTGTGTTTTTTTTTTTTTTTTTTGTACCTAAACTAAGAAACTTTCTGTCATGTCGTAAGTAAAAGAAAGTAGTAGTGTGTCGAAGTATGTGGGGAGTTACATTATTGTAACATTTTAAACAGTACCCCATGAAACATAAATCTTTTTTAGCCAGTCTAAAACCTGTCCCTATTTCTAGTGTTATAACGGTGATTTTTCCTTACGTAATGTTTTCATACATATATTGAAAAGGTACTGTCACGATGTTAATATCTTTAAACAGTTTCCGTAGGGAATCACGCTAGCGGAAGTTTTATATGGCTCTAAAGGCTTTATTCTGCAGAATAAATATAGACTCCTGTCTGCAGCCTGTCCCGATGGTAAAATAGGTACCGCAACATGATACTATGAATGTAAAAGGATGTCTCGTGTCATTGTATTCATCATACTGGGCCTGCGTGGTAGCAGAGGAAACATTATAGGGTAATAACGCATTTTGTGTTGATATTATGGCACCTGTTCCATCACCGAGGAGGCAGCAACTATCTACCAATGACTAAAGATTGTAGATTCCATGTAAGTAAAAGTGATACTAATATAATAAAGCAATTTAAAAGCTTTTATTGATTCCTTACAATTACAAGACAAACATTATTAATTAAAAAAAATATATACATTTCAATTAAATTATAATATACCTACTCATAAATTATTGTTTACTTAATACTAATATAACAGTTACAAACAGTACTTAGTTACAGTTTACAGTAGATCTAAATCTATTAATTTTAAACTTGAATAAATATTAATTGAAGTGTGAAGAAAAGTGTCAAATATAAATAATTGTAAAATCGAATAAATTATGCCTACATTGAAATTATTTGCGATTATTATTGTGAGTACATAAATTCATAATACATAGTCAGTAGTATTTTTTTATTTTTTTTTATTAATTTAATTTGTTATTTCATTATAAGGACAACCTAGTGCGGACTATATATAGAAGATATAAGAACTATCAAAGAGACTATGGGAGACTTTCAATGAGAGACTGACGCTTGGTACATACGCATACCAGCGAGTAACCGCTCCACGCCGTCGCGCACTCGCTGGTGTTTCCTCTTCAACTCGTTTTTAGTTGCTAGCTCTACTTGCTTCTCTAAGTTAAAGTTAAATTGCTTATTAGTCTATTAGGCAAGATTGTAATAAATTATTAAGAACGTCAGTTCTTATTAATAAAGAAAAGAAAAAACTCGCTTTTCGTTAACCACCGGCGGTGGGACAGGTGCCTATAAACCATAGTATATGTTATCTTCGAAGGTTCGGACTAGTACACACCAATGTTCCATCATTCTAAAGGGTCTAGGTACTTTACCTGCATTAACTGCAATGACTCATGTAGTTTTGTCTTCTAACATTGATAATGCACCGAAACCCAAAATAATGTGTACGTTTTAATTCTTCTAATTATGAAAGTTTTATGAATCGATCCAGCAATTTTATTTCAGTATTAGTCCAATCTAAAAACAACAGTTTGTTTTGAAAAAGTACACAAACGAATCGCGCCGCTGATTTGTTCAACGGTTTTTTAATTAAATTACTTATCCACACAAGCTAAACATTATTATGAAGCCATATATGGCAGAGTTAACACAGTGGCTTAAGTAAAAGCAACTCAGAAAGATATTATGAAAGAAAACTACAATTCAAATAACGTAATTACATCAATAAATAACTTTATTTCTATAATAAATTAATAACTTTACAGCACTAAACTGCAGCTGGTGAACCACAGCCATAATTCACGGACGCCATGCCATCCGATGGCACATTGCCATTTATTGTCACTGCGCCGGAGATTGGCATTCTGCCAACCACAGTCACCAATCCCTTCACTTCCAAGTTATCTGCCAGAATATTTATGCCAACAGGTTGGTTGCCATATTGTGACATGCCAGTAACTGTTACAGGAATGGGACTATTACCAAAGTTGTATGTTGCTCCTTTTGGCATGTTGGCTATAACAGCTTGAGTGCCAATGTTTGCCATTTGATTGGCATTAGCAAAGTTTTCGAGTGCTGCTTCTGTAGTAATATCATTTGCTAAGAGTTGATTGGCAGAAATGAAAGAATTTGCTAATGTAGTCTCTACAATATTGGCTAGGTTCGCATTTGCTATATTTGGATTCGCAATTTTTCCGTAAGCAAAGTTATTTGGTAAATTATTATTTGCGTAGTAAGGATTTGCTAAATTCTGACGGTTAATAATATTTCCTCTTGCCATTTCATTGGCAGCTATTGGCGTGGTCCTGCCAATTCCATTAGTCAAGCCTCTACCCATTGCCATGCCATTTGGCACGCCTCTGGCATTGTTGCCAATATTTATGGATCTGTTTGGCACGCCATAAGATATTACTTGTGCTGATGTGTACTGCAAAGAAAAAAAAATGTTTATAATTAAGTATAATAATTAGTGCGTTCTATATTTATTCTTGCCATTTCATTTTCTTCATCTCGTATCAATGATGGAGGATCTGAATATTTAAAAGTTTTACCGATAATCAATAATATATAGTTTTCTGGTGAGATAAAATATTTTAAACATTAATGAATGTTGATTGATAGAAATTACTTCATTATTCCTAAGCAACTACAAGTATTTTTTGTAAAATAATTTTGAGATAATTAATTATATTAGGTAGTTACCTGAACAACAACTGCAAAAAAGAGACAACACCAAGTAATCATTTCAAGTAAAATATAATTATCACAAATTCCGTTATAAAGATAATTTTATAGACGCAAAAGCGACTTGCTTAAAATTAAAATTCAAATATTAAGACCTTATTCTTGGAGGTAAAGAATAATTATGAATGATTACAACTGAAAAAGAAACAATATAGGAACAGTATTTGGAAACCGATTACAATTAAAAAAACCACTGATTTGATAGTCGATAACGTTCGAATGATAGGACATGTTCGAGAAATATGCGATTGATGAAGAAGATGATAATATTGATAAAAGATGTGGTAATTTTAGATTTAATTATTACAATTAGATTTTATCTACGAAATGAAATGCAGCAATACCGTATCGATTCAAATAAGTTTCACAAACCTGCAAAAAATAAAAATAACTATAAAATGATTACTAAGGTAGGATCAGTCAGACCAGAGGGCTGGCTCGTTCTTTGGCCAAAGAATTAGCATTGCCATTCAACGTGGCAATGCTGCCAGTCTTCTGGGCACGTTTCCGGATGACAGCCATGCGGACGAGTACTTATTTGCCTAAGTGTTCTTTTATTTTTGTATCTATTTGTATAGTAAGTTAGTTTTTTAATTTGGTACCTAGAGTAAATAGTCGCGTCTTTATTGAATATGATCATTTTACTGGAAGTCTAATTATCTTCTAAAAACAGAGCGAAAGCGAAATCACATACATAATTATATATAATACTTATTATTTATTATCACTTTTACCTATTATTATTACTTTATTTTCAAGTTGAGTGTGCTTTTTAAATTAGTTATTTGCAAATAAATCATCTTAAAATAATATATAATGCATTTTAAATTATCAACAAAAATGAGTAGAAATTTTAACCCGGCCAGATGCAGGCACCATGCCACTAAACTTAGTAGGGCTAACCACATTGCCATTTAGCCCAAAATCATTGGGAACGGTCGTTGTGACAACTATAAATGACATGGGCGTTGCTGGCACGGAGACTGTAGATGGCACGGTGTCTATAAACGGCTGGCTGATAGTTGTAGATGGCAAGGTAACTGCTGGCAAAGTTGTGATGGTTGGCCAAGATGTTGATGTTGGCAAAGTGTTGCCTGTCAGCCATCTTGAGGTTGTCGGGAACGCTGGTTTAGAGGTTATGGTAAGTGGTGTGGGAGGTGTTGAATATGATGAAAAAGCTGCAAAGAGAAAGTTTACTGTATTAGAAGTCTTTCTCTGCCTTGATATATTTAGTGAGGAGGAAGTTATCTGTGTAAGTGAGCCATTATGATGCCCAGGGCTGGAACAGCATAGCATTTTTTATATGACCATGTACGTGGTGGATGCATAATTAGAGAGTAACCACACTTATCGTCACGGAATCGGCTGGAGCCGGTCAGAAAGAGCTTTATGACCATGCAATAAAATTGGATAGCTCGATTCGAGTCGTGTCGTCCGCGTCCGTACCGAAACGAAGCAAATGATGTATTTTTCGGTTGTGTTGTATGTATATGAAGTTATTTCTGATTGGCTCTAGCCGATTCCGCATCAATAAGTGTGGTCTCTTACTTGCCATCCACACTACATTCACTGCTGTACATAAGGCTGTTATAAAACGTTATTATAGCATTCGTAAAAAAAAAAACCGGCTCATTTGAGAAATGTGATGACAGTTGTTTTACGACTTTGTATATTCGTAGTCAGACTCACTTCCATAGCCGTCATTTCCAAATCTTCCTGTAATAGTGACCGCTCCTTTTGCTTTGACCTGACCACCGAAGGATACTGGCCCTGTCGTCTGCTGGTAAGGAGATCTGACATTTTGCATCATCATGTTTTGGTAGTACCAAGGGTTGTAGAAAAGGGCATTGTTGTAGTATGGTACGGGTGTTGATTCAATATTCTGTAAAATATTTGTGTAAGTTATTTGTTCAGTTGAATATTAATTACTCTAGATCTTAATTTGCCAAGTTTTGGTGTTTTCAAACAAAGCACTGTAATCGATTTACCATTTACATTAAAAAAATTACTCTAAAGTGCAGTAATTTCAACAATATTACACAATAACTGTCGTTATTTAGCCGTTATTTGTCTAATGCTATAATAGTAAATGGAGTATAATTGGACTTGAGTAAGTTATTACTAAATATCGAATTGCATTTAGTTAAGTTTTGGAAAACACAAATATTTTGACTCTCAAAGTCAAAGTCAAATCATTTATTTCAAATAGGTACATGGTCAATCTCTGTCTTACCTCCGATGATAAGTAAGCTAATTCTTCAACTGGTATATATGCAAGTATGTAGTCTTGGTAGGGGGAGGATGTGACATACTGCAATAAATGTTGATTTGAATTTATTCAACTAAATAAGCAACAAAATAAAATAAAATAACAATATTATAAAGAGAGAGAGCGAATTTTGGGAGTTTGTGTATATATGTGGGGGGTGATCTCCGAAGCCACAGCTCCTATTTAGAAAAATCTTTCCCCATTTAAAAGGTACATTATTCCAGATGGATATAGGTTATACATTATGTAAATATACACCGTGACATTTTAGTCGTCTTACAAAGACAGCCCACTTCATGTATCCAATGACTACTAATCATTCATGTAAAAAAAAAATTTTTTTTTTTGTTGTTTGTTTTTTATCACGCATGACATAGTTTAAAACACCCTGTTACAAGTGCAGTCCGAGCCTTGTGATACAAGGGCGCGGCAGAATGGACTTAGATTAAGTTTAAGTTGCAATAGTAAGAAACACATTTTTGCGTTAGGATGAATGAACTAATGTTCAAAACTCAATGATCTCCCGAATGTCGTATGCGAGGCGAGGTGTTTGCTTTTCGCGGACGACCTCAAGTTGTTCCTGTCGGTAGCAGATACTTCGGACTGTCAACGGCTTCAACGGGATATTGATAGTGTGGTGCGGTGGAGTGTAGATAATAAGTTAGGTTTTAACGTCTCCAAATGCGGTATAATGAGCTACACTCGAGCGCGGGAACCACTGGTACATCAGTATGAGATGGAAGCTGCGGTCATGTCAAGAGTCACACATGTGCGGGACCTGGGGGTGGAGATGGTTCCGGAATTAATGTTTCGTGAGCACATCTTAGACATATGCGGCAAATCCTTCCGAAATCTTGGATTTATACTTAGACAGTGCAGAGATTTTCAGAGTACGGCAGTAGTTAGAATCATGTACAATGCGCTGGTACGGAGCCGTCTTGAAACGAGTGCTATAGTTTGGAATCCCCATGAGGCTAAATACAGTATCATGGTGGAAAGAATCCAAAACAAATTCACTCGTTTTTTGTTTTTTAAGCTGTACGGTGTCTATCCCTTTTTCCCGCTCATGTACCCGAGTCTCTTCGTAATAGGGATGGTAGGGTACAGCAGGCTGTCAGTGCGCAGGGACGTCGCTCTGTGTAACTTCGTGTTTCGGGTGCTGCGCGGCTGGCTTCACCACCCCGTCCTGTTAGCGGAGCTGGGGCTGCGTGCGCCGCCCAGGTGTGGAGGCGCGCGTCGCCCCACGCCTACGCTACTGGAGCCACCCTCTAGGACTAACCTGAACAAGTTTGCCCCCTTGTCACGCGCCATAAGGTTATTAAATATTATCTCGAATGAGGTAGATATATTTCACTGCAGCCTAATGAAGTTCACAGAAGTAGCACTGAAGTGCATTGAAGGTGTTGACATGATATTTTAATTGTTTTTAATTGATTTTTTAATTATATTTTGATTTGTATTTTAATGGTTTTTTGATGGTATTTTGATTGTATTTTTTCTTTTTAATGGATGTGAGTAACTTATATTTCTGTGGTAGTAACACCGCATTGGCGTTATAGCTGTTAAGGTGTTATGTACGTAATTTTGAATAAATAAATAAATAAATAAATAAATAAACTCTGATAAAGATGTCGCCGCTCCATTCCGCGGCGCCCTTATAACACAAGGCTTGGACTGCACTCGCAATAGGGTGTTTTAAACTATGTCATGCGTCATAATTAATAAAAAATTTAAAAAATCAAATGATCTTAAAAAAAAAATATTTACACGTATGATTAGTAGTCATTGGATGCATGAAGTGGGCTATCTTTGTAAGACGACTAAAATGTCACGGTGTATAAAAAAAGAAGTATTTAATAATACATTTTATTATTTATATTTTTAGAATTGAAATTTTATTAATCACAGTTTTAATTTTGGGTTTTTTTTTTTGTTTTAAATAGTATTATTATAATTTATAATTTTAATTTTAATTTATGTGTGTGTCTATGGACTGTGAATGTCTGAATTAAATAAATTATTATTAATTAATACTAATTCAATACAATCTTGAATTCATGCAAGCTTAAGAAAGCGCTCACAGGTCCACTAGTACCACTCCTTTATTAAGTAAGTAAGTAAGATTTTATTTGTCTAAACATGGTGTACATGATACATATATTCCATGCAAGATAACAAGAGATAGGTACAAAAAGTTCTAACATGTTTAGCCGCATATCGTGGCGTACAAATTGGTAGGAAGAGATGGTGCATATACCGTGATAGTTTTCATCAAAATTACATTATAGACATTATGTAGGTACGACGAGAAGGAATTATGAAAAAGAGCTCAATCAGCTCCCTCGGTAAGTGTGTCTAGAATGTTCTAATACCTTTTATATAGTTTAATATTGAGACACAAAGCAACAAAATTCAATCCAACGAAAAACGGCCACATTCCTCCAGAATCTAGAGAATGTGGCCGCTTTTCTTTACAAAATTCACAAAACAAAATTCGAATTCAAAGGTCGAATTTTGTTGCTTCGTTTTCGTTGTTCCGCGATCATTTCAGCACTGAATTGAAGTGACGTAATCTTATAAATACTCATATAGAGGTATGAGGACCTAGGAGTAAAGTTCACTCATACTCTATTGAAAGGGGAGGATCCTCCGACCGGACGAATTTTGTGTCTGGTGGGCAACTGCCCGACGGTTGATGTCAGGATGTTGTATATATGCTAGTCGCGCGGTAAACTCTATTGCGCGATGCAGGATTTGTGACGTCGAGTCTTTGATGCGTAGTTCGCATGTGGCATTGTAGATGCCGCCACACTCAAATAAAAAGTATTGATGATTTTGTCATTGTTCCGGTCATCGATATTTTTTTGCCATTGTCATGCAGTAATTGATACAAAAAAATCATCACTCAGCCCATCTCTAGCACCTAGTTGGTTTTTTGACAGTAATTTAATTTATAATCAAACTAGCTGTTGCCCGCGGCCTACGCCCGCGTGGATGTCGGTTATCGCGTACAAAAGTAGCCTATGTCCTTCTTCATATCCCAGGCTATATCTCTGCTAAATTTCATGACAATCGGTTTAGTGTTTTGGGCGTGAAAACGTAACATACAGATAAACAGACAGAAAGACGTTACAGAGTTACTTTCGAATTTATAATATTAGTATGGAGTATGGATATAAGTATTTATAAGTATATTTAAGTATGGATATAAACTTGCCTCAAACATTAGCACTTGTAAAACAATGAAAATCAATGGACGACACATTTTGCAGGTATTGAAACACAATTACACAAAACAAGAGTCTTTTACGTGACCTACTTTTATACGGAACGTCCATTATTATCTTGAGGCAATAAACATACATAAAAATATACATTATGGACGTCTGTATGTTGATAAATAAATCATATTAAGGCAGTACGTCGTCTTTACGAGAAGAGGTATTATTATTACTTGTACGTGGGTATACGGGCGAGGAGATGTTAGTAAATGAAACAATAATATTCTGAATAATCACAAGACTCTGATCATATTAGGGCAGTGTATTTCAACCTTTTTCATGCCCCTACCCGCTGCTTTTTTTTTTCATGTATTTTGTGTTGTGAAAAATATTCAATTCAGCCATTGATATATTAAAAGGAGGAAAATATGTTACGCACTAACATCGCAATCAGTAAACCTGGGCTCGGTGCACGACTACATGCACCAAAACTCACACATCCCAGTTCAGTTCAGTCGCAAACCTACAGTTACCGGTAGACAAGAACAGAGATAGGAGACGGCGCGGGGCGCCGTCGTGCGAGCGAAATCGCGTCAGCTACCGAATGTTGGCCGAATGTTTGGCGAAGCAAACATTAAATATTATTACTTTCAACAAATTATCATTTTTCGCTGTACTTACGAGTGGTAAGTAATCCCGTGTGTCTTATTTTCTTCCTTGTATTATTAAAACACATTTTGCAACTCCGCTATAGAAGCTTTGCGACCCCCCAAGGGGTCGCGACCCACACGTTGAAAAACACTATATTAGGGAATGAACAATAATGTAAACGAGGTTCCACCAAGTAAAATTCGCGTCACGTAAAAAAACCGTTGGACACCGAATATATATAGCAGTCCACTGCTGGACATAGGCCTCTCCAATTGCACGCCATTCAGCTCGATTCTCGGCAACTCTCATCCAGCTGCTACCAGCCACCCTGCGGAGATCGTCGCTCCACCTAGCCTGACGCGGTCTCCACTCAAGAACACGTCTACCCCAGCGGTCATCGGTTCTACGGCTAATATGGCCGGCCCATTGCCACTTCAGCTTGCTTATTCTGTGAGCTATGTCGACAACTTTGGTTCTCTGCCGGATCACCTCGTTCCGGATTCGATCCCTCAGAGAAACTCCAAGCATAGCCCGTTCCATAGCTCGCTGAGCGACCTTGAATTTATGGACCAAACGTACCGTGAGTATCCACGTTTCGGCTCCGTAAGTCATAACAGGCAGGACGCACTGATTGAAGACCTTGGTCTTTAGGCTCTTTGGAATACGCGACGAGAAGACTCGACGAAGCTTCCCAAATGCTGCCCAGCCCAGCTGAATTCTTCTGCTAGCCTCCCTCTCAAAATTGTTCTTACCAAACTGCAGAGTTTGCCCGAGGTAAACATATTCTCGAACAACCTAGCGCTCTTATTACGTAACACTATATATACAACGTTAGAATTGTTTGCTGGCCAACGGTTTTTTTATGTGACGCCAACTATACGTGAGGTTCGAATCAAATCAATCAATTCACTGCACTGCAAGGGCAGTCACAATGATCACCGATATCACAATCTCAACAAATCAATCACTTTCTGATCGATCTCCATCCATGATCTTCTTTTTTTTACGTCAAGTTGACAGGTGTCAAATTCATTCTAAAATCAACTCTGTAAGTTTAGAGCCGCAAAACCTTTTGATGCGCCGTCATATTAGTTCCAGACTTTATTATGGTCCCACTGCAGTGCAGAAGCTTCTTGTAGTAGATACAAGGATTCCTCACTTAGCTGGGTAGCTACTATATTTTCCACTAGCTTCTGCCCATGACTTCGTCCACGTGTCTTAACATAAAACATACCCTATAAGACACTCTAAGAGCAATGATGAAACACTGAAGAGCAGTGGTGGCCCAGTGTCAATGACTGCGACTTATGAGTTATATAGTATTAGTATAGAGGTATGAGGAACAATCCTCCATAGAAAAGGGAGGATCCTCCGACCAGATGGGTGTTTTCTGGTGGGCTACAGCCCGACAGTTGATGTCGGGATGTTGTATTTATGCAAGTCGCGCGGTAAACTCTGCTTCCGCGATTCAGAATTTGTGTGACGTCAGGTCTTTGATGCGTAAATCGCATGTGGCATTGTAGGCGCCACAGTACATTCCAAACCAGACAGGTGCCTTAATTTGTGCAAATTGTTTCATCACCTGCTCTAAAAACGTTGAAGGAAACCGGCATGTCCTAGAATCAAAAATTCGAAGACCTGTGACATTTACCAACCCGCTCTGGGCTTGCGTGGTAGAATACGGCCCAGTCCCTCTCACCGAGATGAGGCCTGTGTCTCGGCAGTGGGAAAATTATATGCTGATTATATATCTCGAAGACGAGTTGTATCCGGTACGCCAGCGCCATCTAGTCGCGTTCGATGGAGTTATTGAAGTTCGCGCCATCGAGTCTTCACTAATCGGGACGCCAGTGCTGTTTAGCAGCGCATGACAGAGTCTACAGCATAACGTTCGACCGGCGGCAAGTAATCGCCGCACAGAGGACAAGTGAAGTTCATCGGTGGCGATCAAGCAGTGAAGACTTCTAGACACTGTTGCGCGTTCGGTATAGTTGTGTCATGTTCCTACATTAATTACTTTGCATACCCATTACTGTATAGAATCAAGTGCTTCTAACTAAACAGACAGATGTGCTGCTGGGGAGTTTGTTCCACTACTTCTTCTTTCCAAATAAAGCACTAGGAAGTGGTGAAGGGCCGGGCGTTTTGGGGACTGTCTGGACTGTCTTATGTAATTTTCATTCTCAGCTTAGATTGAGTAAAATTACTTTTGAGTTTAATTCGGTTTTTCTATTGCGCAATAACCAACACTACCCACAGTACGCCCATAGTAGTTAAAAAATGGCTAATGATAACCCTTCCATTCCATTCTTTCCGTTTCCGTATATGTTTGTTATATAATAAGGTACAGGAGATTTTACAACGATTTCAAAATAAAGCACTCAAACTGATAATAAATGCACATCTATTTATCAGAACCAGTGAATTGCATGACTTCACAGAAACGAAAACCGTCAAGGAAGAAGTCGAACACAGAGCAAAAGCATACAAAGACCGTACAAAAGCTCATACTGACACCCTAGGATCAGCGTTATGTGAACCAATTAATGAGAGAAGGCTTAAAAGATAACACATATAGGAAGGACCTTGTTCACTCAAATCACAATTTACTATGAGACAGCTTTCTCACTGGAGAAACGGCTCTCTCCTGTCAATAATCTCCCACAACAAATCTGTTAAGGGCTTGTCAAGCCCAAGATGTTCGAAAGTATAAATAAAAAATATATAATATATATTATATATATTAAGGCACTCGGCAATAGCGTAGCTTTCTATTAGTGAAGTAATTTTTCGGAATCGGATAAGTAGTTCCGAAGATTTCCCCCTATATCTTCTTCTTCTCGGTCGTTCTCTCAATGCTGAGGATCACGACCATATACGACGCGTCTCCAAGTTATGCGGTCTTCTGCAGTGTGGACCACTCTGTAAATGTTACCACCAAAAACCCTCTTGATCGCGTCTGACCATCAGTTGCTCTGCCTTGAGCGCATATTCCTTCCACCCAGCCCAGTATCATAAGCCTTTCCAGATCATGCTTAGGTGAACGCATAAGTCTGAAAAGCTAAGGGCACTTTCCTGGCATATAGCAGATAACCGCTTGGTGATATCCCCCTACTTATAAACTCAAATTTTACCTCTTAGATCTCTTTCTTAGATTGCTGACAACTATACTTCATTTGAAATAAGATTAGACATTTAAATAAGCCTTTTTCACAGTCCGTTCAACCGATTTTGGATGGCATTAGAAACAAAAAAAGAGGTTACAATACCAACTGTTTACTGCAGCGGCCATTTGTCATGCCACCAACGCAATAGAAGTCAAAATCGGTTGAACGGGCTGTAAAAATGGTTTATTAAATGTCTTATTTCAAATGGAGTATAGGGGTGTCGTGTGAATAGTAATACCCCATTTCCTCGCGTCTCTTACTCGTCTTTTACGACACTCACGTATGTAAGTAGTAAGTACTAGAGAATGGGCAGCAGCGTTCTCTATGCATTTTTAATACCATACTGCGATCGCCAACCCGCCTGCCAAGCGTGGCGATTATGACAATCCCCCCCCCCCCCCCCCAATTGGAGGAGGCATATGTCCAGCAGTGGACGTCTTTCGGCTGGAATGATGATGATGAAAGGGGTGTCTGAAAACTTAGAAACCAATCTCATCGGACTAGATTTTGAAAACTTCAGTAGAAAACTTGAACTTAAAAACTTCAGAATCACCCTTCTATCAAAGCTCCCAAGTCCAAGGCTGAAGAGAGACTTACACTCAACGACAGTTTTCTTTCAGCTATTCCTAATTGGACGTAGTTAAGTAGAAAGGACTTAACCCCCAGTAGGGATGATGACTAAAATATTTTTTGTCCGTCATGTAGATTATTAAAAAATATTGGACACGTATTTTTTCTTTTTTTACGTAATCAAAACATTACGGCGATACATTGAGTTCAAATGTGGCATGACGTCACTTCTCATTAGATTTTATACTGAGCTGTGACGTAACGAGTCCCCGCTCCCCAAGTTTAATGTGTTTTATCTAAGTCATTTTTTATTAATATGATAAAGCAAAAAATACGTGTCTAATATTTTTTTTATTATCTGATTGACGGACTAAACAGTTTTTCATTTTTTTTACCCAGGCATCATCCCTATTTGTCAGGGATGAGTTGTTAATACCAAAAAGATGCTAACGCGGTTGGTTCTTTCATTCAGCAAAAAAGATCCGTGACTCTACAAAGATAAGGTTGATTTTTTAATGATGGGAACCAACCCACATGAAGCTGGGTATATTCCGTTAACTGTTAGTACCTCTTTGGTATACAGGAAAAGTTTTTAACCAGTGCACAAATTTTGACAAATTAAACTTAAACGAATTTTATTGACCACCTATTTCTTATTTTGATACGTCTTAGTACAAAAAACTTTAGTTATCGTTAACGAAAGATGTTTATTTTGAAACTAGTTTATTGGATACACGCCGCGCGACGGCGCGTGCAATGAAGCGGAACGCAGTTGTAGGTACCTATCAGCTGTGCGCCCGCGCAATTCGCCGATGTAGGTATTTAAGCAGGTTAAAATATTAAATATAAAGCGTAACACGTTTTGTTGAGGATGATATTCTCATAGCATGTACAATTCCTTTTTCTTTTTTTCTTATATAATTTTTTATTCTATCACATTTTAAATTAAATTAAGTTATATTAATTTTCTTTTAGCACGCTGTGCTGGTACAGCGTCTTAATAATTGTTTGCTGCACCGGACGACGTCATTACGTCAACGCCGGCTGTCGCTGAAAACCAGCGCTGGGGCTCTGTCTTGCATAGGGTCGCAGCATAATGCTGAGTGATAGCCGTTTTGCGTGGATGTGACGCATTTTTCCTCCATAGTTTTCATATTATTTTTTGTGTTTATGTTCTTGATTGCGTCATGTTTACCGCAAATAAACGTTTTTTCTTTCAATTTTAATAAAAATGTTTATAAAAAAAATATGGAACATAATAATGGATATGTATTCTATTACTGATTCTGATCCAACAAAAATATTTTGCACTCTGGTTAAAAACTTATCCTGTATACAACTCATCCCTGACCACAATGTGGGTTGACTCCTTTCTGCTTTTTTTCGGCTTATTCTAAGGGCGGGTTGTTTCACGTACACTTGACGCACGCGTATCCGTCATAAATGGCGCTAACTATCGTCAAACCGTTGTTTCACAAAATTATGCCCTTGACGTTTGTTAAAAAATAACGATTACAGTGACCCACTGGTTAACGTCATTTTATTTTTCGAAATTTGAAGTTTGACGTCCGTTTTTTTATGCAGTGAAACAACGCTTTGTATTTGACGTACGTTAAACACCATAATGTAATCGTTAATATTTGACGTACGTATGTTACGTTAACGAACTGTTTGAAACAACCGGCCCTTAATTGAACGTAGTTAACGTTCATTTAAGAATAAGCCGAAAAAAAAAACAGTCGTTGAGTCTCATCTATCATCAATCCTACACAAGTAAAACCATATGCTTTAGTATAACTTGTTTTATAAAGAAACGTGACCAGGAACGAATAATGTTTTTATTATCAGCGCGTATGTCGAAATATTAAATGCGTTCATGCCCTTTGTCCTTTTCGTTAATTTGTTCAAAAGAATTATATTTGAAATTATGATCGTTCCGTGTGTTGCCGGACGTAAAGAATAGCACCCCATTTCCTCCCTTGGGTGTCGTAAAAGGCGACTGTGGGACTTACTAGAGAATGGGCAGCAGCGTTCTTTATGCATTTTTACACCATACTGCGATCGCCAACCCGACTGCCAAGCGTGGCGATTGTGGCAAATCCCCTCTTTTGGGGGAGGCCTATGTCCAGCAGTGGACGCCTTTCGGCTGAAATGATGATGATGATCGTTAATAATAATATCGGCTTGTACACACACACACTGAACAGGCCCTGACTAGATTATACTTGGAAGTAGATATATTTTTATTTTTATTATTATAGTTACTGCCCGCGGCTTCGCCTATGTGGCTTTTTCTAAAACAAAAGTAGCCTAAGTTACTCCTTTTAAAATCAGCTGTCTGCCAGTGAAAATCGGTCCAGCCGTTTTTGAGATTAGCCGGAACAAACAGGCAGAAAACAATTTTTATTTTTTATTTTTTTATAGGTACCTGTTTATAATTTTATAAGCATTAAGTAAAAAGCAATTTTATTTATTCGTCTATCCATACATCTATATATATAAAAATGAATCCCTATTTCCCTTGGTCACGGCATCACGCGTGAACGGCTGGACCGATTTCGCTAATTATTTTTTTGTTGTGTTTGTTATTGTCAGGAGAAGGTTCTTATGTAAGAAAAATTTAAGAAAGTTAAAAAAAAAAAATTGTTAGAAAACGACCATATTTACATTTTTATTGTAATAATAAGTAGGTAACTCTATCTTCTAATGTAACTTTATGGCGTTTGACATAACGTGTGTAGGTCTGAGAATAGATTTTATAAAAAAAAAAAAAAGGTTTTAGTTAGGTAGGGTAGGGTAGGTAGGGTTGGTAGGGTAGGGTAGGTAGGTGGGTAGGGTAGGGTAGGGTAGGGTAGGGTAGAATAGGGTAGGGTAGGTAGGTAGGGTAGGGTAGAGTAGATAGGTAGGTAGGGTAGGGTAGGATAGGGTAAGGTAGGGTAGGGTAGGTAGGTAGTTTCCTTTGCGCGTAGACAAACTGCCACAGTCAAATAGCTTTTGACAGAACGAAGTCTGTCGGGTCAGCTAGTAATAATATAAATGTGAAAGTCACTCTGTCTGTCTGTCTGTATGTTACGTTTTCACGCCTAAGCCGCTGAACCGATCGTCACGAAATTTGGCATAGATATAGTCTGGGATATGGAGAAGGACATAGGCTACTTTTTTATGCGATAAATGACATTCACGCGGGCGGAGCCGCAGGCAAAAGCTAGTATAATAAAAAAAATTCTTGCTGAAATACAAAAACTAGGAAATATGTATAAAGAGAACAATTCATTTTAATTGATTTTTATTTTAAGTAACAAAAACAATAATTTAAGTTTACACAAAATGACTTCGCTATTCACAAATTAATAACATAACAATAACATCACGTCCTTTTCAGATACCATAACATGTTATAACGATCATGGATAACCCTGTCCGATCCTTAAGAGTATTATTCGGCATCGTACTGCGTACACATTTATACGTAACCATTTAATGGATTTGAGATTAATATTTTTCCCCAGTGAAAAAAATAAAATAAAAACGTATCAAAGGCAACACTGATCGCTCGACAAAGTTCACGTGTTAAGTTACCTACAGTAGCGCGCAGGTAGGCAACCAGTCGGCGACATCAAAAGAGTCTGCGACTAGCTGAAAGAGTACCTACAACGCGGTAGCGGTATTGTAGGGCGGTGTTCTTTGAAATAAAAATAGGTAAAAATAAAAATATTTTGACGGCGGGTCGAGTGTTTTCAACTTATGAAAACTTACCATATTAAGTGTAAAATTTCGCATGAATTATAAAAATTAAAAATCAATAACTTTTGGTTTTTATGAGTTACATTTTTATAAAAAAATTCTAGTACGAATGTTAAACCAGAAATACGCCTTTATTGGATCGGACAGGGTTTTTGTTACATATTGTATATTTTCGTTATTTATTTATTTATTCAATATGTCTTACGAGCTAACAGATTTGACATCCAAAACGCTCATACGATTAATTTTCTTACAATTCAGTATTATGGCTTAATATACTTATGACACATGCTCGTCACCTTATACACTAGAATTTATAAACATAGCCATAATTCCAAGTCCATAAATAATAATAAAAATAAATTACAACAATGAATTAATACGAAGAATGAAATGTCAGTTTAGTGTCAATTAATAGTAGTCAATGCAATTTTAGTCCAAGCTATCTTAAAATCTATTTAATGTATGGACCATTTAAAACAGTAACAGATTCAGTAATGCCAGCAACTGGCAAGCCATTTAAAAAAGGCATATTACCTTCTATTTTCAAATTTTTTATCAACTCCTGTGCCAAATTTAAACTATTAGACATCAAGACAGACTGATTATCGCTTGGCACATTCGAAAATATTTGCACTCCTTCGGGCTGTACATTCTGGTTACCTAGCATCTTTGCCCCTACAAAGTCATAATGCCAGTTGTTGACTGGCACCTGAACATTGGCAATTTGGAAATCGTTGCTTGGAAATCTGTTGCCATCATTATTTTGGAGGTATGTCTCTGGCATGTTGACTGCCATGCCATTGTTAGCAAACAATATGTCATTTAAATTTCCTCCATTAGAAAGTGGCATGCCGTGATTGATAGCATTCATCAGTCTGCTATTTCCATTTGGCATAGCTGTATTGGCTGGAAAATTATTGACAACTGCAAATCCATTATTGAAGGGAACATTATTAACGAATCTTTGTTCATTGATTGGCATCATCATACTGTTTTGGAAATTGGTAACATCCGTCACATCATTTAATTGCACATTGTTGATATTTTGTTCTACACTGGCAATATTGGATGCATCATTGCCGATCGGAAAATTGTTGAAACTTGACAATTTGTAATCAACTGGCACATTATTTAGCAATTCATTGGCAAAAGGATTATTTAACCCAGAAAATAGATTGGCATTTTCATAGTTGTTATTGGTTGAGAATTCATCAGCAACTTGATGTGTCAATCCATTGCCACTTTGCAAATTGTTTGCATTTAGCAACATATTGCCAACTGGCAAGTTATTACGGGGAAGTCTGTTCACGTCTGCTACTCCTTTTTCAATACCAATTTCAGTTATTCGAAAGTTATTAAAATAAGGCAGTAGATTGTTGATTGGTGGCAATAGATTGCCAATTGGCAAATTATTTAGTGGCAATTCTAAGTTAAGTGGCAAAGGTGGGAAGGCGTTGCCACATGGTAAGTTATTAAAACTCGGTTTTGGATTAGGAATTGGCAGAATATTATTAACATTTGGCAACAAGGTCGCAGCTGGTAAATTATTTAATTTCAATATATTAATTCCAGCTGGAACATTGTTTAAGTTTAAGAGCTTATTGGGGAATGGCTGATTATTAATGTTCGGCAATTCGTTTGGAACATAATTAAAACTTGGCAATATATTTGGCACATTATTTAAACTTGGCAATCCGTTTGGCACATTATTGAGACTTGGAACACCGTTTGGCACATTATTAAAACTTGGCAAACCGTTTGGCACATTATTAAAACTTGTAAAATCATTTGGCACATTATTAAAACTCGGCAATGGGTTCGGCACATTATTCAAACTTGGCAATCCGTTTAGCACGTTATTAAAACTTGGCAATCCGTTTGGCACATTATTAAAACTTGGAAAACCATTAGGCACTTTAATAAAATTTGGCAAACCATTTGGCACATTATTAATACTTGGCAATGGGTTCGGCACATTATTAAAACTTGGCAATCCATTTGGTGCATTATTTAAACTTGGCAATCCGTTTGGCACGTTATTCAAACTTGGCAATCCGTTTGGCACATTATTAAAACTTGGAAAACCATTAGGCACTTTAATAAAATTTGGCAAACCATTTGGCACATTATTAATACTTGGCAATGGGTTCGGCACATTATTAAAACTTGGCAATCCATTTGGTGCATTATTTAAACTTGGCAATCCATTTGGCACGTTATTCAAATTTGGCAATCCGTTTGGGATATTATAAGGTAATCCGTTAATATTTATGTCATTTACGATTGGTTGTAGTTTGTTCTGTGGCGTAAGGTTCACATTTGGAAAAGGCAAAGTAAATGGTGAATTATATGGCATTGCCATTCCGTCCTTAAGTCGAAAGCTGTTTGGCAATCCATTATTAAAAGGCAGGTTATTTACTAATCCATTTTTCAATCCAAAGTTGTTTGTCAAACCACTGGCCCGAGGATTGCTAAACGGCATGCTATTTCTAAATAGCAAACCATTGGTAAAATCATTTGCTGGCAAATCCCCGCTTCCTGCCAAACCAATTGGCGGGTTATCGATCTGTCTTCTAGATCTGCCATATCCTGCCAGTGGCGTATTTGCGAAGTTATTCAGTACATTCTGGCTTGACAGATCTCGAGTCGAGAGCTGAGCAGAAATGACCTGTGAACAAAAACAACAAAATAGATAGATGCGTAAACTAGAAAGCAAGTACAACAAAAAAACTTAAAAAAAAAAAATTAAGTCTGCTCTTTTTTTTAAATATTTTTTTATTAAAAGTTTTTTATTTTCACTTTTTTGTTATAATACCTACCTACCTACCTACCTACCTATACGAAGTGGATTAAATACGTATTATCGAAGCTAACTCAAAAACTACCCAAGCAAAGTTAATAAAAATCGGTTAATAACCATTTATAGCACGAGTGCACCTCATGACAATTCCATTAAGTCAAAACACGGCTAGGATACATCGTTTTATTACGGAGTTCCGGTGCATACCTTCCGGCTTCATCTTCAGATCAGTTCGGTGGTCCCATTTTCATCAGAATTATTTATTTAAATTTGCTTCATAGTCGCTTAACTATCTTAATCGAAATATCTTATCGCCACCCGTGAAATACTTATCATTGAGGAGTTCCGGTGGCCATTTGTGGTCTTCTTCATCAGTTCCACTTCATAAAATGATACTTTCCGAATGCAAATGCTTGAGTTGTTGATGAAAATATAAAAATCGCTATATGTTTGCCTATAAAATTTGAGGAGTTCCCTCAATTCCTCATGGATCCCTACATCAGAACTGGATTATGAAAAAAATGGGACCAATCCGGAAGTATATTCTTTCAAATAAAAAAAGAATTTTCCAAATTGGTTCAAAAAAAAAACATTCAACCATATTGAGAATCTCCTCCTTTTTGGAAAGTCGGTTAAAAATGGATCAGCAGCGATGCTATTCTGTATATATCTCACCGTGAAATATTTGGTGAAGAGAGTTGTCATTCCTGATAGTGATTTGGCCTGCTCTTGACTTCGATCTTGCCTGATGGAAAGCGATGGATGAGGTCTATGATGGAACGAGCATGCCCAGAAGATGCATGTTCACTCTTGCTTTGAAAGCAGACGGGTTTTATATGGAAGAGGGCACAGACGCTGGCAGATAGTTCCACATTGTGGCAGTGCGCATAATAAATGTGGAAGAGAAACATTGAATTCGACTGGACGGGATATCAACTTTGTGCGGTACCTTGCAGTACAGGCCTTGCAGTAGGCGATGGTGGGTTCAGGTTTTGGAGCTCTTGCACACACTCTTCGAAGTACAGTACTGTAGAAGACCAAAGCAAGCAACATTACGCCAATGAGCCAGGTTGGGAAGCCTAGCCACCAACGTTTCGTCGCCTATATGCCTTTTAGCTCTGCGTTTTACCAAGCTCAGTTCACCTATTTTATAACGTAATATATTATTTTAATTCTTGTGGATGTGAAGACTATGTGAGTGATTATTAGGGTTCCGTACCAAAATGGTAAAAAGGAACCCTTATGGTGTGACTCAGACTGTCTGTCACAGCTGCATATCTCAAGAACTACTGATGCTATCAACTTGAAATTTTTCGACTATTGATGAAAAATGTAAAAAAATATAGTTCTCCCCCCCCCCTTATCTCCGAAGTTTGCATAGAGAAAAATCTTAAAATATTCTGTGGTAGAAGCTTATGTGAAGATTCCAGGAAAAATTAAACTATGTCTCTAAATAGCACACTACTTCAGAAAAAAAAAACATTAGTTTCTTTATCTGTCAAGAGATGGCGCTGAACTAAAACTGCAATGTTCTACACCGCAGTGTTAAAATTAACTGACGAATACAGGCCTCGCCGATGAAAATTTAAAAACATTTCGCGATTCACAACCAAAATATCCTCCTTCCTACCTACTCGCAGGTTGCTTTGGGTGAAGCACAGTTATAGTTTTTCTGGGCACATAACTATTTAGGTCCCACATATACGAATGAAGCTTATGAAGCTATATATGATGGTACTGAAACCCTCGGTGCGCGAGTCCGACTCGCCCTTGACCGGTTTTTTTTTCTCTCAGTTCGTTTTAATGATGTCTCTGGCAGTTGTGAGTACTTTATGCAGCCTACCCAAATGTCCTTAGTATTGTTCCCCGAACAGTTGAAATCCTTAAGTTCTGAATCAAGCTACAGGATTACTGACAAGTGAGTGCACTGACTGAACAGATCCCCTCAATCCGTGTGGAAAAAGACCATTTCAGACACCAATCTACATGATCTTCACATCATGATCTGACCAAGAGTGTGTCTGGATTTTAAAAGAGACTTTGACCTGTGTTTATTTCGGCCTTTATTCTCAGAGTAATCAGATAGGAAACACCGACCTCATCTGACGATTTGTACATTAGGTTTGTACAAACACTTACAGTAATGAAATCATTTATCATTTAGGTACCTAAGTTTTCACGTGGAGATTAAAAAAAAAATAGGTCGGCAAGTATTTAAGATTTTGGTTTTTAGTTAATTCTATTTTTATCCTTTTATCTAACTTGTCAAAATATAAGCCATAATATTTTAAAATTGAAAAATTACGACACAACATTACCTGAATTAAAATAACTTGAAGCACAACAATAACTTTTAAAAACATTTTACAATTTTAGTTTTCATTACAACCTCTACTTTTATGCAACTAAAATCTATACAGTTATTTATCTAGTTATATAGATGTAGTTATTAATATCTTAATGATATAATAAGAATGTATACGCGTTTTATCTCGATTCAGCTCTAATAAAAGATGAAAATAATTATCTCACTATCTTTTAAGACGTGATTTTAAATAATTATATTTTTCTCCTATTTATAGAATTGGGCTATGTTATCTTTATTCATGAATTACTTAACTACTTTTTGAGTTTGGATGGTTATGCCATTTCTTATTATTAGGTCTATTATCCATACTCCATACTAATATTATAAATGTGAAAGTAACTCTGTCTGTCTGTATGCTACGTTTTCACGCCTAAACCGCTGAACCGATCGTCATGAAATTTGGTAGAGATATAGCCTGAGATATGGAGAAGGACATAGGCTACTTTTTTACGCGATAACCGACATCATGCGGGCGGGGCCCCGGGCAAAAGCTAGTTATCTTATAAATTGTCTGAAACTTGCATTACAGGCTTTACCCCAAAGCCCCTAGCTATTCATTGAATTATATCAAGGCCTGTATAATATTGACACCGAAGCGTCCTCGTTCCAAGGTCGCCAATAAACCTTTCCTTGACTCGAGGTTACATTCAGGGTAACAGAATGACCTCGGCCTTCGCAACAAGGTTAGACCTTGGAGGAAGGACAAAGCTTTGGGAAGGCTTGTATTTTGCGGATGTTGTCTAGACATTTTTATAAGTACCTACCTTGTTTCGTTAGAGCGTTGCTTGACTGAAAAGTTTTGTATATAATATATATTTTTTTTACCATTTCAAGTCTTGGTCTTCATCTCACCTGATGGTAAGTGATGATCAGGCCGAAAGTGGACGCGAACTTTACCCGGAATCCTCAACCAAATTCTTGTTAGTGATCCTAAGATTTCTACCGCTTTTTCTGTTTTAACCCGTGAGAACGTGTAATTGGCTCTATGTTTCATATACAATTGTTATCCATCTGTTATAGCTGTTGGTTCTCCTATGAATAAATAAACTATTAACAAAATATAAACTTGGATATATTCTTCATGTTTCCTTCATCAGTCAGGTCAGCAGTCATAGAATAAAGACCTATACTCCATTTTATAGCATTAGACAAATAACGGCTAAATAACGACAGTTATTTGTGTAATATTGTTGAAATTACTGCACTTTAGAGTAGTTTTTTTAATGTAAATGGTAAATAGATTACAGTGCTTTGTATTTATCGTGAAATAACGGAGTTTCTTAAAAGTTTACATCGAAATAACGAAAGGATGAGAACAGTTATTTGTCTAATGTTATAATAAATGGAGTATAGAATCGGAAGACATTATTTTTTTTTAGAAGTCTTGGTTTTTTTAACGAATAGAACATTAAGCACTAATCTATTCACTGAACGAGTTGATAGATAGGTACCTAGATTTTATTTAACGTAGTTGACTGAGTTATGACGAAGTAGATATAAATAAAATAAAAAAACAAATTACAATCACACAAATAATTTAATCCCAATAAATAATTTACAACAAATCATAATCTAAAATAAAAACGATTGATTTTCTCGTCAAATCAAGCATACCTGTCATATCTGACATTTCGTGCCTTATTAGCTAAAACTTCATTCCCAATTGTCATTTGAGGATTCGGCAAAGGAACTCGGTCTTCAGCCTTCTGCGAAGACTTGTACGCATTGGCAGCGTACATTAAACTCTCCAAGGCTGTCTTTTTCAAAGCTTCTGCCATACAGAACCTTTTTTGAGTAATGCCTGGATTTTTTGGCGGCAACTTTTGAATGACAGCTGCAATAGTGTTTAGTTTGTCGACGAAAGACATGTTTGGTGCGTATGTTGACATTAGTGAGTTTATTAATGGCGGCTGTGTTTGACTGTAGGATGGATTTTCAATCTGTGGTCCGCATGGTAAGTTTTGGACATTGTACTGGGCGAAAACATTCTGCAAGAAAGGAATTCTGTATTGTATGGCGCTTGGTTTAAAAATTACAGTTATCCCCATCTTTACTCGGGGCAGAAAAGTCAACTAATTTCATTCCTGAATTTATCCTTCGAAGAAACTCCGAGCATAGCCCGCTCCATAGCGCGTTGAGCGACTTTAAATTTGTGGACCAGCCCGACTGTCAGTGTCCACGTTTCGGCACCGTATGTCATAACGGGCAGGACGCACTGGTTGAAGACCTTAATCTTCAAACATTGCGGTATAGGCGACGAAAAGACTAACAAATAAAAACATACTTACATTCAATAAAAACGTTTGCATCAGCAACACACTAGACAGTTTCATAATACCAGCCATTTCCTTTCTCCTTTCCGGTTAAAAACTGTTACGTTTGAAATAATAACACCAACGTACAAGTTTTATGTTTTAGGTAAGTACTGTGTTATTGTTGAAAAACCGAATATTTTATGTTTTGATTTTGATCGGCCGTTTTCAAAGGTTTGGTTATAGCTTTTCAGAAATTTTTATTAATTGAGTTTTGTGTGCCAAAATACTTCTACCAGCAACTACTACGTTCTATGTAATACTTAAAGTTGTCTTTACAACTGTTTATGTATGAATACTTTATCTGTAAATGCTATCTTTGCTATCAAATATTATGTAAAACTTATTATTGCATTGATATTTTGATTAGATTAATGAATTACAACATACAAGTGCCATGCAAGATAGAAATAAGAACATATTTTGAAATAGTATTTTGGCCCAGTCCAAAAACGGCTCAATCGGCGACCTCGGTAAGTGTGTCTAGAATGTTCTAATACCTTTTATAAAGTGTCATATTGAGATACGAAGCAACAAAATTCATTCTAAAGAAAAACGGCCACATTCCTCTAGATCGTATTTTGTTGCTTCGTGTTTCCATATGAAACTTTATAAAAGTATTTTATTTGAGCATCATCATCATCATCATCATTTCAGCCGAAAGATGTCCACTGCAGGACATAGGCCTCCCCCAATTGGGGGGGTTTACCATAGTCGCCACGCTTGGCAGGCGGGTTGGCGATCGCAGCGTGGTGTTAAAAATACATATAGAACGCTGCTGCCCATTCCCTTGTAAGTCCCTTAGTCGCCTTTTACGACTCCCATGGGAGGAAATGGGGTAGTGCTATTCTTTACATCTGGCACCACACGGCACGGTATTTGAGCATATAAAGTTTTAATGAATAAATAAACGATTCTGAACAAAATACTTTTATCAATCAATCTGCCAAGCATCGGCTTCCAATCTAACCGGACACAGCTGAATACCAGTATTTTACATGGAGCGAATGCTCCACAACCCAGTGATTGGGTAATACGACACCCTATGGTACGACTGGTTGTCAGACTTTCGGGCTTCTGACGACCCGTAACAACTGTCAAAGTTACACGAATGACAGCCGGGACCAACGGCTTAACGTGCTTTCCGAGGCATGGATCAGTCTCGGTATTTAAAGATGGTCACCAATCCACAGACCAACCTTGGCAAGCGCAGCTTAACCTGATGGATCGACCCGTTGTTATTACTTAGCCACGAGCTCCTCATAATGTGCATTAATTCATTTACACATTGTATAATCAAAAAATATTGTAACAGAAACATTGTCACGATCAAAATGATGAAAATTTCGATTGTTCCATTACATAATGTTTGATAATAATTTAGTACTTAAACCAATACCTTTGTTTGGTTACTTACAGTGTAATTAGTAAAGTACAAGATGAATTCTATTATTGTCGTTGTTTTCTCTATTTTCGTGGGCGTAAGTATTTTTTTTAATTTTTTTGATCTTTTGGTATTATAGCGACATCTCGCGGAAGGTATCTATCTGCGACTCCCGCTTTCCCCTTAAACTTAAGGGAAATTTATAAAACAATGGTTAGTCTAGGGGCCCAAGTCTGCTATTTTTATAAATTTGTCACTCCAACACGATCCCATTGTCATTTTGCAAAAAATTCGTAATCTGCTAAATTCATAATGTTCGATCATTGGTCGGTCAATGGTCTCGTAATAGAATTGTATTACAATTGCATTTTGAACATTTATCCATGCCAGATTTCATTAATATATATTTTTACATATTATTTATTAGTGTTATAAGCAATCTGAAGTAGTAGGAAGTTGGAAGTTTGGTAGGAAGTTTCATTTGTCATTATGTACGAGATTACCAATTCTTACAATGGAGTGTCAGTGGCTGAGCATTGGAAAGTCATAATGACGCCATTATAGTAGTAGATTACCAAACTTGTCAAAATCAACAATTATGAAATCAATGATAGACAATTCTGACACTATTGTAATAGCAGACTTGTTGTAATAGGCCCTGTTGTCTTGTATGGATCAGAATGTTGGAACACAAAAGGGAATGAAAGGCAATTACATGCAGCTGAGATGAGAATGCTAAGAGGGATGTGTGGTGTTACGCGAATGGATAGACTAAGGAATGAGTATATAAGAGGAAGTCGGAAAGTGACACCGGTAACTGAAAAGGTGTATGGAAATAGGTTGTCATGGTATGGGCATGTGATGCGGAGGAATGAGAGAAATGTTGTCAGGAAAGTTTTGAGTATGAATGTGGACGGATATAAGAGTAGGGGAAGACCAAAGAAACGATGGATTGACAATGAGGAAGATGATATGGCTAGAAAGCGACTAACGAGATGACGACTAGAGAAGTATGGAAGAAAGAGACATGTTGCGCAGACCACGAATAAATTAGGATAAGGGCAGGAAAATGTTGAAGACCTAGCCATTTTCCAACTATATTATATAACAGCAAATTTCCTAACAACTTAAATAAATAATCCTTTCTTTATATTTACAGGCACAATCCCAAATCTTCGCACCATACCCACGAACAGTACCTGCGCCAAGTTGTCCATGTGGCAATCCACCATTGCCACTTATGCAAATACCCTGCGAATTACCTCTCCCCCTGCCAGTTTCTGCACCCGTGTCAAGAGCTGTGTCAAAAGCGCCTTGCGGTTGCTACGAAGCATACGAAGCCACATTGCCAGCTGGTTTCCCATTTGGTAATCCGTTCCTGCCAGCAGCGTCACCGGTATCTGCTATGGCACCATTTTCTCCACTGTTGCCGCCTGCCAACACTTGCAGTAGGTGCCAGTATTTGAAGAAGATACCCATTCCTCCTCCTTGTATTTAAGTTATATATTTAGGTGAATAAATTATTTTGTTGATTAAAACTATTTTCTTTGATTTTTGTTCATTCAAAAAGTACACATACATACACAGTATAGGCACATATACCTCATGGGAATCGTTCGGTGACAATCGCGAACCCATACGTTTTGCCCCTACCAAAAATCGCTCAACGCGCCTAAAGAAGTTTTCACTTCAAAAAATATGTATAAATATATTTTTTTTAATATCCTCGTTGGGGAAGCTCTTGGCTTTGATCTCACCTGATGGTAAGTGATGATCAGGCCGAAGGTGGAAGCGAGCTTCACCCAGAATCCTCAACCACAGAGGAACTGGCTAAACACAACAAATGCTGTTAACATTGTTGTTATGGCGACAGACGGTAGTAGCTAGCCAGGCGGACTTAGAAGAAGCCCTACCACCATTCAAACCGAGCAGAATATTTTGCCCCCGCTGGGAATCGAACCCAGGACCTCTGGGTCTGAGACAGGTGGTCTTACCACAAGACCACAGAAGCGGTTAAAAAGCTGGCTAGCTGGCCTTAGAAAATTTCGCTAAAGTTTAATAAAAAGAAAAAATAAGTCAGAATAAAATTGAAGCATTGGAGAGCCACACTGAATGTATAAAGGAACACAATCTTGTACCTACACTATCAAGGTAACTTTTAGCGAGATTTGAACTCAATACGTCAAAATTTTTTTGTTCAGAGGGTCTAAACACGCCAGGTTTCCTAGTGTGGGCAACGTTTAAAAAAAAAAAAAAAAAAAAAAAAAAAAAAAAAAAAAGTGGCATTGGCGCCCTCATCGTTTGTACTGTATAAGACATCACCAAGATGTCTTATACAGTGTGAGTCTTTATAATGTGCACATATCGAAATGAGGGAATCTATGCTTAATTTTATCTACGGCAAAAATATTTTAAAAACTCTAAATATTTTATTTTATTTTTTATGGGATTAAAAAAATATTGTTTCCTGTGTAAACAAAACAGTGTAACTTTTAAACTAAATGATCTATCACGATGAAACACACTCCACATTGATTGGAAATAATTAGGCGTCCTCATAAAATAAAAATTGGGGAAAAACTACCCGCAATTGAAAAGAAACATATTTTTTTAGCAAAAATCTTTTTTTTTCATAATTTTTTACAATTGTTGTAAAATTTCTTAATAAGGGGGCGTCTTATTGAGAATATTTTTAATAAAATTAAAAAAAAAAACATAAAAAATAAGTTTAGATTTTTTTTTTGTATTTTTTCCGTACTTATATAAAATTAAGCATAGATTCCCTCATTTCGATATGTGCACATTATAAAGACTCACACTGTATAAGACATCACCAAACAAACGATGAGGGCGCCACTGCGCGCTCGGTACCCTCTTAAGAAGGCGTACAAAGGTCCACTAGCGCCACACCTAAAAAATATTATCTCGTGACTGAGAAGGAATAATGAAAAACGGCTCAATAAGGAACCTCGGTAAGTGTGTCTAGAATGTTCTAATACCTTTTATAACGTTTCATAATGAGACACGAAGCAACAAAATTCGATCTAGTAAAAAGCGGCCACATTCCTCTAGATCGTATTTTGTTGCAACACACCTGACTTCGGCTAACTGTCCACGGACGCGTCATTTGACGAATGCATGCAACCTACAAGGCGTATTTTGCATATTTACTATGTCCACGCTGCTTCATGCAATCGTCAATCACGCTACAAAACATCTCAGTTTTCTTTCAACTAGCATCGAGAAAGCACGTCTCTTCGTCGTGAAAATGTCAAGTGTGCGTCTCGCGAGTCGGTCGAGTAGTGACATGCTGCCGCGCGCACCGCATAACGAACGTATGACGAGAGGCTGACGCGACGTTGCCGCTCCGTGGACACAGTTTTGATTGTTTCTACGCAAGATGCAAGCATTCGTCTTGCAATCGTCAACTGACGAAAGCGTGCGCATGACGTGCGGTTTACGTGGACAATAGGCTTTTGTCCGCATGAAATTTCTTGTTTTAACATAAAATTATATCCTTTTCACTCGGCAATATTGTAGCTTCCCATTAACGAAAGACTTTTCGAAATCAAATCAATACTTCTTAGGGCTGAAACTGCGTGAAGCGGGCGCCCGCGACGGGTAACCGTCGCGTGTTTACGCGTATGGGCACCCAGATGGCCTCCGTGGGCAATTAACTACCCGTAGTTTAATTTTAACGGTGCGCATGTACAGTCGTGTCGATGGAGAACTTAGCAAAACGTCGACTAGCAGAAAATAAACAACAGCCAGTAAGCTGGCGCTACCTGGCCCCGCGCGTACCCCCGCAACGGACGCCTGCGCGGGTCTACGCGACGGAGCACTTTTGTATGGAACCGCGCGGACGTCCGCTTCACGCAGTTTCAGCCCTTAAGATCACTCCCTTCATACAAACTCACAGATATAACCTCTTTATACTATTAGTATAGATGGAGCTCCTTATCTAGTTACCAACTGGAAGCTTTAGTTATCTATTTTAGTGCATCATTAGCTAGCTATTCAGGTATTTGGACTCGCGGTGACTAACAAACAAAACCAAACATTACAGCACAATCAATTTATTTCAACAAACATAAATACAAATAAATTATCTTAAAAATTAAGAACTTAAGACCAACAAATCTTGGACAATATTAGCCATTCGTTGCAAAGTGAGAACTCAGAATTAATAACATTAACAAATCCAAAATCATCGCTTCCAAACTTGATACCTGCTAACCTTACCGATACTCAGTCACAAAGTTGGTGGAGGAATTGGAATTTTCCTCAAAAACTGTCCCCTCGATCTTGGCATTGCTGGTGGTAAGGAGCCTGAAAAGGATGCTGTTAATGCTGAAACTGGGGAAGCAGCTGGTAGGAAAGGATTGTCATTACAAATCAAGACCTTTTGCTGAGGGACTGCCACATATTCTGTCATTTTAGGTTGACTTGTCAATACTTTTTGCTGAACCTCCGGTCTCATTTGTGGATTTATGAAAACTTTTTGCTGAACAACCTCAGGAGTTCTCATTTGTGGAACTCTAATAGCATAATCGTTGTTCTGTACAACCACTCTTTTTGGCATTTCATTGTTTCTAACAATTACATTTCTTGGTAGTGCTCCTTCTCCACCATTTTGTATCATCACATTATTTGGTAAAACCATTTCTGCTCTTCTTTGAATGACCATATTTTTTGGTAAGACCATTTGATTACCATTTCGTACGATGACATTATTTGAATCTTGGAGTAATACATTCTTTTTCATACACATTTCTTGGGGTCTTTGTACAAGTTGTGCCATCCTATTAGGAGCTTCAGTTCTCACTACAGTTCTTGGCACATTATCTGCGATGGCAAATCTTCTGTTGACTGTCCCTGGCATATTTGGTAGTGCCGTCTTCTTGTTGGCTGCAGCTGTCAGCATTTGCATTACTTGTTCAGTATTTTTCGGTGACAGGATGCCTTGAAGAAGTGATGTGACTGCATTTGGAGTTAGTTTCTGACTTAAGGATGGTGCTAGTGTGATTGATAGAAGTAGTGTTAGATGTTTTAACTGCATTTTTGTCTGAAATAAAGAAAATTAAGTTAAAATGTGTCTCGTAGCTACTCTCTCTCTTTTTTTATATCTTCCTTGATATAATCAAATAATCATCTCATTATTTGACTTTATACAATTTATAATTAATATAATTCTAATTTTAACTCTTTAGTAGTTGCTTTTGCGGACATGATATTTATTCAGATTTGAACAGTAGTTGTGGCAACCATGTCATTTGGTTAGAATAGTCTTTTTTTTAAATCCTTTATACATTATATCCTCATTTGTGAATGCGAGAACGTTTAAGGCCTAGTAGACTGTAGATTTGCTGACCATATTCTATTTTGTTAAGTACCTGGTAATTGTTGAAAGGCCGACACCATCCTCCCATACCTATTAACACTGTTATTTGAAAATATTGTAAAAACCAATTATTTTTAAAAGAGTAACCGTGGAGTTTCTTGCCGGCTCTTCACCAAAGGAAACGACCAATTGGAACCGTGCGCTTAGCTTGTGTCGTTTCATAAGTGCCCATGTAGGTTCATGTGTTTATTTTTTTTTTTTGGTTGACTCAAAGTTACTTTACATGTTAAGGTGAACAAAGAAAATAAAAGACAAAGAAATGAGATTAAATTGATAGATGCTATGAATCACGTGTCTTTGTATCGTTAGTAAGCATTAAAGCTTTTTTCTGGAGATCAAAATAAGTAGAAACTTTAATGTTTAGTAAAAAGGTCTTACCTTTTCTACGCAGTGCAAATGAATATACTCGTGGTCTGAAATAAGTGCGTTTATATAAAGGGTTCTCGTTTATTTATCTGCTTCGATGCAGCAATCAATTCGATTATAAGATACGAGTGAAGTTGCATTATCGATTGTTTATCGATTCAAAACGTGAGTTAATTATTTCTGTGAAACGTTTATTTCGAAAAGGTAAAGCCCGTCCACCTGGGCCTCAAGTCTGCTATTACAATAGTGTCAGAACGGTCTATCATTGATTTCATAATTGTTGATTTTGACAAGTTTGGTAATCTACTAATATAATGGCGTCATTATGACTTTCCAATGGTCAGCCACTGACACTCCATTGAAAGAATTTGTAATCTCGTTGTTGCGTCAAGCAGCGCCATCTATCGACTTTCGACACACCCACAATCTATAAAGCGATTAGTAGCGACATCTGTTGCTCGAAATGAGAGGACGGCTCGCTCGCGACAGCTTCGAGAAAGGTCGGTCCGTCCCCACTAGTGTGTAATATACCGCAGGATCGTGTGTACGAAAACTTTTGTAAAAACGGAAGAATATAATTTTATTGTAAAACAATTCACGAGCCTTATTGAAGAAATCCTGCCTGCCTCCTGTCTTCATTGCCAAAACACTCGTACATAATGACAAATGAAACTTCCTACTAAACTTCCAACTTCCTACTACTTCAGATTGCTTATAACACTAATAAATAGTATGAAAAAAAATATATAAATGAAATCTGGCATGAATAAATTTTCAAAATACCATTGTAATACAATTCTATTACGAGACCATTGACCGACCAATGATCGACCATTATGAATTTAGCAGATTACGAACTTTTAGCAAAATGACAATGGGATCGTGATGGTGTAACGAATTTATAAAAATAGCAGACTTGGGCCCCTGTTCATCAGCGAACTATGCGTCGAATCATCCCGAAAGTTGAAAACACTCTTCTCTAGGTAACACTTTTATTCCTCACTACTGTACTATTTCACAGTCAAACGACGACTTCACAGGTATCTCTTCAGAATCCCTTGATAAAGATCTCCGGCGACGTCTTCAAGGACGATATGGAGTGAAAATTTCGACCCGCTCTGAAGCGATGCCTTTATCTCGATCTGGGGTGGAGTTGTCATTTCCTCGGCCTTCACGGTACACCTACATGGCTTACTAACAGCATACCTACGTGCCTTACTAACAGCTAGCGATGTGACGAGTTGGATTTTTTTTTTTACTCAAGTTACTCGAGTTGATATGGCTACTGACTCGAGTCGCAACTCGAGTTGACACGAGTCGGTGTCTCCTGGTGGCTGGCACGCTGGCTGGTACTGGCCGCCGGGCGCCGAGCGAGCCCGACGGCCCGACTCAGCCCGACTTCTATTTCACTCAACTCGCATCGAGTTGAGTGAGTGAGATGCAATGCATGATGCAACACCGAACGGCACGCACGGGCCGCGCGGGGTTGACTCGTCAACTCGTAAGCCCCCGCGCACGTCGTGCGGTGTGCGTTCGATAGACCGAGTTGATTCGAGTTATTAAAAACTGAACTCGAGTTGACTCGTTTACGGTTTGACTCGAGTTACTCGAGTCAAATAACTCGACTCGCGCATCACTACTAACAGCACACCTACATGGCTTACTAACAGTACATATACACAGGGTCGGATTAACAATTAGGCAGAGTAGCCAACTGCCGCATCGGCTAGGGGCCCTGCGCTCGCACAAAAGTGAAATTAAATAGGCTTGTACAAAATTTTGTGAACATTATTCTGAAGACAGTGAGTCCGAGTTTATAGCAGACAACAGTGTCTTAAGCATGGTTGCGAGTCGCATGGACTGTGAATACGTGGGTCACTGTTATGTCGTCTCTCATGGGCTGTCACAGCAGTGACCAAACGTAGATATACCTTGTTTTTGTTGCTCTGATCTGTGCTTACTAACATAGTCGTAAATACTAACATTCTTGTTGAGTCTTGGTTACTCTAATATAGCAAAATTCTATTCTATTCTATAAACGAGATGGAACAGTTCAAATACTTCGTCAAACAATTAGAGGATGCGCGGATTGCAGGGAAAGATAAAATTGTAACTGCCGTGGAATCGTTTACATTAATTTTTGATAATACAATCAACTTTTCCGAATGTAATGATAGAATTGCAAAAATACAGAAGTTCGATGATATCAAACGTAACGGGTAAAAGTAACTTAAAAAAATTAAAACTATTAAAAACTGTATTCGTTAGTCAATGTCTTAGAACCGTTTAAATTCACTGTCGATAATGGCCATCGAACATGATTTTCTTTCCAAAAAAGGTAGAAAAGTTCATATTTAATCTTAATGCACTTGACAAAACCATTTTCTTTCGTTTATTGTTTTTTATTGCATTTAACAAGAACAAAGCTATAATTAAAACACCCGCGTCTTATTTTTCTTTCCTGCTCCATCATGAGACCGTGAGACGGTCTTATCTCTTATACTATACCTAATGAGACCTGGAGGATCACTTATCTATAACCTATTCTTTAAGATCATTTCAATGAGCCCAAATACAATTTTTTTACTGTAAGTTCCTGAGGAGTTAAGCATCAGTCCGGTGATGCTGCTGATGCTATTACTCACATCCCTTCATCAACTTGAATAGAACTGATTGATAATCTTCAAACGGCTGAAAAGGGGCCTCGAGAATTGCATTGCCTAAGGGCCCCGACATGGTTAATCCGGCCCTGCACATACATGGCTTACTGGCTTGAGCTGTTTCTTTTTCAAGTAAAATATAGAAGGTGTTTTTCTTAGGACAAGATTCACAGACAATAATCATATTAAAATGAAGGTTCATAATTATTTGTATGAAACGATTGTTAGAATTCATTTTTCAAATACGACTATCGATTTAATAATGATTATATAATTATTATTAGCATTTAATAAGGTTTCCTTACACGTACAGCCCCATGTGCTCTCTGCGTAATACGTCACCCACACGCTGTGAGTGAAGTATATGCAGAGGGCCTATAACGTCCTGCGCGTTCAGTTTAATAATGGATTTAGAATGTTGATGGGGCTTCCGCGCTTCTGCAGCGCTTCGCAGATGTTCGCGGAAGCCCATGTCGAAGATTTTCATGCCATAATGAGAAAGAGGGCAGCGTCAATTATAAGTAGGTTGCGATGAAAGCTCCAACAGCATCCTAAAAACACTATATGACGAGGTGGACATCCCCAGTGACGGATTAACCCTTAATCAAATTAAGCAATTGCCTAGGGCATCACGTCTGAGGGGGCACCAGAAGAAGCACAAACTCACGCACAATTGTATAAAATAATACATGATGATAAAATTGAATCAGCTTTCCCTAATGTGGAAACAGCCCTGCGTATATTTTTATCGCTTATGATTACAAATTGCTCAGCGGAACGTTCTATTTCAAAATTAAAAATATTAAAAAATGAAAAAAGGACAAAGATGATACAAGAAAGGCCCGATAATTTATCGATATTATACATAGAGTCCGATATGTTAAAAACGTTAGACGTTAATACTATCTTGCGTTAATTCAATGCCCGAAAAAGCCGCAAGGCGCATTTCAATAAATAAATAAACTATGCTTTGGTTTTTATTGTTGTCGCACCTATTCCACTTCTAAGGTACGTTACATCTCGTCATCTTATTTAAAAAAAAACTAATGTTTTTAGGCGGTAAAATTTAAAGACCGATTCTAGTTGACATACGGATAGGGGGCCCACAGGCGTGGATTGTTTAGGGCATCAAGTAATCTTAATCCGTCACTGGACATCCCCTTTATTAGAAACTGAGTGCGGAGGCACGTGCCAACTTGTGTTGAGCCACATAGCTATTAGTTGTTGTTAGGTTGGTTTGTAATTTTTACTAACACAGTTTTTAAGTCGTTATTACTAATACTTTAAGGATTGCGTGTATTTTTATATGTGATCCGCAATAAATGAGAATGGTGCCGATTCTCTTGTCACAAAATTCTCTAAACTAGACTAAAAATCACCAAAATTTAGTTTATTCCTGTCAAACGACCATTTCCTATTCTGAAATTGACTAAAGTGACACAACTTAACTATATTTTAGTTTGACAGCTCTAAGATAGTACTGAGTTTTTAAATTTAGTGAAAATGGCAATTTTGCTATTCTGAATTTGACGTTTTTAAACTAAAATTTAGATTTTCTAACTAAATCTGACTATTTTTAATCGCGATTAAAAAGGTGTGGAATAAAATTAGTTTTCATGAACTAAAATTCACACCAATCATCTCGACTTCTGGTGCAAAACCAGTACTGTATGTAAGGTGTATCTATTCATACACGAAATATTTTAAGAGAAACATCTTTATGTCGTAAAAAAGCGAAAAAATCCTTTATTTACATATTCTATGAATGACCCGCCTCGACGCGGTGACGCCGAACGGTGCGGTGGGGTGGCGGCACGAGCGCGGTGAATTTTGATAATTAATCATCACATCAAGTAATTTTTTTTTTTTTTTTTTTTTAATAATATTCTCGGAATAAAAAAGAAAATCATTTCCAAGGCTTCTTTACCACTTATAGGTGTATCACTTAAAATATTTCGTGTTTATCCCTATATATTTTTTTCTTTTCTTTTGCTTATATCTCCAAAATGGTGCGTCCTATCGCAAAAATAATGAAAATTTCGACCCCCTTTTAGAAGCTCTTAAACCACTATTACGCTACATGTAGGTAATCTTTTGTTTTTTTTTCCACACAAAAAGTGAAAAATTCCATAAAAAAACACGTCGCGGCTGCCCCCCATGTGCGCGTCCGGCTCTAAAATAAATCATAGGCAAACAAGTACAACGTTGCGAAGCCAAAAAAAAAAAAATACCACGTGGAGTCACGATTGTCAAATTCGATTTAGTTGTGTTAAACTTATTTTTAAATTTAGAGAATTTTGTTTGCAGAATAGCTTTAAGATTCTCATAGCCAAAAGTAAGGAATTTTAGTGATCGTTTAGTTAGTTTAGTTCGGTGTACAAGAGAATCGGCGCCAGTATAATATAAGGTGTATCTATTCATACAGTAGATATATATATTATTTTATTTGTTATTTTCTGTGATTTATTGTATTGTATTATGAATGTGTTAGTTATAATTTTTATTATTTCAAACACAATGTGAATCGTTCATGAATAAAATTGAATTGAATTGAATATTCTCATTTATTGCGGATTACACATCAAAATACAAACATACACGAAATATTTTATGAGAAATATCTCTAGATGGTAAAAAAGCCATAGCGGCGATTTTTTTTTTTATCTACGTGTTTTATATTTTTACATAATTATTATAATTTTAAAATTGCTTGAGACTTTTTGCAAAAATACCTTTAGGTACTTACTTTTTATTTTTTTATTCTATGAATGACCCGCCCGGACGCGGCGACGGTGGCGGCACGAACGCGGTGCCTTCTGTTAATTAATCATCGATTATAGAGTAATTTTAAAGTATTAATTTTTTTAATAATATTCACAGATTTAAAAGAAAAAATTAAGTTTCCATGGCTTCTTTACCACCTACAGGTGTCTATCTCTTAAAATATTTCGAGTTTGAATAGATACACCCTATAATATTTACTTAGCAAAGTGGAAGCTTTGCTTTTTTTTAGCGACAATACGAGCAAAAGCTAAAAAAACACTTAAAAAGGATATGACACAACATCATCCTTCTATGTTCCGAAACAACCAGCTTCTTTTTTTTTGGGTGGGAAATTATCAAATAACTTCTCCCGCTCTGGGCGGAGGGGGAAGACGTGTCAGACTTTTACTGACTAAAACCCACCCGTGTTCCTTCAATTGCCTGTGTGTTTCGGACAAACCCGCAACCCTGGCAGAAAAATAACCAGCTGCGATTTTATTTTAATACTTACCAATATATACCAATTTGTATAGGAAAATGTTTCAGTACACTGCTGAACTTGAGTGCCATAATGGTTTCATGATGTTGAAATGTGAAAACAAACAACAAATTATTATAATATCACATCATTTATTTACACTCATTTAATTTTAAAAATAGTAACTAAAATCACAAGAAAGGTGGTTGTAAAGTAACTTGACGTAAATACTTGGGGTTACATCCACATCCAGAGACGCCACAACCACACCCGCAAGATGGCACCTCTATCGTGGGTAACTGGCATCCGTACGACGGCATCTGGATGCCGAGAGATCCACAGGGCCCTGAACATCCACAGGACGGGACTGGATTCCCTGCACAACCGCAGGGGCCAGAACAACCACAGGATGAAACAGCTATACCTAAACAATCACATGGGCTTGAGCAACCACAAGATGACAGTGGCATCATAGTACATCCACAGGGGCCGGAACATCCACAGGATGACATTGGGACTCCAGAGCAAACACAGGGTCCGTTACAACCACAAGACGCTACAAGAAGACCTGCACAGCCACAGGCACCGTTGCAACTACAAGACGATACCGGCATTGCAGCGCATGAACAGGGGCCCATACAATCACAAGCGGATAATGGTATACTTGCACAGCTACAGGGACCGGAACATTCACTAGATGACATTGGTACTCCAGAGCAACCACAGGGTCCGTTACAACCACAAGACGCTACAGGAATACCTGCACAGCCACAGGGACCGTTGCAACCACAAGACGATACCGGCATTGCAGCGCATGAACAGGGGCCCATACATTCACAAGCGGATAAAGGTATACCTGCACAGCTACAGGGACCGGAACAACCACTAGATGACATTGGTACTCCAGAGCAACCACAGGGTCCATTACAACCATAAGACGCTACAGGAATACCTGCACAGCCACAGGGACCGTTACAACCACAAGACGATACCGGCATTGCAGCGCATGAACAGGGGCCCATACATTCACAAGCGGATAAAGGTATACCTGCACAGCTACAGGGGCCTAAGCATTCACAAGACGACATAGGGATGCCTGCACAGCTACACGGTCCTTGACATCCACAAGCGGGCATTGGCCCATACGAAGGTAATTCAATTACTGAACTAATACCATAAGAGTAAGTGGGAGGCTGAAGACTTTGACATCCACATTTCGGGACATCAATAGCTGTTACAGACCCATAAGGACACGCTGGGAGTTTGACAGCAGGTACTCTATTACATCCACATTTGGAGCCAGGACATCCACAGGGACCCGAACAACCACAAGGAACATCCAAAACAGGTGCTATGATCTCAATACTTGGTACTGACATGGATGACGTAAGGACTCCGTAGCTGGGTATATCAATGGCCGGAAACAGGCATCCTAAAGGATTTATTTCCATAGGCTCTGCGTATCTATAGTTAGGTATGTCAATTACGGGTCCAGGGGTGGGTAAAGCCACAGGTGCGTAAACAGGTTCAATGGCAGGTCCCCGACATCCACAGTTGATGATGTCTATAAGAGTATTCTGACATCCACATCCAGACAAACCGAGGTTCTGAAGAATAGGTTTCCTAATTTTCGATTTGCTTTTCGTCAATCTTCTTTTCGTTGATCTTTGAGCGTTGATCTGAAACAAAGAAAAGTTTTTATTTATTAATATAACCAGAAAAAAAATGGCTTGGTATTTAAAAGGGAAAGCCTTTCCAAACAGTAGGATATCAAAATATCATGAGTTCAGAAAACCTATCGTTTACGATACCTAATGGTAAGAGTAAGCCATAAACTACAACACAGACATGAATGATGAAAGCAACAATAGATTACTAGCTATTGCTTAAAAATAGGTAAGTAATTTATAGGTACATTAAGCATTGTGTAAGTAAGGACCTAGGACTGGAAGAGCTCGTCCTGGGAACATCCAGGACGAGCTCTTTCAACGTAAATGTAACTTACAGGTAGGTAGTAGATACATTAAGAACTGTGTTAAGGACCGAGGACTGGGAGAGCTCGTCTTGGGAACACCCAGGACGAGCTCTTTCAACGTAAGTAAAGGTAACTTACAGGTAATAGGTATATTAAGCGCTGTGTAAGTAAGGACCTAGGACTGGGAGAACTCGTCCTGGGAACATCCAGGACGAGCTCTTTCAACGTAAATGTAACTTACAGGTAGTAGATACATTAAGAACTGTGTTAAGGACCGAGGACTAGGAGAGATCGTCTTGGGAACACCCAGGACGATCTCTTTCAACGTAGGTAAAGGTTACTTACAGGTAGTAGGTATATTAAGCACTGTATAAGTAAGGACCTAGGACTGGGAGAGCTGGAAACACCCAGAACGATTACTTTCCACGTAAGGGTAACTTACAAGTAGTAGGTATATTAAGCACTGTGTATGTAAGGACCTAGGACTGGGAAAGCTCGTCTTGGGAACACCCAGGACGAGCTCTTCCAACTTATAGGTGATATATTAGTTAGTAGGTACATAAAGCACTATGTAAATAGCGACCTAGGACTGAGCGAGCTTGTCCTGGGAACATCCAGGACAAACTCTTTCAAGTTATAGGTAACTTATAGGTAAGTAAGTACAGTAAGCATTCAAAGTTGGTCTACAGCTGGTAGGTATGCCTTCCTAACTTGGTAAGTCAATTATCAAAAGCATAATAAAAGGATTTGAGAATGCAATACTTACGACAACGCACGACGCGATCAGCAAAATTATCGATAACTTTCCGAAATACATTTTTAAATATTAACTTAATTAATTAACTTCTATTAACAATAAATACCGAAGAACACAATGTCAAAATAAAACAAATTTGCCCTTATATAGTTCATTGTTTGTCAATATTTTGATAAGTCATAAAATTGCGTTAAATAACCATATCTATTTACATAATATTCGGTAAAAGATTGTAAGTTATTAAATTGAGTATTAATATAAGGTTATCTACTAAATAAACAGTTACTTAACTTTGTAATGTGTTTGGTATAACTTGATAAGGATTAATTACCAAACAACTCCATACAATTATTGTTTTTAATCGGTTGATTGAAAACAATAATGGGAAAATCTTATTTGAAAATATAACTAATAGGTTTATCAGTTACCTTTTCAAATATGAACATCCCTCGACAGTCTTCCTCATCATCAAACCCTCACTGAATACTCCATACTCCAGCAAGATCAAAAATTCTCATCAAGATGAATGAAGCCCGAAAACGATGTAACTATCTGTTGTAAGCTATTGAGGAGTTCTCTCTATCTCTATTGTAGTATTCCCGTGGGTGTCGTAAAAGGCGACTAAGGGACTTTCTAGAGAATGGGCAGCAGCGTTCTCTATGCATTTTTAACACCATACTGCGATCGCCAACCCTGCCAAGCGTGGTGATTAAGGCAACCCCCCCCCCCCCCCCCCGATAGGGGGAGCCCTATGTCCAGCAGTGGACGTCTTTAGGCTGAAATGATGATGATGATCATCAGAACTACATTATTATGTGTGCCTCAACAGAATCGGTTCACAAGCGGAAGTTCACGAGGTGAAGAATCAATCAACCCCCATTTTTCTACCTTTAGGGGTGAATTTTATTTTTTAATTGTTATAGTGACTATCTTCAAGGCCCTATATATCCATTAAAAAAAGAATCGTCAAAACTTATACACTATAAAATACACAATGGGCGGCCTTATCGCATACTGCGATCTCTTCCAGGCAACCTTGGCATGGACAGTGAATTTAAGGACATAAAATGGGGTTGTCATTGGTGCAAATATAAAAAGTATAACAGTAATCCTATAATAGATACACTGATATTTAATAGATACATAGATACATACATACTAACAAAATTAGCAAATAAAACAAATGAAGACTAGATTATTACAGTTAACAACAAGAACAAAATCACAACAACAAGTAATGTTCCTTCACGAGTCTTTTAAACAGGCAGCGATTGCTACTAATTTGTTTAGCTACCTATTCTTGAATTTGAAGAGCGTTGTCACTGGTCCACTAGCGCCACTCTTAAAAACATAATAATTATGTTTTATCTAACTCATAACTGAATATATATATAGTGTATCGACCCCTAAACGTTGGACCACTATTTACGTCACAGCCTGTATGCCAGTTCCATGAAACTAGTGGGAGAAAAAAATCCCAGTAGTCCCATAATGGAACTACTGGGATACGGCGGTCTTAGCGGGGGGCCTTTATAACTAAGACAACTGTCATTTAAAAGCTGGTTATTTAGGAAACTGAGTAAATTACAAACCTCTTTAAGTGACATACTTGAACTTAAGACAAACAAGGCGCTGTCAAGTTAAATTGTTACCTCGGACGTGCAGTATACTGTACATGAAAAGTAACTAATCATAACAATGTATAAAAATAAGAATGAAAAACAAAAAATATGATTCAACATTTATTATTCTCTAAACTGTACACATAATTAAACTCCTACTAAATAATTTTATACATTGGCAACATTGCGTAACAAAATATTGTATTTATGTAGTTTGAGCACAAGTGCACACTTTTAAATATGTAGTATACCCAAAGTCTCTAATTCATATAATTTATGTAAACAAAGTAATGTCAAGAAATGTCACTGTCAAAATGACAGGACAGTGGTGCAAAATATTTTATCATATTCTTTTTTTGTAAATAGTCATCGCTAAAATTAAAGTGAATTAATTATAAGAACTATGCAAACAAAATACCGTTGCCAAACAATGTATTGTGTAGTATGTCGGAGACACGGCATATGATCGTCCTAATCAGCCCTTTTAAGTCCAGTGCTAGACGTAGGCCTCTCAAAATCGATTTCCACTCAAAACAGTTTACAGTCGTTTTCATCCAAAACGTGGCTAGATACTTACTTATGATTACTTACAATATGAATCTATGAATGAAAGTTGTAATATTAGTGTTGTTGAAGATGAAAAACATTTGAAAATGTTTGGATCTCCTGCATTGTTACCAGTATCATAAAATATTTTATACCAGAAAATCTCCTTTTTTTAATAACTTTGTTTAAAACCGGAAATTTACAAAAATTATTACGGTATGATTATTTGTTAATTGTTATTTCTTAAAATCAGTACTCAAAAGAAAATGTAACCTCTTTTTTCGCCATTTTATGTGAATTACCATTACGAAGATATTTTTTTTTTTTATATGTTATCCCCTTTGTTTACACAAATTATCTGAATTTGAGACTTCGGGTATAGTTTTTATACAATAATAGAGTACATTATTATAGTTTATTTTAATAAGTCTTCTCTGTATTTATTTTAATATTACATGTTCAATCTAACAGAAATGGAAATTAACATTCAAAATTGATACCTTTATGAATGACTAGCTTTTGCCCGCGGCTCCGCCCGCGTAGATGTCGGTTATCGCGTAAAAAAGTAGCCTATGTCCGTCTCCATATCCTAGACTATATCTCTGCCTAATTTCATGACGATCGGTTCAACGGTTTAGGCGTGAAAACGTAACATACAGACAGACAGACATACAGACAGAGTTACTTTCACATTTATAATATTAAGTATGGATGTATGAATTTTAAATGTGAGTTACCGGTAATTTAACAGTCGCGCATAACACATCTCAATGGTAGAAATTACCAAGGAAACCAAAATAATATTACATAGTACCACAATTTCAAAATAATGCTATATTTTTACATTAAAGCGTCAGGATATACAGCAAAATAAAAAAATTCTTACGTTTTTGCAATTTGCCGGTAAATACAAGGTCGCATGTTGATCGAAATATGATTTGCGGCCGTATATTTATTTATAAAAACTCAAATTCAAAGCATTTATTTCAATCAAACCATTTACAGGCACTTTTGAATTGTCAAAGAGACGGTCAGTTAGTCAGAAAGTTGAAGCTAATTGCCTATTCCAAAATGTAGGTCTCTATGGAGAAGAACGGCCAAGAAACTCCAAGGACACTCTTTTAAATCAACATTACAAAATCCTCGGTACATTATTCTTGTTGCTTCTATATGTGAGACAACGTAAAAAAAAATATAATTAAACAATTCAAAATATTTAGTTAAAAATAAGCCCTAGCAGTTAAGAGATGACCAGTCTCAACTGACGGCTCCCGTTAACGAACATAAGAATTATAATCATAAAAATCATCCGTATTGAGCAACTATTTCATGAAATCATGACATTTGAAGATAATTCTAACATATTAAGAGTTGTTTTTCTGATTCTAATGATTATAATTCTGTAAAGCCATATTTCTTACTGTCGCGAATCATATTTTAATCAACATACACCCAGACAAGAAATTTTTAATTTCGCGGGCTAACTTAGCTCTTCGCCCATAAAAAAATAAAAAAAATAATAATTACAAACATTACAACAATGTAAATTGTTCATCACCATTTTGCCACTGACATAAAAATAAATACATATTATAATAACTACATCTAAATAAATGCCGAGACATAAACAACATAGTCTATTCATCCTCAGTTTCTAAAAGATTGATGAAGTCTCTGATCTTTTAAGGTAGAAGCGTCAGCATAGCCCGCGAAATTCAAATTTTGCAATTTAAGAGTCAGTATTAGGTTGTATAGTAATCATTAAAATCAGCCATATTTTATATAAAATATGGCTGATTTTAATGATTATAATTATTAGTACTATGTATATACATAGTTTTTTTTTTTTTCATATCTCATAACTCTAGGGTTATATTCTATGAGTAAAAATAATACAAAAAGTCCTAGATTATGTGGTCCAAAAATGCATAGTTTCGAAGATAATTATCATTAATCATATTAATTTAGGTCAAAAATTGTCACCCGTATGACGAATTATTACTTTTGCGACGTTGTCAAACTGATGAAACTGTGACCCTCGATGTATGTAGGTATCTAGGTTTCATTGATAAATACGAGTTATTCATTTTCATTCAAACCAATCATTAATATTTAAAGCTAAGAAAATGTGACGTTGTCATATTTCACGTAAGGGTGTTTTACATTAATAATCGTGACTTTGCAGAATTGTTAAAAAAAATAAAAAAATATGCCAGTTGATTCTTTGATATGGTCTCATTCCTACCCTAGAGTTATGGGATATAAAAAAAAAAACACCTTGTATAATTAAATCTTAAAATGCAATTGGGGTGCTGATATTAGCAAGGGTAGCTAAAGCTTCAACTCTATGAATCACTGACAATTTAAATGTTAATAGTTTTACCTCAAGAATGCTGCAATTACGGATACAATATAGAATAGAATAGAATAGAATACTCTTTATTATGTACACCATAAAAATTACAGATATAAATGTAGAACTGTTACATAGGGTGTCACAATGGGCGGTCTTATCGCTAAAAGCGATCTTAATATAGTTTATATTGTGATCTACATTCAAACACACAGTTAATTATTAAAATATTGTATTCATCTAGTATACCTACATACCGATAAAACCGGTAATAGGGTGCGAGCCTTTAAAAAATCACTGGGCACAAATCCAGACACCGAACAATAGCACATTTGTTGAACGAACTAAGGACCCCATACTCAGCAACATAAGATTAGACAACAGATTAATTGAGGCCATGAGCGCCAGAGAGGCCTAACTGTCATTTGTTCAATACTTATTTTATTTTGAAAAACTGCTTCCGAGGTAAGTTTAGAGAAGTTTTTTAGGCCACTCTGGCTCTCATGGCTTTCCCGAGAGCCAGAGTGGCCTAACAGTCATTTTTTTCAATACAGATTTTATTTTGAAAAACTGCTTCAGAGGTAAGTTTAGAGAAGTTTTTAGGCCACTCTGGCACTCATGGCCTCTGAGAGCCAGAGTGGCCTAACAGTCATTTTTTCAATACAGATTTTATTTTGATAAACTGCTTCCGAGGTCAGTTTAGAGAAGTTTTTTGGCCAATCTGGCTCTCATAGCCTCTGAGAGCCAGAGTGGCCTAACAGTCATTTTTTCAATACAGATTTTATATTGAAACACTGCTTCCGAGGTAAGTTTAGAGATGTTCTTTAGGTCACTCTGGCACTCATGGCATCAATTGATAACAACTTTAAGAAACTAGGCCCTTTCATAAAAACCTCGAGCCATTCAACAACACATCACCGTCTCATATCATTCACTTCATTTCATTTATTCGTTCCTCGGCGGCGGAGGTTTACCGCTGGCGAGGACCGACTTCATTGTCTTCAACATGTTAGGAATGATACCAATGTGTTTGTCCACACATTTTACTGCGCAATTCTCGAATTCTATTGTAGCTTTGTCGATCTGTGGATGGAGAATATAGATAATTAGGCAAATACAGCTTTCAATTACGGTTTTTATTTATTTGTTGTGTCTCTAAATAATAATCATAATCGTTTATTTATAAAAAGGGCACATTTACAATAAGTTTCTTAAAAATTAAAATAGAACACAGTTGCTTATTTGCCTGAACTAGGTTGAACCTGTGCTTCAGGCTAGGAAGTTCATAAATACTTAATGTAATAAATTAACAATGAGTATAAAGTGAAAACTAAATATAATTTAGGTTAGTAACAGTAAAATTGCATGTTAGCGTTTCTATTTGCAGACAACAAGTAGCTCTTCTGTCTGTGCATAGGCGATGGTTAGTAAATATTTAAGTATAATTTTTTTACAGCTAAAATAATCTAATTTGTAGATACTTAGTTTTCTATTTAATCTATTGTACAGAAATGGGCCTAAGAATGTAAAAAATCTTTCCACAAAGACATGTTTTGAGGTAACATTAGATGTGCATACTATATCATTCTGTCTCTTGTTAGTATTGTCAGCAGTGTAGGTAAGCATGGTGTTCTGTTTTAATACTAAGTGCATAATGAAAAGTTGGCGAACAGTCGGCACCTTGCAGGACTTATATAGCAGATCTGTGGGAAAGAAAAAGGGATGGAAGTTTGCTACCTTTAACACTTTCAATGCCAAAAACCCAGCATATGGGTCTAAAAATAATTCTATCGCGTGCCCAAAACCCGCATCCGAGTCGTCGCTGTAGGTAGCTATTGATGACTTCTGTACATGCCCACGACGCGTCATGTACAGAAGTCATCAATAGCTACCTACAGCGACGACTCGGATGCGGGTTTTGGGCACGCGATAGAGTTATTTTTAGACCCATATGCTGGGTTTTTGGCATTGAAAGTGTTAAAATTGCTCTCTGAACTCTTAAATAAATGGTTTTTTGGTGCGCCACCCCATGAAGAAATGCAGTATTGAATTATAGATTGACATAGGGCCAAATAAACTTGTGTTATTAATTTTGAATTTGCAAAAATTCGCAATTTTTTTAAAACATTACATTATATTGCCACTTATTTTTTAATCCCCCAGTGAAACTTATAGATTTCCGTAGGTGTATCTGTGGCATTACTGCGGGCCCTATCAAAATTCCAGCGCTGCGGTATTTATTTTTTAAATATCGCAGCATAATGCCGAGATAGGAGCCTTTTTGGCCTCGTACAGAACTTTTTTTTTAATGTTTCTATGAATTTGTTGAGTTTACTTTGGGATCTTCCTGTGCGATACCCAATAATTACTTTTTCTTTTTTTCTTTTATAAAGCATATTTTATCTATGTTCTATGTTAGAGAGTTTGGTTTTCGCACTTAGTCCAAAAGTAAATGTTGCAGCATTTAAAAATAAGTGTCGCAGCGCTGCGCTGGTATATTGCGTTTCTACGTACGGTTACCAGCTTTCTGGGTCACAAGTCAGGAGGAGTAACCATAAGAAATAAAACAGCTAAGATTCACAGATCACGCTTTGACTTTACTTTTCTAAGTAAAATAATTTATTATTTTAATTATTTTTTTACATACTTCCTTGACATAATCTTTTAATTATTTGACATTATTTACCTACAAATCGAATTCCAATTCTTTATTAGTGGCTTTTGTGGACATGATATTTATTCAGATATATGTTACTGTAGTTGTAATTGCAATCATGTCATTAATATTTTATATGCTTACAATTAGATTATTTTATATTTTGTGAATGTGAGAACATTGTAGGCCTATTAGAGTGTAGATTTGTTGGCACTTTTCTATTTTGTTAAGTACCTGGTAATTGTTGAAAGGCCTACACTGTCCTCCCATACCTATTATCACTGTTATTTAATAATATTGTAAAGCCAATTATTTTTAAAAGAGTAACCGTGGAGGTTCTTGCCGGCTCTTCTCCATAGGAAACGACTAATTGGAACCGTGCACCTAGCTTCTGACGTTTCATAAGTGCCCATGTAGGTTTATGTGAAATAAAATATTATAATTTTGATTTGATTTTGATTTTGAATACTACCACACCAGCATATCTACATATTTGTATGAAAATATTGCCCACTTTTGTTTATAGGAATATGAACATTGTTGCATTAATAATTGAAAGTTCATATTCATGTGGGATAGGCTCAATTATTCAACAATAAAACTGCTGATTGCTTCCTATTAAATGTATTTTTATTTGCCGTCTTTCAATACATCTTACACCTTTTCCTTCCCAATCCTGTCTCCTTTCTTCTTATTCTACATTTCTAAACATTCATTCACTATCTCTTTCACTCCTTGACTATTACGTTCATTCATCTCTGTCAATCTTTTATGCTTCACATCTGTCATCCATCTTTACGTCTCGTTTCACTGTTCTGTCATAATGTTCCATTCCTACATTCACATGAAACTAAATTTACTCAGCAAAGTTACAGAACTAGTTGTGAATCTTTCCCCTTAAGTTGGATGCTGCCATTTTTAGTAATGAAAATTAAAACAAAAGTTATTATGAATTAAAATATCATCTTACCTTCTCCTGATTAGGATCAGAGCCCAGTCTGTCTCGTGCATAATCATTGCAGTCCATCACACATCTCTGTAATCTGTTCTGTAAATGGCTTATCTCGCCCTGGAATTGATTAAAATGTTTATGGTGAACAAGGGGGAATAAAGTACAAAGGTATTGGCAATGAGCTTTGATAAACATAAAATAATATTACTGCAATAATGCCCAAAATTATGTCAGGTCCAGTTGAAAACAAGTATAAGTATAGTTGTCTGGCATTTTTACTGAACTAGGCCTTTTTGCCACAGCCGCAAGGCTCTCTTTCCTTCAAAATTAGCAGGTTGTGTGCCGCGCGGCTTACATCGGACTTCACAATTTTTATTATTTTTATTTTATTATCTGCTGTATATTAAAATTGTATCATGTCTGTTTTTTAGTCTGTGCTAAATAAATGTATTTTCTTTCTTTCTTCTTTCCAACTCAACTTTTAAAGAAGAAGCATTACAGTCTCGAAACAATGTTTGTTTAATAGAAATTAGCTGTTGCAATGAATTTGTGCAAAATTCATGATCATTAAGGGTTATGTAACGTGTTACTATTTTTTTAATATATTGTATGGTGGCCAGCACATCAAGTTACCACAAACTGTCAGATATTCTCATTCAATTTTGAATTTAATCACTAACATTTTAAAGTTTAAAATCGTTTGGAAAAATTTTACAGTTTCGAGTAGCTTGATGTGCTGGCCACTGTAGTGTTATTTTTTTTTTTTTTTCTGAACTGATTAGTTTTTTTTTTTAATTTAAATCTGCCGGCAGGCAATACCAATAACAATAATATTGGTTGAAGCATAAAGCATCACAACAATAAAATAATCATTTGATTCAACAGCTGTTTTACTGATTCGAGACTTAAAGAACTACAAACCCCTCCCCCAATCCTAAACCTTTAATTGTTAACCTGTTGACTCAGTCATGACGTTCATACATTACATATAATGCATTAAGTAATACAAATTAAATTGGCTTTTGAGAGATGGACGTATGAACTAGAAAAAAAAAATATTGGCAGATGAATAGAGAATGATACAAGGAAATCAAAACACCAAAAAAAATTATCCAGACGTCTCGTGGTACGTAGTAAATTTTGCTTGGACAGTCAATGTGTTAAATTAGGTTCATTTCAGCCGAAAGACGTCCACTGCTGGACATAAGCCTACGTGCGGCACCACAAGGTACCGGACAAATAACGACGGACCGGACGGTACCGGTAAATTAGGTTCAATAAACATCAAACAGTTATTTATTTTATTTATTTATATGACTACTGGAACACCATACAGTAACTACACCAAATGTGTTTTACCACCCGTTCTATGCATGGTGGACATCGCACAGGAAAATAAATAATAAATTAAATAATATTACCTGCACATAATTATTAGCTTGATTAAGAGGTCCAGTACAGGAGTCTATGCAGCCATGCACCCGTTCTAACGAGGTTTGCGGGTCATCACAACATTTAGCGGCACACCTGTGCATGTCACCCTAAAAAAAAAACATACATTTGTGAATATTCTATTGAAGATGAAGTCTTGGTAATGTATGACATATGAATTAATTCTGTGGCCTGGTGCTAAAAAGGCCAATATCAATAATCCTTATTTTCAGTAATAAGCATTAGAACATTAAACCAGCATTGATAGTTATTATTTACATGTTATATTGTAGAATGACAAAAACCTCTTTCTGTTATTTGATACAATTCGTAGGTTGATTTGAGAATTAAATTCAAATTCATGAAAAAATTGATAGTGTTGGAAATATTTGCTACGTAAGCCTTTTTAGCACTAACAAGAATTCTATGTTAGTTCCAAATCCATACTAATATTATAAATGTGAAGGTAACTCTGTCTGTCTGTCTGTATGATACGTTTTCACACCTAAACCGCTGAACCGATCGTCATGAAATTTGGCAGAGATATAGCCTGGGATATGGAGAAGGACATAGGCTACTTTTTTACGCAATAACCGACATCCACGCGTGCGGAGCCGCGGGCAGAAGCTAGTAATGTATAAAATTAAAAAGGGCATAAGTTAACTTTGATTGTTTTAGTTCTGACTCTAATACCGCCAGTATTAGAGTCAGACCTAAAACGATCAAAGTTAACTTAGGGCATAAGTTAACTTTGATCGTTTTAGGTCTGACTCTAATACCGCCAGTATTAGAGTCAGACCTAAAACGATCAAAGTTAACTTATGCCCTTTTGTTTTTATTTTTGCCCTAGTGTTTTTATTTTTTTATTTTCTAGTTGCTTAAGCACTACTGAAGCCCTTTTAAAACTTAATAATTTTAATGTAACAGTATGGAAACACACACCACATTGGCCTTTTAACATAGTATCTTTTGAGAGATTGTCGTTACACTTACGCCCTTTTAGCACACATAAAAATATAACTTTTTCAATCATTTGGCAGTAAAATCTCATTACTCACAAAAAAACGTACTTTGGCCCTTTAAGCACCAAGCCACAGAATTATAATTCTGGTGACCTGTTAGTAATAAAGGATCAATATCCTTGAGTTGACTTTTATTTTTTTCTAAATTATTTTCTGGTCCAAAACCATTTGACATTTTATTTTTTTCACTTTCGTTACGATGCTGGGGTAACGGTCTTCACTTTTGAAAAATAAAGTAGGAATTATCTCTGCCCTAAAATTATTGCATAAGTCTTGCGTGCTATCGGGAACATAACCTCACTTACTTGCATCTTACGTAAATAACTCTTGTCCAACTCATTGACGAGGCTCGTCATCTCCTGCTCGAGCCTATACTTTTGTGCCTCAACCATTTTGTTGCCTTTGATTCAGGAATTATTAATAATTTAACAAATTTCGGGATTCACAATTTCCTTAAGGAATGACAGCCGCATTCACTAAACTTTTTGACAGAAGTCAACTGTCACGCAGCTCAGCTGTCAGGGTATTGACAGCACTTCTAGCTTTATAATATTTTTTAAAGTATTAATAACTAGGTATTTTATTTATTTTCCATTTGGAACCCTACATTACTGATAAAGCTATAATGGAAAATTTTAACAATAAGAAAGAAAACTGAAATAAAATAAGGTAGGTAAATAATGAAAACACATTTTAAATTATACTAAAAATATTTATTTAAAGGCTCAATACACTTACTTCATCCCAATACCAGCCAAAAATCCGTCTAACAACTCTTGATCAAAATTAAAAATTGGCAACTTCTTTATTAAAGCTGCACATGATTCGCATACCGGTGCCTGTCCTTGTGATTTTGCTAATCGACTGATTCTTTCTTGTGTTTTGGAAGGAATTTCATCCATTAAATCTGGTAATCCAGTCAAACATGGCGGTGGTGGCGGGAAAGCGACACGGCTTGACATTTCAGTAGGAGGCGGGAAAGACAAAGTTGCTGGAACTTCTTTGAAAAGATTTAAAGCTGGTTTTTCTGGCACATTTTGGTTTGAATTAGGTGGGAAATCTTTTAGATTAGGATTTAAAACAGTTATTTTTGGTGACGACGGTGGTGCTGGTAAGAAATACGCTGTGGCAGTTTCCGGGTAACATTTTGGGGTTATTTTGTCAAATATTGGTGCATTTGTTGGCACTGATGTTGGTGCAACTGGCGCTGGAAGTGGCGCTTTGGCAGTAGGTATTGGTGGTGCATTAGGACAATCTCGATTGGTGTACTGGGCATGACTTATCTGTAAAAGAAGTTACAAAAGGCTGTTACAAAAGGCGTAGGTATATCTAAAATTCATTATCGTAAACACGTTATTTGATAATGATAACGTAATACTAATTATGTGTGAACATCCATTCTTTGTTATAATATTAAACTTAGTTGCGATATATAAAAGAAACTTTTCGACAACTGTTTGTCTTTTCCCAAAATTAATTGAATGCGTGGAATAAATATTTTATGATTAGTTTATAAGAAAACGTAGGATATAAGCAATATAATATTTCACTCTATTTCTTCCCGTGGTTGTTCGTAAAAGGCGACTAAGGGACTTACTAGAGAATGGGCAGTAGCGTTCTCTGTGCATTTTTAACACCATACTGCGATCGCCAACCCGCCTGCCAAGCGTGGCGATTATGGCAAACCCCCCAATTGGGAGAGGCTTATGTCCAGCAGTGGACGTATTTCGGCTGAAATGATGACTATTTAATTAATTTAAACAAGCTTGTCAACAAATAATATATTTTTCTAGCAATTTCAATACCTACACCAGCACTGAGAAAAGTTAATAGTACCTACGGCATCATCATCTACCTAACTTTGTCCCATCTATGTTGGAGTCGGCTTCCAGTCTGCCTATCTGACCTCTATAACCCAGTTTCTGGGTAACACACACAATACCACCTGGCAATACTGGTTATCAGACTTTCGAGCTTCTCGTAACGACTGTCAAAGATCTACGAATGACAGTTGAGACCAACCGCGGCTCAACATGCTTTCAATGGTAGATACGGCGAAACATAATTATAATATAACTAGCTGACCCGACAGACTTCGTTCTGTCAAAAGCTATTTGACTGTGGCAGTTTGTCTACGCGCAAAGGAAACTACCTACCTTCCCTACCCTACCTTACCCTATCCTACCCTACCCTACCTACCTATCTACCCTACCCTACCCTACCCTACCTACCCTACCCTACCCTACCAACCCTACCTACCCTACCCTACCTAACTAAAACCTTAATATTTTTTTTTTTTTGATAAAATCTATTCTCAGACCTACCAAATGATGACTGACACGTTATGTCAAACGCCATAAAGTTACATTAGAAGATAGAGTTACCTACTTATTATTACAATAAAAATGTAAATATGTTCGTTTTCTTACAATTTCTTTTTTTTAACTTTCTTAAATTTTTCTTACATAAGAACCTTCTCCTGACAATAACAAACACAACAAAAAAATAATTAGCGAAATCGGTCCAGCCGTTCACGCGTGATGCCGTGACCAAGGGAAATAGGGATTCATTTTTATATATATAGATTACTTTACATTTACCTTATGTAGTAAAAAATAATTAATAAAAAATAACAGCAGACTCTTCGACATTTTCCGACTAGTACCACAAACAAAAAAAACACATTTTATCATTTTCAGTCTAATTTATTGGACAAAGCGTAGTAGTATTGCATTTTGTTTATAAAAAGATAAAAGTACCTAGCGAAATAATTATCTATTTGAAATTAAGGTGCAATAATTGAATGGAACTTTTATTAATATGTAATCTATAATAATTGCAGGATTATCAAGTGTACATTATCATTGACCATTCTTTTGTATTGTGTATCTATTATAGTTGCTAACATAAAAATCGAAAGTAGCAATTTTTTGTTCAAAACTTCGTTCGTATGCAAGTTTCAATCCCCTTTCAGTTCAGTGGGGTAATTGCGTAACACACTCAGTAGAAACGGCTTTCGTGTTGACAGTTTAACAACATTCATTGCATTATTAAGTTGATAAGTAGACAAGCATTAGGTATCCGTAATCATTCAGATTGTGATTGAAAGTGGTTTCACAATTTCGAGTGCTGGATTTGCACGGATTCCTACCTACTATCAATCGATAAGAAAATTCTTTGACCTTTCTAATTTTTTTTATTTTTTTTTATTCTACTATGAGTTTGCTCTTGACTTTAGTCTAGGTCTGGATGACAGAGATAAAGTCTACGATGGAGTGAGCTTACCCAGAAGAAGCCTGTTCACTCTCACTTTGAATAGATTAGGGTTGTATGCGTTCGGAAACACAGACGCAGGCAGAGAGTTCCACTCCTTTGCTGCGCGCATTATAAAAGACGTACAAAACGCTTAGTGCGAGTTGGTGGAATATCAACTAGGTAGGGGTGGTAACTTGCAGTGCGTCTAGATGTCCGATGGTAGAAGGGGGCCGGTGGAATGAGGTCGTGGAGTTCATGGGCACACTCTCCGAAGTACAATCTGTAGAAGACCGACAAGCAGGCAACCTTGCGGCGATGAGCCAAGCTGTGAAGCTTGGCATCCACCAGTTTTACGTCGCCAATGAGCCACTTAGCTCTGCGTTCTACCGAGTCAAGCGCAGCAAGTCGAAGCTAATCAACAGATTTATGAGCCACTAGCAGCATTCCTCGGGTTTATCCGCATAGGTCTCGAATCCGTACTTAAATATATAGTAAGGGAATATTAGGATCAAAAGTTTGACAATCCAGGGTATAAACTAACTGTGTGCCAAATTATCATCCCAATCCGTTCCACCGTTTTTGCGTGATTGACAAACATACAAACATACAAAATTTTATAATATGTCGCCGCCTTACAACGAAAACCAATTAAATCGAAATTTTGACGAAAATGACTTATGAATGCCAAAGTATTTAAAATGTTGTGTTCTTTCGTCTGCGAAAATCCATTAATCGCTAAGTCTTATAGTTTCGCTGCTAGCTAATAAGCTAACCAATTATTTCAAGCATTTCCAAGGTTTGTTTTCAAATACAATATGTGACAATTATTGAAAATTTCATTACAAAGCAATGACTTTTTTTAAATCTCAATAGTCATGTTTAAATAAAACATTTATCAATGTACTGATGCTATGAAGTAATATTAACAGTATATTACTACAAAGGGTGTTTTCAACCCCATAAACTTTGTAATCGCGATATCTCCGTTTGCACTTTTAATGATTTAATTGGTTTTCGTTGTAGGGCGGCGACATATATCATACACACATACCGAGAAAATAGCATTAGTTTTATACTTTAAGCCCATCACAATGGCTTCAATTGCTTGTTTTCCTAACAAAATGGGTAATATGTAGGTACTTATGTAGGTAATGTAGAAATGGGTTACTAAACTTCAATATTACACCATCATAGTCGACAGACTGCGTTTGTTAGGCCATCCATGTTGACTAGGATATAAACCACTTGGTATCACGTTTATTTTAATTTTAATATAGTATCCAGTATGGAGGTCAAACGCCTATTATTGATATTTGTTGTCTTTGCAATAAGTGTAAATATTTTCTCTTAATTATTATTCTATCCAATAAGATTTCATTGGGAGCATTACTACGCTAAACTTCTCACTATTAAATATTTATCTTTTGCAGATGGCAACAGCCCGTCCGTGTTGCCCCTCTCCCCGGCGCCCGTGCCAGTGTCCACAAGAAACAGTTTATTTTTCTAATCTGGCCACACCGTGCCCCGCCTTCGCCGAAACCATAGACTACATCCCTAACTGTCGCAAATCTTGCAACAGCTGTGGATGCAACGACCAACTCATTCTGCCTCCTTTGACAGTTGAATTACCGTGTGGTTTAGGATACTTTCCATCAGCTTCGCCATTGGTGGCCAAGTATTTTGCTCCTGCATTAGATTTCTTGACTACTGGAGCTTACATTCCCATTGCGTCGCCTTGTACTCGTAATTCATTGATATTAGCGGCTCCCGTAAGCCCTGAGATTGCCCCTTTGGTTAAGTCAATTATTTTGTGAATAAAATGTTCTTTGTGATGTATTTTATTGTTTTATTTAATTAAACACTTTTGATAGAAGGATTTCAACGGCTCCTGTGAGCCCTGAGATTGCCCCTTTAATTAAGAGGATTTTTTTTTTTTTAACTTTGCCCCTCACATTGTCACCGGTTCACTAGCGCCACTCCTTTAAAAGCACATTATCTCGTGACTGAGACGGAATTATGAAAAACGGCTCAATCAACTATATCGGTAAGTGTGCCTAGAATTTTCTAATACCTTTTTTATAGTTTCATATTGAGACACAAAGCAACAAAATTCGACCTAAATAAAAACGGCCACATTCCTCTAGATCGTATTTCTCGCGTCATCGTCACCGAACGCTTTCCATGAGCTATATGTATAATGTGTATGTAGGTGTGTACTTTTTGGGTGAACAAAAAATATGAACTCGCGTCATCGTCACCGAGCGCTTTCCATGACTCATAAGCTTTAAGTATAGGTACTGTGTATGTATGTGTACTTTTTGGGTGAACAAAAATACAAATTCATAGACATCAGTAGACAGAATATTTCGATGAATGAATGAAAAGCTTTTTGAAGTGAAAACTTCTTTAGCCGCGTTGAGCGATTTTAGCTAGGGGAAAAAAATATGGATTCGCGTCACCGAAATGCGCGACATGCTCGTGATGTGTAGCGCCAGACTTTCAGTTATTCCAAAGTTTTGAGTTTTCACTTCCGTAGGCAGTCCTTATGACTGCCAATTTTTTTTTTCTGACCTCTGTCACTCATTCCAGCCATCGTTTTTTTAGTCTTGGTAAGTAAGAAGTTATTTTACATATTATGGGCTCATTTAATAAAAAAAAGTAAACAAGTTAAAAAAAAGAAAGCAGAAAAGAAAGAAAAACTGTTTACACTGCATAAACAAGACGCACATTACATGAAAAACAGACAAAATACACATACTAATACAAAGTAACCAAAACCCTTGTATTCAATACCTTAAATGAAAAAAAAAAAAAGTTTTGCTGTTGATATTTTGGTATTGTTACAGTCGGTAACTTCATTCGGTTAACTCTAAGTTCTGTCAAAGGAAATGTTTCGTTACCGACCGTACATACAACGAAACTAATAAAACTTAATAATAATAATAATAACCCCACCGCCGTATCTCTACGTTGACGTCGTGGTGGGGCTTGCGCGCTCCGAACTCTGGGTCTGTACCGGTAGAGTTTACTTTACCGGAACATGTCTAGGGTGAGGAGCCAGACCAAGAGAGATACAGAAACCCGCAGGGCAGCATGTGGCGAGCTGTTGGGCAGTTGCGACCCCACGGACCCTATCTCCCGGGAGAAGTCATGTTCCTCATCTCTAGCTTGCCTTTATTGGCCGGCTGGAGTGAACACTGACGAGGAACTGAGCTCCCACCTCATTCTTGCCTTTATTGGCCGGCTTGAGTGGAGATTCGCAAGAGCAAACGTGCTCGGAGGAAGGAAGTATTTCAGTAAGTGCTTGTAGGGATCTTGACCATCTTCCGGGCTCTGGGATTGTTCTGAGAGCCGTGGAATACCTCTCCACTCCTCGAGCACCTCAGGATATGTTGCCCCCTTGTCGCTACATCACTATGTGCTAGCGACCGTTTCCGGGGGCCCATTAATGAGTGTGCAAGTCACCCCCTGCCATTTTATCCGTGTACAATAAAACATTGATCAGGCAGGGGCCATAGTCCTTCCATAGTTTTAGGTAACCAGTCCATTTGAACCACCCAAACCCATAGTCCAATATATTTGTTTCCATATCCTACAATAGTCCTACACCAACCGGGGGTTGTCCTTGGGTGCACCTGCATAGTGCATACAGGGATAATCGTCGGTTGGTGCCTCATTCCATTTAAAATTGTCTAAGGGGCCTCTGCGAGTTGGCTTCGGCCCCTCGTACGCCTTCCAAAGGTCCGGGACCCCAGGGTCCCGAGATATATAAATGTATATAAAATAATAATAATAAAAGATTTGTGATTATTGTTAAAGAAACTGTTACTCAACTTTGTAATCAAAATATACATTGATAGTTACCGCAAACTGTCAAATTTTCTCGTTCTATGTTGAACTTAATTATCAACATGTTAAAGTTTAAAATCGCCTGGAGAAATTTGACAGTTTCTTCTTTTTGCGCAAAATACAGTGGCCAGAACATGTACCTACATAGCTTCATGTGCTGGCCACGGTACATTGCTCACAAAATTATTATATCAATTATTATCAAATAATATAAATAAAAGATAAGACACGATTCTAAGATAACGGCAGGATAAATAATGGAGTAACATTTTAAAATACTTATTACAATAAAAGCAGTTGATTTAATACCACTTTGTAATATATTATTTTCAAAATGAAGTTTTTGATCGTTGTTACGCTAGTGACTTTACATAATCAGGTATATTTTATTCTTAATAAGCTAGAATTTATTTATTGTATTATTTCTAAATAATTTAAGCTTCAACCAGTTTACATAATATTATTATTGAATTTATTGTTACCAAGCATAATAAAACATATTAAACTGAGTCGAAATATGTATTTAATAAAAGTAAAGTTAATTGCAAATTGGAAAAAAATAAGAAAAATAAAAAATAAACTATATTATAATGAAAATATTTTTTCCAGATGGCCACACCCCAGATGCTTCGCCCTCCACCATACAACTTCATCAACAGACCAATAGGAGAAAATATGATTGAAACTAGCAACTTTATTAACCAGCTACCTCCTACAATGATCAGCGAACCTCCTTGCAACCGAATAGTTCCTATTCCTAACGTAGCAGCGCCGCCTAGCACTACAATCATCACTGACTGCTCGCCTGCAATCTGTCAAAACCTAGCAAATACTATACAACTAATGATTGTCAGTAATTTACTGCAGAATAGTCTGAATTCAGATGTAGGTAGGCAGTTTGCAACTCCAATTTTGAATGAAATAATGTCATCGCCAATTCTATCTTGTGGTTGTAGTAACCCTCTTTCTCCTAGCATCATTGCTCCCAATTTTGCTGTTCCAAATTTTTCTCCTAACGTTATCCCTAACTATAATCCTCCTAACAATATAGCTGGTCCTAATATTTATTCTCCTAACTTTGTCAATCCTAACTTTGTTTCTCCTACGCCTAACGTGATATCTCCTAATATGTTCCCGTTGCCTCCTAGACTCGTTGCTCCTACAAACCCTTGTCCTAATTCACCTCAAGCAGGTCCTGCAAATATTAATGGGTTGTTTAATACTATAATGAGTATGTTGGGAAATATAAAAGGGTAATTTTAATACATTTAGAAGTTAAGTAATTTATTATTCGTCGACCAATTAAATTCTTTTAAAATTATTAACAAAATGTGTCTAATTCTTATTTTTAAATGTGTTTTCACGACTGTGTTGTTATCATTAGAGGTCTACAAACGAAACCCTTTACGAACAATTCCCCATATTATGATGGGCTAAACGCGCTGCTAACGAGTTAATCTTATATAAAACCAGACGTAAGTACAAGTTTCCTCACGATGTTTTTCCTTCACCGATGTCAGTAATGTCCAAGAGCCAGCGCAGAGTGTGTCTCAACACTTCTCCTCCAAATATATGATGCGCACCACCAAAGTGTGGAACTCTCTGCCAGCGTCGTGTTCCCTTCCACATATAACCCATCTGCCTTCAAAGCAAGAATGAACAGACATCTGGGCACGCTCGTTCTATGCTAAAGCGATGGATGAGGTTATAAACCTCATCCATCGCTTTCCATCAAGTGAGAGCGAGGTCATTAGCATGCCCAATCAGTAATAAAATAAAATTAAAATTGAAGATAAGCTCAGAACTCAGATTACAATATGAATTGAAAACGTCACATTGGTACTTGCCCGGTTTTTTCACCTTCAACCTCGTGTATATGAGGCGTGGCCTCAACCACAGTGCCATCACTTCAAACCATGGCTTAACCAATATTTTTAGTGCAAAAGTAAGAAAAATTCTAGAAGTGCATGATAATTAACAGCATGCACTGACTGGTTTGGTCTCTGGACTGGTGGCGTGTGGTGCCGGACGTAAAGAATAGCATCACCCTGTTTCTTCCCGTGGGTATTCGTATAAGGCGACTAACGGACTTACTAGAGAATGGGCAGCAGCGTTCCCTATGTATTTTAACACCATACTGCGATCGCCAACCCGCCTGCCACGCGTGGCTATTATGGCAAACCCCCCCAATTGAGGGAGGCTTATGTCCAACAGTGGACGTCTTTCGGCTGAAATGATGATACATGATGACTGACTGATCAGGTCCACTCAATCTGTGTGGTTCTTTCATCAAAAAAACATTTCAGACACCAATCTACATGGTCTTCATATGATCTGACCAAAATCACTTCAAATGTCTGGACTTTAAAAAGACGGTTACCTTTGAGTTTGTTTCGGCCTTTCTTCTCAGAGTAGTCAGATAGGAAACGCCGACCTCATCTAGTTTTTAAAATATGATTGACGTATAAAAATGTTTGTACAAACCTACTCAAAGAAATGTAAGTACCTAATCATTTAACAAAAGTACAAAACTCCATGCTGCTTCCACAGTGAGAGTAAACCGAAATCGATTAACGCATATATTTTAAACATAGTTCACGCCTGTATTCCAGATGGCGTAGGCAGTGGTGTACCAATAAGACACCTTTTTTTTGGGTAGGAAATTATTAATTAGTGTTCCTTCAGTTGCCTGTGTGCCAGGGCCACGGTATCCCTTTCAGACAAACCCTGACACCTAGCACCTAGATTTCGTCATTTATTAAGTTCCGTGTAATCTTCGTCTTAGCGTGCCGCTTTGGCAAAAATAACACGTAAAAATTGAAATAGTTTTTTTTTTGAAGTTAAAACTTCTTTAGGCGCGTTGAGCGATGTTTGGTAGGGGAAAAACTTATGGGCTCGTGGTTGTCACCGAACGCTTTCCATGAGCTATATGTATACTGTGTATATATGTGTACTTTTTGGGTGAACAAAACTCATGGAACTCGCGTCATCGTCACCGAACGCTTTCCTTGAGCTATATGTATAAAAGAACAGTTATTCCAGTCTACCACCGAGCTTCACGGCGTTTACTTACATAGAACAGTCCTCTAGAAAATAGGAAAAGTCCAGTAAACCAGCAGTGGAAAAATAGGCTCAGTCCTCATTTTGAACATTTATTCATGCCAGATTTTCATTTATATATATTTTTACATATTATTTATTAGTATTATAAGCAATCTGAAGTAGTAGGAAGTTGGAAGTTTAGTAGGAAGTTTCATTTGTCATTATGTAAGAGATTACCAATTCTTTCAATGGAGTGTCAGTGGCTGACCATTGGAAAGTCATAATGACGCCATTATAGTAGTAGATTACCAAACTTGTCAAACTCAACAATTATGAAATCAATGATAGACCATTCTGACACTATTGTAATAGCAGACTTGAGTCAGGGCACGTGTTGCAAGCCATTGTCTGTGCAGAAACGCTGCCTACATACTGGAGATCTGAGCAGTCCATGAACGGACTTGTAGAGGTTGTCCTTGCAGCGGTCTACTTGGGTACGAAGTCTAGGTTTTTTAGGATTCCGTACCTCAAACAGAAACAACAGAACCCTTATAGGATCACTTGTGTGTCTGTCTGTCTGTCTGTCCCTCTGTCACAGCCCATTTGCTCTGAATCTACTGGGCCGATTAAGTTGAAAGGACATGGCCGGAATTTGTAGAAAACTTTGCCCTAACAAAAAATATTCATGTACATTGACCTACGTTACGTCATATTAAAGCTTACAGGTATTTCTTTACAATAGTTAAAGTTTTATGATCAGACAAGAAGCGAGAGATATAGTAAATAGGATTTATTTTAAGAGCCTAGATATTTTGAATAGCAATGATTAATGAAAATATGAAAATAATTACTACGTGGGTGCATACCTTTTATACAGATAACGAGGTTCAGTCAATATATTTGGATAATATTTTTGTGTTCACCAAAAATCTTAAGGTACATCTATGTATGCATTTCTAAAATTTTATACTTCCCCGAAAAATACTGATCGTGCACCAAATATTAAAGGTTAGGTTAGGTTATATTTTGGTGCACATTCAGTATATTTGGTGGAACACAGGCAAAATTAGGTAAATGAAATGGGAGTACTTTTAAATAAAATTGAAGTACTTTTAAATACCATCCAATATATTTTGTAACTGCGGTGTTAGAGTTGTTACAATATGCCTTGGCAGGATCCGGCCATATCATTATACACCTCATCATTATACATATAAGAAGTTCTGTGACCCAAACACGGGCGTGTAACGTAAATAAAATGAATTTTGAATATGGGGGTCACTTTTGGGGGGCAAATTAAAAAGGATTTATTGTAAGGATTTCAGTTTTTTTTTTTTTTTTAATAGTTTTTAAACTTTTAAAGTTATTTAAGAAAATAGATGAAAATAGACCATCATTTTAGGATCAGTAGTTTCTAAGATAAGGGGGGGGGGGGGGGCTTATCTCCGAAACTGATTACAGAAAATTGTTCTTTATATGTAAAAGTCTATGGTCTTAATATAACATGGTACATATCTTAATATTTGCTCACAAACTTACATTTTGCAGTAGAAATCAAAGTCAAAGTCAAAGCATTTATTTCAAATAGGCACATAAATGGCACACGGAAATAAAATAGATTCTAGTTGCCCCTTCCAAAAGGTAATTTCGCATGGAGAAGAATGGGCAAGAAACTCCACCGTTACTCTTTTAAACTGTTTTACAATACTTTGTATACATCAATTATACAGGTTTTTTTTTTTTTTTTTTTGTTTTTTTTTGTTTTTTTTTTTTTATTTGATTGGAAGATGGGTGCAAAGCTTTGAGGTGAAGATAGTACAGACAATTTAGAACCATTTAAACCATGGTTGTCGTAGACGAAGTCTTACCAATTTTTTTTAACCTAATTTTTAAGTTTTTTTTCGGAAATTCCCAATATTTTATGTAAACTGCATAATTATGGCCAAATTGAATGATAAATGTTTTTATTTTATTTGTATTTTATTAAAGTAATGTGTAAGTAATCCAGCAAAACATGGTTTAGGCTTCTGTGTCATTAGACATTTTTTTTACAGACATTTAAAGTTCAGAAAAAGTTTAAATTTTTTATCATACGTTTCTTAAACCTTATTAAAAAAAAAATTTGTTAAGCCTTCGTCTAAGACAACCATGGCTAAAATGATTCTAAATTGTCTGTACTATCTTCACCTTAAAGGTTTGCACCCATCTTCCAATCACCCTGTATATACATGTGAAGACGATGTACCTAGAATAAACGTATGCATTGACGGATAAATTAACCAGGTGTTAGATACAAGGTGCTTGCATATTTACAAATATTGTATTATATTTTACAAATAAAAAGTCAGTGTGAGAGTTAAACTTATCATAAAATTAATGTCTTAAAAATAATACATTATACATAAATTAGCAACCTGTTCGATTTTGTCTAGACTCTGCATTGTCCTATGGAGCTTTAAATGTATGGGAACCTGTTTTTTTAAACGTTGCTTCACACTAGGAATTTCTCCTGTATTGTGGGTGCATACAAACATTTAAACTCACATACTCAAACTGCCAGACCCGGAACAACTACTTGTGAGTCATACAAATATTTGTTCCGTGCGGGAATCGAACCCGTGACACGCAGCGCAGCAGTCAATCGCTTAACCACTGCGCCAACCGTGCCGTCAGAACTTGAACTTGAAACTTGTTTTTCAACTACAATATTAAGTTTTTTCTTGGGATAAATTCATTCCAACTACGGAACCCTTCATTGTGTGTGCTCCGACACGCACTTGACCGGTTTTTTTTTTTTGTTGGTTTTCCATGACTACTGATTTCTACGGTGACTTGTGCCCGGATGGGAGGTAATAAGTTGCGAGCTTATTGTCATCAACCGAGTATAAATTCAGACAGAAAACCCCAACAACACTGCTCAACCTGGGGAACGAACCCAGGACGACAATTTTTAGACCAACGAGGCAGTAATTATTTTCATTTAAGAAAAATACAGCAGTATAGAAAATATATTTAACTTTTTATTGTTTAGGTTTAAAACATAAGAACAGGCTTAAAAAATACTGAAACAATTTTATTAATAAAAGACTCTATTAGGACAGGAGCAAGAATCAATATAACCTAAAGATTCAACATTGATTCCCAATGGCACGTTGGGGAAACCACAGTTACAATTCTGTGAAGGAAACAACGGTCCATCACAACCACCACACCTTGGCCCCAATATATTCGCTAAAAGTTCATATCCAATGTTCTTTGGTCCACAAGAATCACACCCACAACCAATGTTTGGTAAAAAGTTCTGGATATTGAATTTGTCACAACCGCATCCAATATTAGGGAGGCCATATTTCGGTCCATCACATCCACACCCGACATTCGGTAGTCCAAAGTTAGGTCCAATACCATCGCAGCCGCACCCATAATTTGGCACAACAGACGCTAAACCATAATTTGGTCCATCACAACCACAACCAACATTCGGTAGTCCAAAATTAGGTCCATAACCATCGCAGCCGCACCCATTATTTGGTATAACAGTCGCTAGACCATAATTTGGTCCATCACAACCACAACCAACATTCGGTAGTCCAAAATTAGGCCCATAACCATCGCAGCCGCACCCATTATTTGGTATAACAGTCGCTAGACCATAATTCGGCCCACCACACCCACAACCACAACCAACATTGGCTATTGGCAACACTTCTGGGTAGCAAACATTTGGTATAATTTCTATTATGGGGTCACAGGGGTATGGAGCTATTATGTCACAAGGGGTGATGATTGGCTCAAATGGGTTATAAGGATTTATGTAGTCTATTTGAGGAGCTAGGCAGTCAATGGTGGGAGAATAAACTGTTTGGATAGGGTCACAACCGCATTGTGGTTTCATAGTATTCTCAATAAGGTTGCTTACTATAAGAAGCTGGATGGCGTTAGCAAGAGAATTTGAAACTGAATTGTCTACAATAGTGGTGACCACTTGTGGTGATGTGGTGCAGACTTGTTGTGGTTGGTTACAGATTACTGGTGGTGGGTTACAGATTACTGGTGGTGGGTTACAAATCTGTGGTGGTGGTGGGTTACAGATTTGAGGCGGTGGGTTACATATTTGTGGTGGTGGGTTACAAAGTTGAGGTGGTCCGGTTCCAAGTGGTAGACGTGGCAGAAATTGGGCTTGCGTCTGAAAAAAACAAGTTTGTTATTAGTTTGGGTTTGGTCTAAGCTAAGAATGAGTAAAATTAAAACGACACTACTGGCATGAAATCTAATTAAGTCTTCATAATTATTTTATAGCTTACCTGACAAGCCCAAACTGCGCAAACAATCAATAGGAAGGCGGCCATCTTGTAAAATCTAATAATGACAACGAACAACCTCATTTTATACCACAATTACAATGATTTCAAAAAAGGTTAACACATTGACATCAAAGTAATTTCGAAAAAGATAACATAATTACTTCGACGAAAGTATGTAACACAATACAAGCTATTGGGTAAATAATATCACTTTGCTTATCATAAGTTGTAACATAATAACATCCGAACGGTTTGATCGAAGGTTAAGCTACACTTGCCGTAGTCGGTTCGTGAATGGGTGACCATCCAATACATATCGAGACCCCTCCGTGCCTCGGAAAGCACGTTAAGCCGTTGGTCCCGGCTGTCATTCGTGGATCTTTGGCAGTCGTTACGGGTCGTCAGAAGCCTGAAATTCAGACAACCAGTTTTACCAAGGGGTGTCGTGTTACCCAGTTACTCCGTTGTGCAGATCAGACAGGCAGCAGCTCCATGTAAAATACTGTTATTCAGCTGCATCCGACCCAACATAGTTGGTAAAAAGCAGGCATATTGAAGTTGTACTAGTCAAGTTACACATAATCATCAATCGTTATGGCTCCGTGCACGAAAAAATCTCTCTTTTGTCAATTTCTTATCTAATTGTGAGAAAACTTGAAATAATCGAAACATTAAGTCTGTGTAACTATAAAAGTACAGTTTTCATGGTGCTAAACCACCCCGACCCTTGCTCGTAAGCGAAGCGCCAGCCCACGCTATAGCTGAGCCTGTAGCTTTAAATCCCCCAAATAATAATTATAACCCTGATTTTATCCAGCCACCGTCGGTCCCTTGCCATCCTCCCTCCGACTCTGCCCTAACCCGAGGTTCGGGAGACCTTGGAACACTTTTCTTTAAACCTCCATAATTTAAGTGCAAATTGATATATGGCCTTGAATGTTGAAATTTATATTAGGTAGGCAATAATATTATAATAATGTGATGTAAAACACAGCCTACTGTGTTTTATCAATGAGAAAATTAAAATTAATTACTTTAGGATGTTTGTCCCAAGGTACAATCATGGCTTGTACCTCGGGACACCAACGTTTGTACCTTGGGACACATTTCTGTAAACCTAAACTACCGCCAGATGAATATTATCTCTATCAGTAGGCATGAATGGGCAGCTTGAATTATATTTTAAAGGTACATTTAAATAAAGCATTGATAACCAAAGTCTTTATTTTATATTAATGAAAACAACAGTCATTACAAATCTTACTTAAATCACTTTTTAGATACTCAGGAAAACAAAACTTAACATATCTAAATGATAAATGATAAATGATAAATGATTTTATTTCTGTAAGTAGGTTTTTACAAACACTTTTACACGTCAATCATATTTTAAAACTGGATGAGGTCGGCGTTTCGTATCTGACTACTCTGAGAAGAAAGACCGAAACAAACTCAGAGATCACAGTCTCTTTTAAAGTCCAGACATAATCTTGGTCAAATCATGTGAAGACCATGTAGATTGGTGTCTGAAATGGTCTTTTGAAGAAAGAACCACACAGATTGAGTGGACCTATCCATTCAGTGCACGCATTTGTCAGTAATCGTGCAGCTCAACTCAGAACATAAGGAGCTCAACGATTCGACGAACAATACCAAAGAAAGGACATTTGGGCAGGCCGCATAAATTACTCAAACTGCCATACCATGATCAGAAAAAAAAAAATACTGAGAAGAAAAAAATAAAAATAAAGACCCACATAGTCTTCACATTCACAATAATTAAAATAATAATATTATACTTCACAAGTAAATATTCATGTCAATGTGTATAAAGCAATCACAATAAAAAAAGTTTCAATATGTAAAATTTGGAGCAGCTCAATCCCAAGCCTTTTTGTCCTCAATATAATCTTTAATGGTATAAAAGGCTTTCTGGCACAACTTACGTTTAATGAATGATTTGAATTTATTAATGCTTAGATCTTGAACAAAGCAGTACCTTTGTGCTCTTTTATGTTAATATATTGTCCGGTCAACTATTTTGTGTGTACATAAATAAATAAATAATAACTATTAGTTTTCTTTAGATTTGATACCGCATTTCTGAGAGTAATTTTCAAAAAAGGTGCAACCTTCGTGTACCCAGAATCGGCGGGTGACACACTGGATCCAGTCTTCTGTGCTCGAAGTAGTGAAATAATTTTCACCGCAACCCATAAAATTATTTTTCTCTTGAACCTCATCACATGAATCGGTATAAGCAATGCCTTGTACCTTGGGACAGTCCCAAGATACAAAAAATTCACTGTCCCAAGGTACAAATTTCAATTGTATAAAACAAAGTGTGGTTATAATTTCTAAATTACGGAAATCTAGGAAATTATATTAAAATAAGTGGTTACGAATGTAGATACTAACTAATTGTATCATAATTAAATTACTTACCTCAAAATGTTTCGTATAAAACAAAGATTCAGTGGATTGCAAAAAAAAAATCTGACGAAAAAATCACACGGTATACCACATTTAAGGAACAAGACAAAATGGCCGAATTTACTGCATGCTTTCTGAATGTTGTAATGAAATAGCTACTAGATTTCGCTACTTACCACTTCTCAATACAAAATTTCTGACTCAATGAGCTTGTCCCAAGGTACAAGAATCTCCCCTACCTCAGAGGGGGTGCCCTTAGCGCGCAGTCGTTTAGTTTATAAGTTTTGCGCCCTGGCTGAACAATTTAAGTTTTTAGGAGCTTAAAGCAACCACAGGAAAGACCGGTTAAAGAGTCTCAACCTCTCAAATAAGCCGTGGCTGCTAAGAAAGAAAGAAAGAAAAATATTTTATTCGGGAAATGCACAGGAAATACAAATAGTGAAAAAAGAAGCATTTTAAACTAAAAAAAAAAAAATACTTTAAAAACAAGAATAAAAATAAAATTAATCAAAAAGAAAAACCGGCCAAGTGCGAGTCGGACTCGTGCACGAAGCGGTATAAAAACAGAAAAAAATAATTAAATATAAACACAAATAATTAAATTAAAATAAAACAAATATTAAAAGGAGCCCCCCGTAAATATTTGTTTCATTATTTAATTATTTATTTTTAAAGTGAATATATAACTAAATATTCTGTGAATATTTCAAGCGTCTAGCTGTTGCCGTTATCAATATCGAGAAAAAACGAGCAAAAAAATCACGTTTGTTGTATGTGAGCCCCCTTAAATATTTATTTTATTCTGTTTTTTTGTATTTGTTATTATAGCGACAACAGAAATACAAATAAGAAATAATAATATATTAGGTTGGGGAAAAAGTCTTTTCGCATTATAGTATGTATGAACTTGTAATAAAATCTCTTTGGCTATACTATTTGTATCTGGCTGGTTTTGGTATCATTGAAAGTTTAAATTTTAAAGAACATAATTCCAAATTCAAATTAGGAAAATGTGTGATTTTCATTTGTTTTTCGTACTGTCAAGATGAGTGAATCTAATAAAGATACATTTTAAAATTTTACTACAAAAAACCGGCCAAGTGCGTGTCGGGACACGCACAATGAAGGGTTCCGTACTTGGAAAGAATTTATCCTAAGAAAAAACTTAACATTGTAGTTTGTAAACATAATCTCCCATACATTCCAACTGCAAATGTAAGTTTGTACGCACAATATCGAGAGATTTACCATATTATTTTAAGACCATAGACTTCTTATATATTTTCCTGTAATCTATAAGTATAGTATTATTTTCTGTAGTTTTTTCAAAATTGTAGGTTCAGTAGTTTCGGAGATAAGGGAGGGGGAATTGTTAATTTTCGTGTATTTTCACTTATAACTTCAAAACAATTTATTTAAAATTATAAAAAAAAAATACATTTGAGACCCTTTTTTTTTTTTTTTTTTTTTTTTTTTTTTTTTTTTTTTTTTTTTTTTTTGAAATGGCAACTCAGAGTGTAACCACGAGGGGCTCGGACTCTTTAACCGGTCTATCCTGTGGTGCCTTAAGCTCCTAACGGATTATTAAGGCCTCCAGCCAGGGGCATACTTAAAGCTAAATTAGAATTTTCCGTCTGCTCGCTAAGGGCACCCCCTGCGGGGTACGGACCGTCGGAGGAGGGGGGAGGGTAACAAGGGACCGTCGGTGGCTGGATAAAATCAAGGTTTTGATTATTATCAGGGGGATTTAAAGCTACATGCTGCTCAGCTAAAGCGCGTGCTGGCGCTTCGTTTGAAAGCAAGGGTCGGGGAGGACTGATTAGTCGAGGATTTCGCGTTGGGCCTCGGCGGCGAGGTCGGAATGATGATTTTGTAGTGTGTACTCTTTTGCGAACTGTACTAGTAGACCTATGACTCTCCTGGAGGAGAGTGATGGGGTCGTCTGGGTCGGTCAGTGCATGCCGTGGGCGGCGGGTCCTGCTAATGGTAGAGGGGGTATAATTGGCGGCCTGAACAACCAACGGGTTGCGGTGAGTGGCGGCAGAGTCTAGGAAGCGCTTTGAAGCGCGTTTCATAAATTGGGCTATGGTGGGGATTTTTAGCTCCACGTGGAGGCTAGTGTTCCGCACGAACCAGGGGGCTCCCGTGATTTTACGGAGGAATCGGTTTTGGAGGGTCTGCATCTTATGGATGATATAGGGTTTGGCGTGGGCAAATACTGGACTCGCATAGGTCATGATGGGGCGGATACACGCGGTATAGATACGCAACTTGCATCTAAGTGACAATTTGCTTTTACTATTTAATATAGAGTGAAGCCTATATAGAGCGAAAGCGGCGCGCGAGCGCACCTTCTTTACATGCTCTGAAAATGAGAGATGATGGTCTAGGATCACACCGAGATACTTGGCTCGCTTCTCCCAAGGGATAGGCTTGCCTAGCATGGTGATCGGTCGGTAGGATGGGGTACGGTGACGCGGTCTGGAGAAGAGAACCGCTTGGCTTTTATCGGGATTTACCTCGATACGCCATTTTCGGAACCACGCGCCAAGGTTATTGGCAGCGGTTTGGAGGATTTTTGTTATATTGAGTGGGGATCTCCCTCGGTAATAGATGGCCGTATCGTCTGCGAACAGAGCCAACTTTGCCAATCTATTCTTTGGGATGTCGCTAGTGTACAGCGTGAAGGCAAGTGGGGATATCACAGAGCCCTGAGGGACTCCTGCGCGTATGGGATGGGGGGACGATAGAGTACCATCAATGCGATAGCGAAAAGTGCGATTCGACAAAAAGTCTCGTAAGATGTGCACGAGACGATCGGGCACACCGAGTTGATATAGCTTGTATATCAAGCCGTTGTGCCAGACCTTGTCGAATGCCTTCGCTATGTCAAAGAAGATCGCTCCTGTCACGAAGTTTGAATTGAAACCGAGAGTGATGTCCTCTACTATGCGGTAGACCTGATGGGTCGAGGCATGTTCGGTACGAAAACCAAATTGTTCATCGGGGATAAGGCCCTTTGTCTCGGCGTAGTCTTTGAGTCGCTTATAAATAAGTCTCTCGTAGAGTTTGCCTATGACTGTGAGCAGACTGATGGGTCGGTAGCTCGCGGGCTCCGTTTTGGGTTTACCTAGTTTTGGAATGCCGATAACGATGGCCTCTTTCCAGGCTTGGGGAAAGATGTTATTGCTCAAGGCTCCATTGAAGATGGTAGCCAGGAGCATTATCAGGTGGGCGGGGAACAGTTGGAGCACCTTATTGGTGAGTCCATCCTGGCCGGGGGACTTGCGGGGTTTCAGGCCCTTGATGAGTTCGTGCACTTCGTCCGGTGTGACGGGAGGCAGAGGATACTCAGGGTCTTCGACGGGTGGGAGGGAGGCTCTACGTTCGACTTCAGCGTCTACCTCGTCGAGGTGAGCTTGGTCTACTGGTTGAGAGCTGGGCGAGCACTGGGCCTCTAGACTGTCGGCTAAGCATTCAGCTTTGTCGATGTCATCGAAAGCGATAGACGCGTCAGGGCGGATCAGTGGGGGCGTAGCGGCTGAACAACCTCGGGGGTTGAGACTCCTTTGGAGTTGCCAAAATGCCTGATGGTTTGGCTCTAAAGCGTTCAGTTTGTTATCCCAGTCGGTTTCAGTCCATTCATCAATACGTTTCTTTACAGCACGCTGCATGAAACGTTTGTGAATTTTATTAGCCAAACAGGGAAAACTGCTGTATGCACGGACAGCTGCGTTCTTCTCAGTCAACAGTTCACGTATATCGTCCGGCAACTTCCCTCGACGGTTATCCGTCGCTGGTAGTTCCCTTGAACAATTGTTCAGGACAGATTGTACGTGATCTGTGAGTGAGTCGATCGCAGCCGTCGTGTCGGCGATAGAGTCAAACTGGTCGGGGATAGAGTCCAATTGGGGGGACGTGTTGGTTTTCAAGCTTTCGCTTACTCGCCTCCAGTCCGTTACCCTTTTGGTGCGCGGGGGGATATTGGGGTCATGGAGCCCTATGCGGGGTGCCAGTTCTATTATGACAGGTCTGTGGTCAGAGTCAAGCTCTTGTACCGCCTCTATGGAAGCCAACCGTAGGTTGATATTCTTTAGAAGCGCTATGTCGAGCACGTCAGGGGTATGGTTTGGAGAATGTGGGAAATGAGTGGGGCTCATCGGGGCGATGATGTCAAAATTTAGGGTGGAGCAGAGGTCGTACAAGTGACGGCCTCTGGGGGTGATAAGTCTGCTGTTCCAAGCTGTATGCTTGGCGTTGATATCACCCGCTATTATGACGGAGTCGCTCAGACTCAGGAGGGTTTGAATGTCGTCTGTCAGTAGTTGTAGATTATTATCTATTTCGGGACTGGGAGGCAGATAGGCCGAAATTAGAGTGATCGGTCTGTGACCTGACATGCCTAAGCGGCACATCGAAACTTCCAGAAGGGATTTGAGGGCGGGAGGGTCTAAGGGAGTGCAGTAGAGTTCTGTCCGGTAATAAATGAGAGTACCTCCACCATGGCAACGTGTCCTGTCGTTTCGAACTATGCGATAGTTCGCAACCGACGGGCCACGGTGCCGGGGTTTGAGGAAGGTCTCTTGGGTCAGGAATATGTCAATTTTATGGTCGCTGAGGAATTCAGCGACCTCTGTGCGTTGGTCGTTCAGGCCGAAGGCATTGAAAGTCCCTATCTTTAGGGAACGGGGTTTGAATCTAGCGGGGGACCTAATATCCATTAAGTGGGCTAGGGGTGTTGTTCGCGAATCTAGACAATGCTTGCGTGATCTCGGGATACGCATTGTAGATTGCCTGAATTTGGTAAAGGTCACCGGCGTTGGTCGCGGCGACTATTTCACTGGCCATCCTCCTCGCGCGGGGGGTGAGGAAGACCATGTAGGTGGATGAGATCACCTGGAAGGGATCTACTTGATTAACACCGGCCACAGGAGTGGGGGTGTGGTTAGGAGGGGGGCGCGCATACGGAGCGGCGGCGGGGGGCGCGGGCGTGGGCGCGGGCGCGGCGGCGAGGGGCGCGGGTGCGGTGGAGGGCGCGGTGGACGCGGGTTTCGATTGCGAGTTTTCGAATCTGGTACGCGGGTCCATTAAACGGGGCAATGTGGCCTGGGGGGCCTGAGGAGCGACTGCCTGAGGGGCGGGTCTAGCCTGGAGGCTTGGGAAAGCCTGCTGGTGGTGGAGGTAATTCCAGGGACTGGGCCTCTGTGGACTCAGTCTTACTGGCAATTGATAGGAGGGGCATTCGCGAGTCTGACGGGCGTCGGTACGCTTAGTCAGGCGAGGGGAGGTCGATTTGGGGGCTTTAGTGCAACCACGGTAGTTTGCGGGGTGGCCTGCCTCGCCACATAGCACGCAGCTAGGTGGCTCGGTGCAAAGTGCGCGGTCTTTTGGACGTTCGCATTCCGCAGTGCTATGCGAACCCAAGCACTTTACGCACCTGGGTGTCGCATAGCAGTGCTTCTGCGTATGTCCATAGAGTTGGCAGCGATGGCACTGCGCAATTACACTGGATTTCCTGGGTTTCTCAATTTCGAGACCGGAGAGACTACAGATCGATTTGATCTGGAAAATCGGGTTATAACCCTCGGAGGGTGGGCAGATCACGAGGATCATGTCGAAGGCCTCACCGCGTCGCGCGCGATGCATACGGTGGACCTCGTTTACGGGGACGTTTTGGGCCCTAAGGTCGGCTATTATTTCCGAGCAAGGGATCTCCCGGGGGATCCTGCGGATGACGACGCGTGTTTCCTTTTCCTCGGGGAGGCAATACGTGTGGAAAGACACGTTTTTAGATCGAAGCATTTTAGTTAGGCTCCTGTAGTCCGTAGACGTGGGAACCGTAACCTTTATACCGGTCTGGGTTGACTTGGCGTGCGAGTAATTTATCCGGAGCTCGACACACCATTTCGATATGTCGGTCCATTTGGACTTGTCCTGGATAAATACCGGCGGTGGGAGGGGGATTTTCTTAACGGACGCGGAGGGCGCGGGCGCGGCGGAGGGCGCGGGGGTGGGGACCTGCGACGCGAGGGGCGCGGACGCGGTGGACGGGGCGGGGGTGGGGACCTGCGACGCGGAGGGCGCGGACGCGGTAGTCGGGGTGGGGGTGGGGACCTGCGACGCGGAGGGCGCGGACGCGGTAGACGGAGTGGGGGACGCAGGAGGGCTGGAGCCCTCTGCTTTCCCTTTTTTAGCGGCCTTTCTTTGGGCTTTCGTCTTCTTCCTCTTGCCCCCCCGTCCCGAGACTAGGCTGAAGCCGTCGTCCGAAGTGGAGGGGGAAGAGGCAGAGGACGCTGCCGACCGTGTCGTGATGGTACGGTCCGATTCTGAGTCGGTACCGGCGGGACGCGGGGTGTCGGCTCTTCCACTGACTGCCTCTTCTGTTTCCATGTCGGATACAGATGAGCCAGCCTGTGACAGAGGCGAGCGAGAACGCGATCGAGAACGAGAGGGAGAAGGAGAGCGGGGGCTATCCTCCGAGCGGGCGCGAACGGACGCCGAGAGGGTGGCAGCCGCGAGGGCTCCGTATTCCTGTCCATATTTGGACTGGAATACGGGGTCCTTTAATACGACTCCGATCAGAAATTCTATTAACACCGTCCCGATGACGGGGTTTTTCTTATAGGCGGGGAGGGGGAGGGGGGGGGCATGATGGCGGCGGGGAAGTTATCCCTACAACTAATATCCCTAACTCCCCGGGTGGGTTTGCCCGGGGATGAGTGAAGCCTCCCTGCCGGGTCAGGCAGGGAGATGTGTGCTAACGGTGAGCCCTAAGCTTGTAACCCGTCGCCAGTCTTATTGTGCGAACGGGGCCCTACAAATCCGGTGCGAAGGGTGTAGACACACCCTAAAGACACCGGGTGAGTAGCTGAGGAAGGAAAACTGTCACCAGAGCCGACTAGGAGATCCCCCAAGGCCGGTTAACTCTGGGACCCGTCCAATTGACTGCCTTGCCCTGATGGGGTTCGGCGGGTGTGATTGGGTCAACACCCCCTTGGATTCGTTAGCACCGTTAGGTTTCAACCAAGGACCACGAAACTGTGGTTTTTCCCTGACGGGGTAAAAACGCGCGCAACGTTTTTGACGACAAGGTTTAAAGAAACCAATACCAACCTGTCTTGAAAAAGACAATAGTTGATATTATTGTTAGTAGTCGGACTACTAGTGCAATCGTTACGACTGGGCGTAACGATTACCGGATGGCGGCGGCGGACACTTGACACGGCACGGGCGCAGCGAGCCGGAGCTGCAGCACACGACCGTTCCGAACGGTGTCGCGACGCGGAATGACCGAACAAGCGCACCGGGGCGGGCGCAGGGAGCGGGAGCAGCGTAACGACCGTCCAGGGCGGAGGTCGAACGGTGAGTGATGTCATTTGAGACCCTCACAGTAAGCCCTTTTATTTGATATGTCACACGGTACAGTTTGCAAAACTTTTTATTTTAATTTTCTTGTTTGCCCCCCAAAACTGACCCCAATATTCTAAATTCATTAATTTACGGTTCACGTCCGTGTTTGGATCACTCAAATTGATATGTATACCAAATTTCAACTTAATCGGTCCATTACATTCGGAGCAAATTGGTTGTGACAGACGGACAGACAGACAGACAGACAGACAGACACACGAGTGATCCTATAAGGGTTCCGTTTTTTCCGTTTGAGGTACGGAATCCTAAAAAGGTAAAAATGCAACGCAAGCCGCGAAAAAAATTTGCGATGTTTATGGACCTAGTGCAGTGTCTGTGAGAGTAGCACAAATTTGTTTTAAGCGTTTTCAATCCGGAAATTTTGATGTCAAAGATGCACGTCGCTCTGGTCGCCCTATTATGGATAAAATGGATGCCATTTTTGAAATAGTGGAGCGAGTTCGGCATATCAGTAGTTACGACGTAGCTGAAGAACTGGGAATTGACCACAAAACAGTTTTGGCACATTTGAAAAAACTGGGTACACAAAAAAGCTCGATGTTTGGGTACCTCACGAGCTCACTGAAAGAAACCTAATGAACCGTGTACTCATTTGTGATTCTTTATTACGACGCAATGAAACCGAACCATTTTTGAAGAAGCTGATAACTGGTGATGAAAAGTGAATCACGTACGGCAAGAACGTGCGAAAAAGGTCGTGGTCAAAAGCCGGTCAGGCTTCACAGACTGTGGCGAAACCCGGGTTGACTCGGTGATGCTGTGTGTGTGGTGGGATTGGAAGGGCATTATTCATTACCACTAGGCAGGACCATCGATTCTGAACTCTACTGCGAACAACTGATGAGCTTAAAGCAAGAAGTTGAGAGAAAGCAGCCGGAATTAATCAACAGAAGGGGTGTGGTTTTTCATCATGATAACGCTAGACCTCACACATCTTTAGCCACTCAGCAAAAATTAAGAGAGTTTGGCTGGGAGGTGTTAATGCATCCGCCGTATAGTCCTGACCTTGCACCTTCAGATTTCCACCTGTTTCGGTCTCTTCAGAATTCTTTAGGCAGTGTCAGGTTAACATCACGAGAGGACTGCCAAAACCACTTGTCGCGGTATTTTGATCAGAAGTCCCAAAATTTCTATAGCAATGGGATCATGTCCCTACCTACAAGATGGCAAAAAGTTATCAAACAAAATGGTACCTACATACAAATACAAAAAAAAAATACAAAAAGTTTTATTGGCATAAAGAAAGAAAAGGTGATGAAGACAATGATCTAACAAAACACAATAAATAAGTTTGTGCATCACGATATTTTGGTTTGGCCGTTGACCCCCAAACTAAGCAGGGCTTGTATCTTGGGGGTCGGAGGACGATTGAGCAGAAATAATATGTCTGTTTACAGGCTTGTTACGAGGCCAACCTGCAAGCTCAGCACATCGTACCGGCAAAGTGACCGATCGTATTACGATACCGCGCTTCCCACGTATCCGACTATTGTCATCGCCTTTCTTTACCTAACTTCGGTGGGAACGGACACTGATACATTAAACCTAATTAATAAGAAATCTATTTTTATAATTCTATGTGAAACTTATGAACTTTCAATTATATTTCGTAACCTAAAGGGACTTACTTATTGGAGTTTCCCGACACACGCCCCCACACATATCTGGCTAGTTTTGTGTTGTGCTGAGTTTTGTTTGTATTGTGTTGTGAGTGTATTAGTGTGAGTGTTTGTGTGAGTGTCAGTGAGGGTGAGATTATGAGAGAGGGATGTTTTTATCCGGCACTTTGGCTTGTCGACACTATAGTTAAATGTAAATAAACTATATTAAAAAATGTTTTGAATTTTCTTAAAAAATGCGAAGAAACTTTTTCCCCAACCTATTATTGTAAGTAAATAATTACATTATGTATTTTTTTTTTTTTAATTTGCTCATTAGTTTCGGAGATAATGTTCAATTTTTATCTATTTACGTAAATAACTTTAAAAGTATATGCTAAAAAAATATATATATCTGAAATCCTTATAATAAACCCTTTTATGTTTGTATGTCACACGGTTCAGTTTACAAAACTTTTTTTTTTCTAGTTTGGCCCCCAAAAGTGTCTTCTATACAGCGTGTTACGGAAAGGGTATATACATATCAAAGGCACGGATTCTTTTGGTGATAACAAACTATAGGGCAATATTTTTAATACCTATACCTACATAAGTAAAATGTTAAGAACATTTAAATAAAAATCAAATGTTTCCAATTGAATTCTACACATCACTAGACCACGTCAGCTGATCGGTGTCAATAAACTACACACAAAGAAACGGCGGTAACACGTTTGTTATGATTTCAATTTAATAAACTCTCGAAATAAAAAAATATTAAGCATTTTCTAGTTAGTGCTTTTGAGCTGAAATTTTGTACAGAGATTCTGAACCAGATACACTCTTCACCCCGTTTGTATGGATATACCCTTTCTGTAACACGCTGTATATACAAAATTCATAATATTTTATTTTAGTTACACGTCCGTATTTGGGTCACAGAAGTTCATAATATATGTGTACTAAATTTCAACTTTATCGGCCCAGTAAGTGTGTCTAGAATTTTCTAATACCTTTTATAAAGTTTCATATTGAGACACGAAGCAACAAAATACGATTAATGTGGCCGTTTTTATTTAGATCGAATTTTGTTGCTTCGTGTCACAATATGAAACTTTAAAAAAAGTATAGTTGATTGAGCCGTTTTTCATAATTCCTTCTCACTCACGAGATAATATGTTTTCAAAGGAATGGTGCTAGTGGACCGGTAACAACCCTCTTAAGTGTTTTTCTTTTTGAGGTACGGAACCCTTAAACATAATGTAGAGTACAACATACGATAAGGAACTTCGTTCCAAAATCTTCGATTAACCATGATCTGAGATAGGTGGGATAGTCTAATCAGCATCTCTTGGAAAAAGTATCATCATTTAGACCAGATAAATCACACAATCGTTTTATCTGTCGATGCACATGCGATAGTAGTTACGTCAAATCGTTCAGATGAAAGATAACAGCATCTATATTAATGAGTTACATTATTAATTTGATAGTATTTCATTAATTTGTTATTCTGTGGCAACATGGTGCGAAGGATCCTTTGTTTTTTAATGGTGCAGTGTTTTGTTTGTAAGGTATGTGTTGCATATTATTATTATCATACATTCTATTTATTTATTTATTTATTTATCCTCCAACTGGAACGCCATACAGCAATTACACCAACTGAGCAAAAAACCACTTCTAGTGCTACTTTCCATCCATACTATGCGCGGTGGACATAGGGATATACATATTCTATCTATTTAGCCAGATCAGAAAACAAGGTTTTGACTTTAACCATGCAGAAGTAACAAAATTGATATCTTAAATTCTAACTTAATCCTTTTTATTTCTAGGTCTTATCAATATACGCACAGCCAACAATCCAGCAATATCTTCAACTAACGGGGACACCACATTCGACCCACACAATAACTGTACCAGCCACCCAGCAGACGGCACCACCAAACAATATAGCAACGACCTACCAACCAAGACCTGCAACTGGACTACCTTCATTCTCAGCTTTAGCTCTACCTGACCTGGTTTCAAGATTACAACAGCTATCAGCAATTCAACAGACAGCACCTACTCCTAATCAAATATCCAATCAAGCTAGACCCCCGACTGGAATGCCTTCATTTTCCACCCTAGGTCTTCCTAATCTGGTTTCTCAAAGACCAGCTGAAGTTAAACCAGCAAAACCTTCAAGTATTGATTCTAATTTACTCAACAATTTAGCTATAGCATTACAATTATTAATAGTTAGTAACATTCTAAATGCACCACCTCCCGTGGATTCCTCGGCTGCAAAACTGAAGGAAATTCCTTGTTCAGAACCCAAATCAGCTCCTTACTCTCAAGCTCAAGTTGCTATGCCGAATTCTAATTATGTAGGTTCATCAAGTTTTTCTGAGCCTAATATAGCTCAGGTTTATAAACCAACAAGAAATAGTATGTCTTTAATGTCACCATACGAAGCATTAGGTCCAAGTTCCCCATATTCAGATCCTATTTCAACTCAGTATGGGTCTGTGAATCCGAGGCAGGACTTTCAGAGCCCTTACTCTATGATAGTTGATAAGGATTTGTTTTCTATGAATGATTTGTTTTGATTTTTATTAGTTCGTTTTTAAAGCTTTCTTAGGACGTTCAGTAGATGACGATGAGCTATGTACCTAATAGCTGATCTCCATATTCAATTGGCTGTGAAAACTCTCACAAAATAATGCTTTGTGAAAAGCATAATATTTTGTCAATATTTTTTTTTTAAAGATTTTTCTGATTGCAAAATGTCTACAATTTAATTATAAGTTATTTATTTTATAAGTGTTTAAATAAATTATTGTTGCAAAGCAAAGTTTTTCATTTTCTGCTTCATCTAACGACTATATTTACTGCCTTCACTGAAGGATATTCATTATAATGTTCCATGTTTTACTTGTTACCTTACTGTTCATGAGCAAAAAGAACGCTGATAGATTTGAAATTTTAAACGGCCGCAGATTTGACCGTGGTCCTCATGGATACCCTCCATCTGAGAAGAACGGAGGGATATGTCGGATTCCTACCAACTAGTTCCTTCTAGTACCAAGAGTCGGGAGCCCGGGAGATACTTGTACATTCGCCGCACTCCCGATTGGTATCAGCCCGCCATGCCAAGCGGGCCCCATCACCAAGTGCGGCCAATCCCATGACCGCACATCCTCCCATTAAGGCAAGCATGTAATACTGTGTGTTACCTTATTGAGCCTGACTGCTCTGTGGCCCCTCTTTATCGTTAAGCGCCGTTCGACGCCCGGCTGCTCTTCTGGTCAGTGTGGAATGAAAGGTATGCTCTCTCTCTCTCTCTCCGCCGCCTCCTTTGCGTGCATCACCCCATCTGAATATAAACCGATTACTCTTTACTTCACGCCTAATTTCATCTATACTCCATTTACATTAGACAAATAACAGCTAAATAACGACAATTATTGTGTAATATTGTTGAAATTACTGCACTTCAGAGTTATTTTTTTAATGTATTACGAGTATAAATAGTAAATAGATTACAGTGCTTTGTATTTAGGCCTGAAACTGCGTTAAGCGGGCTTCCGCGACGGGCACCCGTTGCGTGTGTACACGCGTGGATACGCGGGGGGCTCTGTCGGCAATTAAATACGGCGTAGTTTAATTTTAACGGTGTGCATGTACAGTTGTGTCGATGGAGAACTTAGCAAAACGATGACTAACATAAATAAAACGACAGCCAGTAAGCTGGCGCTACCAGGCCCAGCGCGTGCCTCCGCGACTTACGCCCGCGCTTGTCCCTGCGACGGAGCACTTTTGTATGGAACCGCGCGGGTGTCCGCATAACGCAGTTTCAGGCCTTATCGTGAAATAACGGGGTTAGTAACGTTTACATCGAAATAACGAAAGGGTGAGAACAGTTATTTGTCTAATGTTATAATAAATGGAGTATAATTTAAAATTACTGTTATCTTACCGTTAAAGTGGTTGTATTGTTTGTCGCTATTTCAAGCGCAATATTAGTCCCTTGTTCTACTTAAATTAATGAACATGTCAGGATTTGGTGTTGACTTCGGTATATAGCAGCGATTACCACGCGCGTTGTCGAAGTTCCTAATTTGAAGTGAGGTAGTATTAATTCAAGATGGCCTCCACGACTAGTTTTTTGGCTTTTATTGTGGCTGTCCTCGCTTTGGTTCAGGTTCGTAGAAATTTCGACTGCTTCCGTTATCCCGGTGTGATGAACTAGATATGTTTGCGGGGCAGACGTGATCAGAAATTGCAAGAACTAGAGAGTTTTGGAAAGAGTATGAGGAGTCATTTGCCCAGCAGTGGTAGGCCAGAAAAAAAGAAGTCATCCCGATAGTAGACAGTTCGAAATAAGTGCAGCCCCAAACTAAAAACAGGTCAATCTGGAACACTTAACAAGGCCTAAGTACACCTACGGCTGTAGTACCTACTTTTGATGATGATGAAGACAGATAGTTTCAGCAGCATTTTCGTACCAGGAGGTCATAGTTGATGATTTAAGTGCAAGCCATTTTGGCGCTTCTGTGGTCTAGTGCTAAGATCACCTGTCTCAAACCCAGAAGTCCCAGCGGGGAAAAAAATTGTGCTCGGCTTGGTTGGTGGTTGGACTTGTTCTAAGTCCACCTGGCTAGCTACCACCATCTTATCTAACTCTGTCGCCAAAACAACAATGGTAACAGCTTTGTTGTGTTTCGGCAGTTAGAGGTAAGATAGCCAGTTCCTATGTGGTTGAGGATTCTAGGTGAAGTTTCGGCCTTATCATCACCTACCATCAGGTGAGATGAAAGCCAAGATCATCCATGTTGTGGATAAAAAAAATACAATATTGTGGAAAAGCAAACAACAGTAGGTACCATTCCAGAAATGGGACTCATCAATGAAAATTTAATCAAATGCTTTCGATCTGATTTGTTTCTAAGATGGTGATCTGCTTGTTCGAAATGCGAATGTTTGTAGACATTGCTACGACCAGCTGAACTAGGTTGGGATTGGCTTCCAGACTCTAGTCTTACTAGATACAGCAAATGATTGGATATATCTACATTTACACAAAACGACTGCCATCTGACCTTCAATGTGACCTTGACGCATTGTTATTTGCTAATAACTACTTGTTTTAGTAAATTGGTTAAACCAATCCACTAAAACATGGTTGCTGAATATTGATAACACATCAGCAATTTGTGTATCGTACGTGAATTATTATATGTGTTCACATTTGTAAAACTGAAATTGTTTCTTGGATTTCAATGGAAACACGATACAGTAATTTCATGATAGCCATTATTCCTTCATCAGATATTTCCAGCGTTATTGAATTAAAGACCTTATTTAAAGTAATTTTTCATTTCAGAGTACCGAAGCCTGGATACCCCCCTACTACCCAAGCTTTAACCCGGGCTATACCCCAGGATTTAACCCAGGATTTAACCCCTACATACCCGGATTACCCGAAGTACCACCACCTTACTACGGTTAAATAAAGGCAATATAATAATAATTATGTAGCTGCCTTTCAGATTGTCCGTTCCGATATTGAATATTAGATCTGATACCTATATGATGGCGGCACCATCGGATACCCGTAGGCTGCCGAACGATAATGTTTGTAGGGCTGAAGCCTCATTAGTGCGTTGCGTTGCGTTGAAATAAGATTAGACATTAAAAAAAAACATTTTTTTTTCAGTACGTTCAACGGATTTTGACTTCTATCGCGTTCGTGGCATTATAAATGGCAGCTGCAGTATATAATACGATACCCCTTTTTAAGAATGGTTGTCAGATTTTCAGAGTTCTGACGACCCGTAACGACTGTCAAAGGTCCACGAATGACAGCCGGGACCAACGGCTTAACGTGCTTTCCGAGGCACAGAGGGGTCTTGGTGTGTAAAGATGGTCACCCATCTACGGACCAAAAGCAGCAAGCGAAGTTTAATCTGATCCATCGACACGTGCGGCTGTTATTACTTAGCCACGAGCCCCTATGGCTTCATAATTATCGTTATATAATTAAAAAGATTTTGCTATTGCTTGAGATAGTCTTTCCTTAGCAGATGCTATACTCCATTTATTATAACATTAGACAAATAACTGTTCTCACCCTTTCGTTATTTCGATTTAAACGTTTAATAAACTCCGTTATTTCACGATAAATACAAAGCACTGTAACCTGTTTACCATTTACATTAAAAAAATAACTCTAAAGTGCAGTAATTTTAACAATATTACACAATAACTGTCGTTATTTAGCCGTTATTTGACTAATGCTATAGTAGTGCATTCAAAGTTATTAGTTAGTTGTTTTTTTTTTTTTTTTTTTTTTTCTTTGAAATCACTCTTTGTCTTAGTTGTAACCCTGCATATTTGTTTTGTTATGTGTTTTTGTACAACTAAAGTATTTTTTTTTTATAATTTTAAAATTAATATTATACATTCAAAGTTATTTAAGAAAATAGATGAATATTGACCATTCATCCCTTATCTCCGAAACTTCTGAGCCTAAAATCAGAAAATAATTATTTATTTATTGTTATGTTTTCAGATCTCTCTGTGATTCAAAATGCTGGTACAAATTAGAAAACTCTTGATATTCTTCTTCCTGTTATGCGGGGTCAGGAGCCATGTTGTAATGAAGCGACAGGTCGGCTTTGGATTCAACTATCCCTTGAGTTCCCCGACGTATGGCGAAAGGCAGCAAGATTTCATTCACTCGCAGACGAAGGTCCCAAGTATGTGCGAACCGCGGGGAGCTTCGGTGTTACCTCCACTGCATGCGCACAATGATTTGTCGCAAACCTCACTACGCGATGAATTGAAATAACGCCATTGTACACCTGTTTGTTTCTTGTCTCGTTGTGTAATAGTACATTACTTACCAAGGGCTGTAAAAGAAAGAAAGCCCGAAATCGCAGGTATTTGAGACCCGAGCCGCAGGCGAGGGTTGTAAATATGCGATAGAGGGCTTTCTTTTTTACTGCCCGTGGTGAGTACACAATTTTACGTCTTCACCTGACCACAATGCGAGTTTTACTGTACGCGTAGCGTGCGGTAAAACTCACATTATGGCCAGGTGTGACGTAAAATAATATTTCGTACACAAAAATACGTTGTGTTATATTTGTAATTGAATCAGGTGCCTAATTAAATAAATACATCGCTTATCAATAAAAAAACGGTATTTTTATTTTTATCATAATTCGTTTGCAGTAACCACTCGATATGATCTTAACGTGCAACGTTAACTTCAGGAACTCGAACCGGGAGTGTGACTTGTAGATCGTGGAACGATCTGCATTCGACAAATCGAAAAAGCCTGGTTCCGATCACAAAAACCATATTTATTATTGTTATATTGATTTCTTAGGACTGGATTTACGCAGTGTCGATTCGGGAAGTTGCATTGCCTTACAGGGGTATGAGGAACAGGGTGTTAAGTTCACTCATACTATATAGTAAAGGGAATATTCTTCGACCAGACGGGTGTTGTGTCTGGTGGGCAACTGCCCAACGGTGTATGTCGGGATGTTGCATATATGTATGCTAATCGCGCGGTAAACTCTGATTGCGCGATGCAGGATTTGTGACGTCAGGTCTTTGATGCGTAGTTCTCATGTGGCGTTTTAAAAGCAGCCACAGCCTTTCGGTTCGTAAGCGAGTCGTCGATGAAATGCACCAAATCTTCACGGTTCAAACCGTGCAACAGTATAATATTGTTGTTCTGCGGCTTGAACGATTCCGTCATTAGCTACAATTCGCTCTTGTTCAATGCCTACAGGGCGCTGTTACGTCTGCCGCGCTTCTGCAGTGCATCAACAATGTTCGCTGAGTCACGCACAGACGGTTTTGATACCACCTGGCGCAAAAAGACAGCCTCACTGCTAAGCAGATTGCGTGGGAGCAGTAACAGCATCCTGAATGTAATAGGCAATAACTTAGACAGCCCACTGGTGTGGAGCCTCACCCAGAGGACTAAGTCTCTCTTAGTTATTAGCAGGGTTCGCCGATATATATCAGCGGATATATATCAATTGATTTTTATCTTTATATATATCAATTGATTTTTTTCCTGTCTTCTGAACTAATCATTTTGGAAATTAATGTTTACCCTGGCAACACGTAGCGAAAAACTACAATTCAGAATAATTTACTTTTTACTTTTTTATGATTACAAATTTTTATTAAAATTAGTTAATTTATCTCACAAACAAATTTAGATAATTATAATAATAAGTACTTGTTTTTTATAAGTGTTCATTAAAAAAATATTTCTCAATAAACACAAATTCTTTTGATACTTTAATTAAATAAAAAATGTGGTAATTTGACACTTATATTATTTTACAAATTCCTTTCACATTTCGAACTGTTTAATCCCCTTACAGAATGAAATTCGCTTCTTTTTTATATTTATTATAAAAATCGGATTTATTCGAAGCCTGGTTATTAGGCACTAAGATAGTTTTTAAGTTCATACTAACAACATAAATGTAATGGATCAATGGTTGTCTGAATAACAAAACATTATTATTATTATTATTAATGACTCGTCGAGGGTACCCGAATCACGGGTTCCCTTCAAATCCACCCATTTCATGAACGTTGTCTGTTAATGCGATAAATGACTTCTTGTATCCCAGGAGTGAAGCTATTTCGTGTTGACATCTCATTGAGGCGCGCGTGGAACACAACGCACCGTCGACCCGGGCCTGGTCCTTACCAGACGGCGAGCTGCCCATCACTCGCCACTCCCTCTCGCGTTCCGCCTCCTCCTTCGCGAGCATTACTGCTTCGCAGAAGGAGGTGACAGCCTCCCATGCAGTCTTGCTCCGTACTATGGCCTGGACCAGGGCCGGACGCGAGAGATCGCCGCCGCCGATCGCCTCCGTGAGGACACGGCGGTGGTTTACTCAAGCCGGGCAGACCTCCACCGTATGCTCCACCGTGTCCTCCGGGCGATCGACACAGTGGTAACACCCAAGCGTTTCCTCCCTCCTTATCCGGAACAGGAACAACCGAAACAACCGTGTCCGGTGAGGATCGCTTCTCTAGCCACTCCTCAAAGAGGGGACTTATCGCCGCAATTGTGGCGTGCCCAGCGCTGGGTTGCGACAATCGCACACTCCATGTCGCCATGAGATCCCGTTGGAGCTCTGTCCATTGTGCCGTGATTTCTCGCGGCAGTGGAGTTAAGCCCCGGCGTTTCACCTTGTCTCCAGATCCCATGGCGGTAATCTGGCAAGGGACAATGAATTGCCTGGACATAAAATTGGGCTGTCGTTTCGTTTCATGTGTATAATCATAATACTCTTTATCACTCATTCCAGTAATATATTACTTAACATCAGATAGTACTCAATTATTTCTTATTAGATAATTACTTTAGTATATAAAGCTAATCAAAACCTTAACTGCACGTAGTATTCAGTTTGAAAACTAATTTGAGACATTCATCTTTCAAAATGGCGGCTAAAACCATTGCTCTTGTCTGCTTGCAATTCGCATTATTCAACGTAAGTATTTGTAGCTTTTAATTTAATTTTAATTGCTAAAGGGTTTTGTGTTATCCAGTAACTCGATTGTTAAGGTCAGATAGCCCGCGAAATTCAGATTTTTTTACTTTGATTGTTGATTTGATTTGTTGTATTTTGATTAAAATATGCTTCGCGATCTTAACAAATATGACTCTTCAGAATTATAATCATTAGAATCAGCAGTACAACTCTTTATGTTAGAATTGTCCTGAAATGTCGTGAAATAGACATTCAATAGGATTAAATGAACTTAGAGAGTCGTAATGATGATTTTTATGATTACAATTCTATAAATAAATATTTGATACGTCATCACGACTTTAACCTTTAAATCTATGGAATTAGGGGGTTGAAACACTAGGACCAATTTTTCATTGAGTATTTCGGGACATCGCCAAGCGGTTGTTCGACTCTTCACGTGACCAGAGGGCTGGCCTATTTCTTCGCCAAAGAATCAGTATTGCCATATAACGTGGCAATGTTGCCAGCCTTTTGGGTACTTTTCCTGTTGACCGCGGTGCGGACGAAATTTTTGATGCCCTATGATTCTTTCGCCTCCCTTTTTACCGGACTGCCAAGGAAGGGTTATTTATTTATTTGTACATATTATTATATAGATATGTAGATATAAATACTCTTTATTTCACACCATAAAAATTACAGTTTTGTATGTAGAAAATTTTACAAGGGGTGACACAATGGGCGGTCTTATCGCTAGAAGCGATCTTTTAAAGACAATCTTATTAATATTATTTTATGATTATTATTATTATTTTAAGACTATTGTCTCCCCTCGGCCCCTCGTACGCCTTCCAGAGGTCCGGGACCCCAGGTTCCCGAAATATGTATACATATAAAAATAAAATAATAATTATATTATCCTAAAATAAAAATATATTGGTGTTAGGATACTATAAATGACATTCCTTCATGTTTCTAACTATAAAACCGTTTTTTTTTTTCAGACCATCAACGCTAACTGCGTAAACCGTTTCATGCCTGACTTGCAACAGAACCTCCTACCAATGTCTCTTCCAGTACCCGAAAATCTACTGCAAAACCAGATGATCATCGGTCCTAATTACGGCCCACCATTAATGGAGGTTCCTTATGGCATGGAGACTTTCGGGACCAATCAGATGCCAGCTACCATCATTCAGGATAGTACTGTAGCCAATAATCTGGCTAATGCTTTGCAGCTTTTAGTGGTCAGCAACCTCCTAAGCAACACTTTGCCATTGTCGTCACCAGAAGTTATAGTTCCTGGTTTTGGCTTCGGGTCTCAATTGGACTATGGACTAATGTCACCTATTAGTCCCATTATGTCACCAATTAGTCCCGTTATGTCACCAATTAGTCCGGTAGTGTCTCCGATGGGTTCTTGCGGCTTTGGCCCTTACAATTATATGTATTGATTTTCGTATATTATATATATTTTTTATTTATTTTTGAATGATAAGTAATGTTAATTAATATATTGTTTTGAATTAATGGTGTTATTTTATTGTTCCTGTGGAAAAACTGATTAATATGATGGTACTAGACTAGGAGAGTAGTCCAGTGGAAACGGCCCCGACATACAGTTGTAAGTCGTAGGTTCGAAGGTGGAACCCACCCAAGTACTTTGTCTAATTTAAAGAAGATTAAGAAGGAAAAGAAGATTAGAGAAGATTTAGAGAAGAGTAAAGGATCACTATTTTTCCACCTCGTCATAGTTGTATATTATTATGTATTTATTATTTTCCACTACATTGCAATTGTAGTTCTAAGTATATATTTGAGTGATATTTATTGTATTTATTTATTTACTTTATTTTCGGAAGGCTTACAGACTAATAACATTATAATAACAATAATATATAACTAAATTGCTATATCGGTAAGTGTGTCTAGAACTTTCTAATACCTTTTTTAAAGTTTCATATTGAGACACGAAGCAACAAAATTCGATCTAAATAAAAACAGCCACATTCCTCTAGATCAGTGGTTCTTAACCGGTGGTCCGCGGACCACTGGTGGTCCCTGGAAGCTCCCGAAGTGGTCCGCGAAGCCATCTGAAAAATATTAAATAAGTGACAAGTCACAGACATAATGACACGCCGCGAGAGTGCGCTACGAGTGAGTGAGAGCCAGTCAAGTCAGTGTGGCCAGCCGGGACTCGTCAAATGTTACCGGAAATTTATATTTTTTTATAGACAAAGATTCGCGAAATTGCTACAAGTTACCTAACTTTATTTTTATCGTAAAATCTATGGGGCTCTCGGCGCTTCTGATAATTAAAAACAAGCACCGAAATAGTTTGGATGCTAGTGTCTACATGCGTTTCGCTTTGAGTAGCACTGAATCAAGGATTCAGAAGTTAGTAAAGAGTATGCAGTCACAAAAATCGCATTAAAATATAATCATTGTTGTAAGCCAACAGCTTTTTTTTTTTTTGTAGATAAAACAACCCTTTAAGTTACATATAATTGTTTATTACCTCAGACAGTTGGTGGTCCATAGTAAGACAGAAATTTTGTCAAATGGTCCCTCATCACTAAAAGGTTAAGAACCACTGCTCTAGATCGTATTTTGTTGTTTCGTGTCTCAATATGAAACTTTATAAAAGGTATTAGAAAATTCTAGACACACCGATATAGTTGATTCCGTTGATCCCAGACACTCTTTATTTCTAATAGCTGCTGGTATACTATTATATATTTTTGGGCCATACTTAGCACAGTTTTGCCGAACGATCTGTCAATTTGACGCCTAGAATACTATGCTCCATCATACTCGTACGTTGGGAAACCTTAAGTTTGGACTTTTTAATGTTTGTCAAAGACCAAGTCTGGTATGAATAGGTCAAAATGGGAAGAATGCACATGTCCATGATTTTTTTCTTAAGTGACTAAGGAAGGTATAACAACTAACTACAATGATAAAATAAACTGCAAATAGCACACCAACATATTGAACGGCTCATCTATATACCAGCCACGTGGGAGTTGTATCGATATTATATATGACCTCTAACTTTCTCGAGCAGGCTTTCAATAATCCGAATTATACGGGGAGAGATCGTGCACTGAAATGCTGCCAGGATTACGGCTGATACGATGATGATGATGGGGCTCCCTTTTCCGCCCTTAGACTCCCATTTGGTCCGTTGTGCGTGGGATTCTGGCTAACAGAACCAGCCTAGCTCCACCCAAAAGCACAGAAGCTTCCTGGGATCTTCACAGGCTTCACAGAGCGACCTCACTGTTCCGAGGATTTCTTCACGTTGTGGAGCAACGGTCTCGCATTCCAGGATGACGTGGGCGGCTGATTCCTCTGGCGCCTATGTTAAAAAGATGTTTGTTAAGGAGTTTATGACCCGTAATTGTACCTATTATTATTCTAAGGTTATTTCTACTTAGGCTGAGAAGTTTTTTGGTTAATCGCGGGTTTAGCATTGGTAAAGCCAATTTTGACTGTCTACAGTCTGTTACCCGTGACCATCTGTTGTTATGGAGTTCGGTAGATCTTTGGCGAATCCACTCACGAAATTGAGAGAAAGGCAGAGGGAGAAGTGGGTACGGGCCTAGCATCTTCATATCAGAGCCTCTCTTCGCAGGTTCATCTGCAGCGTCATTGCCCAAGGATCCACTATGCCCTTTGATCCACTGGAGGGTAATTCGATTGAACGTCGATAAACTCTCCAGAGCTAGATGGCACTGAAAAATTAGCTTGTTGTTAGTTTGTTTTTTTCCCTAAAGCTTTGAGCACAGATTACGGCTGATAAAACTATACTCACTTACGCTAGCACTGCTGCAAACGATGGAGGAAAATATTGTCATTGTACAGGAAACCGGCATGTCCTAGAACCGAAAGATGTCTTAGAACATCCATTAACCCACACTGGGTCTGCATAGTGGACACACAAACACACACACAGAGAGAGCAGGGCTGAGCCCCAGCAATGGGAAAATTATAGACTGACTAGCTTCTGCCCGCGGCTTCGCCCGCGTGGATGTCGGTTATATCGTGTGAAAAAGCGAATTTTTCATGCGATAACCGACATCCACGCGGGCGGAGCCGCGGGCAAAACCTATTTGAAAAAAATTGACAAATAGACAATTTTTATGAGTAAATAACAAAAAAAATGTATACATACTTATAAATACCAAAGATATTGTGCTTGGCTGAAAAAAAATAGTACTTTGATTTAAATTTAATAAAATAGTCAAAGAAGATCTAGAAAAAAATACAAAAATGTATATATTCGGAAAGCATGCTGTAAATAAGCACACTAAGCAAAAATATTATAAATGTGTAAGTCACTTTGTCTGTCTATCTGTTTGTCTGAATGTTACGTTTTCACGCCTAAACCGCTGAACCGATCATCATGAAATTTTGCAGGGATATAGCCTGGAATACGGAGAAGGACATAGGCTACTTTTTACGCGATAACTGACATCCACGCGGGCGGAGCCGCGGGCAAAAGCTTAGGAGCCTTAACTCCATCCGACACGGTTGGCGCAGTGGTTAAGCGATTGACTGATGCGCTGCGTGCCGCACGGAACAAATATTTGTATGACCTACAAGTAGTTGTTCCGGGTCTGGCTGTTTTGTGTATGTGAGTTTAAATGTTTGTAAACGCACCCACGATACAGGAGAAATTCCTAGTTTGGGGCTACGTTTTTTTTTTTAAAAAAAAGAAAGAAAGAAAAGTAGCAGATATGTGTAATTGTGTATCCCAGAATTTAGTCTATCTCTGGATGTCTTTGGGTGGTAATTAGAGCAGCCTACTTGGTTGTATGTGGTCACCGCTGCCAATATTTTTTTTTAAGCCTTTGACATTATATAATTAGTAAATTAAGATATTTCATTCATAAACTAAAAATGAAAAAATCGTACTTATAAAACTTGACATTGAATTAAATAATTAAATATTTTCATTTTAAACTTATTTATAATTAAATTAATGGGAGAAAGAATTGTACTCTAATATGAATATTTCTACACCAGCAACGGTAGTATATGTGAATCTATTAATTAATATTAAGATCTTAATGTACCATTTACTTAGAAATAAATAAATTATTATTATTATTATTAATAGACATCTTGCATCTAATAAGTATAACAGGTGCGTTGCCACCCCAGACGAGACCACCAAACCCATCGCCTTCAGACCGGAACACAACAACACTGTTCGTCAGGGGGAAGTACTGCCCCTGATGTACACACAACAAAAAAAGTTTACGATCACTTTGAAAAATCGAAATCTACGTTAAGGTAGATTATATTATGATTTCTTCTTCTTAGTCTAGAAGATTAGACTGGCCTGCCGGCTCGCCTGACTTAAACCCAATAGAGCACGCGTGGGATGCTCTTAAGCGAGCAGTTTGGAACCCAGACAGTGCCAGAGCTCAGGGAAGCCGCTATTCAAGAATGGGACAGGTTTCCCCAAGAAATGCTGGATAACTTGATTCTCAGCATGCCCAGGAGGATCACCGCATGTGTTCGAGCCAGGGGAGGAGTTATATTATATTGAATATAAACCTTTTATTAATAAATAGTTGTTTAAGTTTGGTTAAACAGTCTTTTTCTTTTCTTTTTCTGTTACAATTACATTATGATTAAATACTCAATTTTTTATTTATAAAAATTAAAAATTGTTTATTTTTTTTAATTTCAAACAGGGTATTTATATATTTTTTTTAAACACAATAAACAATTTTTCTTGATAAAGTTCAATTTATAAATTATATCAGCTTAATATGCTAGTGATCACAATTTTTTTTTGATGTGTGTACCTACTACTTCGCAGCGAGTTCAACTACGATTTTTAAGAAATTGCGCGTTCGCCTTTTGTATCCCGGTATATTTTCTCCAAAGAAAGAAACCGAGGAAAAACTCCGACTAGTGATTGATTATGTAATGCCCACCCTATAACACGTCTATATTGATGTATATCTTTGTGATGTTTGCCTTTTGAAGCGAGTCCTATCCATGTACAAATAAATACATTTTAAATGTCTGTTTGTAATTTCAAAATAACAGTGTTTTAATAAATGCATAATTGCATTATCTATATCTATATTTAAAAAAAATAATCCCTATTTCCCTTGGTCACGGCATCACGCATGAACGGCTGGACCGATTTCGCAAATTATTTTTTTGTTGTGTTTGTCATCGTCAGAAGAAGGTTCTTATGTAAGAAAAAAAAAAGTTAAAAAAAAAACTAAGAAAACGACCATAGGTATTAACTTTTCTAATGTAATCATAAATTATGTAACTATCTTATGATGTAACTTTTCAACACACTTGCTCGTAACGTGGCTTTTAATGAACCGCTTTTAGGTCCATAATGCAGTGTATTAAAAACGCGTGCTTTTTACTTTACGTTACCGCGCTAGTACTGTAACGCCACAGATAACTATTTACTAGTCGGATAATTGCGCTTTTTTTATCTTATCAAAGAGACTTCCATAATGTCATATTTCGCTTTTTTTTTTAATAGTCTGTATTGTCGTTGGTACCAAAATGAACAAAAAATTTACCATAAATTGTCTGTGGTCCCTACCGGAACAGTACATTAAAGATGGTCAGGTTTTTTTAAATTTTCTAAAACAATTCGCTAAAACTAGCATGCAAAATTATTGATTAGGTACGGGAATTAAATAAATGAAGCTAATAAAATAAAATTGTTACATATATCATAGATTAAATATAAATGTCAAGTATTTGTCAAATTGTACATGTACATGTCAGTGTACATGTCAGTGTACAGTCAATTGTACATGTCAGTGTCTATTTTTAAAGTCTACATACTTCTTCACAGAATAGAATGATTTTTCTTTAAGCCATTTGAATAACGCTGTGTCCCTATACGATTTCGGTAGTTTATTAAATATCCTTATAACCATTGGAAAGCAACTTCTATGATATAAGTGGCTATTCATCGGAGTAATAATTAATCTGTCAGGAATTCAGGATATCTTGTCTTAAACGTAACAGTGTCTGCAAGACACTGAAATAAGTCAGAGTGCATTTTAACAAAGGGCTTTGCCTGAAATGTATGGACGACTGGTGCCTTTTTTTTTTTGTTGGCACACTAACGCCACCTTGTTAGATGTGTAGAGTACTTCCATTCAAACAATAGTTACTATGGCAGCTCAGCTTTAAAGTACATCCGTCTCGAGTTATGCACCCTAATCTATGACGCGTATTTAATTAGGAAAACTGAAAACATCAGTTACCTTTAATGATCCTATACTATTTATATCATAATACAAACTCTATTGGACTCAAGATGCATCATATTGACGTAATTGACATAGTGTGACATCAAGTTACACTTCACTGTAACAATGTCATGAGTATTTTATTAACAAAACTGCGATAAGCGGGCGGCAAATTCATTAAATTTGCCGCCCGCTTAACGCAGTTTCAGGCCTTAGGCGCTGTACAACGGTATCGGTCAAACTATAGATCCCGATATTTTCTTCACCATAATTAATTTCATAAATAACTTTCGAACAATCTTTCTTTTGTTACAGAAGTAATATTTCGATAATAATATAAGTCACGTACGCTGTACGCAATCGTATTACCTATCTGTTTATTACTTAATATATATTATTTCGATATAATAATGATTAGGTATATTGTAATTTTATGAACTTACCTACATATGTAGGTATGATATTGCATTTTGTCTCTTACAAAATAATTCGTATCAATTAAATTTGATTAAAATGAAAAAGGGAAATCTTATTATCCACCATTATCATTGATCTTATTTAACCACCTAGGTAGTATATACTTCTACATGATGGGCAGTTCGGGTTTAGACCTGGCCTGTCCACCGAGACTGCGATACTTTGCCTTAAGCACACAGCCAGATATTATGTGGATAGAAAGCCGGTCTATGCCTGTTTCTTAGACCTGAACAGGGCTTTTGACATGGTTTGTTATGATGTCTTGTGGAAGAAGTTACGTGATGCAAAGGTGCCTAAGGAGGTTCTATTCTTGAGTATTGTTACAATAGGCAGACCAATCATATAAAATGGGACGGGCTCTCTCGGACTCATATACTTTAGGTTGCGGGGTAAGACAGAGGGGTATATCTTCTCCACTTATTTTCAACCTGTACATAAATGACCTGATAGATGGACTCAGCAGGAGGCCTATCGGATGCCATGTTGATGAAGTTTGTATAAATAACATCAGCTATGCGGATGACATGGTGCTGCTGGCTCCATCTATCAGTGCTCTCAGAGAACTGTTGCAAATGTGTGAAACGTATGCTGCCAGCCATGGCTTGCAATATAACGTAAAAAAGAGTGATTTCATGGTTTTTGCTCCTAAGATGCAGGAGATTGGATAGGGTGCCACCAGTTATGCTCTGTAACACTGTACTTCGAAGGGTCTGTGAATTCAAATATCTGGGGCATAGTCACGGATTCTTTGAACGACGAATGTGATATTGAAAGGGAACGCAGAGCGTTGACGGTCAGGGCTAATATGCTGGCCCGCAGGTTTGCCCGCTGCACAAGAGAGGTAAAAATTTTGCTGTTTAAATCCTTTTGTCAGTCGTTTTACTCCAGTAGCCTGTGGATAGCATATACGCAAAGGGCTGTCAATTCTCTGCCGGTCCAATACAATAACGCATTCAGTCTACGAGTTTTTCTCAAAGATTTTAAATACTTTCTTAGGTTCCCACTTATATAATAAAATTAATCGTATTACCACGATGTATCACCTAAAAACAAAGGTTTGCAAGAAACCTCTAGTTCATTGGCTCTATGGCTTAGATTATAAAGCAACTGAGGAATTACTAACTCATCCGAAATAATCCATCACTCTTATTCCCTACACATATTAGATCACGAATTTTTTCCACTTCTCTTCATTTTTATTTTATTTTATTGTTTCTAATTTGTGAGTCTATCATTGACTTCTATGTTATGCCCTATCCCTTCACATAATCTATTAAAGAACTGATTATGTTTACATACCGTGTGGTGGGACCCTGGTGATCTGCTATACAGGTATTCCTAGTGCAGACACCAGTCTCTCACAAACTAGTGTCACATAGTTTTTAAGCTTGTCTATATGATGTCATTGTTTGTAAAGAGAAATAGTAGATTGTACATTAAGTGCATAAAACGCAACATTTTACGCGAGACGAGGATGGATATAAAGTAGAGTGTAAAATGGGTTTTATGGACGAGTTGTACACTCTACTTTTCACTTCGATTGCGAAGAAATGAAACAGAAACATTTAAATATTTAATTTAATTAAAATTGAAAAATAATTATGGTTCCCGCCAAGACATGTAGCGCCGACCACAAAAATTGGGATCAGGGCAGAAGAATGATGATGACATTACATCAGAAAAGTCAAAATTCATAAAATAATTTGTCGTAATGTTTAATTTTGATGTGCCATGCTTGACCGAGGCAATGGATGCCTGGAGACTCGCTTGCCCGAATTCTGATCCACCCAATAATCCATCTTCCCGGAGACGGTGGGATGAGCCGCTCTGTAGGGTACTACAGAACAATTTACTTGACACGTCTGCTACTTCTGCGGAGCGTGCGCGCCTGCTGACTGTGGGTAAGTGGGAGTCGGGTCTTTGGCTTCATGCACTACCTTCGACGAACTTAGGCACTTTGTTCAACGACACTACTTTCCGCCTTGCTGCTTCCCTAAGACTAGGAGCTCCTTGTTGTTCTCCCCATCGCTGTCACTGTGGCGAGGTAGTCAACAGCCTAGGACACCACGGCCTGTCCTGCAGCCGAAGTGCGGGTCGCTTAGCGCGGCACGCAAACATTAATGACATCATCCGATGAGCTCTTGTCTCCGTCGGTGTTCCAGCTGTATTAGAACCCAATGGCTTGGCACGCGACGATGGCAAGAGATCGGACGGCATGTCTTTATTTCCTTGGAAAGTGTCGATACTCTTGCGCCATCCCATCTTCCTGGCTCGGCGAGCTGTGCTGGCGCTGCAGCTGCGGCTGCTGAAAACCTCAAGCGGCGAAAGTATAGTAACCTGATTGGTAACTATATTTTCGAGCCGTTTGGGGTTGAAACCCTCGGGCCGTGGGGTCCCAGTGCCCATGTCTTATTCAGTGAAATCTCCAAAAGGCTGGTTGACACTTCCCGTGACCCAAGGGCTGGCTTTTATCTTGGTCAGAGGCTAAGCATACAACATGGCAATGCCGCCAATTTCTTAGGTACATTACCAGTCGACAGCGATCTGGAGGAATTTTTTGACGCCATATTTTAGTTTATTTTGTTATTAGTTTTATTTAGTTTAGGTTATATTTTTGACGTAATTCCTCATTTTATCACGAAATTACACACAATAGTATTACAAACATTAAAACATAGTAGGTAAACACATCATTTTCCAGGAATTGGTTTTATAATTACAATTGTTTTGAAGTTATAAATGGGTGTCAGTGTGTTATGTTTCATTTTCAAGTTGTCAGCATGGGGACGAGATTGTTGCTTCTATATGTGATATGTCAGGTACGTTATTAATCTCTACAAAACAAGATTTTTTTACAAGGAGAGTGATGTTGCCATTCCTTTTTTTAGATTAATAATAATAATAATAACCCCACCGCCGTATCTCTACATTGACGTCGTGGTGGGGCTTGCGCGCTCCGAATTCTAGGTCTATGCCGGGAGAGTTTACTTTCCCGGAATATGTCTAGGGTGAGGAGCCAGACCAAGAGAGATACAGAAACCCGCAGGGCAGCATGTGGCGAGCTGTTGGGCAGTTGCGACCCCACGGACCCTATCTCCCGGGAGAAGTCATGTTCCTCATCTCTGGCTTTCCTTCATTGGCCGGGTGGAGTGAACACTGACGAGATACTGAGCTCCCTCCTCATTCTTGCCTTTATTGGCCGGCTTGAGTGGAGAATCGCAAGAGCAAACGTGCTCGGAGGAAGGAAGTATTCCAGTAAGTGCTTGTAGGGATCTTGACCATCTTCCGGGCTCTGGGATTGTTCTGATAGTCGTGGAATACCTCTCCAGTCCTCAAGCACCTCAGGATATGTAGCCTCCTTGTTGCTACAGCACTAACAGCTAGCGATCGTTTCCGGAGGCTCATTATTGAGTGTGCAAGTCACCCCCTGCCATTTTATCTGTGTTTAATAAAACATTGATCAGGCAGGGGCCATAGTCCTTCCATAGTTTTAGGTAACCAGTCCATTTTAACCACTCAAACCCATAGTCCAATGTCTTTGTTTCCATATCCTGTAATAATAGTCCTACACGAACTGGGGGTTGTCCTTGGGTGCATTTGCATAGTGCGTACAGGGATAATCGTTGGTTGGTGCCTCGTTTAATTAAAAAGCGTCTAACGGGCCTCTGCGAGTTGGCTTCGGACCCTCGTACGCCTTCCAAAGGTCCGGGACCCCAGGGTCCCGAGATATGTCAACTTATAATGATATATGTAATAAAATAATAATAGAGTAGAAGTTCAATACTGTGTTAATTTAATTTATAATCATAGAGTGTAGCTTTCATCTTCGGGTTCGCCAGCATGAAGGACAGATTTATCTCACTAGGACTTACCAGCGGGATAAAATACATTCTAGGTATTCTAGGTAGGGTTCTTTGTTTACTACAATACCCTAAAAAAGGAGTACGAGGATCGTAGCAGGTGGCGTTCTGACTACAGAACGCCACCTGCTACGATCCTGTCATACTTCTTTTTTAGGGTTTTGTAGTAAACCCTTCCTTCATAGGGGTAGGCAGAAACTATTCGGCCTACCCCTATGAAGGAAGGTGTGAGTTCATATGTTATGCTTGTATCACCTATAAAATTGTTTAAAACTGATACAATCCCATCTTGAAATATATTTTTTTAAAGTCAATATTTCTGCAATAAATATATACCTACTTATTTATTCTAATGTGCAGATAGCACGTAATGACACTTTTTCAGCTCAACTGTCCCCAAGCGGGTCGTAAAAGGAAAAAAAGAACCAAGTACCATTTACTGAATTAATTTTATTATACCTATTAATTTTATTCAGAATTAAAATAAAACCTAATTAATGAATAAAATAAAAATGAGGAGCTCGTGGCTAAGTAATAACAGCCGCATGGATCGATCCGTCAGGTTAAGCTACGCTTGCCGGGGTTGGTCCGTGGATGGGTGACCATCTTTACATACCGAGACTCCTCCGTGCCTCGGAAAGCACGTTAAGCCGTTGGTCCTGGCTGTCATTCGTGGATCTTTGACAGTCGTTACGGGTCGTCAGAAGCCCAAAAGTCTGACAGCCAGTCTTACCAAGGGGTATCGTGTTACCCAATTACTGGGTTGTGGAGGTCAGATAGGCAGTCGCTCCATGTAAAATACTGGTATTCAGCTGCATCCAGTTAGACTGGAAGCCGACCCCAACATAGTTGGGAAAAGGCTAGGCAGTTTGATTAATGAATAAAATAAAAATGTAATATCCTAACTTAATTAAATCTATTATCTAAAATAAGACGTCGACAAATTCCTCCGCATTGCTGTAGAATAGTCTGGAATGATGCCGCGTGTATGGCAATGCTTAAAGTGTAACCTTACATAGTTGTAAAAACAAATTATAGGAATTCGTCATGAGTAAAGCCTACTATTCAATCAGTTACTTTTTTAATAACAAAAATACTGGTGACTACACCTATTGATAAGCTATGCTCATATCTCAATGAGTAATTAAATTTGTATGACACCAGGTAATTTAATTTTAATTTTAATGAAATCAATGAATAATTTAATTAGTATGAAATCAATGTATCTATTTTTAAATCTGTCTTTGTGAATAAACAACTATATTAATGCATGATGAATGATAGACGTTGACTTAGGACGAATAATGACTTTAAGGTTAAATGAATATGGAACCGACATTAAATATTGTACACTTTATAAGTATGTTACAGCGATCCTTTATAATAATCATAAGAACTGATATTTCACTTGTGACAAACAATAAATGAATTTGAATTTGAATTAACCTCTGGCCAAGGTAAATGTCAGCCCATGGGTCACGGGAAGTGTCAACCAGCCGATTGGAGATTTTATTGAACAGACAACGAGCACTCGCACCCCACGGCCCGAGGGTTTGAACCCCAAACGGCTCAAAAATATAATTACCGATAGGGTTATTTATTACAGCTGCTTGAGGTTTCGGCTTTTATGTTAAGTGTTTTATAAACGGGAAAATGTCACAGACCTAAAAAGAAAACCTAAACCTAGTAACTGTGGAAGACCACGTTTTAGTATAATTTGTATTTAAGTTCATGCAAAGGAAAACGATTGTGTTTTAACAAATCCTTTTGTTTACAGACGATCATCACAGAGTCCCAGGGTGGAGTCACACTACCATTTTCAGATTTGATAGGTATAGTGACGCCAATTAAACCCAAGCCCTTATCTGCTTCAACAGTTTCATCAACAGGTACCAAATCATCACTATGTGATGGGAAAGACATAATACCTAAATTGTTTACATCAGTTCCAGGAGCTCGAGAGTTCTCACCACCACTGGTTTTTACTTCATCATCTAAAGCTTTGCCTGTACCTAAGATTGATTCATTATCAATCGCAGATGTAAAAATGCCAGAAAGATTAAGGGAAAAGTTTTTATTACCAAAATTACGTAACACTCCTGTTAGAAATGCTAAACCAGATACTATTACACCAGACGTATCATTGCTATATAAATACCCATTTTTTTCATCCCCTACAAAATTACCAAATGCTTTACCTAGTTATTCTTCTATAAATAAATTTTCATCACTACCAAATATAAAATCATTGCATGCTGCTCCTTTAGAACCATTAAAAAGCAGTAGTGCTGAACTGTTTTGCTCACCATCAAAAAGCAATAATGTTTTGGCATCACCAGCTGTTACAACATTCAACACACCAGCCGCTAGAACTTTAGGTATACCACTGACTTTGGAAACAAGAAAACCTTCATTTTCAGAACAGTTTACTACAAATACCCCCTCCCTATTAGATGCTTCGTGCTCATCGCCATATCCATTATACTATAAATGTATGTATTTACCTGGAGTATGGACTCCTTCTGAAATGTTGCCTTTAAATTCCAGACCAATCTCATATAAGGCAGCTGACAATATCGACTTTCCAGTTCAATCTGGTTCTCGTAATTTATTAACCCCAAAAACCTTTACTTCTGACTCCAGTCTTAATTCACTCCCTGGCAGAAATGGCCCTTATTTGTCAACATATATGGACCCAATAAAAACTGCAGAGTTCCCAAAACCTATTAATACAATACAGGTTCCGAAAACACCTATAAATGTACCCGTTTCAATTACACCCGTGTTTTCGGCACAAAATGCAGCAGCTAAAAATCTATGGCCACCTTTAGAAGCACACACTGGCTCAGCTTCCGTGGCTTTTGAATCCACATTTGGACCACCAGAATGTTTGTCATCACCAGCTTTAAAAGACTGTAAAGATCCAAAAATGCTACGTAGTTCTATGCCATACTTATTGGCCGATAAAATACCTGATTGCAAACTGAAACCTTGTACTCCTCTTAAAATTAGGCCCTTGGCATGTGGACCACCATCAAACTTTTTAAATTCTCCAGTAGCATCTTTGGTGCCAATTTCGCCATCTTCTCCAATCGTTGATGTGTTGTCAAACAGGCTGAGTAGTTTTGACTGTTCGAAAAATATTAAATCACTTGATATTTTTCCTATCATAGGTGCTTGTGAAGAGACTATAGAAAATTTTAATACAAATGGTCCTAGTAGTAATTATCAAACATGCGTTGATTTTAAAAATGTCCCTAGTTTAGAACGAATAAATCTTTCCAGTGCATTTGCACCTAAATTAGCCTCTTACCAACATCCATTATTTACTGAAGAATATGTTACAAAACCACTTAAGTATTCGCCGCCAATTATTCCACTTGAACCAATACCCACCATTTCTTTTGGATCTTCTGCCTTTTCTCCAATTACCTATTTTCCTTCTAAAATATCACAAAATCCTTCTCCTACTATTTCTTATGTAAACCAGTCTCCTTCTTCTATTGCTCGATCTACTGCAAATATGGTATCTTCTATTAAAAATTTGATGTCAAATTTAAGTCAGAATATATTGTCTTCATACAAGTCTAATATAGACTCTGCTCCTCCAAATGTCCAAAGACCGACTTATACCATTCAATCAAGTCCTTATGATAATCCTGACTTTATACTTAAACAAACATTACCAGTTTTGCCATTGCCACAAGAGAACTTAGTAATAACTGAACCAATATTACCTATTATAAGTTTACCCATTTGTTTTAATCCACCAGTTATAGAAACTTCCACTATTGTATCTTCAGATATACCATGCAAATCATCAGCATTCGAAATTTCTTCAAATCAACCTTTACTTATTGCTTCACAACAGCCCACAGGAACTTTATTACCGCCTACATCATTGATTACCTATCCATCACCTCAACTCTGCCCATCATATTTGCCATCACCATCTTTGCCTTCATACCCTACTATATTGTCACCATTTTATACAGAAGCTCCTGTTTTTAAAGTAACTTCATCAAAAAAAGATTCTGATATAGAAAAATTGATCGAGTTGATGTTATTAGCTGAAATATTGAATAATGATGAGAGCTTTGATTGGGATGACTTGGATACGTTTTTAGCATTTTTATCTGTAAGCTAAAAATGTTATTAATTGAAATAATGATATTTATGGAATTTAAGGCATAAGTTGGAAGGTCTGTAAATCTATTTTAAATATAAGTTAAGTTAAAGATATAAATAAAATCGATCTGTTAAAATTATTTTATTGTTTCATTTAATAATAATGGTATCGGTGTTACTGAGCGAATGGACTGTATATATTATATTATTAAAAGAAAGGCGCTTTTTAATGGTAGCAATTTTTACTTCCTTTCTTATATACTAGAACAAAAGAACTATACACCCATTGTGACACCCTATGTAACAGTTCTACATTTATATCTGTCATTTTTATGGTGTACATAATAAAGAGTATTCTATCTATCTATCTATAAAAAAAGTCATAAAAATCAGTAGACAAATATTATCAAAAACATAGAGAAAACTCAAAAAGGTGCGTTATGCACAATCGGGTTACATGGAATTTCCATAGTATAAGCTGATTATAATCTCGGGTTTAATATTTTCTTTCCTACCAAGAGAATAAATACGTACATTCTTCAATAAGCCTGCTAGCAGATCCTAAATAAACAAAAATACTGAACAATCAACAATATGAAAGCAACCCGCCCCTGCTGTCGCTGTACGGTTTTTACGATTTGACAAACATCAATGTTTCTTTATTATAATTACATAATTATAATAAAGAAATATTATTATTATTCATTATTTCAGTTACAAATTGTTTATCTATATATATTTAATATATCATCTTACTAGCTAATCTCTTAAAGGGTGATTTTTCCATCGTCAGATAAGTTTTATCGGAGGAATAAATATGGCAGTTTGACAGCTTTTGCATAGGAAATAAGTCAAAACGCCATTTTTATTCTTCAGATAAAAGTTATTAGGCGATTGCAAAATCGGCCCTAACTTACATAAGTTAGGGCCGATTTTGCAATCAAACTTATCTGACGATGGAAAAATCACCCTTTAAGAGATTAGCTAGTAAGATGATATATTAAATATATATAGATAAACAATTTGTAACTGAAATAATGAATCGATCACTGAATTGATTTCTGTCATCTATACTTCTTTACTAATATATAAAGCTGAAGAGTTTGTTTGTTTGTTTGTTTGAACGCGCTAATCTCAGGAACTACTGGTTGGAATTGAAAAATTCTTTGTTTGTTGGATATTCCATTTATTGAGGAATATTATAGGCTATATAACATCACGCTACAACTAAAAGGAGCGGAGCATAAATGAAAAATGTTGCAAAAACGGGAAAAAATATTGCTTTTTGCGAGCTTCCGTTGCGTGCGCTGCGTAAATGGTTAAAGTTACGCAAATGTCATGTATGATGGAATTATTCCTCTTTAAATTTTCTAAAAAAAGTCCGCAACAGTATATGTCTATCTTTTAAGATTGACTCACTATAACCTTTTTTATAGTAATCAAATTTGTTCGAAATTAATGCATTATTTGCGAAGGAGTTTTCATAAACATGGTATTAATTCTTATTCAAATAAATACGTTATTCATCACAAGTATTTAATATTGAACAAAGTTGCCCTTACATCATTTAATTTCAATGAATATCTTAGGAGATATAACTGTTTTATAATAACTCCGCAGCAAAATAATGATCAACTCTGCGAGGTAGTCTATTCTAAAGCTGAAGAGTTAGTTTTTAGGATTCCGTACCCAAAGGGTAAAATGGGACCCTATTACTAAAACTCCGCTGTCCGTCTGTCTGTCTGTCTGTCTGTCCGTCTGTCACCAGGCTGCATCTCATGAACCGTGATAGTTAAACAGTTGAAATTTTCACATATGATGTATTTCTGTTGCCGCTATAACAACAAATACTAAAAAATAAAAAAATAAAATATTTAAGGGGGCTCCCATACAACGGACATGATTTTTTTGCCGTTTTTTTTTTTTTGCTCCGACCGCGTCGATGTCGGTTATCGCGTAAAAAAGTAGCCTATGTCCTTCTCTATATCCCAGGTCGATCGGTTCAGCGGTTTAGGCGTGAAAACGTAACATACATACAGACAGAGCTACTTTCACATTTATAATATTAGTATGGATAGCTTTTGCCCGCGGCTCCGCCCGCATGGATGTCGGTTATCGCGTAAAAAAGTAGCCTAAGTCCTTCTCCATATCCCAGGCTATATCTTTGCCAAATTTCATGACGATCGGTTCAGCGGTTTAGGCGTGAAAAAATAACATACAGACAGACAGACAGACAAATAGACAGACAGACAGACAAATAGACAGACAGACAGAGTTACTTTCACATTTATAATAAAAAATAAAATGGATGGTACGGAACCCTTCGTGCGCGAGTCCGACTCGCACTTGGCCGGTTTTTTGTTTTTTGAACGCGCTAATCTCTGGAACTGCGAGTTGGATTTGAAAAAAACTTTTTGCATTTTACAGCCCAATTCTTGAGGAAGAATTACATTCCTATTAACTAGAACACCATTTTTTTTTTTAAATGAAAATTAATGCGAAAACGAAGTAAAAGCACGGGCAGGCAATGTATTGCGACGGGGTGGGTGGGAGGAACAAGAAATATAACGCGGACGAATTCGCGGGCAGAAGCTAGTTTTTAATATAGGTATTTTTATATCCCAAAAATTTAATCTACGTAAATCACAGTCGCACTGTAATATAACTAACCTAACTATAACTATTAACAAACTAAAATATATGGCGTTGAAAAGTTCCTCCGGATCGCTGTCGACTGGTGTTGTACCCAAGAGACTAAAGTCAGACAGAATTCTCTGAAATAGGTAATGCGAAAGATACATTTCTTTGCGAGTATATTGTAAGCTTCAAGAGCCATGAACATTATTATTTTAGTATGACAGGCTGTATCATAAAGGTGGAATATATTAAACGGCGTATCATTTCTAAGAGTGTTATAATAAAAGGGCATTAGAAACTGTATTTTAATGCTGTCACTCCCTCTCTCTGTGACAGGTAAAAGGTGTATTGGGAAAAAAAGGAGTAAATTGTGATATATGTGTGGCGAAATAAAATAGAAATGGAATATTTTTTTATAGTATTCACATATTTTAAAAGCTAATAGTCTTAAAGTAATAATAATAAACTCAAACTCAAACTCAAACTCAAATCATTTATTTCAATTAAACCATTTACAGGCACTTTTGAATTGTCAAGCAGTCGGTCAGTAAGAAAAATTAAGCTACATTCCCATTCCAAAGCGTAGGTACCTATGGAGAAGAACGGGCAAGAAACTCCATGGACACTCTTTTAAATTAAATTGTTACAAAAGTATTTGTTACATCTATAATGTTGCATTTATAACTAAAAGAGAACGATGTAAAAATAAAAATAATAAAAACTTACACGTTAAAAGCGTCAAGCGTAGGTACAACAAATAGAAACAAAATAAAATAAAATAACCCGTGGCAGCTAAGAGATGACCAGTCCCAACTGACGGCGCCCGTTCACGAACATGACGCATGGATTAGCACCATTCAGCTCAACCATTTTGAAGGGAGCTAAATGATCCAACACACACGCCACCATCAGCGAGACCTTTAAGTGAGCATGACATACTCTCAACCGCCAGGGCACATTCAAGTCAATGAAAGACATATTACCCGGTCAATGGTAGCTGTATAGTACACTAGCAGCCCGTCCCGGCTTCGCACGGGGTAGACAATTATCATTTTAAGACTCATTTTTCTACACCTTCGGTTACATTGTTCAAATTTTACCAAGGATCCCTAATTTTTCTCAAAATGAAATGTAGCCTATGTCAAATTGGAAGAATGTAGCATTCTATTGATGAAAGAATTTTTTAAATCGGCCCAGTACTTTTTGAGCCTATTCATTACAAACATACAAACATACAAAAATAGGTACAAATCTTTCCTCTTTATAATATTAGTGTAGATAGGACTCACACCTGTGCTATGCATTTATATAATACAAAGGAGAATAATAATTATATATACAAGTATGTAAAAAAGGGAGGGGAAAGACTCAAAGAGCATCAAAAAAAAATATCCGCTCGCTGTCAATAGGAAAAGTGCCCAAAAGGCTAGCAGCCTTGCCATGTTGTATGGCAATACTGATTCTTTCGCCAAGAAATTAAAGAAAATAAAGAGTTGACCAACAACTTGGCGATGTCCCGAAACACTAAGTGGGCACTCGGACCCCATGGCCCAAGTGTTTCAACCCCAAACGAACATATAAGTCTTGATAATATTGGAGTATTAAAAACAGTTTTTTTTAATGATATTTTAACCCTGTAGCCATGCCACGAGTCATCGCGACGCGATTTGTTGAGCAACAGGCGAAAACGCTTGTCGCTTAAAGCAAGTTGCAGTATTCTCGCAATAGCAAACTTTGCATTCCTATACCCAAAGTCTCAAATTCTGATAATTTATGTAAACAAAGGGGATAACATAGCAAAAAAATATCTTCGTAATGGTAATTCACATAAAATGGCGAAAAAAGAGGTTTCATTTTCTTTTGAGTACTGATTTTAAGAAATAATAATTAAAAAATAATCATACAGTAATCATTTTTATAAATTTTCGGTTTTAAACAAAGTTATTAAAAAAAGGACATTTTCTGGTATATAATATTTTATGATGCTGGTAACAATGCAGGAGATCCAAACATTTTCAATTTTTTTACATCTTCATCAACACTAATATTACAACTCTCATTCATGGATTCATATTGTAAGTAGCATATCTAGCCACATTTTGGATGAAAACGGCTGTAAACTGTTTCGAGTGGAAATCGATTTTGGGAGGCCTACGTCTAGCACTGGACTTAAAACGGCTGATTATGACGATCATATGCCGTGTCGCCGACATGCTACATGAAACATTGTTTTGGAACGGTTTTTTGTTTGCATAGTTCTCATAATTAATTCAATTTAATTTTAGCGATGACTATTTACAAAAAGAAATATGATAAAATGTTTTGTACCACTGTTCTGTCATTTTGACAGTGACATTTCTTGACATTAATTTGTTTACATAAATTATCTGTATTAGAGACTTTGGGTATAGATCCAGGACAGCTCTATTGCGGAAAAGTATAATCTCTATGGCACCAATCCTTTATAATACGTTGCCAAAATATTGGAGGGAATATACAACAGAAAAATTAGGTGTAGTTACTAAATCAAGTTAATAAAAATTAATTAGAAGTAGTTTCAAACAAACAACAGAATTCCGCACAAACGTGTCCATACTCCAAGAACTCGGCATCAAACAGCGTCTATCAGCAATAGTACAATCTCGAATACTGAAGTTCTTTGGGCATGTCTCGAGACGGAATAATGACTCCATAGAGCGTCTAGTGGTGCAGGGCAGAGTAGAAGGTAATAAGGCCACGCGGGAGGTCACCGATTAGGTGGACCGATCAAATTAAATCCGCAGTTGGAGGCCCTGTTAGTAAATGCACCAGACTGTCATCTAACAGAACCAGATGGAGGGAGATCGTGAGGCGAGTTACGATAACACCTGCGATTGGACATAGCTCATTGTGACCACGACCGCTCTGTCAAGAGCGAAGCGAAGAAGAAGAATTAGTTTAAAAACCTTCTGTTAGAGAAAGCCTACTACAGCACTGACGAATTTCTAACTAATAAATTAATCTGACTTGTGTGAAATATGTAGATTTTATTTATAATTACTTTGACTTATAACTGGATACCTAATTTTATTATACATTTCTATTACGAGTTGATGACACTATTCTGTAGTACATTTGTAATATAATAATTTGATTAAGTTTTAATTTGGGGAACACCCAAATACTCCGAAATATTTTAATCCGAATTTCGATGTTCCGATGTTCAAAAGTCCGATTTTCATATTACCTAAGAATTATAATGTCTATTATTAAAAATCACGAAATTTATTTTACCGAAAGTCGAATATCATGTGATTTTTTTGTTTTCCGATTTTCATACGTTCGAAGAATCAAATGCTCGATGGGTTCTCTGTCCGAAAAACGACATTCCAACTACTGCTAAAATGCTGCAGATCCCCTCTATTGTTAGTGAATCATTTGGGTTAGGTTAGGTTAGAACTGTGACCATTAAAGCGCTAAGGTGAGCGACCGTAGGGAGCGTGCCGCGGCAGCGGCCGCGGAGCGCCAGATCCCCTCTACTGTTGGTGAATTAATCCCCTCTATTCAGTTTTCCAAGGCGTTTTTATTTTGGAATTCTAATTAATAGGTAATATAATAATCGGAATTCGTATTTTTGATGTTTCGAATAATCATTAAGTCGGACTTTTTGTTATTCGATCTATTAAAACTCGGTATTTTGAGAATAGTAATCATAAAAGTTAAGAATATTGAAATTTTGGAATTATAAAAATAGGATGAATGATAAATCGGAGTTGTTATATTAGGAATTTTGAACCATTCGGAATTATGAAAATCGGTATTTTGAAATTCGTATTTGTGACTGACGGAATTAAGTTTTTCGTATTTATGTTGTGTACCCTTTAATTTGATATGCTAATTGCTTGGAATAATGGACAAATTTATAATTATTTGATACTAATACTAAATTAATTATTAATTATTAATTTTTTACTAATACAAAATAACCTACCTATTTATATTTGTACGCCGTTAAGGCAAAACATGACTAAAATAATTTAATATAATATCCTGCATGCCATGTGTGTGTATACTTATGTTTTGGACAAATAAATTATCTTGTCTTATCTCTCGACGCTATTCATTATTCGGGGCGACCTATTAAATAGCGTGAATTGGATTTTTTGTTACATCAATAAAAACTCTATGTAGCAAGAAAAAATAAATTATATAATTTAATACTTACATTAAAGTATATTTTAATAAATATCGTTATAAATTAAACCTGTTTCAATCACAAGTCGTCTAATATTATGTTCTCTTCTTCTTCTAAGATTTTCAAATTCTAATAGATTTCTTTACCAAAACGACTCTGGGTAATCCAAAGAAGTTGCCAAAACATAAGTAGTGCCGCCATCTTTAAAATAGCTGTCATCTGTCAACTCTTGATTACTTGTTACTGCAGATGCCGAATCATCTTCTGGGTTGTACACTGGACCGTAATTTACAACTTTCGATTTTGCGAATACTGTTTCTACGTCTTTAGGTTTATCTTTCTGTATCTTTTTATTATTTTTTTTATCTCCTGCATAGTATGGAACTTTTGCTTCTGAATAAATATATGCCTTATTGTCTAAAAATCTTGAGTCAAAGTCGTATTCATCAAAATCGTAGAAAGGTCGTGGGTTAATTTCACTCCTGTCGATTTTCCTCGTTTGGAAATCAGGTATTTCTAATTGTGGTGGACTACGAAATTGTATAACCTCTTCTTTTATATCTTTGGAATCTGGTTTAAAAGCGAACTTTATACCATCTTGTTCAGCATCATCATACTTTTTATTAACTTCGTAATCTTTTGTAACGCGTTTGGGGAGTCCAAAGCCTTCGAACCGCATTCGGTTTATAAATTCCGGGTTTCCTTTATCTACTGCATAATAATATTTAGTATCACCTAAGTTTTTAACATAAACTTCTCTATTATTTACTGTAGAATACGCTGCACTATCTGCAAACTGTGGGTAATAGTCATCTATGTATCCATTGTTGAGAACAGGGTCATTTATATTTGATTCCATGTCTTTGATTTCTTCATTCTCAAATGCATCTACAGTAGCTTCTTTTACTTCAGATAGTTTATCAATAGATTTTATACTTTCTTCTTTTGGAATTGGGTCGATATTTGTATGTGTATTTTCTTTAATATATATAGTTTTGTCTGTAGTTACTACATTAATCTTTGGACTAACTATTGGCTTTGGAGGATTTTTTTTAACAGTAGCTTCAATTAAAGTAGAATTCTTTTTCTTCACTTCTATTTTAGTTTTATTATTGTTTCTTCTCTTAGGTTTTCTTCTAATTACCTCTCTCTGTTCATTGATGCCCTTATTGTTAGTCAACATAGACTGGTAGATATTTTCATAGTTTGCAAAGAAGTCACTCATAGCAGGATTATTAAATTGCGGCAGTCCATTGAAGTTAAAACTATTGGCAATATTTTCAGGGAGATTAGGAATTGATTTGAATAAATCATTGCCTTCAGGTATAGGATTTCTCGGTATTCTATTCTCTTCAAGAATTCCTTCATTAAAATGAGCTAAGTTTATACCTTCTTGTATTTGGTTTGATTTCTGCGTTATTTGTTGTTCTGAAACAACTTCCTCTGCATTATTTTTATTTGGTTTCAATTTTTTCTTATGACGTCTTCGTGGTGCCGGTTCTTCTACTTTATTTTCTGTTGCAACATGATTTTTCACATCATTTTCTTTATTTTTTCGTTTTTTCTTTTTATTTATCTTATTGTTTTCATTTTCAATATTTTTTGTGTTATTTTCGTGAGAAGCAGCTCCTGCTTTAGGTTTGCGAGAACGTTTCTTTGACTTTCTACTGAGTCCTCTATCGTTACCTTGTGAATCATTGGCTCTATCATTTTTGCTTGTACTATTTTGATGTTTTACAGAGTCTTCATGTATTCTTCTAGATTTTGACTTTCTTTTTTTAGTTTTTTTTCTTTTCACACCATTTTTTTCTGTTTTGATATCCGCTGCTCTTTCCTTATTTGCACTCGTCAATTGATTATTCACATACTCATTTGCCATAGGAGCTGCAAAATATTTATTTACAGCATTCGGTACAATCGCATTATTAGAAAGTTCAACCAAATTCGAACCATAATCTCTTGAGTTTTGGTCTAAAATCGATTGTATTGGTTGACTCGATAATATTCTGTTCAATAAAATTTGCCTTATGTTAGAAGATGATAAGTCCAATGGCGGAGATTGATTTTGAACCATCATGCTTTGTAGGTAGGGTGTGATATCGCTTGGTTGGTTAGCAGAGGGATTTACGAACCCATTCTGTTGGTAAATAGGATATGTTTGAGTAGGTATTATCGGATATCCGTTGTTGGACGATACCTGGAATGAAAGGATGATTGATTATATCAACTGTATTGTGTAGATAAACGAAAAAAATAATCCTACGTGCAAATAACGTATTCTTATAACATAATATCACGCCTGTATTTTCCCGAAGGGTAAGGCAGAGGTATTTCGCCAGTTATGTTTAGGTCCCATGTAATCGGGGGCGAGCTTATTGGCACAAATCCAAACTCCGAGCTCCTACTGAGAAATTCCTGATAGAAAACCCCAATAACACATGCTCAGCCGTAGCGTTTCTTATTCTTTCTTTCTTTTTTATGAAACGTTGCCCCACACTAGGAATTTCTCCTGTAAAGTGGGTGTGTTTACAAACATTTAAACTCACATACACAAACAGCCAGACCCGAAACAGCTACTTGTAGGTCATACAAATATTTGTTCCGTGCGGGAATCGAACCTGCGACACGCGGCGCAGCAGTCAATCGCTTAACTACTGCGACAACCGTGCCATTTGGACTTTGGACTCCACTGGACTAAAGAGACAGTCGTATCCTTATGTGTGTATCCATTTTATCGAAAAAATACTTAAGGGGGAAGCGCTAACTTAAGATCGCCCGCGAAAATCAAATTTTCTTACGATTTTTGCAATTTTCAGCTTATTGTCTGGGTGTATGTTGATTAAAGTATTATACTCCACCATAACAAATATCTATTTACAGAATTATAATCATTAGAATCAATTATACAACTCCTTATATTAGTACTAGCTTTTGCCCGCGGCTCCGCCCACGTGGATGTCAGTTATCGCGTAAAAAAGTAGCCTATGTCCTTCTCCATATTCCAGGCTATATCTCTGCCAAATTTCATGACGATCGGTTTTGCGGTTAAGGCGTGAAAACGTAACATACAGACAGACAGACATAGTTACTTTCACATTTATACGAGTAAAATCGTCACCTGAGTGGTGAAGAGAGCTAAGCCACGCTTTTGACCGAATTGAATTATGAACACCATCATACTCGTCGTTAAACGGAGATTCTAGTGGTGAAGAGATCTAAGTGATAGCTCAACTAGAGGTTTGGTTTTTCATTCACACGTGAAATGAGTTAAATGAAACTAGGAACAAAAAATCAGGTGGTGAATTTTTGATTTATCTTTATCTTGGAACTAGTTTAGTGTGGAATAGCTCCCTTCACTACTAAGCTTAGCAACGATATTAAGTATGGATAATCCTAAAAGTCATGTTTTCATGAAACAGTAATTCAATCAGATTATACGAACGTAAGGAGTTGTATTACTGATTCTAATAATAATTATGATGTAAATACATTTTTGTTACGATCGCGAGTCATATTTAAACCAACATACACCAAGAATAAGTGTCATGATGGCCCGTTGGTTAAGTCCTCGCCTCTCATGCATGAGGTTGTGGGTTCAAATCTGGGCAAGTACCAATGTGACTTTTTCAATTCATATGTGCTTTCTGAGTTTATCTTGGACATTACTGACATCGGTGAAGGAAAAACATCGTGAGGAAAGCTGGGCTTATAGTTAATATAAGTCTGAAACCACCAACCCGTCTTGAGCAAGCGTGGTGATCAATGCTCGTGCCTTCTCTGTATGAGAAGAGAGCTTTGCCCAGCAGTGGGACAGTTATAGGCTGGTATTATTATTATTATTATACACCAAGAAACTGACCAAAAAATGGCAAAAAAAAATAAGAAAATTTTGTTTTTTGCAAGCTACCCTGATGCTTCCCCCTTAAAGCTATGGTTTCCTGAAGAGCGGTGGCCACCACGTAGCGTCCGCAATTTACTGGCAAATGACGTCATCACCATCCTCATTGCAGCCGAAATACGTCAAGCATCGCCACTTCGACCGTTTCTGTGCTTTCCGCATCCAGCGGATTCCTGCGGCCTTCTCAAGGTCTTCAGATACGCGGTCGCCATTCCAGAACCTTTCAGCCCTATCGGCCATCTGTTTTGCGAGCAATGTGTCCTGCCCACTGCCACTTAAGTACGGCAATTTTTCGGGCAATATCGAGTACTTTGGTTCTCCTGATGATCTCTTCATTTCTGATTCGATCACGTAGGAAAAGTCCAAGCATAGCCCTCTCCATTGCTCTGTGGGTGACTTTTAGCCTTCTATTATGGCCCATTGTGAGCGACTACGTTTCAATGACGTCACTGTAACGTTATTTATGAAAATAAGTTGGTGTGTTTATCTAGAGAGCGTTTTTTGATACCGTAAAGTCAAGTCCCGGTGCCATCATTTTCATGACAGCCATCACTTCGGCTGTTATGTGTCAGCCACAGCTCTTATAGGACCCCCCTCTTATAGGAGCCACAGCTCTTATACCGTAGCTTAACTGGCGTATGAGTTTGACGTATACCGTATTTAGAATTGCTATAGCGTATGCCCATGTAACACCCACCTCATGAGTATCGCAGACGCTATACTCGAAGTTGTGGACGAGGACAAACTGTCCAGTTAGGTAGGTCCAACTTCGAGAAAGAGGTCAATCGTCGAATACGACTCGGCTGGGCAGCGTTCGGGAAGCTACGCAATATCTTCTCGTCACACATACCGCAGTGTCTCAAGACGAAAGTCTTTGACCAGTGCGTGTTGCCAGTGATGACATATGGCACTGAAGCGTGGTCGCTCACAATGGGCCTTATTAGAAGGCTAAAAGTCACCCAAAGAGCAATGGAGAGGGCTATGCTTGGAGTTTCCCTACGTGATCGACTCAGAAATGAAGAGATCCGCAGGAGAACCAAGGTAACCGACACAACTCGAAGAATTGCCAAACTTAAGTGGCAATGGGCAGGGCACATTGTGCGTAGAACAGATGGCCGTTGGGGCCGAAAGGTTCTGGAGTGGCGACCGCGTACCGGAAGACGTAGCGTTGGAAGGCCTCCCACAAGGTGGACAGATGACCTTATGAAAGCCGCAGGAATCCGCTGGATGCAGAAAGCACAGAACCGGTAGAGGTGGCGGTGCTTAGGGGAGGCCTATGTCCAGCAGTGGACGTCTTTCGGCTGAAATGATGATGATGATAGCGTATGCAAACCTAACAGTAAACTATGGACAGGCTAAGGAAGTTCTCCCTACAATTGATGGCCGTCTCACGAAACAGATTCTCCAACTAACTAAACAACAGCTGCGTAAGTTACAGCAGCTATAACTGGCCATGGGTCATTTAATAAACACCTCTTTGTCATAGGAATCACAGACAGTCCGCTGTGCAGGGCCTGCATGGAGGACGACGAGACAGCAGCTCATGTCCTACTAAACTGCCCAGTGGTCGCCACATACAGGGCAAAGTACTTCGGTAACCCAGGTACCCTCCGTAAGATTGTCAGTAACACCAAGGCGTTGCTGGTCTACCTTGGGGAGCTGGGGTGGATCGGATGATCGATATTCCCGCACGTTAAACCTAACAATACACTACAACATGTGCTAATGTCGCAACTATATATGCGATATATAACACTTAAAAAATTTCTGATCCGGGACTTCTAGCGTTCTTAAAGCAAAATACCAACCGGTAGATTAATTCAATCAAAATACGTACCAACATTCCGTAGGAGAGAAACAAAATAATTCTTAGAATCATGTTCTCTTATAGTCATTGTTCACAAAAACTAGAATCAAACATTAAAACACTTTTAATAGAAATATTTTGACTAAAAAATATCACTGTCCGTAACAAAATCTAATATTCAAATACGTGCCCGTTATAGAATATTGTATTTATATAAATTTGAAAAGAATGATAATGATACTGATTGTCAATGATCGATAATTAAGTTTTCTCGATTAGGCACGCAATAGTCTTATCAGTTTCTCACTATTCGATTTCTTTCTTAACTGTTGCGTAATAGTTTTGTTAGCACTACTTAAAAAACTCAAAATTAAAGCATTTATTTCAAATAAATCAATTACAGGCACTTTTAAATTGTCAAGGGGTCGGTCAGTCAGAAAGATGCAGCTCATTCCAAAGCGTAGTAGGTTCTTAGGGAGAAGAACGGACAAGAAACTCTACGGACGCTTTTTAAAAACAAAATATTGTTACAAAATATTGGTTACATCACTCATGTTGAAATTATACATGTGAGAACAATGTAAAAAAACGACAAAAGCGTCAGTAATAAAAAAAAATAGCCGTGGCAGCTAAGAGATAACCAGTCCCTACTGACGGCGCCCGTTCACGAACATGACGCATAGATCAGCACCATTCAGCTCAACCATTTTGAAGAGAACTTAATGATTTAACACACATGCCACTACCAGCGAGATATTTGAGTAAGCATGGCATTATCTCAGCTGCCAGGGACCTTCAAGTCAGTGAAAGACATACCCAGTAAATGGTAGCTTTATAGTGAGTGCTCACAGAGTCATGTGGTATACAATCATACAGTGCCGGATTAACCACGTAGCAAGAGTAGCAGTTGCTACGGGCCCCGCGCAAAAGGGGGCCCCGCGTACCCAAACCTGGCCACCTCCGCCAGAACGTCATTTCTTTAGTGAAACTTATTAAGACGTGGAATATTATATGTCACAAAAAGGCTCCCGACTAAGACAATCCACGTCAGACAATCGGTAATAGATTTTTTCGTTGGCGAAAAATACATATTTTTTCTCATTTCATTTAAATGGAACTTGGGAAATTTCGATTTGTGACTTCTAAATATTAATATAAAGGGCTGACATTTTAAAAGAGTCTTTATTTTGGCATCTTGTTTTTTTTTTTTACCGTTTATACTTGAGAACCCATAGCAGATCAAGGGCCTCAGCAGAATTTGCTACGGGCCCCGCGCTTGCTTAATCCGGCACTGCAATCATACAATACGATTTTATACTGAAGATAATTGACGAGTGTTAATGTTTTTTTTTTTTTTTTTTAAGTAGATTTTATTCTTAATAACTTAATATGTGAATATTTTAGATTATGTCTATATTACATAGTGATATTAATTTTTTAGTTAGTTAGTTATGTCTAACGCGGATAAAAACTGAGAATCACGCAAAAGATTTTGCGTGATTGTCAGTTTTTTATCCGCATATAATATTAAAATTCAATCATCTATTAGAATCTCACATGGAATATTAGATCGCTTTTAGCGATAAGACCGCCCATTGTGTCACTATAATGTAACATTTCTACATTTATGTACTTTTTATGGTGTACATAATAAAGAGTATATTATTATAATCTATCAATCTATCTCAATTCTCAAATGAAAAACATCTATAAAGTGATTTGAAATTAGAATGTCGGGTTTAAGACGCAGATATATGCCAGTGACCTTGAGTGGTTAGCTTGCGTGTTCTGTACTGAGCCCACGCAACGCGTCTTACGTCCAGCCAGTAATAGGACTCGCCCATCCAGGAGCGCTGTCCCAAATAAGACGCATTATTAATTTATTATACATAAAACAAAAGGTATTTTGAAACAAAGGTTGACTGGTAGAAAATGCCTGTGGCATTAAGTCCGCCTCTGTACATTTGTGCGAGAAAGTGTTAAATAAATAAATAATAAATAAATATTTTAATAAAACACGTACACTAAAATATCAATAATTAAATTATCTTTAAAAAGGTGAATGTTTCAGAAACATATGCTTGATAGTTTTTGCGTGATTCTCAGTTTATATCCACGTTAGACTTATCTTTACAAATTATTTTCACTATGTAATTAAACATAATCTAAAATATTCATATATTAAGTTATTAAGAAAATGCTCTAATTTAACATATATTTTTTCCAAATCATTATCACATATCATTCATGTCATTTATTATTGTTTAGTCGTGATTTTCAGTATAAAATCATTAAAAGTCGGTAATCGCCGCCTTAAGTGAGTGATTACGTAAAAATTTAACCTGACCAGTGGTTGTTTACACTTCCATCTCATACTTTTGGAATATACATTAGTTCTTAAGTATTCAATAAAATCTTCATGGCCCATTATGCGGTATAGTAATGTCTGGAAGCACTCTACCTTACGCTTTAATGTTACATTGGAACCCTAAGTGTCATAAAGCATTAGGCTATAGTCTTTTCCGAACACCTCCATGAATAGACTAATTTTGTTGAATGTCACTTTGCACGTCATAAAACGACAAGGTACGAGTATAGCCGTACAGCATTGATGTATAAAAAAAGGAAGATACGATACCGCTCTAATGTCACGTAAAGATTATTGGACTAGAAACATTTACACCCACACAACTTACTTCTCCCTCTACGTTTCTCTCAATTTCGTGCGTGAATTCGCCAAAGATAGACCGAACTCCACAACAACAGATGGTCATGGGTAACAGACTGTAGACAGTCAAAATTGGCTTTACTAATGGTACACCCGCGATTAACCAAAAAACTTCTCAGCCTAAGTAGAAATAACCTTAGAATAATAATAGGTAAAATTACGGGCCTTAATCTCCTTAACAAACATCTTTTTAACATAGGCGCCACAGACAGACCCCTTTGCAGGGGCTGCCTTCACGCCGAGAAATCAACCGCCCACGTCATCCTGGAATGCGAGGCCGTGGCTCCACAACGTGAAGAAATCCTCGGAACAGTAAGGTCGCTCCGTGAAGCCTGTGAAGCTCCCAGAAAGTTTCTGTACTTTTGGGCGGAGCTAGGCTGGCTCTGTTAGCCAGAATCCTCACGCACAACGGACCTAATGGCAGTTTAAGTGCGGAAAAGGTAGCCCCATCATCATCAACATCACCCACACAACTGCACTTCCCAATGTCGTGTGTCATGCATCAACAACCGAAAAAGCGAGAGATATGACGTAGGTTATAGCGGGAACGAGATAGCAATAATTGACACTGTTGCGTACCCATAACAACTCGGAAACAAATGACCTAGAAAGCAATATTATTCAGGAGAATTTTAAAGAAAATAAGTTTTGATGTCTTACAAGGGGAAAGTAATGGAACTTGTTTTTGGTTTGTGATTTATTTTTGCACATTTTGAAAACACAGGATACACTCCTGGTATTTCAGCATCAGGTCCATTTTACCATTCGTATTTTGACAAGCATAAATTACTTAGCAACCATATTAAAGTACGAATCGATTGGCAACCCGTGAAATTTTAAAAATTCCTTCTCAGTCACGAGATAATAAATATTTTTAAACTAGTACTACTATTTTTTTACTACTACAATTTTTTTACTAGTGGACCGGTGACAACCCACTTAATGTCTAACTAAATGTCTTAAGTTCTCATTACCAAATGTACCCCAAGTGCGTCTAAATATAAAACTTGATGGCAAGAATTTATATGCAATTACGGACACTGTATTTTTAGGAATTACTTTAGATTCAAAATTGCAATAGGGCCCCACATTAGAACTCTTTCAGGTAGATTAAGTTCAGCTGCATATGCAGTAAGAAAAATAAGGCAGTTGACTGATATAGCCACAGTTAGGTTAGTATACTTTGCTTATTTCCACAGTATTATGTCTTATGGCGTTCTGTTGTGGGGATTGGCAGCTGACGTAGATTCAATTTTCATTTTTACAAAAGAGGACAATCCGAGCGATACATAAAATGGGTCCTCAAGAATCCCTTACAAACAAATTCAAAGAAATTGATATACTGACTTTGCCTTCTTTTTATATCTTATAAAGTATTTTGTATGTTCGCAAAAACTAAGGACTTCTCAAAGTAAGAAGCGATTTCCATAATATAAATACACTCAGTAGACATTTACAATTTGGGTATCAAAATTTCTGTGATACCCAAATTTAGAAATACTAAAACAAGCAAGACATTTCTTATAAACAGTATCCGCTTTTATAACAAGTTGCCAAAGTCGGTTACAGAACTTAGCGATGGAAAGTTCAAAACCCACATCAAACGTGTACTTATCAAAAAAACATATTATAAGATTAAAGACTACGTTGAAGACATGGAAGTTTGGCAATAATTCCTTCTGCACATGTGGCTTTCCGTGTGTTAATGTAAGTATCTATCAACTGCTCCCAAATTCCGATGTTTTTTATTTTATTTTTATTTTGTACATTCTTCTTGACATAATCAATATAGTCGACACAGCTGGCGCAGTGGTTAAGCGATTGACTGCTGCGCTGCGTGTCGCGGGTTCGATTCCCGCACGGAACAAATATTTGTATGACCTACAAGTAGTTGTTCCGGGTCTGGCTGTTTGTGTATGTGAGTTTAAATGTTTGTAAACGCACCCACGATACAGGAGAAATTCCTAGAGCGGGGCAATGTATTAAAAAAAAAAAATTGTTGAAATTACTGCACTTTAGAGATATTAAAAAAAAAATCATCATCTCATTATTTGACATTAACTACTTATCCGAATTTCAACCCTTTATTACTAGTTTTTTAGACATGATATTTATTCAGTTTTGTTATTGTAGTTGTAATGGCAATCATGTCATTTGGTTTAAATATATGTTTCAATTTTTTTTCTATTTTGTGAATGTGAGAACGTTGAAGGCCTAGTAGACTAGATTTGCTGATCATTTTCTATTTTGTTAAGTACCTGGTACTTGTTGAAAGGCCTAGATTGTCCTCCCATACCTATTAACACTGTTATTTGATAATATTGTAAAACCAATTATTTTTATTTATTTATTTGCTTACATGTTAAACACTTGTTAGTAGGCATGCATTAAAATTTCATGACACAGTATTAAGACATGCACCCTGTAAGGGCACTGCAAATGTTTCCTATCAAATTATTGTATTACATAATATGTTACTGATTCTAATTATTACAATTATTCATTACATTAATTATACTAAACATTAATCAATCATTTATTTAAGATTAAGCATTATTTTCATTTCAGTTTATTAGTCATTTATTTCACATTTACGTCATGCATTATTACAAGTTCAATTTATTCACAATTTGTCAGCTTTAAACTCTTCAACGGTATAGTAGCCTTTTTTTATTAACATAGATTTTAACTGAAAGAGAAGAGTAACCGTGGAGTTTCTTGCCGGTTCTTCTCCGTAGGCAACGACCAATTGGAATCGTGCATCTACTCGTAGCTCCTGACGTTTCATAAGTGCTCATGTAGGTTTATGTGAAATAAAATATTTTGATTTTGTTTTTATTGTTTTATAATTATAAATGAAAATGTAACTACATACATATTACTTTAGGCTGAATGCTTCTTCTTACACTTATGTAAGCCCATGTTTCAATGTCAATCTATTATTTAGTACTATAGTGCTTGGCCGTTGAGTTCTCATACAAAATTCATTGTTTCAAAGTGTGTTACGCCTCTTGAGAACTAACAGTTAGTTCGATAAAAGTAGGGTTGCCATCTCAAAAATTTGGCAACCAGGACAAGACGCGTGAAAACCCCGGATTTTGGAGCCCTTAACCCTGACATGTCAACTGGTTTTTATGAAACTTAGTACTTATAATAAAAACAGTTTAAAATGTCATAATAGTACATTACTTACCAAGGACTGTAAAAGAAAGAAAGCCCGAAATCGCAGGTATTTGTGACCCGAGCCGCAGGCGAGGGTTGTAAATATGCGATAGAGGGCTTTCTTTTTAACTGCCCGTGGTGAGTACACAATTTTACGTCTTCATCTGGACACAACGCGAGTTTTACTGAACGTGTAGCGTGCGGTAATACTCACATTATGGCCAGGTGTGACGTAAAAATATATTTTTTTAATTTTGAAAGATATTATAATTAAATTTAGACATCTTTTGTTATCAATCTTCTTACAATCTGTTACAAATTGTTTTAAATTATCAGTTTTAATTTTTTTTTATTCTTAAAATATAACTTAAATTACTATACTCTATTATGCAAACAAAACCTTATTGAAATATTAACCCACTTTCAACAAACTTAAATCAAATATTTTTAACAAAAAATCTTAAAAGTACTGAGCCAGTGTCAGTGTCAGTTCGTCGATTGTCCACACCGCGGCGGGGCGGCCCAAGACTTTAAATTTTTAAATCCAGACTACAAACGAAACCCCGCCCGGACGCTCCCCGGACGCCCTCTAAACTAGGACAAATCCGGGGAATCCCGGACGGATGGCAACTCTAGATTAAAGCATAGCAATAGGTATAGAAATAGTTTTTTTTTTTTTTTTTTTTCCAGGATGTGAAATCATCAAATGACCCCTCCCGCTCTGGGTGGAGCGGAAGGGAGTGTCAGACTCTTACCGACTAAAACCCACCCGTGTTCCTTCCTTGGCCCTTTATGTTCCGGAGCAGCGGTACCCCTTTCGGAGAATCCCGCTGACCCGGCAGGCTTGGGCCCTAATGTGCCCCCTCGTTGTTGCTGACATCTCTTTGAGGCGCGCGTGGAACACGTACGCGCCGTCCGGCAGGTATAGAAATAGTAAGCATAGTATCAGTGCCGGATTAACTACATAGCAAGAGTAGCAAATGCTACGGGCCCCACGCAAAAGGGGGCCGCGCGTATCCAAACCCGGAGATTGTTTTGTTTTATCTAAACAATAATAATTATGCCATGATGGAAGAAAAACTGACAATTTGGGTAGGTAACTTTAACCTCGAATAACTTTTGAAAAAATTAACTTATCGAAAAAATATAAGAGACCTTTTTTTAAGAACATTGAATTTGCTATAAAAAACATGTATTACATTAGATGGTACAGTGCTTAGAGAGAAAAAGTTTAAAATAATTTCATCTCTGGCTTTTGTACTTGTCAGAGCCCAACAGGGCCTATAATAATCTACTGTAGGTACTATTAAAAACCAACAAAGGTATGCTGGAAGAGATTTCATTAGAAATAAGCATCACCTTTGTACGTATTTTTCTGTTCCTTTCTTCTTGTCTGTTTATATGTGTGTACATAAATTGTTAAATAAATAAATAAATAAAATAAATAAACAAAACTGTAACCTATAGATGGCAAATAAACGTGTCTTAATTTTTTTTGACACTTTATACTTGAGAACCCAAAGCAGATCAAGGGTATCCCCTCGATAGAATTTGCTACGGGCCCCGCGCTTGCTTAATCCGACACTGTATAGTATAGTACTCCAGACCGAATTTAGGCGGCCATGGCGGCCAATCTCATTGGAGACTAGCTACCTACGCGGGAGATTTATTATAGTCCACAAGTGTGTGCGTAACTCAAACTCAAAGCATTTATTTCAAATAAACCAAATACAGGTACTTTTGAATTGTCAAGGGGTCGGTCAGTCAGAAAGATGAAGCTAGTTGCCCATTCCAAAGCGTAGTAGGTTCCTATGGCGAAGAACGGACAAGAAACTCCACGGTCACTCTTTTAAAACAAAATATTGTAACAAAATATGGGTTGCATCATTCATGTTGAAGTTATACATGTGAGAACAATGTAGAAAGACGTGCAAGTTAAAAGTGTCCGTAATAAAAACAATTCAAAAATTAAAATAAGCCGTGGCAGCTATGAGATTACCAGTCCCAACTGACGGCGCCCGTTCACGAACATGACGCATGGATCAGCACCATTTAGCTCAACCCTTATGAAGGGAACTTAATGATCCAACACGTAGACAGGTGCACTCACCCTGCCCTCACTCTCATAGTTCAATGGGACGCCAAACCGACACGACCAGAGAGAGATCAGGTACAGGACCAACGGCTTACGTGCTTTCCAAGGCACGGGGTGCGCAACTTTTTTTTTTGGCGGTTCTGTATCAGTAATAGAACATATTCCCATTATTTGTTACGGCACGGTTGGCGCAGTGGTTAAGCGATTGACTGCTGCGCTGCGTGTCGCTGGTTCTATTCCCGCACGGAACAAATGTTTGTATGACCTACAAGAAGTTGTTCCGGGTCTGGCTGTTTGTGTATGGGAGTTTAAATGTTTGTAAACGCACCCACAATACAGGAGAAACTCCTAGTGTGGAGCAACGTTAAAAAAAAAAAATTTTTTTGGTCCTACTTGAAGTCAGCAAAATATGGATACAATCTATTCGTAATAATATCAATGGGCGAGCGCACAGCTGATAAGTACCTACTACTGCGTTCCGCTTCACTGACCGCCCCGCAGTCGCGTTGCGCGACGAGTATCCATTTCGACGAGTTTCAAAATAAACATCTTTCGTTAACGATAACTTCATTTGTTTGTACTAAGACATATCAAAATAAGAAATAGGTGTATAATAAAACACATTTAAGTTTAATTTGTCCAAATTAGCACACTGATTAAAAACTTTTCCTGTATTAAGTGGAACAAATTAGCCATTAATACTAAATTAAGTTAATCCATGATATCACTTGATATGACTTATTTATAAATAGATATCATTTAAAACACTTCCAGAAACTAAGACACGCTGAAATTGTGAGAAATAAGAAACACTAGGAATAACAAAGTACAAGCGGAAAATGTTAAAAAAATACGCATAATTTTTTAAACATTTATTTACATAACAACAAAAAACAATTAAATCAACAACTTCTCCAACTCAACAACGATACTGGTAATCAGTTTTATCAGACTGCTCAACAAACCAGTCCCATCTGTCAAACCACTCAACAAATTGAGCACTAAATTCAGAATTTGAGCAACTAATCCCAGCAATAAACCAGGGGCTGCCAACACGTTAGATCTAAATAGAGAGATTAATACACTTATGTACAAGAATAACACAGACGCTAAATCTGTCAAAGTCGCATAAAGTAACGGTAAGGTACACCCAAAGTAAGGCAACAACGCTGGTGTTAAATTCTGGACAATGTTGGACAAATTGTTCAAATTGTTGATAAGGTTTATCAAGAATGGTAAGAGAAGGCAAGCGAGTTGATTAGCAATGGGTAGAACGGTGGAGATTTCATCGAAAGCTAAACGGAGAGCGGAGACCGAATACGCAGGAATCATTGCTTGGGTTTGGCCGATCTGAAAAACAAAAGAAATACGTTAGTATTGAATAACAAAAGAATAATAGTGGCACTCTTATGCAAGTGGGCGAGTATTTGCGCATTGTATCTGAACTTAATCCGAGAAATGTTCTAAACTCGGATGAATGTAAATCCGAACAAAAGGTTCTAAATTCGGATGGATGGAATTCCGATCTAGTGCGCCATCGGATCAGAGTAGTCATTTCTCTATTTCGAATCGGATACAGTGCGCAACCGGTCTACAGCTTAATTAGCAAAATAGTTTGTGGGTTTTTTCAAGCACTTTTTACCAGCACCACAGTACTGCTAAGTAGTGTAATGAATCTTTTGTTTTATTTGTTTTTTTATTCTTCGGAAAGCTTACAGCCAGTCTAGGTAAATAATGTACAATTAGCGCTTACAGCTGCCATTTACAAGCATCCATAAATAAAAAGCTATATATCTGGAGTTAAAAACGAAAAAAAAATACACCCAAAAAAAACTCTTATAATACAAAACTTACGTAATTTAAAATACAATCACATGTGATTTAATTAGGAATAATGGTATTGCGGTATTTAACAAAGTATTTTTTATTTTTTTATTTTTTTTTTTTTTTTTTTTATTTATTTATAATAATTTACTTATAGGCTAACGAAAAATTCTAATAGACTGGGTTTTCTATAGCACTAAGTGTGAAAATCGAAAATCAAAATCAAAAGCCATTTATTCAAATTAGGCTTGGAACTGCTGCCACATTTAAACCAAACTCGAACTAACTATTACTCTTTGTATTAGTCTTAACCTGATAATAAATTTAGAATTTTTTGACGTCAGTTCAGACATCAATTTTTATTCTACGGAATAAAAGATTAAATCAGGCCTCAAATATATCATCATCATTTCAGCCGAAAGACGCCCACTGCTGGACATAAGCCTTCCCCAATCGGGGGGGTTTGCCATAATCGCCAGTTGCCTTGGCAGGCGGGTTGGCGATCGCAGTATGGTGTTAAAAACGCATAGAGAACGCTACTGCCCATTCTCTAGTAAGTCCCTTAGTCGCCTTTTACGACAACCACGGGAGGAAATGGGATGGTGCTATTCTTTACGTCCGGCGCCACACGGAACACATCTGACCTACATAATAATTATAAATATATTTTATTAGACTAATTGCGAATATCTGTATTAAACGGACATTCTGCCTTCTATAATATGAACAATTAAAAGAGCAACTATCGACATCACATAAAATATGCCGCCATCTTTGACAATTAGATTAGACATGACAATTAGTGATGACTAACATACATGAGGTAATATGACTTCCTACCTAAGTATAAATAAATATAATAAATAAAATAAAATATATAAAGGATATTAATAACCGAGTTTTCAGACTTAATAATAAAAAGCTCCTATAACCAAATAAACAGTAGATATACTGACCAGCACAGCCACAGACAATCCAAAGACAACAATTACAGAGGGACGCATGTTTAACGTCAACACTAAATCTAGATATAAATTATATTTGTCTATAGTTTCCGAAGTTAAGTCTTTATAAATACAACTGTTATCTGTAACAAAATTTATGTGCAATTCTTTTACATAATTCGTTAAGTAATTCTATCAGTTTACATTTGATTATGTGTAATGAAATTATGTCATGATTTGTTGGTCTAGAAGTCGCTAGCATGACTGCAGAGGCCTTGGGTTTAATTCCTAGTTGAGTCGAAGTGTCTCTGTAATGCATAGTCCAGAGTTTGATTCTCAGGTCGAGGAAAATGTTAGCATTGCGTTTTTCTATCAGGAATTTCTCTTTAACAGCCCAGAGTATGGATCTTTACCCGGTTGATGGCAATAGGTTTTATTTTATGGGACTTTTTCTAACTGAAGAAATGAAGGTGTACTGGATACAGCTCTGTCTAACTCTTCAGGGAGTACAAGGGTTATCAGTGGCGTAGCTATACCAATGCAACCAATGAGGTCGCATGGGGTCCCTGATTCAAGGGAACTTAGCGAGTCACAAACGATTCTATTATTTCAAAACATTTTTTCGAGGACGGCCCTCATAGAAGTTTAGTGTTTAGTGTCCAAAATTTTCGCATATAATTTTTTATGAGGATCACAAGGAATGTGATCGTACCTATGTTCTTTAGAAAACCGACCACGTGCGTGTCGGACCACGCACAATGAAGGGTTCCGTAGTTGGGATGAATTTATCCCAAAAACAAACTTATCTACTTAGCTGTAATAGTTTTCCTTTTAACCTCGTTATTTATACTACTACTGTGAATTTTGTCATATATCCAAATATAACCATTTTGCTGTCAGGGGGGGGGAGGGATACTTGACTCTAACAAAAATTAGCACTTTAAAGCTTAATATTACTTGGGTGCTTAATTTGTCTTTTTTTTATTATTATTTTTTATTTTTATAACTGTGTAATGATCTGTGGATTATTAGCTCTATGAATAATTATTATAATATTTGCTTCTGACATAACTTCATTAACTTAATTTAATTTACTGTCCCATTTCATTTTGCTTTGTACTTTTGACATTAATTGAATTGATCTGTAATTTATTTGTTACGTATTCATATTTTTGCGTCTTAAAATTTAACATTTACAACATTTAAGTATAACTTATATAATTGACAAAATCGTGTAGTTTTTTGAATTTAATATGGGTCAAGGACCTGAAATAAATGAATTTTAATTTTAATTTTATTTCGCAAACGGATCCCTAAATCGAAAAATGGTTTTCACAAACCCGTCATATTTTTGAACGGCCTATCCAACAATACCCCACGCTATGTGATAGACGAGAAAAAAAAATTATCCCCACTTTACGTGAAGGGAAAAGATTCAAGATTTTATTTTTTATTTATTTATTTGCTTACATGTTAAACACTGGTTAGTAGGCATGCATTGAAATTTCATGACACAGTATTAAGACATGCACCCTGTAAGGGCACTGCAAATGTTTCCTATCAAATTATTGTATTACATAATATGTTACTGATTCTAATTATTAAAAATATTCATTACATTATATTATACTAAATATTAATCAATCATTTATTTAAGATTAAGTATTATTTTCATTTCAGTTTATTAGTAGTTCATTTCACATTTACGTCATGCATTATTACAAAGTCAATTTATTCACAATTTGTCAGCTTTAAATTCTTCAACTGTATAGTAGTCTTTCTTTTTTACCACTTTGTTGGCGTGATTATTATGTATACCCGTACCAAATAAAAGCTTTCTAGTACTAAGAGTCTCTGAGTTAAGCCGCGGATAGATGGACATGGCGAAACTATAAGGGTTTCTTCTTTACTACAGAACCCTAAAAACTATGAATAGACCTCTAAGCTCAGCTTTTTTACAAAATTTTAGGTACCTACTCTACCGACCCGTTCTTCAGTGAGAGCGGTTTGAAAAATGTGACCAGTTCGTAAACTGTCTCTGTCATATTCAAGTATAATTATTATAAGAGTGCGTCAGGGCTCAAAGCTAGTGTGGCGATCCTTAACATTTATAACTCACTAGCTTTTACCCGCGGCACCACCCGCGTGGATGTCGGTTATCGCGTAAAAAAGTAGCCTATGTCCTTCTCCATATCCCAAGCTATATCTCTGCCAAATTTCATGACGATCGGTTTAGTAGTTTAGGCGTGAAAACGTAACATACAGACAGACAGACAGACAGATAGACAGACCGACAGACAGAGTTACTTTCACATTTATAATATTATAGTATAGTATATAGTATATATAGTATAGTATATAGTATAGTATAGTATATAGTATATATAGTATAGTATATAGTATATAGCTTTTGCCCGCGGCTCAGCCCGCGTGGATGTCGGTCATCGCGTAAAAAAGTAGCCTATGTACTTCTCCAAATCCCAGGCTATATCTCTGCTAAATTTCATGACGATCGGCTCAGTGGTTTAGGCGTGAAAACGTAACATACAGACAGACAGACAGACTGAGTTACTTTCACATTTATAATATTAGTATGGATAGTATAGTATAGTATGGATTATAGTATAGTATATAGTATAGTATATAGTATAGTATAGTATGGAAGTATGGATTACAATTCCATTTAATATCTCTGGCCCATCTGTCAAACTGACAATAAAAAAATGATTTCTTTTCTGATCTCGCTGTCGCGACGCAATAATATTATTATGTACTAGCTTTTGCCCGCAGCTCCGCCCGCGTGGATGTCGGTTATATCGCGTAAAAAAGTAGCCTATGTCCTTCTCTATATCCCAGGCTATATCTCTGCCAAATTTCATGACGATCGGTTCAGTGGTTTAGGCGTGAAAACGTAACATACAGACAGACAGACAGAGTTACTTTCACATTTATAATATTAGTATGGATATGGATTTCAATACTGTTGCTGTATATAAGTTCCTATTAGTATATTGAGATGTATTTATATGTCATTAGTAGATTCTATTATGAGCTATGCACTTGACAACTATGGATTAACATTCAAAACTAACTTGGATAAATTAGAAGCTCTTCAAATTCGATTCTTAAAACTATTTGTAACTAAAAAAACTAAAAACAGTTGTAAAGGAGATTATAGGAAACTATTTAAAATATGTAATATTCTACCTATCATTTACAAACATAAATATCTTTTAGCAGTAAACCATCATGGTACCCAAGAGTATAGCTTAAATCACGTATTCAACAACCATAACACACGATCTATTGGGCTTAATCCACAAATCCCCCCTGAAAATCCCCCTTAGGACGTAAAGTGGAATCTGAAAACAGTCTAGAATTCACCCCTGATAATCCCGCTAAGGGGAGAAAACTAGAATTGAAAAAACAAAAAATTACTTATTCCAAGGTCCCCTGAAAGTGATCTTTTTACATTAGGGTTCAGTTTTTTCCACTGAGGGGGATTCTCTCAGGGGGGATTAGTGGAATAAGCCGTTATATTGCTGCTGACAGATTCAATGTACCCAGAGTCACCAATTACTTTGGTGACAGAACTCTAAAGAAACGTATACCATACTTATTAAATAGTCTACCGGCAGACATAAGGAGTGAAACAAATAAAAATAGATTCAAAAGTAAGTTAAAAAAATATTATTTGGATATGTGTGATTAAGTATTATTGTCTAGAGACTCACTGACCCCACAGTCAAACCATTGCAATGGTTTTGTGGGGCTAAGTTTATAAGTTATGTACTTACCATGTTAAATTAATAAATAATAAATAAATATTTCTATGTTTGTGTACAGATATCATAACTGTGAGTAGTAAATATTCCATATTTTATTTACCACTCACCACCACACAAACATTAACCAGTATTTTTTTTTTTTCCTTTAGTGAGCAAAAACGCTAGTTACGCCACTGATAGCTATGTCCTGTCTCATCAAGGTTGACAACTGACGTGTGTTCTCGATGAAAAATGGTCGCCGGGTCGTTCCTCGGGAGATCCCGAAAATTCTTAGATTATGCTGAATATGAATACCTATGGAGCTATAATGATGAATTACCTATAACTTGCCTTCCTGTTTTCCTTCAAAAAGTCGCTTGATGTAAAAGTAGCCACTTATTTTGACTACAGAGAATTTTAGTCGAAATATTAAAAGTCAAAAATTAAATTACTTATTTAACGAAAGAAAAAAAAGAAAAGAAAAGAAAGAAAATAAGTTTATTTGCGGTAAACATTACGCAATAAAGAACATAAACACAAAAAAAATGGGGGAAAAATGCGTCACATCCACGCAAAACGGCTATCGCTCAGCATTATGCTGTGACCCTATGCAAGACAGAGCCCCAGCGCTGGTTTTCAGCGACAGCCGGCGTTGACGTATTGACGTCGTCCGGTGCAGCAAACAACTATTAAGACAAAAAAAAAAAAAAATATATAGAGGCACATAAATGGCAGTTTTGAACGTAAAAATTTACATGGAAATAAAATTGATTCTAGTTGCCCCTTCCAAAAGGTAGTTTCGTATGGAGACGAATGGGCATGAAACTCCACTACAATACTTTGTACACATCAATATTATAAATGTGAAAGTAACTCTGTCTGTTACGTTTTCACGCCTAAACCACTGAACCGATCATAATGAAATTTGGCTGAGATGTGGATATGGACAAAGACTACTTTTTTACGCGATAATCGACATCCGGGGCGGAGCCACGGGCAAAAGCCAGTATCATTATATGTGACGACGATGTACCTAGAACAAAATCACTATACCACAAGTAAAAAAAAATAAAAATGAAGAAATGATGGATGAATTTATTCATTTATAAATATTTTTAAAGTAGATGATTTTACAAAAATTTTAACAAATAATAAGTCAGTGTACGAATTTATGCTATGCTTGGAGTTTCCCTACGTGATCGAATCAGAAATGAAGAGATCCGCAGGAGAACCAAGGTAACCGACATAGCTTGAAAAATTGCCAAACTTAAGTGGCAATGGGCAGGGCACATTGTGCGCAAAACAGGTGGCCGTTGGGGCCGAAAGGTTCTGGAGTGGCCGCGTACCGGACGTAGCGTTGGAAGACGTCCCACAAGGTGGACCGATGACCTTATGAAAGCCGCAGGAATCCGCTGGATGCGGGAAGCACAAAACCGGTCCAGGTGGCGGTGCTTGGGGGAGGCCTATGTCCAGCAGTGGACGTCTTTCGGCTGAAATGATGATGAATGATGTGCGAATTTAACTTATCACCAGAGATCGGAATAGGTAAAGTTAATTTATGCTGTAACATAGAGTGGATAATACCACCTCTAAAATCCCGTTTAAGTCCTAATAAAATAATTATTATAATGAGATTTAAGTCCCGGGATTTAAAAACCACGAATTATTTATTGGACCTTATTTATAAGTACAAATTGAACAACCGTTCACTATCCCGCACTGCTTCTGCTACACTCTGCTAAAACTGCTAAAACAATGACACGGTGTTATAACTGTATATCATCACCCTTGTTACGATCGCGAGTGCAGAAGAAGCAGTGCGGGATAATGAACGGTTGTTCATTTTGGTCCTTCGAGCCGGATATTTTTCGCCGTTATCATGCGCAACTTGTTGGAGGATTCTCACCGCCAGGTAAGGAGCCGATGCAGTGCCGAAAGTGACTCTCAACATGCGATAGTGTTCTACTACGTCTTCCTGCTCTAACCACCTGGTAAGTGCCTGCCTTCGACTCAGCTCTTACTTATTAGAGCCGTGGCTAATAAAAGTGTACTACGCAATTTTCCTGTCGAAAAACAAGTAACAGACTGGTTGGAGCAAATGATTGATTTGAAGAATCATATAATTTTTTTTGGGTCATCTACAAAAATTGCTAAAAAAGCTCTTTAATATAATTTTTTTTGTACGGAACCCTAATGATTGCTAATTGATTTATAAAATCAACATTTCTTGCTAAGATTTCTTATTACTCAAACGAACACACTTAAAAAAAGTAGGTTAGTATTTAATCGCTTACCAAGCAAAGCATTCCACCGCGCCATTGTTATATGTTCTTACTCAGCAAAACCTCAATGACGATTTCCATACTCAGCATTTTTGAACACGGAACAAGTTCAAGTGCATTATAATGTAGGTCATGTATTAACGTCAGAAACAATAATCGTGTTAAGAATTCATTTGAAGATAGAAAGAAAAATATTTTGTTTGAGACAAGCACAGGAAATACAAAAAGCAAAATAGAAGCATTTAAAACAAACAAAATTGACATATTTGGTCGAATAAACAAATCAAAAAAAAAATACCATTGCGACGCCAAAAAGGCTCCTATGTATCTCAGCATAATTCTGCGATATAAAAAATAAAAAATAAACAAAGACTAAAAATAATAGAGTAATTATTTATATAATAATTGTAGTCATTCTTTCTAGACACACCCATAACAATGATATGGTTCATCATTTCAGCCGAAAGACATCCACTGCTGGACACAGGCCTCTCCCTAAAGGGGGGGAATTTGCCATAATCGCCACGCTTGGCAGGTGGGTTGGCGACCGCAGTGTGGTGTTAAAAATGAATAGAGAACGCTGCTGCCCATTCTCTAGTAAGTCCCTTAGTCGCCTTTTACGACACCCACGGGAGGAAATGGGGTGATGCTATTCTTTACGTCCGGCACCACACGGTAGTATGACACGGTTATTCTAGTTAAATCCAAGGCTATTCAGTAAATTACCTGTCATCAAAAATACATTTGGTTACTTTCAATATATTACTTTTAAGGACATTCAACTCTAGAAGCGTAATAAATCATCATCATATCATTGTTATTATCAGACTGTATGAACATAACATCAAGCATACAACACCCGAAGACCTCGGCAGGTGTACATTCAACAGTTAAACAATAGTTATGATGATTCAAGTCCAGCCAGGCGGCCAGTCAGGCGAGCTATGGGCAGCTCGCCGTCCGGTAAAGACCAGACCCGGGTCGACGGCGCGTTGTATTCCACGCACGCCTCAAAGAGATGTCAGCACGCACTGACAGGGTCCACTAGGACCGATGCCTGCTAGGGTTGCTGGTTTGTCCGTGGCCCTGGCACACAGGCAACTGAAGGAACACGGGTGGGCTTTAGTCAGTAAAAGTTTGACACGCCCTCCCGCTCCGCCCAGAGCGGGAGAAGTTACTTGATAGATAGATAGATTCATTTATTTGCCAGAAATATGGTATTTTACAGATTTTATAACATACACAACATATAGTTCTAACATACACATAGCATATAGTTCTTAATAATTAACTACTTGAGAATATCAGAATCACGATTACACGACATATTAAAAAAATATTAAAAAATAAGCTAGACGGAGTCGACATTTCCTATCTGACTACCCCTGAGAAGAAATGGCGAAACAAACTCCCCCTGAGTTTGTTTTCAAAGTCTCTATAAATTACCTAAACGAGAAATCTCTGCTCGATCTGGGAGTTGGCCAGGACCCCATGCAGAGCAGTAGCTATATCGACGAAACAGTGATAGGAAATAGAATAGCTAAAAACAAATCACCCCTTTCATGCATTTTGATAACAGAATACCTACCGTATTGGTATTGGTAATTGTTGAAAGGCCTACACTGTCCTCCCATACCTATTATCACTGTTATTTAATAATATTGTAAAGCCAATTATTTTTAAAAGAGTAACCGTGGAGTTTCTTGCCGGCTCTTCTCCATAGGAAACGACTAACTCGAACCGTGCACCCAGCTTCTGACGTTTCATAAGTGCCCATGTAGGTTTATGTGAAATAAAATATTTTGATTTTGATTGATTTTGATTTGATTTTGATTGAATTTTTGGCTGACACAGAAGAAAGAAAAATTTGTTTAATTCTGCTCAAACAAAACATACATTACAAAGTAGCCAAAAAGTCTCGCATTCGACTAATATTTCTCAATTTTGTCCATTGCTTGATGTCAGGGCCAGGGATCAAAGACAATTTACATTGCGTATTTACACTGTGTTGCGACACTAGCAAATGACGACCAACAAACAAACAAATACAAAATGCCGATTGCAGAATGGAAAAATAACTACTTTTGTAACAAAAAAACAACAATAAACAGAACAATTAAGCCGTGCATCGCATCTGTGCAAGAACACACAGCAAATGTTTCAGAGTTGGTCCTGTAGCACAAGTTGTCAAAGTCAAAGTCAAATCATTTATTTCAAATAGGCACGAAGATGCACTTTTGAACGTCAAAAATTACATGATTAGTTAATTGATTCTAGTTGCGCCTTCCAAAAGGTAGTTATGTATGGAGAAGAATGGGCAAGAAACTCCATACTTACTCTTTTAAAATGTTAACAATAGTTTGTATACATTAATTAATAATTATAGGTGAAGACGATGTACCTAGAATAAAAATAAAAATTACTTACCACAATTGGTAAAAAGAATGAAAAGTGAAGTAATGACAGAAAAATTAATAAATGCGATAGGTACATGGTGCTCACATATTTACAAACATTGTATATGATTTTCCAAAAAAAAAATAAACATATAATAAGTGTGTGAGTTAAATTTATATTAATCACAGAATATAAAAATTAATATCATAAAAATTATAAATTGTTGTTTACATTCATGAGGACTTTCACTTCTGGAAAGATGCCAACCGTTACAATTTCTCAGTACAAGTTTCCATGAATGGGCGTAAGCTTGTTTGCCAACACAGAGACAATTTCTGCGTATAAACATGTGTTGGCACCTATTAGAAAAGTCGTTACGTAAAAATTCTTTGCTTTGATTATTATTATTATTAGGCAATTATTTTGTGTAATTTATAAACGATAATAGATTACCAGACACTATCATTTTTACATTAGAAATATGTGAAGTAACATTCAAGTATATAAAACTATTTTGTACGAGAATTAACATTGTAAATATAATTTAGGGAAGGTGTGACATTTCTTTTTAACAATGTCGAAGATTGGTTTAGTTTTTCTGTGCGTTGCGGCAGTTTTCGCTACGGTAAGAGAAAACATACATACACTTTATAAAACCTAGTCAAAAATAGAAGTAGAAAGAAAACTTGGGAAATTAATTTGGCATACACTTTTATTTTGTACTTATGTGCTATGTTTGGTTTGGTTTCCGCACTTAGTCCTTCAGATGGACCATTGTACGTAAGGCCATGGCAGCCGACGGTGGTTATTCCAACCAGCCCACCTCCTTCCAGAAGCTAATCACGTCTCCTGGTCTGTTCAGAACATCGGTGAAGGATCTGGGTGCCCCGAAGGTTTCTGTCCTAATCTGGGTGACGCCTGTGCATTCGATGAGCACTAGCGCAATGGTTTCCTCCACCTCCATGCAGGCCCTGCACAGAGGGCGATCCGCGATGCGTTATGCCCTATGTTCCCTATTATGTGGAAATGTTTGTTTAGCGAACAGTGTCCCGTGATGGTCCCCGTCACCAGGCGGACTATCTGACTATCTAAGGATCATAGCCACTGTGGACTGCCTGCAGCCCGGTGTCTAGGTCCACCAGTTCTCCACTAGTGTATTTATACAAAGATGTTTAATTATAATAGACTAGCTTTTGCCCGCGGCTCCGCCCGCGTGGATGTCGGTAATCGCGTATAAAGCCTATGTCCTTCTCCATATCCCAGGCTATATCTCTGCCAAATTTCATGATGATCGGTTCAGCGGCTTAGGCGTGAAAACGTAACATACAGACAGACAGACAGACAGACGGACAGACAGAGTTACTTCCACATTTATAATATTATAGTAGTAGTAGTATGGAAGTATGGATTATTATCTAAGTATCAAATCTCGATCTGTCTTGATTCTTGCACGTAGAAGTGATAAATCATTTGATATACAGGTGCCTTTCCATCTAGTAAAGTTTGAAGTATTTTCATACAGATTGAACGATTATAGGCATATTATTATTTATTAGAAGGAGGCTCCAAACACTAAACCCCTTTTTTGTAAACTGTATTACTATTAAAAATAAATTTATTATTATTATATTGGCCACCGCATCAAATCTTAAACACAATTTTTGTAACAAATATTTATTTATAGAATTACTAGCTTTTGCCCGCGGCTTCGCTCGCGTTAATTTAGAATTTGACAATGATTCGGGTTGTACTCTGCTTGTAACTCTTAACACACTACTAAAGTTTCTATAATAATATAGTTCAATCGTGATTCGAAAGACACGTGGGCTTATCTAACAAATTCAAACTTTGTATGGAGTTTATACCAGTATAAAAAAGACGCGTTTCAAGTTTTTTGAACACTCAACTCTAACAAATAAGAATTCATTGATAATAATAATAATAATTATTATTATTTCGATTAGTGCGCCGCGCAATGATAGTTGATGTTACCATTCCTCATGACGAGAACCTCGTGAAAGCTGAGAAAGAGAAACAAATAAAGTATCTCGACTTAGCACACGAGGTTGTCGACATGTGGAATGTGAGCTCAGCTATCATTGTGCCGATTGTCGTGACGGCCAATGGCCTACTGGCCAAAAGCCTCGATCAACATCTCTCGAGGCTTTCGTTAGGCAGTTAGATCAAGGGCCTGATTCAGGAGGAAGTACTTCTTGATACGGCTCTCATTGTGAGGAGGCTCCTGTCTCTGCAGGCCTAACCACCGGTAGCTTGAACCCTGTTCCCGACACCGGAGGGCTGCTATTTTTTATATTTTTTAATATTTTTATATTCTATTATTTAAAAATGTAATTTATATGTATCTATTGAAATAAAGGATAATAATAATAATCCCCTTTTATTCTGAAAATATTTTGCGTTGTGGCATTTTCAGTATCAAGTTTACAGAATGTCTCTTATTTCAGTATGCCTTTTGGCAAATGCCTCCTCTAACAACTTCCACTGAGTCCTATCTCTCGCAACTCTTCTCCAATTTAGACCCGCTGTGAGCTTAAATTCATCATCCCATCTTTTATATTGTCATCCCTTGTTACTTTTGCCATCTCTGGGGTACCATTCTGTAACATAGTGCACTTTTGTTGGTCCATTTTTGTAAGAATATCAATTACTTTTGTCTTTACTCTAATCAGGGTATTTCGTATCCTGTCTTGTCCTTTAATACCAGTAGGTAACACTCCTTTTCATTGATCTTTGGCAATGTGCTAGCATTTATGTCTCTGTGGAGTTTTGTAAGAGAACAAGTTTTGCTACCATATGTAATGCAAGGCAGTATACTCGTACATGTGTTGAAGACTTTCCGTTTTAATCCAATACTTCTTTTAATTCTGGTTAAAAATCACTTCCTCTCTCCTTAAACATCATCATTACTTAAAGTTCCTTGCTCTTGTATCATGTTTATTATTGTATGTATGTATATTTATTTATATGGATAAGTATCTATATGCTTTATGTATGTATGTATTTATTGTATATGCAAACGTTACCTAGACCAATCGACGCAGAAAAAAAAGGCGATTCTAAGTATGTATATAACTGAATTTCTCAAAAAATGTCGCTTATCCCTTTTCGGCCGTAAGACATCGATATGTAAAAATAGTAGGTACACCACTGACTACCTGCAGTATTGTCTCTCCTTCTACTTTTTGATCCCTTCAAGGTTGTCTGTAAAAGATCGCTTTTAGCGATAAAACCGCCCATTGTGACACCCTATGTAACAGTTCTACAATTATATCTGTAATTTTTATGGTGTACATAATAAAGAGTATTCTATTCTATTCTATTCTATCAGTTGCTTTCGTGACCTTCTTCAATGGTCAGTATTTTTTCCACTCATTTTTTATGGTATTGAATCAAAATCAAAATATATTATTTCACATAAACCTACATGGGCACTTATGAAACGTCAGAAGCTAGGTGCACGGTTCCAATTGGTCATTTCCTATGGAGAAGAGTAGGCAAGAACATCCACGGTTACTCTTTTAAAAATAATTGGCTTTACAATATTATCAAATAACAGTGATAATAGGTATGGGAGGACAGTGTAGGCCTTTCAACAATTACCAAGTACTTAACAAAATAGAAAATTGTCAACAAATCTACAGTCTACCAGGCCTACAACGTTCTCACATTCACAAAATAGATACATACATATCAAAATGAAAACCTATTAAAACCAAATGACATGATTGCCAATACAACCAAAGCCAAATATAAGAATTCATTCATAAAATGAAAAAAAATAAAAAATAAATAATAATAATTATAATAATAAATTAAATTAATTAATAATAATTATTAAGAATAATTTATAAATGTCTGTAAAATACAAACATTATTATAACATCTTTGTGTCTTTTGTTACAGCAACCCGTATCAGCAACCAGCGTGCAATTACCAGCGGTCTACCCCCTCGTCAACATCCTTCTACCGCTCTTAAACAACGTATACAACCTTCTTCTCTCCCTCCTCTCAATCTTTGACACCCTACCTTCAAACATCAGCTGCATGATACCAGTAGACCTTGGGGCTTTGGAAACCTCTTTACTAAAACTGTATTCACAAGCCCTCGCTATTGTAAACTTCTTAAGATCTTTGCCAGAATATGCGATAGGAGCTAACCCTAATACTCCGCCAGCGAATGTGGTCAACCTTCAAGGGTTGCTGACAGCTCTGATATCGGCTGTGTTAGATTTGACAGATGAGTTGTTGACGAGCATCGGTGGTGCGTTGTTGCCAGGGTTACTGAAGCTGGTCGTGATGGTTGTTCAAGCGTTGTTGAGTTTGTTGTTGTAGTTTAGTTTTGGTGTTTTATTTAAATAAAATGTTGTTGTTGTATATGTTCGCTGTTTTATTTTTTACTAGCTTTTGCCCGCGGCTCTGCCCGCGTGGATGTCGGTTATCGCGTAAAAAAGTAGCCTATGTCCTTCTCCATATCCCAGGCTATATCTCTGCCAAATTTCATGACGATCGGTTCAGCGGTTTAGGCGTGAAAACGTAACATACAGACAGACAGAGTTACTTTCACATTTGTAATATTAGTATGGATAAACGTGTTTGAATGTCATGATTTTGTTTTTTAATAGTATTTGGTAGTCACGAAAGATTAAATATTAAAGAGTAGTGTTCGCGACCATAGAATCGTAGCTTTGTTTAATAAGAATAAGAATAAATTTATTTAGCTAAGTTTATATTCAGGTGGATTGAATTACTAGACCTCACTCACACAAGGATTCCCTGTGTTGTGAGATCCAGGCAATATTAATTTTAGTGAAATAGCGCTAGGTAAAACCCACCTGCCATTCCGTTATTTTACGACCAATATTGTGTTTATAGAATTCGCTGAACAATTATAAAAAGATCGAGTTTAGCCAGATGTTAGAGATTCCACGGCTCTACGGGAATTTGAGGTCATGTATTGTATTTGCTTTAAGGCCGAGCGCCGTATTTAAAATTAATTGTTTATTATTTTTAAGATTATAATAAATAACGGGTGGAAAAAGACACCTAACGAAGCCGAGAGTCACTTGTTCTTCCCGCCATTGTGATATTTTTGTACTGGACCGTGCCCGGGAACCCTATGGTTACGGAGATATTGAAGGTTGAGTTGCAACTTTTTTGACGGTATTTTACGAAAAACAAGTTTTAAATGTTATAACTAAACTTTAAATACTCCCACGGCTCCTGTAACGTTGCATGCACCCATAAGCAGAAAGTTTTGCTTGCGTTACATTGCGCACTAACGTAAACAGCGAATTTTAACACCAAAAATAAATTTGTTTCCCAGCAATTCCTTTTGCACAAAGATACTTAGTTTGATGTACAGAATGCGTAGATGACGACTTTGTGATGGGTCTTTTTACACCCTGTATAACAAGAAATAATTTATTTTTCAAATGTCAGATCCCCTCTATTGTTGGTGAATCATTTGGGTTAGGTTAGGTTAGAACTGTGACCATTAAAGCGCGAAGGCGAGCGAGCGCAGCAAGCGTGCCGCGGCAGCGGCTGCCGAGCGTCAGATCCCCTCTATGTTTGGTGAATCACAAGGTTTTACAAGGCGTTTCTATTTTGGAATTCTAATTAACCGGTACTTTAATAATCGGGATTCGTATTTTTGATGTTTCGAATTATCATTAAGTCGGACTTATTGTTATTCGATCTATTGAAACTCGGTATTTTGAGAATAGTAATTATAAACGTTAGGAGTATTGAAGTTTTGGAATTATAAAAATAGGATGAATGATAAATCGGAGTTGTTATAATAGGAATTTTGAACCATTCGGAATTATGAAAATCGGTATTTTGAAATTCGTATTCCAACTTGGAGATTAGCCGCTATTAACGCTCTCCTGAACTCAAACACAGATTTGGATATGTTTGTGAATGAATGGAAGATGATACTGTCGGAATGTTTGAATTTTTGTGAGAAGAATGCATGACTGTGTTAAACAAATTATAATAATACATGTTTAAATAGTGTAATTGGCTTCAGCCGTTCTATTTAAAATTAAAATAAATAAATAAATAAGTGACTGTCGGGATTAGTTTTTTCGTATTAATGTAGTGTACCCCGACGCAACATAGCTTCTTCCATACTCTATTTGTCGTCATCTCGGGAGTTACCCTCTTTCTCGTCATATCATCTTTCAAACAGTCCATCCAGTACTTGTGAAGTATAATGTTATTATTTTAATTATTGTGAATGTGAAGACTATGTGGGTCTTTGTTTTTTTTTTTTTTTTTTCCTTCTCAGTATATATATTTTTTTTTTCATGTTCATGGTATGGCAGTTTGAGTAATTTATGCGGCCTGCCCAAATGTCCTTTCTTTGGTATTGTTCGTCGAATCGTTGAGCTCCTTATGTTCTGAGTTGAGCTGCACGATTACTGACAAATGCGTGCACTGAATGGATAGGTCCACTCAATCTGTGTGGTTCTTTCTTCAAAAGACCATTTCAGACAACAATCTACATGGTCTTCACATGATTTGACCAAGATTATGTCTGGACTTTAAAAGAGACTGTGACCTCTGAGTTTGTTTCGGTCTTTCTTCTCAGAGTAGTCAGATACGAAATGCCGACCTCATCTAGTTTTAAAATATGATTGACGTGTAAAAGTGTTTGTAAAAACTTACTTACAGAAATAAAATCATTTATCATTTATCATTTATTGTTTCTTTGGTCTTCCCCTACTCTTATAAGATAAGATAATCGTTTATTTCTCACCACAAAAAAGGTACATTAGAGAAGTATCAAAACAACAATAATTATACTGTGGGAGACTGGTGCCTAAACTAGACGTATAGTCTGTATTTCAGGACACCAGGTTTCCGCCCCTTGGGTAATGCTTACATTTTAATTTTTGTGTACTACAAAGCATAGACATTTAAGTTAAAAAAAATATTTAAAAAAATGGCTATCCACATTCATACTCAAAACTCTCCTCACGTCAAAATAAATCTTCGTATATATAGAAACTAGCTTTGCCGACCTTGCTTCGCACGGGTAGAACTATCTACCCTACCTACCTTACCCTACTCTGCCCTACCCTAGCCTACCCTACCCTACCCTATCTACCTACCTCAAACCTTCCCTGAACCTGAACCTTCCTTTCTTTCCTTATAATTATTAAAGTACTAATATCGCTATTAAAAAATAGGGGTTGGTAGTAGAATGGTGAAAATTTAGGGTTGTATGTATTTTTTAATGGCACATTATAATAAAAGTGCCCAAAAAATAAAAAAATATATATTAGGGGTGGACAACCCTTATCACTTAGGTGTATGAAAAATGGATAGTAGCCGATTCTCAGACCTACTGAATATGCATATAAAATTTCATTCAAATCGGTCAAGCCGTTTCGGAGGGGTATGGTAACTAATATTGTGACACGAGAGTTTTATATATAAGACTAGCTGACCCGACAGACTTCGTTCTGTCAAAAGCTATTTGACTGTGGCAGTTCGTCTACGCGCAAAGAAAATATGATATAAACTCCAGTACTCCACTCTATCCTACCCTACCCTACCTACCCTACCCTACCCTACCCTACCTACCCTACCCTACCTACCCTACCTACCCTACCTACCTATCCTATCCTACCCTACCCTACCCTACCTACCCTACCTACCCTACCTACCCTACCTACCTACCCTACCTACCTACCTACCCTACCCTACCCTACCCTACCTACCCTACCTACCTACCCTAACCTACCCTACCTACCTACCTAAAACAATTTTTAATTTTTTTTTTTTTCAATTTTTTTCTTTTTTTTTTTTTTCTACGTTTAACCTTTCCTGGACTACGACAATATTTCAAACCAATATCAGCTAAATCGGCCCAGCCGTTCTCGAGTTTTAGCCAGACAAACGAACAGCAATTGATTTTTATATATATAGATAAAATCCTGAATCAAATGTATAAATAACTAAAGTCCTACGTCACAGTGTGTCACAAGCAGGTTGAAGCTATGTACATAGATAACAATTGCAACATACTAGCACGCGACATGTGACTTTATCTTCATTTCTTTAAGGATTAAATTACAATAATTGTGAAATACAATAACAATACTGAAATAACTTTGACGTCATATGCATGTGAATACTAAAATAGATCATTATTACCGCGTATGACGTTGTATAACGTCACTGATATTCATTCAACCTTTGAACATTGTTTTATACGAGTTTCGATACTTAAATATAGAAACGTATCGTATCAGGGACGGTCCATAATGATATTAATTACGGGACACTCGCCCTTGCTTCACGGGTGCAATGACGACATATCAAAACACCGAAATTTCAATGCTATATCTTAGTTAAATATTAATTGTAATATACACTTAAGACCCAGATATATGCCTGTGACTGGCTGTGTGACTGTGTTCTTACTAGAGAATGGGCAGCAGCGTTTTCTATGTTTTTTAACACCATACTGCGATCGCCAACCCGCCAAGCGTGGCGTTTACGGCAAATCCCCCCCCCCCCCCCCTCCAATTGACAAGCACAAAGGTCGAAGTGGCGGTGCTTGGGGGAGGTCTATGTCCAGCAGTGGATGTCTTTCGGCTGAAATATGCCTGTGACCTTGAGTGGTTAGCTTGCGCGCTCTGTACCGAGCTCACGCAACGCGTTGTACGTCCAGCCAGTAATAGGACTCGCCCATCCTGGAGCGCTGTCCCAAACAAGACGCATTATTAATTTATGATACATAATACAAAAGATATTTTAATAAAACACGTCTACTAAAAGATCAATAATTAAATTATTTAAAATATGTGGTTCCTGAAAAATACGACGAATATTTTTTATTTTTTTTGCCACGTTAGGCATAATTTTACAAATTAATTTTACTGTGTAATATAAACATAATCTAAAATATTCATATATTAAGTTATTGAGAAAATGCTCTCATTTAATATGTATTTTTTCCAAATCATTAAAAAGTAGTAGTAGTAGTGGAAATCATTAAAAGTCGGGTATCGTCGCCGAAACCTTCCGTAATACATGCTCTAAATGGTGATGAAAACCTAATCAAAATTCATTGTCTGAAATGTAATGAAATCGTTTATTCTGTAAATAAGTTATCGGAATCACTTTAACACGTCATTTTTCTATATATGATAGTTGGTGTCGTCTCCGACATATGTATTCGTGTATTTATGTATATTTATTTGTGCTTTTATGTATTAAAAGGTTGGTTCTGCAGTTTTATCACAAGGCTTAGCAAATCAACTATTTCCAACGAGATCGACTGTACTGATCTTTTGCATAAACTTCGCTTCAATGTCCCCCAGATATCAGTTAGATTTAATCCACCTATCTCTATTCCTTTTTCCTCTTCTAACTATAGGCAAAATTCATACATGGTGCGAGCGAGTAAGGACTTTAATATTCTTTGTAAAGAATTCTCATTTGACCCATTTACCACCAAAACCTATTCTGCGCGCACTCAGCTGAACGCTGAATTCTTTAGAAGTTCATAGTGCTTGTTGTACCTTGAATATATTGATAATCTTATCTATCGTGCTTGTTAGTGATCCTAAGATCCTAAGATTTCTACTGCTTTTTCTATTTTTACCCGTGAGAACCTGTAATTGGCTCTATGTTTCATATTCAATTGTTATCCATCTGTTGTAGCTGTTAGTTCTCCTATAAATAAATAAATCGAGCAGCTCAATCCCAAGCTTTTTTATCTTCTAAATAATCAGAGATTTTATGTTTTTTTTAAAACCAAACTTTGTAAATAGGGTACTTCTTTTTTACTAAGTTTGGTTTTCATGCTGAATACCAGTATTTTACATGGAGCGACTGCCTACCTGACCTCCACAACCCAGCTTCTGGGTAACACGATAGATACCCCTTAAGACTGGTTGTCAGACTTTCTGACGCCGGAATCAACGGCTTAACGTGCTTTCCGAGGCACGGCAGGGGTCTTGGTATGTAAAAATGGTCACCCATCTACGGCACAACCGCAGCAAGCGTAGCTTAACCTGACCTATCGACCCGCGCGGCTGTTATCACTTAGCCACAAGCTCCTCCTCCCGCTGACTTCGGCGCTGCGTGTCGCGGGTTCGATTCCCGCACGGAACAAATATTTGTATTACCTACAAGTAGTTGTTCCGGGTCTGGCTGTTTGTTTATGTGAGTTTAAATGTTTGTAAACGCAGCCACAACACATAACGAAGTTATAGCGCGGGCGAGCGACGGGATGCGACGCGATGGGTGGGCCGAAATTTCACGCGGACGAAGTCGCGGGCAGAAGCTAGTTACATATACATGCCTTCATTCATCAAAAATAACTACTATAATCTAAATCTCTGCTCACCCCATTACATAATAGACGTGAAGCATACGTTGACGCTCATCTAACTGACGTCAGGTATATTTTTGTGCCTCCATTACTGATACGTTAGGATTCTGTCTTAAAGGAGAATTTTGTAATGCGATTTTGCAACTAAAATGCTACCATACAAATATCGGTCGTATCCTCGCAGGCGGAATTAAGTTAAACTTAGGTTCTCTATAAAAGCGGTAAAGGGTCATACAATGCGCAAAACTGTTTTTTTTATATCTCCAATTATCCATACTAATATTATAAATTAATGTGAAAGTAACTGTCTGTCTGTATGTTACGTTTTCACGCCTAAACCGCTGAACCGATCGTCATGAAATTTGGCAGAGATATAGCCTGGGATATGGAGAAGGACATAGGCTACTTTTTTTACGCGATAACCGACATCCACGCGGGCGGAGCCGCGGGCAAAAGCTAGTTTATAATAAGTTACCGAAAAGTTGGAGTAAGTAATAATGTACAATTGAAGAAACAACTGAAGTCATTTCTGACAAAACCATTTATTTTGACATAGATTTTATGAATTATTTTTAATTGTTTGCGAAATTCAAGGTTATCATTTCAGCCGAAAAACGTCCACTGCTGGACATAGGCCTCCCCCAAGCACTGCCCCTTCGACCGGCTCTGTGTTTCCCGCATCCAGCGGATTCCTGCGGCTTCACAAGGTCACCGGTCCACCTTGTGGGAGGCCTTCCAAAGCTACGTCTTCCGGTACGCGGTTGCCACTCCAGAACCTTTCGGCCCCAACGGCCATCTGTTCTGCGAGCAATGTGGCCTGCCCATTGGCACTTAAGTTTGGCAATTCTTCGAGCTATGTCGTTACCTTGGTTCTCCTGCGGATCTCTTCATTTCTGATTCGATCACTAATAGAGAAACTCCAAGCATAACCCTCTCCATTGCCCTTTGGGTTACCAAAAACGTGAAACGTGGTCGCTCACAATGAGCCTTATTAGAAATAAGGCTCATTGTGAGCGACCACGTTTCAGTGCCATATGTCATCACAGGCAACACAAATTCAAGGTAAATAAATGATACTGATTATTAACTTGACTACCTGATTGACCTAAATGATATACATGTGGCAAAAATGTGTGTGTTTTTTTTTTTAAATGTTATCGTGCATGCACGTTTTTAGACTTTTATGTTTACAGATGTTTGAGCAAATAAATATACCTTATCTTAATAATAATAATAATAACGAAGAGTACTTGCATAGACACAACCTTGTAGCCAGGATTATCCATCAGCAACTTGCTCTGAAATACAGCCTAGTGGAATTGGAGGTGCCGTATTATAGGTATGTGCCCGACCCAGTTCTCGAAAATGGCAATATCACGTTGTACTGGGATCGATCCATCATCACTGACAGGACTATTGTTGCCAATAAGCCTGATATAGTGGTGATGGATCGAATAGAGCGGCGGGCAATGATTATTGACATAACAGTCCCACATGAAGAGAACCTCGTGAAAGCCGAGAAAGATAAACAAATCAAGTATCTTGATTTGGCTCGCCAGGTTGTCGACATGTGGGATGTGGACTCAGCGATCATTGTGCCGATAGTCGTATCAGCCAATGGCTTAATTGCCAAGAGCCTCAACCAACACCTAAAGAGGCTCTCGTTGGGCGGCTGGATCAACGGCTTGATTCAGAAAGCGGTACTTCTGGATATGGCTCGCATTGTTAGGAGGTTCCTCTCTCTGGAGCCCTGACCGCCGGTAGCTTGGACCCTGTTCCCGATACCGGTGGGCTACTATTTTTTATATTTTTTATATTCTAATATTTAAAAATATAATTTATATGTATTTATTTGAATAAAGGAAATAATAATAAAATTTAAACAAAAATATAAGGTATAAAGTTAAATACAGTTTTTCTTAAATTTATCTCAAGTTCACCCATTATTTGTGCCTGAACTAGGTAATCCTGTGATTCAGGCGATTGGAGGTAACATTAATTGATTAAATAATCACATCAAATTAATATTATTGGTACATATGTAAAAAAGTGTATAAAATTATAGAATCTTAACTTAGCTAACTAATTAAAAAACAAAAATAACAATAATACCAACAATATTTACTTTAGCACTAGTAATAACTTCTCTGTATCTTCTTTGGACATAGTTTGATGAGTTTCCTTAAGGATTTTCTTGCAGTTACTATGATTTAAGGAGTAGATGTTTCCCTTTTCATTTAGCCTGTTATAGAGTAGCGGTCCGAGGTACATATAAAATTTGGCTGTGAAAGCATGTTTTGTACTTTTTTGAGGGCAAACTATATCTTTCCGTCCCTTTTTAGTAAATTCAGTGCTGTATGGAAGGGTTGAGTGTTGTTTTAGTACAGTGCTCATTGTAAATAACTGTCGAACTGTTAGTACTTCACAAGATTTATACAGGAGGTTAGTGGGGCAAAGGAAAGGGCGGCAAGTAGTGACTTTGAGAATAGCTCTTTGAGTTCTTTCAATTGTCAATAACAAAGTTTTATTCGCCCCACCCCATGAAGGGCTTATTCCACAAATCCCCCCTGAAAATCCCCCTTAGGAGGAAAAGTGGAATCTATAAAAAACAGTCTAGAATTCACCTCTGATAATCCCGCTAAGGGGGGAAAACTAGAAATGAAAAAAAAAACTTATTCCAAGACCCCCCTGAAAGTGACTTTTTTACATTAGGGTTCATTTTTCTCCACTGAGGGGGATTCTCTGGGGGATTAGTGAAGTAAGCAGGGGTGAATTCTAGACTAGTTTTTATATATTCCACTTTTCCTCCTAAGAGGGATTTTTCGGGGGGATTTGTGGAATAAGCCCCCATGAAGTAATACAGTAAGTCAAAATTGACTGACAAAGAGCAAAGTATACTTGCCTAATTATTTTTGGATTTGCAATGAATCGTAGCTTTTCGAATACATATGTATATCAGCTTACGAATTCTATTATTTTATCTTAAAAATAACGGCTGCCCAAATACAGAGCGTTAAAATGAAAAAAAAAAACAATTTTTTTTTTTTTTTTTTATCTAGGGCATCTCAGAGTGTAACCACTAAGGTTCCGACTCTTTAACCGGACTTTCCTGTGGCTGCCTTAAGCTCCTAACGAAACTTAATGCCTCCAGCCAGGGCGTAAAAACTATAAACTAAACGACTGCTGCTCGCTAAGGGCACCCCCTGTGGGATACGAACCTCGGCTTAGGGCAGCTGAGTCGGAGGGAGGGTGGCAAGGGACCGACGGTGGCTGGATAAAATCAGTGTTTTGATTATTATCCTGGGGAGTTTGGATTACATGCTGCTCAGCTAAAACGCGTGCTGGCGCTTCACTTAACAGTCAAGGGTCGGGGAGGAAATTGTTTTATATTTTTATATAATTACTATAATTTTAAAATTGCTTGAGAAATTTTGCAAAAAAGGACCCGCCCGGACGCGGTGGCGGCACGAGCGCGGTGAATTTTGATAATTAATCTTTTTTTTTTTTTTTATCGTTTCCATGGCTTCTTTACCACCTATAGGTGTATATCTTAAAATATTTCGTGTTTGAATAGATACACCCTGAATTTGAATAGATACAACATGGTAACAGTTCAAAAACTGTTAAAATCTATGCTTGTTTATTTGCTACGAGCCCAGCTACGCCGTAGCCCACATGTGCTACGTCGTAGCTCGGTCTCGCAATAAATGCGAATGTCTTTACTTCGTGACATTTTCAGAATATTTGTGTTTGTATTCCAAATTGGAGTTATTTGCAGTGAAAAACCTATTTTTTTATTTTTTTTTATTCTGCTATGAGTTTGCTCTTGACTTTAGTCTAGGTCTGGATGACAGAGACAAAGTCTACGATGGAGTGAGCTTACCCAGAAGAAGCCTGTTCACTCTCCATACCTATATATGAAGATTATCCACTTCCACACAGCGTGATAACTTAAAAAATAATCCGCGAAGAGGATGGTAGGGAATAGTACATTACTTACCAAGGGCTGTAAAAGAAAGAAAGCCCGAACTCGCAGGTATTAGTGATCCGAGCCGCAGGCGAGGGTTGTATATATGCGATAGAGGGCTTTCTTTTTTACTGCCCGTGGTGAGTACATAATTTTACGTCTTCACCTGGCCACAATGCGAGTTTTACTGTACGCGTAGCGTACGGTAAAACTCACATTATAGCCTGGTGTGACGTGAAACACTTTTTTTTTTTGTAATTAATGAAACACTTTTGTATTTTATTGGGTGGTAGCATGTACTATCGGGGACATCCGAATCGGATTACTATAAGGACTATTCTTGCTTGCAGCATTCGGCCGCTATAGTAACGCTTACTTACGTTCACCAACCAATAGCATCACAGCATCAGATGCTTGCTAGTTTTTATAATCGAAAAAAAAAAGATTGTAAAAAATCAGCCGAGGTGGTCAGACATCTGTGATAATTGTAAGTAATTTATTGCTAGTCGCAAAAATGAGCGGTAAACAGATGTGAACATCCATGGCACGGGATTTTGTTTTGAAAGTGTGCCGATTCGGATGTCCCTAATAGTACCTAGGTTACCCGCCAGATAGCAAGTAAGATGCCATCCCGGAGAGAGAGCTGAAGTGCTTTTAAAGGTTCCTACAAACAGGCGCGACACGCGACGCAACACTGTTTCTTTGTGTCGTATATGAGTATACATGCATTCGTACAAAAAACCCCCGACAAAAAAGTCGCCGTTATCTTGCCAACATCCTGTAAATCGCACTGCCTTACCCGCCCACCTGGCCGCACCCTATACCCTCCCCATCATGCGCAGTGGGAAGCGTGGTATGGATCGCCAGTTCTCCACGGAACGCCGAAGACAGCAGTCATGCATCGGTAAGTACCTACCTCTCATCCTATTTCTGCTTTGATTTTTCAACATTATTTTGATACGGATATAACGGGGAGCTTTAACCGTGAATAGGATTCTTTAGCTGCGTTGTTTCTTTTTTTTTTGGGTTTTGAATTTCGAATGTTGATTAAAAAGTTTGGTTTTATTTTTTGAATGAGGTGTCGAGAACAAAGTTTTGAATTTAGAATGTTTGAGCTTTGGCAAAGATTTATGAGATTTAGGTACCTATTTACTTTGTTAATTCTTTTTCCGCCATATTGTTTTTAATTTGTATTAGAAGTAAGTTTTGCGGTCGCGTGATTTTCGAATTCTTGACGTAATAGTTTTTTTTTTCCGTGTATGTTTATTTGATGCTCTGTGCAAAAAAATGACCTTTGACCTTTGTGTGACAAAACCGTTTAAAAATAACTTTTATGAATTCGCGCTGGCCGGAAAGTTACTGAATAGGATTGATTACGAGTACTTTTAAAATCACAATTATTAAAAAAAAATACTTTGTTTTTAAAATGCATCGGTTTTTATAAAACGAACATTTCGAGCTTCACACGAAAAAAGTGTTTCAATTATTTTCGCGCGCAAATCTCAACACAACTTTTCATACTTACTCATTGAATTAGCTACTAAGTATGTGAATGGTATCTGATTTTACATTTAAAATTAATTATTTTTTAAGTATTAATAATATGTACAAGGCCATAAAGAATAGCACCACCTCATTTCGTCCCGTGGGTGTCATAAAAGGCGACTAAGGGACTTACTAGAGAATGAGCAGCAGCGTTCTCTATGCGTTTTTAACACCATACTGCGATCGCCAACCCGCCAGCCAAGCGTGGCGATTATGGCAAACCTCCCCTTTTGCTTGGGGGAGGCCTATGTCCAGCAGTGGACGTCTTTCGGCTGAAACGATGAATGATTAATGATGACAAGTTTTCAAGGGCATGAAAAAATTCGTCCAAAAGGAAAGGGCCCAAAAGGCTGGCGGCAGCATTACCACGTTTTATGGTAAAACTTTTTAATTTTAATTTAATTCTAGTTTTGCACCTAATACAGTTCCTAATTCTTGTGCTTAGTATATAACAATTTAAAACTTAACTTACCTATTATAAAGTAAACTCATCTATACCCAAAGTCTCAAATTCAGATCATTTATGTAAACAAAGGGGATAACATATCAAAAAAATATCTTCGTAATGGTAATTCACATAAAAAAGGTTCCATTTTCTTTTAAGTACCTACTGAATTTAAGAAATAATAATTGAAAAATAATCATACCGTACTAATTTTTATAAATTTTCGGTTTTAAACAAAGTTATTAAAAAAAGGAGATTTTATGGTATAAAATATTTTATGATACTGGTAACAATGCAGGAAATCCAAACATTTTCAAATTTTTTCCATCTTCAACAATACTAACATTACAACTCTCATTCATAGATTCATATTGTATGTAGCATATCTAGTCACATTTTGGATGAAAACGGCTGTAAACTGTTTCGAGTGGAAATCGATTTTGGGAGGCCTACGTTTAGCAGTTGACGTATAAGGGCTGATTATGACGATCATAGGCCGTGTCTCCAACACACTACATAAAACATTGTTTGGTAACGGTATTTTGTTAGCATAAAGTCAAAGTCAAAGTCAAATCATTTATTTCAAATAGGCACGAAGATGCACTTTTGAACGTCAAAAATTACATGAATAGTTAATTGATTCTAGTTGCGCCTTCCAAAAGGTAGTTATGTATGGAGAAGAATGGGCAAGAAACTCCACACTTACTCTTTTAAAATGTTAACAATAGTTTTTATACATTAATGAATAATTATAGGTGAAGACGATGTACCTAAAAATAAAAATTACTTACCACAATTGGTAAAAAGAATGAAAGTGAAGTAATGACAGAAAAATTAAAAAATGCGATAGGTACATGGTGCTCACATATTTACAAACATTGTATATGATTTTCCAAAAAAAAAATTAAACATATAATAAGTGTGTGAGTTAAATTTATATTAATCACAGAAAATAAAATTAATATCATAAAAATTATAAATTATACAGTTAAATTAGCAACCAGTTTGATTTTGTCTAGACTCTAAATTGTCCTATGGAGCAGGACCAGCATGTTTCCAAGCATTCTTATCTTGGATATAATCCTCTAATTTGTAATATGCTTGTTTACAAAGTGTGCTTTTTATATGAGTTTTAAATTTTCTTTCATTTAATTGTAATATATCAGAAGGTATTTTATTGTAACAAGTTAGACACAGTGAGTTTCGTGTGTCGGGAACAGAATCGAGTTGGGAGTGACAGTGGTAGCGGTACTGAGTGCAAAAAACGAACAAGAAAGAGGGTAGACTGTTTTGTCTGCTCATAAACACCCACCCGCAATGACTTCAGTTTATCCGTGATCATGGTGCTTGCAACAGCGCCGAAATATCGGGAATTCATAACAAATAATAAACATGGTAAATATCCCGTTTGTGTTAATAATAATATTGGGAAGAAGTTATAATAGGCAGATATATAGTACATTATTTATGGTCTCATGATTAGTCAACGGTATCACCACATTCTGCCAAGTGTGGCGTGCAGATATTAGGTATTTACATACATATATTTTGACGCTTGAAAGGCAATATTGAGGAGCTCGTGGCTAAGTAATAACAGCCGCACGGGTCGATCCGTCAGGTTAAGCTACGCTTGCCGGGGTTGGTCAGTGGATGGGTGACCATTTTTACATACTGAGACTCCTCCGTGCCTCGGAAAGCACGTTAAGCCATTGGTCCCGGCTGTCATTCGTGGATCTTTGACAGTCGTTAAGGGTCGTCAGAAGCCCAAAAAGTCTGACAACCAGTCTTACCAAGGGGTATCGTGTTACCCAGTTACTGGGTTGTGGAGGTCAGATAGGCAGACGCTTCATGTAAAATACTGGTATTCAGCTGCATCCGGTTAGACTGGAAGCCGACCCCAACATAGTTGGGAAAAGGCTAGGCAGATTGATTGAAAGGCAATATTGACCAAACGACATGTTGGTAACATAGCTGTGATAGTTTTTCTGCGTAGTTCGCATGTGGCGTTGTAAATGCCGCCACACACCTGTTACGTTTAAGGGTTAATGGTGTATTTGGTAATGTGGTGGATTTCGGCTTAACAAGTTAGGCTTATTCCACAAATCCTCGCTGAAAATCCCCCTTAGGAGGAAAAGTGGAATCTATAAAAAACAGTCTAGAATTCACTCCTGATAATCCCGCTTAATGGGGAAAACTAGAATTGAAAAAAAAAACTTATTCCAAGACCCCCTGAAAGTGATTTTTTTTACATTAGGGTTCAGTTTTCCCCACTGAGGGGGATTCTCTGGGGGATTAGTGAAATAAGCAGGGATACATTCTAGACTGGTTTTTATATATTCCACTTTTCGTCCTAAGGGGGATTTTTCAGGGGGGATTTGTGGAATAAGCCACAAGTTACCGTGTAATAGTCGTCAAACTTACATTTACAGTTGAAAAACAAACATACATTCCGTATGGAAGAACATGATTTTCAACTATAATGTTAAGTTTGTTCTTGGCATAAATTCATATCAAAATCCAAAATAATAGAAAACACGGAAGTGAAATAAATTAAATAAAATAACGACTTTAATCTGCGACGTTTTATTGTGTGTAGCTGTTGCGCCTTAGAAAAAAAAAATACTTTATGCACTAGAGCATAAAAAGCGACTTTATGTCGCTAGCACAACATATGTAAATACGACAACATGAGGAAGTGAAAAATTCATTATTTGACGAGTCGGACTGTCCTGCTTTACCTAAGTGCCAATAACCCTAGGCTGTGTGGGCCCCGGATGGCAGATCGATATTGCAACAGGAGGGTGGGGCCCAAAGGTTTCAGTACGCATGATTGTGCAAGGTACCTAGGTAGATAATGTTTTACCGGGAGCTGTTAGTTGGAAATGAGTCGTCAGGTGTGCACTCAGTGTCAAAAGTGGAGCGCAGTAATGTATTGAATTGCATTTGAAGTTTGAATTGCACGGCATCATTGGAAATTGAACTATTGGTAAGTGGAACCACATAACATAACATCACGCCTTGTTTCCCTGAAAGATTCGGCAGAGGTGTACCCATAGTAGGAACACCCACATTTCGCCAGTTAAGTTCATTTATTTATTTATTTAAATATAGTATAAGAGCTCAGAAAAACAAGGTAAAAGTTTAAATAAATATTTATTTAAAAATACACATTATGTAGTACAGCAAAATGTTAGGTCGATGTTGAGCCGTCGGTGTCCGCCAGACAAAGAGAACGTCAGCCTCGGTGCCAGATGCCAGCTAGGCGCGCCGCTCGCGCGTTGCTATCTTCGCACTTGCCAACTTCATGGTGGTTCTCGAGCGCCATCTAGTTCCTTACAATAGGTACTTTATTGTACATCAGATTACACATTACAAAAGAAAATAAATACTTATACACTATAAAATATACAATGGGGGGCCTTATCGCATACTGCGATCTCTTCCAGGTAACCTTGGCATGGACAGTGAATTTCTGGACATACAATGGGGTTGTCATTGGTGCAAATATAAAGTATAACAGTACAATATCCTATAATATATACACAGATATAAGCAATATATAATAGATACATACATACTAACTATATAAGCAAAGAAAATAAATGAAGTATATAGATTATCACAGCTAACAACGAGAACAAAATCACAACGACAAGTAATGTTCCTTCACGAGTCTTTAAAACACAGGCAACGATTGCGCGCGTTTTAAAATGTTACAATAAAATTCCTCCCCACATAACTCAACTGAATGAGACTACATTTAAATCTTGTATAAAACGCACACTATGCAGGCAGGCATATTATAAGTTGGGGGATTACATCGCTGATAAAAATGCTTGGCTGAATGCTGGTCCTGCTCCACAAGCACAGCTAGTTCATTAACATTTGACAATAATGTTGGAGCTGCTGAAGAGTGTAAGACTATCTTCGCATTGTATAAACTCAATCTCCTTTGTATTATAGAAATGCATAGCACAGGTGTGAGTCCTATGTACTATAGAGCTACCATTGATCGGGTAATATGTCTTTCATTGACTTGAATGTGCCCTGGCGGCTGAGAGTGTGTTATGCTCACTTAGATGTCTCGCTGATGGTGGCGTGTGTGTTGGATCATTTAGCTCCCTTCAAAATGGTTGAGCTGAATGGTGCTAATCCATGTGTCATGTTCGTGAACGGGCGCCGTCAGTTGGGACTGGTCATCTCTTAGCTGCCATGGGTTATTTTATTTTATTTTGTTTCTATTTGTTGTACCTACTCTGGATGCTTTTAACGTGTAAGTTTTTATTATTTTTATTTTTACATCGTTCTCACTTTTAGTTATAAATTCAACATTACAGATGTAACGAATACTTTTGTAACAATTTAATTTAAAAGAGTGTCCATGGAGTTTCTTGCCCGTTCTTCTCCATAGGTACCTACGCTTTGGAATGGGAATGTAGCTTCATTTTTCTTACTGACCGACTCCTTGACAATTCAAAAGTGCCTGTAAATGGTTTAATTGAAATAAATGGTTTGAGTTTGAGTTTTTATTGGATCTGGCAATGCATTCCACAAACGAGCGGCCTGGACCGTAAAGGATTTGTCAAGGAAAGTAGTGGAATGTATGGGCATTTTAAGCTTCAAGTTATCTGATGACCTTAAAAATTTCGTGTGGGAGTCGCAAAGAAACTGGAAACGTTTTTTAAGATAGAGAGGGGTGGAAGGGGAAAAGAGCACATTATACAAAAGGGAAAGAATATGAGCATTCCGGCGAAGACGAATTGGTAACCACCTAAGCTTCATACGAAATTCGGAAACATGGTCATATTGACCCTTATCTCCGAAACTACGGAGCCTAAAATAAAAAAAAATCCAGATAATAGTTCTATACTTATACATTACAGGAAAATCTATAAGAAGTCTATGGTCTTAAAATAACATTGTAAATCTCTCGATATTCTGCGTACAAACTTACATTTGCAGCTTAAAGGGTAACTAAAACCCAATAAAAGCGAGGGACGAAGTTTCAAGTTCGTAGTAATCGGCTAACATTCCATTGTGTTGTAAAAACGTTTGAAGATGTTTAGAGGTATGAGGAACAGGGTGTAAAGTTCACTCATACTCTATAGTAAAGGGAGGATCCTCCGACCAGACGGGTATTGTGTCTGGTGGGCAACTGCCCAACGGTTGATGTCGGGATAAGAAAAGAAAAGAAAGAAAGAAAAATTGTTTATTCTGCTCAAACAAAACGCACCTAATAAAAAAATAAAATTATAAAATACATATGTACATTAAAGTAGCCAAACGCCTATTCAAGCAATAAAAGTTTGACGGGACCAAAGACAATTTACATTGTTACAATATCTAATTAGTCTGTGGTTACAATACTTTAATAAGGTCTGTGATTACACTGTGTTGCGTCACTGGCAAAAATGCACGGGGATGTTGTATTATATACTAGTCGCGCGGTAAACTCTGATAGCGCGATGCAGGATTTGTGACGTCAGGTCTTTGATGCGAAGTTTGCATGTAGCGTTGTTGATACCGCCACAGATGTGTTAACTATTTAGCTACATAAATAGCTATCTATTTTGTAAGGATTAAACCATGACGTACTCGTCCGTAACAACAACTATATGTAATTCAGATATTATTCTAAGTGTTCGAACTGAGTGCACGCTCGATTCGAGCGTGCGGTGTGGCGGTGCGTTCAGCGTTCTTGTTAAATTCTTGCAATCCTTTGCAAGTCTGAGTGGCGGCCGAGCGTGGCGTCACGTGAAGTTCTAAACAGTTTTGTTTGCGTAGAAAAATAGAAATCTCTTTGTTTAGTTATCAAGTTATAAAAATATTTTAACCACACATTTTCTTCGTACCGTGTGGTGCCGGACGTAAAGAATAGCACCACCCTAATTCCTCTCATGGGTGTCGTAAAAGGCGACTGAGGGACTTACTAGAGAATGGGCAGCAGCGTTCTCTACGCATTTTTAACACCATACTGCGATCGCCAACCCGCCTGCCAAGCGTGGCGATTATGGCAACCCCCCATTGGGGGAAGCTTATGTCCAGCAGTGGACATCTTTCGGCTGAAATGATGACATTTTCTTCTAAATACATATCAATAATATTGTACGACCCCGACGCCATGATGAAAAATGTGACCGACTCACACGAACGCTAAGCGTGCACTAAGGCACGGCAAATGGTATTTCGCCGCTTGCACGCAACGCTGAACGCTCCGCCGGACGCGAGACACACAACAAACGCGCACATGAGATTTTGTCCCTCCCCCTCTCCCTAGTTGCAAAGGAACAAAAGCCCAGATGCAAGGTGGTTATGTATCGAAATACAAGGAAACAATAAACTGTTTGAAATAACATATATTAATAAAAATATATCTCCTCCATACAACATCACACGGCAGCCGTTAGGGGTCTACCGCAATACTAAGTTATGACATCAAACGCTCACAATTTAATTTAACATGTAAACTAAGTAGGTGACTATAACTGTCACTTATTAATGCCAGCCAGCTTAAACTTCAGCAGAAAGAACTAAGGTCGTGGGGAGTTGCAAATGAAGCCAGTACTGTTCCGAGTAAAAGTTTAAATTAAATATTATAAATTTCAATATTAAAGTTAATATGGGTGGCTTCCAATTAATATGGGTGTAATTCATTAATAAATGGACGCCAGGGACTTTCACACTAAAAGAATATAACATTATGATTGGGTATTTTGTAGACTATGGCGACTATATAAAACATTTACTTAGAGGTACATAAATAATGTAATAAATTAAAATGATTACAAAACAGATAAAAAGAGATATTTAATCGCACAATAATATTTTTTACGTCACACCTGGCCATAACGTGAGTTTTACCGCACGCTACGCTTACAGTAAAACTCGCATTGTGGCCAGGTGAAGACGTAAAATTGTGCACTCACCACGGAGAGTAAAAAAGAAAGCCCTCTATCACATATTTACAACCCACGTCTGCGGCTCGAGTCACAAATACCTGCGATTTCAGGCTTTCTTTATTTACAGCCCTTGGTAAGTAATGTACTATTACGTATAGGTACATAAATTACGTAATGAATAAAAATAATTACAAAACAGATAAAAAGAGATATGTAAACTCACAATAATATTTTTTCTTTACACAAGCCGCTGTAAAGCTCCATGTTACCAAATAATTACAAAAAATTGTATACATTTATTTTCAACAAATTTATAAAATACCTGTTGCTTCTCGTTATAATTTAACAACAACATGTTTGTGTTTTCAATTCTGTAATTAACTGCCTCTTAGTAAAGCTTTGATGTTTTGAGTACCGTATGTAATAAATAATACAATATGAATATACAATTATCCATTTTTAAATTTTAGGTTTAGGTTTAAAGAAACTTTATTCTCAATAAAGACATATACATAATTACTTGAGAACAATACTAAAATATACATAAATTACACAAAGTTCGTCGTCATTAGTTACAAACTAGACACCCATCCAATGCTTTTATTTCTCCAAAAGTGATCGATCCGCAATTATACAGTGTGAGTCTTTATAATGTGCACATATCGAAATGAGGGAATCTATGCTTAATTTTATCTACGGCAAAAATATATAAAAAAAAAAAGTTTTTTTTTTTTTTCATATACATATATTTTTTTTTTTTTGGATTATTTATTATTCTCATTTATTGCGGATCACACATAAAAATACACAATACATATAGTATTAGTAACAACAACTTAAAAAACTATGTTAATAAAACTTACAAACTAATAGCTTCAAAGTCAAAGTCAAAGTCAAATCATTTATTTCAAATAGGCAAGAAGATGCACTTTTAAACGTCAAAAATTACATGAATAGTTAATTGATTCTAGTTGCGCCTTCCAAAATGTAGTTATGTATGGAGAAGAATGGGCAAGAAACTCCATACTTACTCTTTTAAAATGTTAACAATAGTTTGTATACATTAATTAATATTTATAGGTGAAGACGATGTACCTAGAATAAAAAAATAAAAAATATAAAGAAATTAATCAAAGTTACTTACCACAATTGGTAAAAAGAATGAAAAGTGAAGTAATAACAGAAATATTAATAAATGCGATAGGTACATGGTGCTCACATATTTACAAACATTGTATATGATTTTCCAAAAAATAAAAAAAATAAACAACATATAATAAGTCAGTGTGTGAGTTAAAATATTAATCGCTTCGTGGCTCAACACATGTTGGCACGTGCCTCCGCACCCAGTCCCTATAATAAAGGGGCTATCCACCTTGTCGTATAATGTTCTTAGGATTTGTATAAGTACCGTATATACTTTCGTAAAAAGCTGTTATTTTGACATTAAAAACAGACATTTCAATGTAATTTATTTATATAGAAGATTTTTTTCACGAATAATTTACATACGTATTACCAGCAAATTGTAAAACAAATCCTGTGAAAAACATGTTTAAAAAATAATAAAATTTCAAAATATATTACTTAATTGTGAAGAGCAAATTAAATGAACCCCGAGGGGCGAAACAAATCTTTATCTCGCGTACTTTCACCTCTCAATAAAATTGTTAAAACATATTTCCAGACATTTTTATTCAAATAAACTTGTAAGTTACAACGCTTATATAAGATGCTAATGAATACTTAAAGCTCAATTTAGGTACTAGTAACTATCTTCCACAGATAATTTAATTAGAAAAACCCCTAAGGGTTCAACTAACATTTACTGAAGAAATTGTGTATTTAATTATTAAAATCTAGCTCAATAGACCCCGGGGGCGGCTGAATACGAGCCATTTTAAGGAAGTCGTGTTTGTTAAATATTAATAAGGATCGGGAATTGGCTGCGGGGGCGAAATTGTTCGGTGTAGATTGAATTTGAAGACGGTTGAATATTACTTTTAAATAATTAACTTAAGTTATAAGAAAAGAAAATCAAAACACGTTCAAAGGACCTTCGTAACGGAGTCTGTTCTGCTAAACAAACATTTCCACACAATAGGGATAACGGACAGCCCTCTGTGCAAAGCCTGCATGGAGGCGGATGAGACCGTTGCGCATGTGCTCTTCGAATGCACAGGCGTCACCCAGATCAGAACAGAAACCCTCGGGGAACCCAGATCCTTTGCCGATGTTATGAACAGACTAGGAGACGTGATTGGCTTCTGGAAGGAGGTGGGCTGGTTGGAATAACCACCGACGGCCGCCATGGCCCACGCACAATGTTCCATCTTAAGGGCCTATACTACCTCAAATGGCTTAGCATGATCCTCCGTTATGTCGAAAATACTGCAGCATTAATTTTGAAATAAATACGAGTATATGGTAAAGTTGAGGATTAATGTTAAGTACTATGTTAGCCGAAAACACGATTCCATAAAAAAATTCTCTATAGAAAAAAAATCCAAACTTAGCTCCAAACCGAACAATAAACCGCTGGTATTCAAAAAATACTTCAAATTAGATAATGAAACTTTGCATATTAACTGAACTAACTATAAAGCAGGTCTTATGTTATTTACTTTTTTTTAATGACCATTATTTTCACCGTAAAACGAAATTACCTAAACTATTGGCGCCTTGGAGTCTTTTCCCTGCCGCCCTGTCTCGCTTGCTCGCGTGACCGTTAACAATAGTGTGCGAGCGAGATACAGAGTGAGGTAGCGCTGGGGTAGTATAGACTCTTAAGGACTAAGTGCGGAAACCAAACCCTCTAACATAGAACATAGAACGGAGTCTGTTTTTCGTCCCAATAGCTTTATTTTGGAAGTAAAAATACTAATATGACTTTCAAGTAAAAGAAGCAGAGATTATTCATTTATCGTTTTTAGCGTTCCGTTGTCAACAAGGAACCCTTATGAAACTTGCACCATGTAAATGGGGCTTAAGACGACGATATCCGACTTTTAATGATTTTATACTGAAGATCACGTCAAAACGAGTAGTGTTAATGATTTGGAAAAAATATATGTTAAATTAGAGCATTTTCTTAATAACTTAATATGTGAATATTTTAGATTATATTCATATCACATAGTGAAATTAATTTTTAAAGTTATATCTAACGCGGAAAAAAACTGAGAATCACGCAAAATATATCAAGCGTATTTTTCTAAAACCTTCATCTTTTTAAAGATAATTTAATTATTGATCTTTTAGTACACGTGTTTTATTAAAATACCTTTTGTTTTTATGTATAATAAATTAATAATGCGCCTTATTTGGGACAGTGCTCCTGGATGGGCGAGTTCTATTACTGGCTGGATGTACGACGCGTTGCGTGAGCTCAGTACAGAAAACGCAAGCTAACCGCTAAAAATCACTGGCATATATCGGCGCCTTAATTAGCATCCCGTCTCAAACAGAAAATTATGCATATTCCATAAACTAGAATCCCAATTATACTTGATTGGAGTGATTTATATCAATCAAATTACACGGGTAGGTACTTGATCAAACAGCCATTATGATTGGATTTGGTTGACTGAATTTAATTTGCTGAATACAGACTGAAGCTAATTGGGTTGAAACGTGTGGAAATCAACCCTTTAGATTTTTATTTTATTTTATTTAAGAGCGTTTATTCATCGCGGGCTGGCAACATCGCATTTCTAGATATTTTTAGTGATTGTTTTATTAAATTTAAATAAGAGTACTCTTTTTTTTTCAGCCAATCCAAGCCAATAACGAACTATTAGAGCATGGAGTAGTGAAAAAATACTTTTTTTTTTAATGAATTTAAAAATAATGAATAATTATAGGTTTATACTTTTTATACATTTAATTTTTATATATTTATTATCTTTATACTTTTTTTCTTCTTAAACTCTAAAAGTTCGTCTTTATGTTGTGCGTAGGAGACATAAAATCGCTTTTTATGCTCTAGTGCATAAAGTTTTTTTTTTTTTCTTTCTAAATCCAAGATAATCAGACCCAGCAGCCACACGCAAAATAAAACGTCGGAAATTAAAAAGTCCATGTTTTTTATTGTTAATTTAATAAAACCAGATAAAATATTTGACTTTATTATTTAAAAACGTAAAAGAAAGGTTTTTATGCAGTATGACCCAGAAATCGACCGATATACTGTGGATAGCTTTGGTCAAGCCCTGGCAAAATATCAAAACAAATGTTCCGCAAAATCCAATTCTTTTTTTCCGTCATTACTTTAAATCTTTTTTTAATTTTTTTATTTAGGGAAAAAAATCAAATAATAGTGAATTTACGTAAAAAAATTTTTTTTTAATTTTTATGGAGAATCAAAGGTAATTAGGGATAAAGTAACTATTTAATAATATTTTGATGGAAAAAGTTATTAATGAAACGATTTTATTTACAATCAAGTGAGTCAAAAGAATGACACATAGTTATTTTTTTTATTTTTTTATCTAATTTATCTCGAAAACTATAAGATTTTGCGCAACATAAGTTTTGTTATTTTGGAACGGCTTGACCAAAGCTATCACTACCTACACAGTATGTCAATCGATTTCCGGGACACCCTGTACACATGAAAAATAAATACTCACGCAATAATTTTATAATGGCTTTATTTAACAGACAACAAAAAGTCCATACTGACAAAAAACACAAAAGTACTTAAAAGACGTTAGTAACTATTAAATCTTATAACCTACGTTAGTACTTATATCCTAGGATATTAGTAACAATGCGGGTTAAGACTGCGCCGAGTGCTGTCTTCCCATACCTATTATCACTGTTATTTAATAATATTGTAAAGCCAATTATTTTTAAAAGAGTAACCGTGGAGTTTCTTGCCGGCTCTTCTCCATAGGAAACGACTAACTCGAACCGTGCACCTAGCTTCTGACGTTTCATAAGTGCCCATGTAGGTTTATGTGAAATAAAATATTTTGATTTTGATTTTTGATTTTGCACAGTGGCGCCCTAATCGTTATTTCGGTGATTTCTTTTATTAAAATAAAACTATACTAACTAACTTTATACTACAAACAGTAGTTTTAAATTGTTATGTTTTATTGTAATCATTAAAACGGAGCTTAGTGGCCACTATTTTCCGTTTTAATGATTACAATAAAACATAACAATTTAAAACTACTGTTTGTAGTAATAATGACGTATAGTCTTGTGAAGCACAACTTGACGAGCTTATTTTCTGCATTTTCATTCTAAAATAAAAGAAATCACCGAAAAAACGATGAGGGCGTCACTGTGCGCTCGGTAGCCTCTTAATAGAGATCGGATAATCGGATGTATATTTACCTAAAGTTAATTATTAGCTATGAAAGTATGGAAGCAGCTTCTTCTATTTTTTTTTTTTTTTTTTTTTTGTAAGAAAATATTTCGTTATGCCAGGAATACCGGCAATGCATAACTAGTCGGGTGTATAGTATGGAAGCGACTTCTAAAATATTATTTACTAAAAAAAAAAATACCCGGGATTCTTGGATTGCATAACTATTCAGATGCATATTTATTTAAAATTATTTTAACCCCTTAAGCAAATATGTGTATGTAGGGTGTAAGAGTAGGGGTGGTGTGCGTTAGTTAAAATAAAAATAAAACACCGGAACCGCGGGATTTATTCGATACAAAAGCGCTTTCCATAATAGCAAACATCTCAACTTTCGGTGAATATGCATCCGAATATCCGATCTCTACTTATGATTTATGTTAGTACTTATACACTACGACAGACAGGGTTGTTTTGATGACATGTTTCATTATGGGGCACTTATGAAGACTGTCAGCTGTCACATTCAGGAGGCTGTTGCCATGCCACACAATCTGGCGAGCAGAGACGCACTTTTCCAATGCATACCTTCTCCTTTTATTAAAGTCAGTTAAAAAATAAAGTCTACTGTATCCCCGATTTTCTGTCTTCTGTTTTCTCTCTCCTAAATTCTTCTTTGCCCACAGCACCACGATGGCTGTGACCGCAGTGCTGGTGCTGAGCGTGGCCGGCGCGGCCCACGCGTGGGGAGGGCTGTTCAATCGGTTCAGCTCCGACATGTTGGCCAACTTGGGGTACGGGCGCTCGCCGTACCGCCATTATCCGTATGGACAGGTGAGTGTATCAACGTAGTTTTCAGTATTTTGAAATGACGGTGGTCTTATACATTATGTAGAAGAAAATCTACCCAATGGACAGCCTTATAAGCAGTACTACTGAAATGTTGCCAATTTTTAAGCATGTGCATTTCTAATAAAAGGTTAAACAGCACATAATTGCGTAACACACTATAAATAAATAAAATAAAAATTATTTTATTTCAGATTAAATTTAAATTAAAACTAAATATTAATACAAAATAAAATAAAATACAATCATATCTGGCTTAATAAAGGATCTCCATAACAGGGAAGAGATCATGTCTGCTACAGTCTTACCCGGCTGTTATTCGTGGATCTTTGACAGTCGTTACTGGTCGTCAGAAGCCCGAAGTGTATCCGTGTGCCCCTTACCAAGTGGTATCGTATCACCCAATAACAGGGTTGTGGAGGTCAGATAGGAAGTCGCTCCATGTAAAATACCGGTAATCAGCTGTATCCGGGTAGACTGGAAGCTGACCCCAACATAGTTAGGAAACGGCACTTAGGCAGATAAGTATGGATCGGAATGCTGTGCCGTGTAGAAGCCGGATGAAAAAAGATTGCATGTAGCGGAAATGAGAATATTGAGACGAATGTGTGGAGAGGCGAGAATGTATATGAAGTCTAGGTATACTCGTATTAGTGTATAAAGGTATGAGGAACAGGGGGTAGTTCCTCATTCCTCATAGAAAAGGGTGTATCCACTAGGGTATGCATTCCGGAATTCCGGAATTTCGTAATTCCGGAATTCCGTAACAATTTTTCTGATATTTCAATTCTGGAATTGAGAGGAGTAATATCGGAATTCCGGTATTCATATTTTTTTATATTTTGATTATTATTTTATCTAAACGCAACCAGTCTGTGGAACTTTCCACAAGCCGCTATACGACCGGGCCGCTAATTAAAGTAATAAGGGAGAAAGATATTTAATTTTGTTACTAAAAATGATTAAAAGACTTCTACTGTGTGATAAATAAGCCTTGTTGATTTTACGGTTTAAAATGTTGAATTAGAGTCATAAGGAAAGATGTTTAATTTGTTACTAATAATGATTAAAACACTGATATAATTATAAATCTTGTTTGATTTGAAACAAACTTTAAAAGTTGCCAGTTCCGGAACCAGTTCCGGAATTCCGGAACCAGTTTCGGAATTCCGGAATCAGATCTCCAGTATTGGAACTCAGTTCCGGAATTGAGAACCTTCCGATATTGCATGCCCTAGTATCCAACGACCAGACGGGTGTTGCGTCTGGTAGGCCCGACGATTGATGTCGGGACGTTGTACAATGCTAGCGCAAACTTTGCTTGCGCGATGTAAGATGTTGCGTGACATCAGTGTGATGTGATGTGATATTCGCTGATGCGTATATAGATCGCATGTGACGATGTGGATGCCGCCAGAAGAAGATGTTTTAAAGTGGGAAAGTGAACAACAAAATAAATAACACAATATGTATAACACCTAAAACAACAATATTAATAGTACATTATTGCAAAGGCCGGGAAATAGTCAATTGCAGGTCGAGTATGAGTTTGAAAGACTTCACTAACGCGAGACAGGCAATTGCTATTTCCGCCGAGGCTTATATAGTGCTTTTCTAAAAAAAAATCAGGGAAATAAAACATACTAACATACTACTACTTTCATGTATTTATTTTTGACTTCACTGAAAGCAGGTTTTCCATTGCCAATTTGGCTTCTGATCTTAAATCTGGTGGAGTACAATCAATCTCCATTTCACTCTCTGAACCATTGGAACTCATTTTAATTACTTGTTAAATATTTATGTATGTAAATAACAAATCAAGACGAATTTTCAGCTTTGCCGCCAATTTCCTATTTGTCATCTGTGCCGAAAGGCAAACGCATTTATGGCTAAACAGCCACGTGAACGCAATTTTTGCTAAACAAAGAGTTTTACTTTGGTATACCAAGAATGATAAAAGAGATCCAATCAAAGAGTATTTAATAACCCCAACACACCGTTTCATACAACATTGCTGGACCGCTGTAATGTACCAAATTCAAAAAACGCTCCTGCAATGGATTTGATTTTCTTTGTCCGTAAATTCGATACTTCGCTTGTTCTTTTTTCGAAAATAATGACAATATTTCCATGGATGTTTGAGAAAAAACACATTAATTAAATTCTTCGTGTAATTCCGTGACAGGTTGACGCGTAAATCCGTGACTCTTTATGGGTCATTGCGCATTATACTGACGTAAAGGTCCTGGCCTATAAACGTGAGCTTGTTTAATTTGTATTTATAGTACAATAGATTTAGTAGGTAATATATTGTGATTCCACGAGAATTTATCTAAACGTTATTAAGCAATAAGCTTAATAACGCTTAGATAAATTCTTGTAGAAGGCCTAGATTAGAGCTGGGAAAAATGGTTAACGTTGTGGCGGTATCAACAACGCCACATACGAACTACGCATCAAAGACCTGACGTCACAAATCCTGAATCGCGCTATCAGAGTTTACCGCACGACTAGCATATATACAACATCCCGACATCAACCGTTGGGCAGTTGCCCACCAGACACAACACTCGTCTGGTCGAAGGATCCTCCCTTTACTATACAGTATGAGTGAACTTTGCACCCCGTTCCTCATACCTCTAAAACGTAAATTGAGATTTTTGGCACTAAAGCTCTCTTGCACTTTAAATCACGAAATGCCTTTAGAGTTAAACGTATTTATAACATAATTCCGTCATTGTCATTGTAATTCCGTCATTGTAATTTTGTCATCTTCAAACGATTAACGAAAACAGAACGATGTTTTACATACGTTTAATCAGGCCTAAAACCCACCAACTGAAGGGCTCATATATACAACTTAATGTGTTGTCAAATCACTTAGGAGAAAGGACTTTTTTTTTGGTTGGAAACTACCGAATAATTTCTGGCGGGAGGGCGTGTCAGACTTTTACTAACAAAAACCCACCCGTGTTCCTTCAGTTGCCTGTGTGCCAGAACCATGGTATCCCTTTCGGACAAACCCGCAACCCTGGCAGGCATCGGTTCTAGCGGACCCTATCAATCCGTGCTGACATCTCTTTGAGGCGCGCGTGGAACACAACGTGCCGTCGACCCGGGCCTGGGGGTCTACTCCCTAAGCACGAAGTCCGTCGTTTCGGCCTTCGTTTCGGGCGTTTCCTACTCCCTATCACCAACGGACGAAGGATTCGTTCGGGGCCCGACGAAGAATGAATGACAACACGATTTGACAACTGTCCCTACTCCCGATGCGTTTTTGCCCGTCCGAAAAGTTGAACTTGACCCTTGTTTTGACGGAACCTTATGTCAGTTGATACGACATCAAAATAGTTATCGTTCTGTGGATGAACGATTATAATTGTTTACACTATTTAAAGATAAAGTAAGGAATTCCAAATTATGGCTGCTTTTTTATTGCTTGACGAAACTATATAGGAAGAGAGGAGGCAACGTCGACAATATTTACGCCAAGAATTTAGGTTGGCGAGTATTCCCGACGTTACTGACTTATCTTAAAGCTATTTGGCAATTTTGCTATTCTGAATTTGACGTTTTTAAACTAAAATTTAGATTTTCTAACTAAATCTGACTATTATTAATGGCGATTGAAAAGATGTAGAATAAAATCAATTAGTTGTCTTGTCATGAACTAAACTTCACACCAACACCTCGACTACTGGTACAAAATCATTACTGTTACTGTATATAATTTTTTTCTTTTTTTTTTGCTTATATCTCGAAAATGGTGCATCCTATCGCAAAAATAATGAAAATTTAGACCCCCTTTTAGACACCCCAAACCCCTAAAATTCAACATGTTAGTAATTTTTTTTTTTCTACACCAAATGTGAAAAATTCTATATAAAGCACCTTGAGGCTGCCCAGCTCCTGCGCGCCTCCGGCCAGAGTCCGTGTCCGTGAGTTTCTGCAGCGGTTGGGGCCATTTTACGAAATGAATAAGAAAGAAAACAAAATAAAATAATTTTAAAACTTCCCGGCTAGTATCGTTGAATAAATTTGAAAGTTTCCGTCAAAATGTCAAAAAGGAAAAAGGCAAAGGTATCAACAGGATAATGCCGGTTTCCGGACAAAAATGTCAAAAATAATTCTAAGCTTTATAATAAAAAGTATATTGTTAAAAATGTAGTCATTTTCTAAGGAAAAAATATTAATTTTTGTTTATTTAGCTTGAAAACCACAAAATAATTAAACCGGTAATCGACCGGTAAAATAGCACAACTCTATTGTCATCAATCGCCATGCGTCTTTCGTTCACGAATATTGTCTACGATTCCGTTGGAAACTGATGAATCCGAAATTACTAGGGAGTAGGGTTCAGTCCGACGTGTCGGACTACTAACGGACGGGCCCGTTACTTCGTTGACGGACTTAGGGAGTAGACCCCCAGGTCCTTACCGGACGACGAGCTGCCCGTTGCTCGCCGTCCACGAGCCCGCGCCTACGGTTGCCGAGAATCAGCTATAGACTCCAGGAGAAAGGATGGCCTTAACCCTGCAGCGGAACAATACAGGCTAAAAATAGTAATAAGCCTGATATTATAGTGGTGGTAGATCGAATAGAGCGGCGCGCAATGATTATTGACATAACCATTATGCCAATAATCATTGCCATTGACAATAATCATTGATTCAAAAATCATTAGCATGCCGGAACTTCGTGAAAGCCAAGAAAGATTAACAAATCAAGTATCTTGACTTGACGAGGTTTACGAGGTTTTGACATGTGGGATGTGGACTCAGCGATCATTCTTCCGTTAGTCGTATCAGCCAATGGCTTAATTGCCAAGAGCCTCAACCAACACCTAAGAGGCTCTCGTTGGGCAGCTGGATCAAGGGCTTGATTCAGAAAGCGATACTTCTAGACACGGCTCGTATTGTTAGGAGGTTCCTCTCTCTGGAGCCCTGACTGCCGGTATCTTGGACCCTGTTCCCGATACTGGCGATATGATTTTTTTTTTTAAATATTTTTATATATTAATATTTAATCATATAATTTATATATATGTCGGAGAACAGAAGGTTTCTCTCGTTATCATCAGCCATATCTTAACTACTATGGGCGTACTGTGGGTAGTGTTGGTTATTGCGCAATAGAAAAACCGAATTAAACTCAAAAGTCATTTACTCAATCTAAGATGAGAATCAAAATTACATAAGACAGTTCACCCAAAACGCCCATCCCTTCACCACTTCCTAGTGCTTTAGCTGGGAAGAAGAAGTAGCAGAACAAACTCCCCAGCAGCATATCTGTCTGTTCAGTTAGAAGAACTTGATTCTATACAGTAATGGGTGTGCAAAGTAATTAATGTAGGAACTCGACACAACTATACCGAACGCGCAACAATTCCTTGACGTCTTCACTGCTTGACCGAACTTCGAACTCTTCGAACTTCGATGAACTTCACTTGTGGAATGTGCGGCAGACACTTGTCGCCAGTCGAACGTTATGTTGTAGATTCAGTCATGCGCCGCTAGGCAGCACTTGCGTCCCGATTAGTCAAGAATCGTTGGCGCGAACTCCAATAACTCCACTGAACGTGACTAGATGGCGCTGGCGTACCGGATACAACTCGTCTCCGACATATATATTATTATAATGAAAAAAAAAGGAAATAATACAATAAAAAATAATGACTTACATAATTCACTATTGTTATTTCAGTCAGTTGATTGCAGCAATGCATAGTTTATATACAAACCCGCCTGCCAAGCGTAGCGATTATGGTAAACCCCCACAATTGCGGAAGGCCTATATCCAGCAGTGGACGTCTTTCGGTTGAAATGAAGATGATGATAGTTTGGCAGTACCTAATACACATTTTGTCCATGTTTAGTGCACCTCTTTCAGAGTTAGTGGTAGGTCAAACTTATATAATATGAAACTGGCGAAAAACGTAATCGACCGCTAACTCGACGCTGCTACGCGCATATAGGACTTTTAACTCTAACTCAAGAGTAAACCACCTGAAACGTAGGCTCAATTTATTTTCAGAAACAATCATAGTATTCTCAAAGACATTATCACTTAATCTTGCAATCTTCACCAGGAACCGGAGGAGGTGTACGCTGAGGCTCTGGAAGGGAACCGTATCGACGACGTCATAGACGAGCCTGGTCACTGCTACAGCGCCCCCTGTACGACCAACGGAGATTGCTGCCGCGGTCTACTGTGTTTGGATACCGGTAAGTACTTAGAAGCACAATCTACCTATAGGCTTACTTTTTGACGTGAATATGTCTTTATATTTGCTTCCATAGTGGAAGGCAATTCAGAAAACTGATGATAACATAATCGGGGGATAGAGTTTGATGTGGCAGCTACATACATAACTATAATCTACATCCAAAATTTTATAACACCACTTGATAGCTAAAGGGTCAAACAATTCGTTGTATTGAGTGAGGACTGTGACGCATAGAGCGCAGCGGAGGTGAGCAACGCCATTTTGAGGTCGTTGCTGCAAAATTTCCGGTTAGTATAAATTTTGTCTCGGAGAAGCTACGACGTTCGTTTGAGTTTCAAACGTCAGCTCTCTTCAATATCTAACGATTGCGTATATAACACATTTGTGTGAAATAGTTATAGTGACTAGGTATACGTATGATGGAGTTAAAGTAAAAAAATAAATAATAATAATAATGCAATGTTAGCCTATACTCGTCAAACCGCCAAATAAAATAGAGATCGTATACGATTGGAAAGGGTTTCTCAAGAGCAATCCAGTTATACCCATAAAACACCATATCGACGGTTAAAAGGTAATAGGGTGTAAGCGACATTTTTTTAGAAAATGAGTCATGAATGCCATCCTACTTAAAGTCTTATTTTAAGTAGGATGGCATTCATGACTCATTTTCGAAAAAAAAATGTCACTTTACCCTATTACCTTTTAACCGTCGATATGACAGAATGAAGCGTATATTTCCAATTTGACTACCTCCGACCCTGAAAAGAAATGGCGGGGGATTAAAATCGGGGGGCAAACTCAGGGGTCAAAATCTCTTTTAAAAGTCAAAAACATAATCTTGGTCAGATTATGTGTGATGATCATGTAGATCCGTCTGAAATGGTCTTTTGAGAAAGGAACCTCACAAATTTGAATGGACCTTTCCAGTTAGTGCAAGCATTGTCGGTAATCGTGTAGCTCAACTCAAGACTTCCGGAAAAAACAATGCGTGTCAAGAAGAACAGAGAAGAGAAAATGAAGGAGATATCTTCGGTCAGAGCCGTAGACCTCAATAAAAGTTGATGATCCGTTATGAACTTTTATTGGAGTTTAAGGTTTTGCAGACTTCTGGCTCCGACAACGAAGGAACAACAAAGCAGAAGTCTTGAATAAACTGACTTAGATGATAAAAATGTGTAAAATGCACATTCTTTACATTCAAAAGCATATTCCAAAAGCATAAAAAAATCCCAATAGCACTTTCCAAGAAGAAATACAAAAGAAGAAAAGGAGCTATCTTCGGTCAGAGTCGTAGACCCCAATAAAAGTCCATGTCCAATATGGATTTTTATTGGCGCTTAAGATTCTTCAGACTTCAGGCTTCTACTTCGAGAGAATAAAACTGCAGACTTCTTAAAGAAACTGACTTAGATGAAAGACCTTAACCCAGTCCCAAGACTTTGCAGACTTCTAAATAATTGTGATTAATATTTCTTGCACTTCAACTCAAAAATTCATTAGAATCCTGAGCGCAGCGAGGGCTTCAAATTACGTCACTCGAATTTACAATAGTGTTGCTCTTGAGGTGGACAATTTACTTTTTATCATCCTCTATGAGAAAATAAGTTAGTGCAACTTATGAATAAAATTGTACTATTCTTAAAACAATTACGAACGAAGGCGGAATGCTTTTCGCACGTTTTTTATGTTTTACAATTTTTTTATTATTATGGCTCGCGCGGGGTTTACTTTATCATACAACCTGTTACTTGTTCATACAATGTTCGTGATTGATCCCTTTGGTGATTGAAACTTTTACTAACAATATCCACATTCCAAATTCAAATCACTTTTAGTCCCTTGGGATTAAAGAGCTATTTTAGTCCCTGTTTACGAAGAATAAACTAGCTCTTTTCGAATAGTGTGATAAAATAGTATATTATGTTTGGATGGCGTGGTCATGTTGATGTGATGAAGAGAGGCAATGTGTATTTTCGATACTTAAGCTTTTCGTGCTAAATTATTTTGATAGCTTGGATATTATTCTCGATAAATGTATTTGACTATTTCTAAATTATGGGTGTTATATTATAGTTAGCGCTGCCATACGCAACTAACATATCAGCATACTCTTCGTTACTGAAGTTTGGCATTCTAACACCAGCAGCGAAGACAAACACAACAAGAAAACACAACAGGAAAACACAACAAGAAATAACAATAACAAGATTTAACAAACGAAACTCAACGAAAAAAGGGAGCTTTGTGAAATTCACGGGCACTTCCAACAGCTGAGATACTCAGAGCTCGACTGAACCTGGCCAAACTGGTCACATCCCGAACTTACAATACAACCAATGTTAGACAAAGACAAGAATCATGCGCAAGAAAGAGAAACTTTTTACCTGCTTACGATTCCATTATTGTGTGCAATTCGGCAGTGGCAAACTAGTATCCCTTATTTTTACAACATAATGAATGATTTTTATGACATTTAGCATACCGTCAGAAAGGGTATAAGCTAAAGAACTTTTTTAAATAAAACTACGTTCAAAATGGCTGTTAGTTGTTTTAATACTGAATTTAGAAGTTGCAATTTTTCACTCATTTAAAAATAAAATTGGCTTTGGAAGCACATAATAATTTTTTTGCAGATCAATTGCATCAAATAATGTAATGTAGTAGACTATTAATAAGTCTCGGTATAATATAACCAGTAGTTCGCTCGCCATACGTATTGTTGGCGTAAGTAACGATAAGCGATTCACTTTTATTGTAATCATTAAAACGGAGCTTAGTGGCCACTATTTTTCGTTTTAATGATTACAATAAAACATAACAATTTAAAACTACTGTTTGTAGTAATAATGACGTATAGTCTTGTGAAGCACAACTTGACAAGCTTATTTTCTGAATTTTAATTCTAAAATAAAAAAAATCACCGGTAAAAAACGATGAGGGCGCCACTGTGCGCTCGGTAGCCTCTTAAGTAAACATTAGGTAGGTACTATTATTATTATTAAGTTATGTTAAGTAGGTGTTTTAGGGGTTACAAATTACAAATCATTATTAGAAATTACTATTAGATAATTACATTCCCCGATCAATGAATGAATGAATGAATCAATGAATCCTGATTCCACGGTCTTCGTCTTCAGCTAATGTCGCTACTTCTTTTGCGATTTGCATGATTGAATGGACGAAATACTATGCACTATCGCAAAAAAAATAGTGATGTCAGCTAAAATCAACGGTCTTCGAAGATTGTGTGAAGAATGAAGATTTTTTACTGTCATGATTGACTTATTAGGGTTCCGTACCTCAAAAGGAAACCAACTATAATTTATCAGGAATAAACAAAAATTTATCTTCTGTCCTTTTCTTAAGGGTCCGTGCACGAAAAAAACTCTCTTTTGTCAATTTCTTATCTAATTGTGAGAAAACTTGAAATAATCGAAACATTAAGTCTGTGTAACTATAAAAGTAAAGTTTTCATGGTGCTAAACCATTCGTGTCAGTCACAGCAGCTTTTAATAGTTTCATCATTTTTGTGCTCTTCAAAATATAGTTTATTTCGCCATTGATTTACTTAATGAAGATATTGTATAAACATTAAATAAAATTTTGATTATATTTCAAGGAAAGCTGAAGACTAATTTGTGATTTTTAAATTTCTTGATATGATTTGCTAAATTATAGGAAAAATATATATTACTGACGAGGTTTAAAACAAAAAAAGGTTTTTTCAATATAATTTTTCTGCTATATTTTGTATGGAAGTTGAAAAAAGTGGTTCCGCCACATGCAAGTAGACCATATAATGATGTTGATGATATTTTTTAATGTTCAAAATCAAAAATAGTTTCTTGTATAATGATGATCAAATGTCAGTCTCGCGTAATTTTTCGGAAAACTTGTTGCAAATATTAGTGATTTACCGTGAATACTTAATTTATTTGAAAAATCTCTTTCAGCCACATGCAAAACAAACAACACGACTTTTCAAGTCTCAAATAATTTTGTTTAAATTATGTTTCCCTTTCTCACAAACAATGAACAAAATTGATCAAAATCAGTCGATTTCGTTCACGGCCTCTTAATGAAATAGAAAGAAAAAGATGCACTGAACTTAAATTTAGTTTAGTTTGTGAACAAGGGAATCGGCACCATTATCAGATTTGTCCCCGGGATTCTTTCATGTCGATTTCGTGTGTTTTTGCAGGTTTAAGTAATTACAAAACCTTCGTGCTCCTCTTCTATAACGCTAATGTAGCTAGTTCTTTTGCGATTTGCATATATTATTGCAAATACTATGCACTATCGCAAAAAAATGTAGTTATGTTAGCGCATTCAACGGACGTCGAAGCTTGAAGATGGTGAAGAGAAACTGAATTCATGATTCATTATATTATAATAAGGTGTATTCAATATTTTGTAAATTATTGTGACGAAATGTCTATTTATTATTTGTATTTTTTTTAAATCAAGTATTAGGTAATTATTCTCCATTTATTATAGCATTAGACAAATAACGGCTAAATAACGACAGTTATTGTGTAATATTGTTTAAATTACTGCAATTTAGAGTAATTTTTTTAATGTTATTTACATTAAAAAAATTACTCTCGTTAACAGATTACATTGCTTTGTATTTATCGTGAAATAACGGAGTTTATTAAACGTTTACATCGAAATAACGAAAGGGTGAGAACCGTTATTTGTCTAATGTTAAAATAAATGGAGTATAGGTATTACCTATTTAACATGTTTTTTTTTTTTTAATATGAAACTTTGATTACGTCTTCTATAAATCTAATGTGGCTAATACCTATGTAATTAAGCGATTGTAAAATCAGTAATAATAGGAACATTTACTAAAATAATAGTAACGTGAGCTCAACTTAACTGACTTCGAAGAATTGTGTAGGTATTTATAATTTTTTCGCTGTGGCTACCTTATCGCATCCCCCTTAAGGGCCTATACTACCTCAAATGGCTTAGCATGATCCTCCGTTATGTCGAAAATACTGCAGCATTAAATTTGAAATAAATATATGGTAAAGTTGAGGATTCATGTTAAGTACTATGTTAGCCGAAAACACGATTTCATAAAATTTTCTCGATAGAAAAAAAATCCAAAGTTCCTCCAAACCGAACAATAAACCGCTGGTATAAAAAAAATACTTCAAATTAGATAATGAAACTTTGCATATTAACTGAACTAACTATAAAGCAGTTCTTATGTTATTTACTTTTTTTAAATGACCATTATTTTCACCGTAAAACGAAATTACCTAAACTATCGGCGCCTGGGAGCCGCCCTGTCTCGCTTGCTCGCGTGACCGATAGCAATAGTGTGCGGGCGAGATACAGAGTGAGGTGGCGCTGAGGTTGTATAGACTCTTAATGTACGTATGTAAAGTTATGTACGTACGTACAAATATAATCAAACTTCAGTTCCCCGAGTAAAGTTCTTACATAAGCTAGTAGTTACGTAATCTAATTAAAATAATTTGAAATGTAAATGAGCGGTAAATACATGTTTTGTATGGTAATTCAGGCAATCCATTACTTGTATGTGCTTTCGTATTAGTAATTCTACAAAGTAATTATAACCTTGAACTTTTTAGTCAAGAAAGTACCTAATAGAACGGGTAGTTAGAAGCCTGAAAGTCTGACAACCAGTCTTTTTTTTTTTTTTTTTATTCTTCTATGAGTTTGCTCTTGACGTTAGTCTAGGTCTGGATGACAGAGACAAAGTCTACGATGGAGTGAGCTTACCCAGAAGAAGCCTGTTCACTCTCACTTTGAATAGATTAGGGTTGTATGCGTTCGGAAACACAGACGCAGGCAGAGAGTTCCACTCCTTTGCTGCGCGCATTATAAAAGACGTTTGAAAACGCTTAGTGCGAGTTGGTGGAATATCAACCAGGTAGGGGTGGTAACCTGCAGTGCGTCTAGATGTCCGATGGTAGAAGGGGGCCGGTGGAATGAGGTCGTGGAGTTCATGGGCACACAGTCTTACCGAATCAAAAGTCATTTAATCGAACTTGGCTCAGAATCAGCACGTTTCGAACGTCAAAATTACATGAGGCAGTCGCCCAAAACAAGCAGTGGTTGCCCAGTGGCAACGACCCCGACTTACAAATTGTACGTCTTGGACTCGAACCCAGGTAGGCGCTTCACATTAATTTATTTTATTTTTTAATTGTTTTTGTATTTTTATCTTTTTATTACGAACGTATTTAACGTGCACATCCTTCTACATTATTCCCACATGTATAACTTCAACATAAATGACATAACTCATATTTTGTAAACTAAGCGTTTTCAAACGTCTTTTATAATGCGCACAGCAAAGGAGTGGAACTCTCTGCCTGCGTCTGTGTTTCCGAACGCATACAACCCTAATCTATTCAAAGTGAGAGTGAACAGGCTTCTTCTGGGTAAGCTCACTCCATCGTAGACTTTGTCTCTATCATCCAGACCTAGACTAAAGTCAAGAGCAAACTCATAGAAAAAAAAAAAAAAAAAAAAAAAAAAATACTTCCTTCTTTCATGTTTTATGAGTTTTCGCCCAAAACATAGCAAGGTAACGTTCCAAACGTTTTTACATAAGTCAACGAAGTGGTCTCATATTTCACGTTGATGTTTTATGCGTAGTTTTGTTGTGTCTCTTGAGCTTTACACACTGATTTTGTCGGGAAAGGCAAAAGCTAGCAACATAATATGTTTATACCACGTGATATCTTGTGCAAAAAATATGTCAGCATTTTTACATTGCTAGATTCTCATACTCGGATAAATCAATATGCTCCCCCACTGCGAGATTTATTTATTATTTATTTATTTATTCAAAATTACGTACATAACACCTTAACAGCTATAACGCCAATGCGGTGTTACTACCACAGAAATATAAGTTACTCACATCCATTAAAAAGAAAAAATACAATCAAAATACCATCAAAAAACCATTAAAATACAAATCAAAATATAATTAAAAAATCAATTAAAAACAATTAAAATATCATGTCAACACCTTCAATGCACTTCAGTGCTACTTCTGTGAACTTCATTAGGCTGCAGCGATAACAGACGATTAATTCGAGGTTCTCAACAGAAAATTTACTAACAAAGGTAAACTACCACAAATCGAACGGACTTTTCTATTGACTTCAATACAATAAGCGTTTTTAGCAGGGCCTGATTAACCCTTAGGCTAATTAGGCTGCAGCCTAGGGCGCGAGGATCGGGGGGGCGCGCTGAAATCGTATCTACGCATGCACTATTAATCTAGAGTAACAACAGAAGTGCAAATGTTAAAAAAATACTTAAAGTCGAAGCAACTGGTACACTAGATGACCACGCTCATGGTCAAAGGCCGCAACACTAAGTTGTCTATAGAAACTGAGCCAATACAAGTCATGCGGACAACACGACATGGATTTGGTTTTCTACTTGGTAGCCTGCAGTCACTTGTTGTGATTTTGGTCGAATGCGTGAGGTGATTTGCCTTTATGTACGGTCAGCTAAAAAATGGTTTGCGACCCTAAGGTTAAATGTTGTGCAGATTAAAGGACAACGATAGTTTCGCTTGAAGATTGATCTGAAAACTTTTATAGATAGTATGACCATGTTAAAATTTTCACACTAGTAATCAAAGTCAAAACTAATATACTACTTTTTAGGCCGACCGTAACACACTAGGCGGGGGTGCGTCCTTATAATTAGCCTAGGGCGGTCAGAACTCTTAATCAGTCGCTGGTTTTTAGGGATCCGTACCAAAATGGTAAAAAGGAACCCTTAGGGTGTGACTCAATCTGTCTGTCTGTCTGTCACAGCTCAAGAACTACTGATGCTAGCAACTTGAAATTTAGAACAGTTTTAGATGACGTTTGCCCAACTATTTTGCAAATAAGAAAGAAACAATAAAGTTTTTTTTTTTTTTGCAACAGGGACTGAAAGGTGGTCTTAAAAATTCAAAATGCCGCTACTAGGGCATGTGAGGTATCATATGAAAGAGCGCTGTTTGCACACTCTCAAACATTTTTTCTTTTTTCTTTAGGCCGCATAGTTTTCGACTTTTGATGAAAAATGTAAAAAAAAAATACCGTTCCCCCCCCTTATGTCTGAAGTTTGCATAGAGAAAAATCTGAAATTATTCTACGTGATAGAAGCTTATGTAATGATTACAGGAAAAATAAAACTATGTCTCTAAATAGCACACTTTTTCAGAAATCAACAAAAATTACATTAGTTCCTTTATCTGTCAAGAGATGGCGATGACCTAAAACTGCAATATTCTACACCGCAGTGTTAAATTCTCTCTCTCTATCTCTCTTTTTCAATTTCTGTGTTTTTTTTTAGTCGGCATTGTTTTCAACTTTTGACAAAAACTGTAAAAAAAATACCTCCCCTTATCTCCAAAGTTTGCATAGATAAAAGTCTGAAATTATTCTGTGTGAAAGAAGTTTATGTAAAGATTACAGAAAAAATAAAACGATATCTTTAAATAGCACACTTTTTCAGAAATCATTAACAAAAATTATATTAGTTCCACTATCGGTCAATAGATGGCGCTGACCTAAAACTGCAATATTCTACACCGCAGTGTTAAAATTAACTGACGATTATTAGGCCTCGCCGATGAAATTTTAAAAACATTTCGCGGTTCACAACCAAAATGTCCTCCTTCCTACCTACTCGCAGGTTGCTTTGAGTGAAACACAGTTGTAGTTTTTTCTGGGCACATAACTATTTAGGTCCTACTTATACGAATGAAGCTTATGAAGCTATTATGATGGTACGGAACCCTCGGTGCGCGAGTCCGACTCACCCTTGACCAGTTTTTTTTTTTTTTTCAAAGCCCCATACTAAGTAGGATTTTATGGACTGATACTTCCGTGCCTCGGAAAATAGGTTAAGACTGCGCCGAGTGCACAGTGGCGCCCTCATCGTTATTTCGGTGATTTCTTTTATTTTAGAATGAAAATGCAGAAAATAAAAGTTTAAATAAAAATTGTTATGTTTTATTGTAATCATTAAAACGGAGCTTAGTGGCCACTATTTTCCGTTTTAATGATTACAATAAAACATAACAATTTAAAACTACTGTTTGTAGTTATAATGACGTATAGTCTTGTGAAGCACAACTTGACGAGCTTATTTTCTGCATTTTCATTCTAAAATAAAAGAAATCACCGAAAAAACGATGAGGGCGCCACTGGTGCGCTCGGTAGCCTCTTAAGCTGTTGATTTTTTTCTTAAGCTGTTGCTCTTTGGCTGTCATTCGTGGATCTTTGACAGTCGTTACGAGAGACATACAGTTTGGTTTTATTCATTTGAAAACTACAAAAGCATTTTTTTTTTTTTATTACAAACAGACGCTTATTTTTATTTTTTATATACTTTCAATAATAACAAGAGTTATTTTTCATTAGAGACAAAACATTAGATACCTAGCTAACTCTTCAAAAAACAACCATTTTATGTTACGGCTTTCATGTAGGCAGTTGTTTTCCTTGCTTAAATTAAACATCCCCTAAACTTTCCATGTTACCTTTTATATCGCATATACAACGTATACTCAAAGTCTCAAATTCAGATAATTTATGTAAACAAAGGGGATTACACAACAAAAAAATATCTTCGTAATGGTAATTGACATAAAATGGCAAAAAACAGGTTTCATTTTCTTTTGAGTACTGATTTTAAGAAATAATAATTAAAAAATAATCATACCGTAATTATTTTTATAAATTTTCGGTTTTAAACAAAGTTATTAAAAAAAGGACATTTTCTGGTATAAAATATTTTATGATACTGGTAACAATGCAGGAGATACAAACATTTTCAAGTTTTTTACATCTTCAACAACACTAATATTACCACTCTCATTCATAGATACATATTGTAAGTAGCATATCTAGCCACATTTTGGATGAAAACGGCTGTAAACTGTTTCGAGTGGAAATCGATTTTGGGGGGCCTACGTCTAGCACTGGACTTAAAAGGGCTGATTAGGACGATCATATGCCGTGTCTCCGACATACTACACAAATCATTGTTTGGAAACGGTATTTTGTTTGCATAGTTCTTATAATTAATTCCCTTTAATTTTAGCGATGACTATTTACAAAAAGAAATATGATAAAATGTTTTGTACCACTGTCCTGTCATTTTGACAGTGACATTTCTTGACATTACTTTGTTTACATAAATTATCTGAATTAGAGACTTTGGGTATAGTTAATGCGCAAACAAAGATACTCGTAATACAGGCCACTTAGCGATGTTCTAGGAAAAGGACCGTTGTTATTTATTGTACGAACTATTTTTGGATTAGCGCAAAGACGATTCTAAACAGTGGCGATTTGGTTATCACATTAAATAGTACAGCGGTTAACACAAGTACATATAATATGAGTAGGATAGATGTTTTTATTTATTTTATTTGAACAGACACGACCAATAACGACATTGGTCGAGTCTGATATTTGTCAAATCTGCAATAGGGATGTTTCCTGAATAAAAAAACCGGCCAAGTGCGCGTCGGACCACGCACAATGAAGGGTTCCGTACTTGGAAAGAATTTATCCTAAGAACAAACTTAACATAGTAGTTGGTAAACATAATCTCCCATACATTCCAACTGCAAATGTAAGTTTGTACGCACAATATCGAGAGATTTACCATGTTATTTTAAGACCATAGACTTCTTATAGATTTTCCTGTAATCTATAAGTATAGAACTATATTCTGTATTTTTTTCAAAATTGGTCAATTTTCGACTATTTTCACTTATAACTTTAAAACGATTTATTTTAAAATTATAAAAAAGAAAAATATTTGAGACCCTCACAGTAAGCCCTTTCATTTGATATGTCACACGGTACAGTTTGCAAAACTTTTTTTTTTAATTTTCTTGTTTGCCCCCCAAAACTGACCACAATATTCTAAATTCATTTATCCTACCTACCTACTATATATCGTCGACCGTAGGTTCAATTGACGTAAGGGACAAAATACCCAAAATGAGTTGAGTATACAGTTTTGTTCAGAATTTTTCGCTCTTTCGAATGGTGTATATGAAAAAAATCTAGCTTAAGAAAAATGTCCCTTACCCTACTGATTTTTTGGATACAAATTTCGAATCGGCCCCGTAATAACAATGTATCTGAAAAACCATGCAATATAGTAACTTGAAATGGTGTAATTACCGCCGCCAATCGAATCAAATAAGGTAAGGTAGGTAACGATTTCCAAATTTAAGATATCCAAACGCCAAAAGTGTGTACTTAATTTTCTGTCAACAATCTCTTTACACTATTTTTTCACTATTTTTACACTATTTTTGATCTAACGTAGAGGTCAATTTAATGTAAGGGACGGGACTACCAGATACTTGGTCAGTAAGGGACATTACTAACAAAATACGTTGGTGTAAGGGACGTCTATTTTCTTAAATAGATAACTTATTTAAATAAATGTTACACAGTTAGATAGAGCACTAAAATACAAGATTATGTGTCAAGTCAGATCCGAAAAAGGTTAATAACAAAAAAAGTTATGCGCGATTTAGTCCGAAAAAAAACTTTGTCGGCCTCTCCTGAAAAATCGTATTTTGTCCCATGCCTCAATTGAACCTACGGTCGACGATATGATCACATACTAGAATCGATCAAAATATTAAATCTTAATTTGTTTAATAGTTATTTATGCAACTGTTTTATAATAAGGGGTATTAAAACACGAATGTGGGTTTTAATGTGATAATAGTATCACATGAGTGTTTTAATACCTAATTATTACAGTTGCATACAAGACTTTATCTACACCCATGACATGAATCCTCTATAAAAGGTTCTGAAACAGTTTTTTGTAATACTAATATCGAACAAAAATGGCGGGATACAACGCTATGGTATAGTAAAGTGAAACACGCGTGCTTGACGATGTTCTTTTTTTGAAATTCATAAAGATACCACGAATTGAGTAGTGAGAATGGAAGGGAGGATGATGATTCCTTCCTTACTCATCAAACAGATGAGTAAGGAAGGGATCATCATCCTCGTAAAAGAAAAGGAGTTGCATTATGAAATTCAGTACAACATTATAACTCCCGTTAGGATGCTATTATGGTGACTATGACACTGGGAGTTTTAATGTTGGCAATAAGCTAACTGTTTCTGAAACTTTTATAGAGGATTTATAGCATGGGCGTAGATAAAAGACATTTATAAAACTTTCTCATAAGTGAATCGTATTATAATGTCTCGGAGTTCCTTTCGGGAAAAATCTGTAAGTCAAAGTATCCATGGTGTAGCAATTTTAAATAACTTTATGATCGATTTCTTGGTACTCATATATTGTATTCAGTTTATTATTCCTGACATGCAGTTTGTAATAATAATTAAAATGAATTTGGACTTTTTTGATAAAATTCAATATTTATTCTCTATTTGTATTACTTATTTAAATAGACATGCTTGTATTGTATCCATTGACATACTTAATATTGTAACCATTGACATTTAATCTAATATTATGTCATTTTTCTATTTATTGTGATTTAAATGATTTGACATTAATTTGTAAATTTAATTATAATAATATTTTAATTGTTATTTTAAAATTATATTACCTAATTGATTATTATTTCCTTTATTTCATTTAAAAACATATCATTTACATTTTTAAATATTTTTATAAAAACATAAAAAATAAAAACATTTAAAAATATAAAATATAATATAATATGAATATTATTATTATTATTTTTTATTTTTTTTAAACGTTGCTCCCCGATTATGATTTGCATGCTCATGTGACGGCAGAACATCTATGTACCAATATGAATACCCATGTTTGCAAAAAAATAAATGATTTGATTTTGATTTTTTTAGTCCATCAGTCAGAGAATAAAAAAATATTAGACACGTATTTTTTGCTTATTTTTTTTTTTTAATTCTACTGTGAGTTTGCTCTTGACTTTAGTCTAGGTCTGGATGACAGAGACAAAGTCTACGATGGAGTGAGCTTACCCAGAAGAAGCCTGTTCACTCTCACTTTGAATAGATTAGGGTTGTATGCGTTCGGAAACACAGTGCTTTATCATATTAATAAAAAAATACTTAGATAAAACACATTAAACTCGTTCTTTAATCCATAAACTCTTTCAATAACCATCAATTTCAATGTTTCTCATCTGCCGGGCGCCCCTAGACGGCCACCTTTTTTTTTAAGTATTAAAAAAATACATGTATTGTTAAAATATTGTACGTTGGAACAACCCTTCGCGTGCGAGTCCGAAACGAACTTGGCCGTTTTTATTCTGAACTACATACCATTATTGCCTTTTTTTGCCGTTTATAAACCTACATTTGCAAACACATAGCACGTAGGAAAACCATTAAAAACCCATTTAGTGTTAAATGAAAGTAAGTGTGTAGTATGTTTATTTTTATTTTCCTTTCACGGTTTCCCATTAAAAGGGAAACGCGTGATGTTTTTTCATTGTTGTGTGTGTTCTTATAAAAATAAAACAAGCTTTTGTCGTGTTTTTACGAACTATTTTTAAAACGAAACTTTTTTTCAAACACTCACTTTTCTTTTTTTATGTTTATGTTTAATTCAGACGTGAATAAACAGGTTGTATAATTAGATTGGAAGTTTTTCATGAAAATATAGGTTGTATTTTTAAACAATTTATTTTTTATTTTGGAAGCATACAATACCTACAGTTACGTACAGCGTCTATATTTAAAACAAAAGTTTTTTGTTATTATTAAACTATACGAGCTGTATAAATACTTCATGTTTCTAAATTCGCACTCTCTTTTTGAGTGACGCGCATTGCCAGTTCAAATAAAACGCACGCAGTTGTTACTTGTGTTTAATAGACTCGTGAAGGAACATTACTTGTCGTTGTGATCTTGTTCTCGTAACTGTTATTATCTATAGTCCTCATTTATTTTCTGTGCATATACACACATCAAAAAAAGTTTGCGATCACTTTGTAAAATCGAAATCTTTTTTGTTAGGTACGGTAAATTATATTATATTATAATTCGGCTCGCCTGACTCAAACCCAATAGAGCACGCGTGGGATGCTCTTAAGCGAGCTGTTTGGAACCGTCAGCCACGTCCCCAGACAGTGCCAGAGCTCAGGGAAGCCGCTATTCAAGAATGGGACAGGTTACTCCAAGAAATGCTGGATAACTTGATTCTCAGCATGCCCAGGAGGATCACCGCATGTGTTCGAGCCAGGAGAGGAGTTATATTATATTGAATATAAACCTTTTATTAATATTTTTTTGTTTAAGTTTGGTTAAATTGTATTTTTCTTTGTATCAAATTTCTGTTACAATTACATTATGATTAATTACTAATTTCTTTTTTATAAAAAATAAAAAATCGTATTATTTTTTTATTTCAAACAACAGGGTATTTCTATTTAAAGAAAATACACAACAAAGAATTTTTCTTGATAAAGTTCAATTTAAAAAATTATATCAACTTATGCTAGTGATCACAAACTTTTTTTGATGTGTGTATAATAATGTATCTATTATTTAGGATATGTATGATTGCTTATATGATCTGTGTATTTATTTTAGTATTTTGTAAATAGTAAACATGGTAAATATCCCGTTTGTGTTAATAGTGACCATGACAGTTTAAAAACTTATATTACGTCACACCTGGCCATAATGTGAGTTTTACCGCACACTACGCGTACGGTAAAACTCACATTATAACCAGGTGAAGACGTAAAATTGTGTACTTACCACGGGCAGTAAAAAAGAAAGCCCTCTATCGCATATTTACAACCCTCGCCTGCGGCTCGGGTCACAAATACCTGCGATTTCGGGCTTTCTTTCTTTTACAGCCCTTGGTAAGTAATGTACTATTACGGTTCACATGTTCCTATTATGTTGACAAGAGGTTTTCAACGGGACATATAAAATTGGTCTTACCTAAAATATCTACATCTAGCCACACAGCCCCACAAACACAACTCACATATTAGTTTATACATGTTTTATCATCACATTATGTACAAGACGAATAATATAATTACATTGTGTACTTTCAATGTATATAACATACAGACATTTTACGAGCTTGTACCTTTATTATTATTAAAGGTACATGGTACATACAAGTCACATTTATGTACCTAAATAAGCGGCCAAGAGCGAGTCGGGCTTGCTCACGAAGGGTTCCGTACAACACTCTATATCAAATCTCAAATCGTTTATTGCAATCCATAAAATACATAGGTAATATAGGTAGGTAGGTTGCATAGGTTGTAAATAAAGAAACAAATAATCAATTTAAAAAAAAAACATAACATAATATATAAATTATAATAATCTTTAACATGTTTCTTTTATTGGAACACCCTTTTAACTATTTTTATTTCTACAGCGGCCATAGTAATAATATACATTCTTTATAAAAATTGGTTGTCTGTAAAGTTGGTTTACGGACCATAGTTTAACGTGACAACGTCATAAGCATAACTCATAACAAAACATTGATGCGGCGCAAGCGTACAATGAGCCTAACGGGACAGCGAGCGTAACGGGACAATGAGCGTATCGGGACAATGAGTCATCCTTTTTCGTGCATGCAGCCAGCGTTCATCGATTTATTAGACGTTGTCACGTCAAAATTACAAGTATCTACCTATTACAGTTCAAAATATACAGACCTGTGACACACGGATGAACGGACGCACTGCGGAGCTTTAGTAATAGTGCCCCGTTGGCACCCTTTATCAAAATCAATTAAAAGTCATTTACAATGTCAAAATTACATAAGAAAGTCCCCCAAAACGCCCTTCACCATTTCCTAGTGCTTTAGCTAGGAAGAAGAAGTGGCGCAACCAACTCCCCAGCAGCACAGCTATCTGTTCAGTTAAAAAACTTGATTCTATACAATAGTAGGTATGCAATGTAATTAACATTACGAGACACAGAACAGTATATTATAGTACATTACTTACCAAGGGCTGTAAAAGAAAGAAAGCCCGAATTCGCAGGTATTTGTGACCCGAGCCGCAGGCGAGGGTTGTAAATATGCGATAGAGGGCTTTCTTTTTTACTGCCCGTGGTGAGTACACAATTTTATTTTCACATTATGGCCAGGTGTAACGTAAAATAATTTAGCTAGCACACGCCAATATACCAGCAAATACAATGAAAACAATACTCAATCAAAAATCTAAAAATGTAAACTTTGAGTACAGAACCCTAACAAAGTAGTACCTACGCACAGACAGGCGTAATCAGATTGGTTGTGTACATGTCATGAATGTAACTCAAATATACAATCAGCTTCTACGAATAATTGATTATCTAGTAGTCTTCTATACACAGAATTATTTATTTGGAACTTTTTCTTGAAATTGGGTAAGAAGATATTTTTATTTTCTTTATTATTTATGAAGAAAGACTCTAAGTGACTTTATCCACCACCCCCGTCACCGAGACGTCAACTCGAAACGAGATTATTCGAACCGAACGTGATGTCCTGGTGACGGCAATCGTGTGTCCACCGCGATCGAACTCGGCATGATAAACAAAACAAAAAAAGGCAAATCGCGCTGTGTAACCGTAGTGTGTGCACAAGATCAAAGTTGTTTTGTATTGCCGGCACATCGGTGCCGGCAATACAAAACAACTTTGATCTTGTGAAAGCCGGCCTTCAACTATCACAATCTTGGGCCGATGCCCAAGATTGTGATGAGCTTGAAGGCTGGCTATGCAAACTTTGAGCTTGTGCAAAAACAAACAAAGGCAACTACTGCGGTCGCACCGCGCTGTTTGCCTTGGTTTTAACGGTCGCGCCGAACTACTCGAAACTTCGGCGGCCGGAATGACGGCGCTCGGATGTCAAACATTATGGTGTTTAGGTCGCAGACATATTGTATAACACGCTGTATTACAAATAGGCGCGCCCGATTGAAAATCGTCGCTGTTTTAAAATGCGGCTACCTCACGTTGAGCTGAATCGTAGTGGCCATACATTCTACAAAACGGCGTTCAATGTTTAGCTTTATTGTCAGCAAGAAGCAATGTAGGATTATAAATTATGAACAATTTAGCGTTTGCCGGCCGCTCCGCAGCACCGCTCGCTTCGCTCGCTCGGCTCTCGCGCGGTTAGTCACAGTTCTAACCTAACCTATTTCACCCAGTTCAAAATGACGAATTGCGACGCCATTTTTGTTGTTACGATCATGCAGCGCTACTTGCGGCGATAAATGGTACTAAAACTTTCAAAGTAGCGTATCGACGATGTACCCGTTTTTATATGGGCGCCACGTTACTAAGCCGCTTTGACGAACGCGAAGTGCTCATACAATGCGGCGTACTAAATTTCAGCCGAATTGAAATCCGGCTGAACGAAAGGTAACCGCATTTCAAAACAGCGACGTTTTTCAATTAAGCGGGCCTATTTGTAATACGGCGTGTTATACGACATGGCTGCGATATATACACGGCAATAGTAAATGTCGCCGCCGTCATTTCGTTCTCGGTGACGTCCCGGTGACGGCGGTGGTAGACAAACGCCCTAAGGAGTTTTATAATAATAATAATAATACCCCCACCGCCGTATCTCTACGTTGACGTCGTGGTGGGGCTTGCGCGCTCCGAACTTCAGGTCTGTGCCGGTAGAGTTTACTTTCCCGGAACATGTCTAGGGTGAGGAGCCAGACCAAGAGAGATACAGAAACCCGCAGGGCAGCATGTGGCGAGCTGTTGGGCAGTTGCGATCCCACGGACCCTATCTCCCGGGAGAAGTCATGTTCCTCACCTCTGGCTTGCCTTTATGGGCCGGCTGGAGTGAACACTGACGAGGAACTGAGCTCCCACCTCATTCTTGCCTTTATTGGCCGGCTTGAGTGGAGATTCGCAAGAGCAAATGTGCTCGAAGGAAGGAAGTATTCCAGTAAGTGCTTGTAGGGATCTTGACCATCTTCCGGGCTCTGGGATTGTTCTGAGAGCCTTGGAATACCTCTCCACTCCTCGAGCACCTCAGGACATGTTGCCCCCTTGTCGCTACGTCACTATGTGCTAGCGACCGTTTTCGGGGGCCCATTATTGAGTGTGCAAGTCACCCCCTGCCATTTTATCCGTGTATATTAAAACATTGATCAGGCAGGGGCCATAGTCCGTCCATAGTTTTTGGTAACCAGTCCATCTTAACCACCCAAACCCATAGTCCAATATCTTTGGTTCCATATCCTGCAATAGTCCTACACCAACCGGGGGTTGTCCTTGGGTGCACTTGCATAGTGCGTACAGGGATAATCGTCGGTTGGTGCCTCATTTAATTAAAAAGCTTCTAACGGGCCTCTGCGAGTTGGCTTCGGCCCCTCGTACGCCTTCTAAAGGTCCGGGACCCCAGGGTCCCGAGATATGTAGACATAAATAAAATAATAATACATTTATTTCACACATAATCAATTGTCCATATAATGTTAGTAACAAAGGTCTTAGAAATAATGTTAGTATACACAACAAAAGTACAAAACACAACACAAAAATAGGTCATTGCGTCATCTCATCACGTGTTTATCTACATGTTTTTCCACATTTACGAGTATCTACATGTTTGTCAAAGAAGAGCATACTACAATAAGAGCTATAGGTATTTCTTCTGCGAAATAGGAGTCGGTTCAAATATTGAAATATCAAGTTATTTTTAATCAGCATTTTGGGGCCATGTTTAAATTATTATGGTTTCATAGAATTTAATTTAAAAAGACAACATTAATTATATCAAAGCTTCATTATTACATGAAAGGCCCAATTTAACAAATTAAGTCTAAACCATTTTTACACGAAGGTTATATTACGGTAATGATATTGTGTTTGGTTAAAAACATGTTTTACGCAGAATTTCGGATTTCATAAGCAGGAAAAGGGTTTGCAAAATAAATTAGGATATTTTCCAAGCGTATTCTTGTTGACCCTTCACGTGGACCCACGCGAGATACAATGGCTTTATAATTGTTTCTGTAATTACTGTCATATGAGATAAATGGGAGGTTAGAGGATCAAAGATAGCGAATTTTTAAAGAACACTTTTACGGTGGGCCGGTGTTAGACCAATTTCTTACGCAGCGAATCGTGGGTCCAACACCAGCGGGCTAATTGCCTATCACACAGTAGTAATGGGTTTCATTTGAAACCGACAATCCAAAAACGAGGAAGTTCTTAATTCAGTTGTGTTTTTTTTTTTTTGTGTTACCTCAGTACTCTGTCGTTTATATATATATATATATAACCAATTTGGATTTTTTATTTTTTTATTTGAAAGTATATACTTCCAGATTGGTCCCACATTTTGCAAAAACCAGTTCTGATGGTGGGATCCATTAGGAATTGAGGGAACTCCTCAAATTTTATATGCAAACACAGACATTTTTATATTTTTATCAACAACTCAAGCAATTGCATTCAGAAAGTATCATTTGATGAAGTGGAACTGATGAAGAAGACCACGAATGGCCACCGGAACTCCTCAATGATAAGTATTTCACGGGTGGCGATAAGATATCTTGATCAAAATAGTTAAGCGACTATGAAGCAAATTTAAATAAATTATTCTGATGAAAATGGTACCATCGAACTGATCTGAAGATGAAGCCGGAATTTATGCAGCGGACCGTAATAAAACAATGTATCCTAGCCGTGTTTGGGCTTATTGGAATTGTCATAAGATGCACTTGGGCTATAAATAGTTAATAACTGATTTTTATTAACTTTGCTTAGGTAGTTTTTGAGTTAGCTTCGATAATACGTATTTAATCCAGTTTGTATATCTTGTGTCACTGTTGTTTGTGCGGTGTAGCAAGTAGTGGTAATCAAATTATTGTGGGGTAGGTACCATAGCTAAAAAGTGAAAAATAACAAACTTTTTAACGGAATTTAGAGGAATGTGGCCGTTTTTCTTTAGATCGAATTTTGTGGCTTCATGTCTCAATATGAAAATTTATAAAAAGTATTAGAAAATTCTAAATACACTTACCGAGGCAGCTGATAGAGCCATTTTTCATAATTCCTTCTCAGTCACGAGATAATCTTTTTTTAAGTAGTAGCGCTATTGGATCCGAGATAGCGCTCTTAATCTATCTATATATATAAAAATCAATTGCTGTTCGTTTGTCTCGCTAAAACTCGAGAACGACTGGGCCGATTAAGCTGATTTTGATTTTGAAATGTTTGTGGTAGTCCAGGGAAGGTTTAAGCGGTGAGAAAATATGGAAAAAAAAAAAAAAACAATTACTGAACGGTTGGACCAATTTCGCTAAATCTTTTTTTTTTAAAGATTTTAGGTAGGGTAGGGTAGGTAGGTAGGTTAGGTAGGTAGGTAGGGTAAGGTAGAGTAGTGGAGCTAATACTATATTTCCTTTGCGCGTAGACAAACTGCCACAGTCAAATAGCTTTTGACAGAACGAAGTCTGTCGGGTCAGCTTGTATTAAATAAAATTTTGCTAAGCAGTCTGCATACATGTTATTCAGACAACAAAAGTCCCTCTAGGCACTCATAATTCTCGTAATAAACCAGCTTCGTTCACCAGACTACGTTCAAAGAGCCCTCTTTGAACGTAGTCTGGTGAACGAATTTTTTATTATGGACGCCCGTCCATAATAAAAAATTCCGTCTACCCCCGAACTAAAAAATTCAACAGGAAACGACTAACTAACATAATATTCATCTCGTCTAAACTGCGTGGAACGGGTTCATCCTTTCATAAAGAATTCATCGTTCGTTTGGCTGGGCCTCAAGTCTGCTATTACAATAGTGTCAGAATGGTCTATCATTGATTTCATAATTGTTGATTTTGACAAGTTTGGTAATCTACTAATATAATGGCGTCATTATGACTCCAATGGTCAGCCACTGACACTCCATTGAAAGAATTGATAATCTCGTACATAATGACAAATGAAACTTCCTACTAAACTTCCAACTTCCTACTTCTTCAGATTGCTTATTAAACACTAATAAATAATATGTAAAAATATATTTAAATGATGAAATCTGGCATGAATAAATGTTCAAAATGCCATTGTAATACAATTATATTACGAGACCATTGACCGACCAATGATCGACCATTATGAATTTAGCAGATTATGAACTTTAGCAAAATGACAATGGGATCGTGTTGGAGTGACGAATTTATCAAAATAGCAGACTTGGGCCCCTGGCTACAAATCAAGCTATACATCTCCAGTATAAGCTGACATCTCATTGTACGGAAATACTATACAATGCGAGATCAGCTTATACTGGAAAATTATAGCTTGACTTGTAGTCCTGTGTACCTACATCCAAAAATGTATGGTTTAAATAAACAACTTCAAAAGCTTTCCCGTAAATAAATTGAATTAATAATTACGGACGTTTAGAGAAAACCGCGAAGTAATTAAATATTCATTAGTGGCGTAATCTACTATATAAAAATAAGTCGGGTTTTCCTTCCTGACGCTATAACTCCAGAACGCACGAACCGATTTCCACGGTTTTGCATTCGTTGGAAAGGTCTCGGGCTCCGTGAGGTTTATAGCAACTTTTTTTTTTATGGTTTTTACGATAAATTAGGGTAGGGTAGAGTAGGGTAGGGTAGATAGGTAGGTAGATAGGGTAGGGTAGGGTAGGTAGGTAGGTAGGTAGGGTAGGGTAGGGTAGGTAGGTAGGTAGGGTAGGGTAGGGTAGGGTAGGTAGGTAGGTAGGGTAGGGTAGCGTAGGGTAGGGTAGGTAGATAGGTAGGTAGGTAGGTAGGGTAGGGTAGGGTAGGGTAGGTAGTTAGGTAGGTAGGTAGGTAGGTAGGTAGGTAGGTAGGTAGGGTAGGTAGGTAGGTAGGTAGGTAGGTAGGTAGGGTAGGTAGGGTAGGGTAGGGTAGAGTAGTGGAGTTTATACTATAGCTTTTGATAGAACGAAGTCTGTCGGGTCAGCTAGTTTTTCATATTTTCGGGGGTGAATTTGAAAAGGTTCTTATTTGGGGGTTGTAATTAAGTGATTATGGGTTAGTTGACATTTGATTTACATTCTACCTTAGATATTAAGAATTCAAGAATTCTTTTTTTATATTTTTTTTTGTATTTTTGCATGCTCTCATCCTTAATCATAGTTTTTCTTTTATTTTTCTTTATTTGAGAGTCAATCTAAAATGTATTTTTGGCATAAAAATTTATGTAATGGAAATGGGAGAAGGCGCTGATTCCTGACATACAGGTTTTTACCTAGTTTGGGATTCAGAGGCTTCATATAACTCTGTAACTCATATTATGTCAATAAAGATTATTATTTAATATTATTATTATTATTCTGTTTGATCCCGTTTTTGAATATATGGTTGAAGTGACATTACACATATTGTATAAGGTATATCTAGTCATACACAAAATGTTTTAAGAGAAACATCATGGTTACAATGGTGGTAAAAAAGCCATAGACAAGTTTTTTTTTTTTTGATGTGACAACGTCTAATAAATCGATGAACGCCGGCTGCATGCACGAAAATGTCCCGTTACGCTCATTGTCCCGTTACGCTCATTGTCCCGTTACACTCATTGTACGCTTGCGCCGCATCAATGTTTTGTTATGACGTTGTCACGTTAAACTATCGTCCGTAAACCAACTTTACAGACAACCAATTTTTTTATCTAAGTTTTTTTATTTTTACGTAATTATTATTATATTATACGGAATACTTTTCATGTAATGTGGGTCTTGTTTGTGCAGAATAAACAATTTTTCTTTCTTTTTCTATAATTTTAAAATTGCTTGAGACATTTTGCATAAAATCTCTATTATTCTATGAATGACCAAACTCAAACTCATCATTTATTTCAATTAAACCATTTACAGGCACTTTTGAATTGTCAAGGAGTCGGTCAGTAAGAAAAATGAAGCTACGTGCCTATTCCAAAGCGTAGGTACCTATGGAGAAGAACGGGCAAGAAACTCCATGGACACTCTTTTAAATTAAATTGTTACAAAAGTATTCGTTACATCTACAATGTTGAATTTATAACTAAATGTGAGAACGATGTAAAAATAAAAATTATAAAAACTTACATGTTAAAAGCGTCCAGAGTAGGTACAACAAATAGAAACAAAATAACTACTGACGGCGCCCATTCACGAACATGACGCATGGATTAGCACCATTCAGCTAAACCGCTCCGAAGCAGCGACGGTAGCGCCACGAGCGCGGTGCCTTTTGATAATTAACCATCATATCAAGTAATTTTAATTTATTTAATTTTTAAATAATATCATCATTCATCATCATCATTTCAGCCGAAAGACGTCCACTGCTGGACATAAGCCTCCCCCAATTGGGGGGGTTTGCCATAATCGCCACGTTTGGCAGGCGGGTTGGCGATCGCAGATGGTGTTAAAAATGCATAGAGAACGCTGCTGCCCATTCTCTAGTAAGTCCCTTAGTCGCCTTTTACGACACCCACGGGAGGAAATGGAGTAGTGCTATTCTTTACGTCCGGCACCACACGGTACAAAATAATTAACTCAGATTTAAAAAAAAATCGTTTCCATGGCTTCTTTACCACCTGTAATATTTGTACTATCGGTGTATCTCTTAAAATATTTCGTGTTTGAATAGATACTTTTTTTTTTTGCATATCATCATACCACTCCATGAACGCCCATAGTTGAACATGCAATTCCCAACGAGCACGCAAAGGGAAATTGCTTTAACAGTTACTATTAACAGACATATTGGGAATCAAAGTATTTAAAAGCAAACATGACACTTTACGAAATTGGCGCGCTTTTTCCGAATATTTCTAATATAAATACAAAATCTTTCCTTCCCTAGCTTAATATAAATTCAACCCACATCGGCGTTTTCTTAACTTGGAGGAAAATATAACTTTTTCTAACGGGAATGACTCAAATATAGGGATAAGTACAGGGTTCTTTGTAGAGAGATAATTCGACCTTCACATTAATTGTAAATAAAGGGGTTAACTGGTGAGCTATTTTTTGTAACTGTCTTCAAATAGAAAGAATGACAGTAAAAATCATTGTTAGTAAAAATTATCACTAGTAAAAGTCATCGCTGGTAAAAGTAATCGCTTGCTTATAGAAAATCGTCACTGGTAAAAAATGTGACATCCAAAAAACTTTACTTTGAAATTCGAACGGTGTTTCGTTGTGAATCAGAGTTTATTAGAAACTCAACAAACATCGGCGTTTCATTAAAGTCCATGAAATAGCTTTTTGTTTTGGAACTAACTCGTTTATAGGGTACAGGAATCACATTAATTGAAAATAAAGGGTTTAACTGGTGACCTATTTTTTTACGGGAAATATTTAACTGATCATCTAAAAACTTATTGACCTTTTAATAATGCGCCTTTTTTTAATAATTGAGCCCTTTTTTAACTTTCTGGCTTCGATCAATAATAGCAATTGATTGAAGCTTTCTGGCCTTTTCTCTCAGTTGGTCGTAGTAACTAAGCTAGGGTACCCTGACGTTAATGGGTTAGGTTAGACGTTAGAACTGTAACCAACCGCGCTACATCCAAGTTAATAATAGTTATAGTTAGATCGCAGTTACTTAGTTATTTTGTATTTTTAGGACCTCAAAATAATAGGAATTATTTGGCATATATTTTTATTTTTTATTTCACTAAATGAAACGCAGTCATTATATTAGAGTGCTTATAGGGAATTATTTGAGGTTCGAAATACATGCCTTTTTTAACCGTTATCAAATAGAAGGAATAACTGTAAAATCATCGTTGGTAAAAGTTATCGCTATTAAAAGTCATCGCTGATAGAAAATCGCCGCTGGCAAAAAATGGAATGTAATATCAAAAACGTCACTTCGAAATTCGAACGGTCTCGTTATGAATCCGCGATGATTTAATTTAAAAACAAATGAGTTCGCACTCCAATTGTGTGTAGTCACTTAAGTAATTCTTTATTCTAAAATTCATTCTTTATTTAAAAAAAGTGACAACATTGTTACAGATTACAACTACAATCTACAGAAGTAGTGACTTAAACATATACTCCATTTGTTATAACATTAGACAAATAACTTTTCTCACCCTTTCGTTATTTCGATGTAAACGTTTAAAAAATCCGTTATTTCACGATAAATACAAAGCACTGTAATCTATTTACCATTTACATTAAAAAAATAACTTTAATGTGCAGTACTTTCAACAATATTACACAATAACTGTCGTTATTTAGCCGTTATTTGACTAATGCTACAGTAAATGAAGTATAGGTACCCTGGCTGCCAAACTAGATTTATACCTGTGATTTGGGAGTAAGTGTTCCTCCAAGTAAGGTTCGGAGTGAACTTTACAGAATGACACTATAGAACAAGATGTTAATACAAATAATTGTCCTCAGAGGACGGTGGTCGCTGCCTGCCAGCCTTCGCCGGCAGGAAACTGGGCGAGATCTGCAACCGAGAAAACCAATGCGATGCTGGACTTGTGTGTGAGGAGGTGGTGCCTGGTAAGTAACGTTACTTTAGCACTTAGATATGTCGTTTTTAGGGGAGTGACATGGAACATCTAGTGCAGAAGTGTCTTGCATTTTTTTTTTTTTTTTTTTTGTAAGCAGATGACTGTAATTTGTGCCTGGATGATATTTAATGTATAAAAAGGTATTTCATAACATCATTTCTATCATTTCAGGCAGAATATAATAGGATGATCGAGCTGAATAATTAGTATCCTTATTTATTTATTTATTTGGTACACCAACAGCAGTACATACAAAAGATTAAAAAAGAACATTAAAATAATAAAAGTACTAGTAAGTATGCCTATTAGAGATGTACCTACACAGCATTCAAGTATTAAAAATAATTATTATATTTATATTTAATAATAATTATTATTATTTTATTATTTTTATTATTCATTCATTCATCCTTAAAGTCTTTCCCAAAAGTAAAATTGAGACCAGCGGGGCAATACCCGTATTTTTAAGAACCTTAGCATTCTAGTTTGAATCTGTCAAAAACTTCAAACGTAGCTACAATTCTGACGAGTTTTTGACATTGATTAGGTGCGCATTGCTGAAATGAGATTATGACTTGACTTTTAACGATTAACAAGCTTTTATATAACTTGACTTGTTAGTTAGCTATACTTCATTTATTATAACATTAGACAAATAACCCACCCTTTGGTTATTTCGATGTAAATAAACGTTTAATAAACTCCGTTATTTCACGATAAATACAAAGCATTGTAATCTATTTACCATTTACATTAAAAAAATAACTCTAAAGTGCAGTAATTTCAACAATAAAAAAAAACTCGTTATTTATCTAATGCAGTAAATGGAGTATGGTATGTATGGGTCAAATCTTGCAAGCTGAATTAAAACCCCTTTCTCTGCGAGTTGAATTTCTATCCTACAGAGTTGAAATTTTACATGTTGGTTCAGTTTCGAAGACAAAGCATTTTTTAAGTACGAGAATCAGCGTTCAGATTGAATATATTTGAACGTCTTGTCTTAATATATTTATTTGAAACGATCTGGATCCTTGTATATGACAACAAAAATTTGGAAAGAGCTGTCTTAGCCGTTGTTAATCTATTAGATTTTTTCCGAGCTTTCCCTAGTACGGTATGTTCCTACAGAAACCACAAAAACTCTAATCTTCTTCCATCACCCAGGCGAGATGCATGTCTGCCGCCCACCCACCGCCGGCCGTAAGCAATACAACGAGGACTGCAACTCTTCCAGCGAGTGTGACGTCACCAGGGGCCTGTGCTGCATCATGCAGCGACGACACCGGCAGAAGCCAAGGAAGGTGAGATATCCTTGATTTTTGCAGCTAACTGAAAGATTTGTAACTTGCTGCAACAGATTTTTTTATATCCTCAACGGAGGCATCCGGCTCGAAGGACCAATGTTAGCGCGGGGAGCAAATGAAAGAGTGGACTGTATTATAAATAGGCAATGGTTTAATGCCGTGATGATAACAAAATTATAACTATCCCGGACAAACAGTAGTTATTAGTTTGAGAGAGAGGTATCGTCCGTCGCGGTAGGGTCCGTGGAAGCGAGTGGTCATCGGGCCGAGACGTGTAGTCGCCGCGCCGTGCCTCAGCTTGCCGATGACGCGTTGATCATGCAGCCTGCTCATGCAAACCACGCGCAAGGTGTTGGGTTCGATTCCCAACAGGGAAGCTCTTGGTCTTAATCTCACTTGATGGTAAGTTATGATAAGGCCGAAGGTGGAAACAAGTTTCACCCGGATTCCTCAACCATAGAGGAACTTGCTATCTTACCTCTTACTGCCGAAACACAACAATGCTGTTAACATTGTTGTTATGGAGACAGACTTTGATATGTGGTAGCTAGCCAGTCGAACTTAGAACACCTTACCACCAACTAAACTGAACAAAAAATTTGCCCCCGCTGGGAATGTAACCCGGGATTTCTGAGTCTGAGACAGGTGGTCTTACCAGTGTACTGAGGTGGGAACTGCTGGAAGACTTTTTATTTTCAAGAGAGGAGAAAATATACTTCAAACAAATAGGGATTAGGAAAATAAGATAGTGGTGGAAGCTATAAAAACAATATGAGTGGTGTGTTAGAATTTTCCATAAAAAATTCACCCAACAACATTAAAGCCATGAGAAGACTCCTTAAGAGTACGCTCACAGGACCACTAGCACCACTGCTTTAAAAAAAATATTATCTCGTGACTGAGAAGGAATTATGAAAAATGGCTCAATCAGCAACCTCGGTAAGTGTGTCTAGAATTTTCTAATATTTTTTGAGAAGGAATTATGAAAAATGGCTCTTTCAGCAACCACGGTAAGTGTGTCTAGAATTTTCTAATATCTTTTGAGAAGGAATTATGAAAAATGGCTCAATCAGCAACCTCGGTAAGTGTGTTTAGAATTTTCTAATAACATTAATAAAGTTTCATATTGAGACACGATGCAATAAAATATTATATGATCTAGCGGAATGTGGCAATTTTTCTTTAGATCGAATTTTGTTGCTTCGTGTATGCTCAATATGAAACTTTATAAAATGTATTAGAAAATTCTAGACACACTTACCGAGGCAGCTGATTGAGCCGTTTTTTTATAATTCCTTCTCAGTCAGGAGATTTTTTTATTTTTATGAATGGCGCCTGTGGACCCGAGACAGCTCTCTTAACGATAACTTCATTTTTTTGTACTAAGACATATCAAAATAAGAAATAGGTGTATAATAAAACCCGTTTAAGTTTAATTTGTCAAGTGTACTGATTAAAAACTTTTCCTGTATTATATTTATTATATTATATGATTCGATTTTGTTCTCTCATATGGCAGTTCGTTGACAGCTACCGCGATTTCAGTCTATTATACAGTGTGATTCTTTATAATGTGCACATATCGAAATGAGGGAATCTATGCTTAATTTTATCTAAGGAAGAAATACGAAAAAAAAAACTAATTTTAATTTTATTTTTTTATGGAATTTTTATTTTTTTTATTTTTATTTAAAAATTTCGCTCTAAGACTTATTGAAAAATTTTAGAATTATTGTAAAAAATTATGGAAAAACAAAACGGATTTTTGAAAAAAAAAACATGTTTCTTTTCAATTGAGGGTAGTTTTTTTCCCAATTTTCGGACGCTTAATTACTTCCAATCATTATGGAGTTTGTTTCATTGTGATAGATTATTTAGTTTAAAAGTTACATCGTTTTGTTTACCCTGGGAACAATTTTTTTTTTTAATTCCATTAAAAAAAAATGTTTTTTTTTTTTATATTTTTGCCGTAGATAAAATTAAGCATAGATTCCCTCATTTCGATATATGCACATTATAGAAGACTCACACTGTAAAAGATTTAAAAACTGCAACTTTTATCATCGCCCATTAAATATTTGCAAAATGTCATAAAAAGAGGCACACAAGAGAACCCTTAAGTGTCCTGATCTGCGCTGGCGTTATGTAAAATTCATATTGTAATTTCGTGTGTTCGCTCCTACAAAATCACTCTTTTGGGACCAATTGAACTTTATAATATGCAGTACATTTAAATGTGATGGGTTCATGGCTAAATAATAACAGCCGTACGGGTTGATCGTCAAGTTTAACCGGACCGACCTTGGCTAGCGTTGGGCTAGCCAAGGTCGGTCCGTGGATGGGTGACCATCCACTCCACTACATATCGAGATCTTTCCGCGCCTCGGAAAGCACGTTAAGCCGTTGTTCCAGGCTGTCATTTGTAGATCTAAGATATGTAGGAACTAAAACTAGCAAGTCATTTCTTATAAACAGTATCCGCTTTTATAACAAGTAGCCAAAGTCGGTTACAGAACTTAGCGACGGAAAGTTCAAAACCCACATCAAACGTGTCCTTATCAAAAAAGCATATTATAAGATAAAAGACTACGTTGAAGACAAGGAAGTTTGGCAATAATTCCTTCTGCACATGTGGCTTCCCTGGTACCTCATAAACAACATAACTATGTCAATATCTATTAATTGCTTCCAAATAACGATGTTTATTTAGATTTTTTTTTTTTTTTTTTTACATACTTCCTTGACATAATCTTTTCATTATTTGACATTATTTATCTACAAATCGAATTCCAATTCTTTATTAGTGGCTTTTGTGGACATGATATTTATTCAGATATGTTACTGTAGTTATAATTGCAATCATGTCATTAATATTTTATATACTTAGATTATTTTCTATTTTGTGAATGTGAGAACGTTGTAGGCCTATTAGAGTGTAGATTTAAGATATAAAAAAACAGCATAGAGTTTGCCACTCGAAAATTCGATCTGTATCTAAAGCAATCGATGCCCTTACACACGCACTCAAACTTAAGTGGAAATGGGCAGGCCATGTTGCAAGTCTGCACGACAACAGATGGGCCAAAAAGACGACCTCTTGGATGGGACCGGTTGACAAACGCAAACGTGGAAGACCTCACACTCGCTGGGAGGACGAAATCGTGCGTATAGCTAGATCACGCTGGATGGACTTAGCAAAAGACAGAGAAAGCTGGCACTCTCTGGAGGAGGCCTTCACCTCAGGGGTTCTCTAACAAAAATAATTAATTATTAAAATCATTAGCACTGTAAAATCTTTAGAGAAATATAAGACTTTTTATTTTTATTATTTTATTATATATTTTACACTAGCTTCTGCCCGTGACTTGGTCTGCGTGAAATTTATTGTTCCCCCGACCGACACCGTCACATTGCATCGCCTGCCAGCACTATTAGCGTTCATTCTGACTTTTTTCATTTTTGCTCGGCCCCTAATAGTCTTAGCGTGATGTTAATAATAGTTAGTAGGTAAGTAATAATGAGTGGCAACCGCGTACCGGAAGACGTGGCTTGGAAAGGCCTCCCACAAGGTGGACCGATGACCTTATGAAAGCCGCAGGAATCCGCTGGATGCGGGAAGCACAGAACCGGTCGAAGTGGCGATGCTTGGGGGAGGCTTATGTCCAGCAGTGGACGTCTTTCGGCTGAAATGATGAAGTTATAATGAGTACTTTAATTATGATGTACATAATTTTTATGAATCATCAATAGTTTTCTCAGCGCACGCCAAATAATGAATTTTATAGGCAAAATGTTGCTATTTTCTTAAGGATCTCATTTATTTTTTTATAAATCATATCGTATGTTACTTCCTGATAATTAAGCTTTCTATTGGTGAAAAAATGGTTAAAATCGGTCCAATAGTTTCGGAGCTTATTTGGTACAAACGAAAAAATCTTTCCTCTTTATGATATTAGTATAGATTTCACCCGTACAAATGACAAAAAATCAAATGCAAACACATAAGAAACCTATTCAGATTCAGATAAATATGATTTATATTCAAACATAATCCAGAAAAAGATTTTGAGACTTTTAGAATTTTCTTACAGCCTTTTACTTAGGCGTAGAAATAATCATAAAGACGAAAGATTCCTTTTAAAAGATACTTTCTTTTTATACTTATCTCTTTGTCTTAAAGACTGAACAGAGATTTTGTTGGAATTGGTTTTACTGAGATTTTGTGCGAGAAAATAGTGTTAAAATGTTTCCGACCGTGAAACAATTTGTTCGATTCCTTGGAACGAAGATCCTTACCGCACGTCATACATACACTTGGCGAATGAGAGTTAAACCGATAAAAGTGTGACATTTTAACCGACCCGACACTTTTTTTATAAGGTTAAGTTAAAAGGAAAACTATCACAGCTAAGTAGGCTTTATAAGTTACCAAGTAAAAGTCGAGTGAGTTTGTATATTCGGGGAGTCAGTTTACATGAGATAGAAAGATTAATGAAGATGTGGAAAAGAGACTAAATGCGGGGAATAAAGTGAGTGGTGCTATAAATGCGATTGTGACCAACTAGTCGATGCCCAAAAAGGCTCGACTGGCTGTTCAAAAGGTGTATTTTTTTTTTTTGCTAGGGTATCTCAGAGTTAACCTTGAGAGCTAGCTAGTCGGGAATTTCGCGATGGGCCTCGGCGGCGAGGTCGGAATGACGGTCGTTTATTTTGTATTCTTCGCATTGTACTTGTTTCCCTACTGCTTTCCTGGAGGAGAGTCGTGCATGTATGACCAGATGTATGAACGTAAACGAAGAGTATGTAATGAGCGTAGCAGGTAGCGTCCTACTCATTGTTCCCATGGGGGTACGCAGAAACTATTTTCTGCCTACCTCCATGAAAATAAGGAGTGAGTTTATATGTTAATTTCCCAGACGGTTTCCGTGTATCCAATTCCCCTTCAAAATAAATAATAAAAAAGGAAGTAAACGGTTTTTACGAAAACGCAAAGAAATACTCCGTTTTCCTCAATAAAATCCAGTAACAATGGCAGTACAGTCCTTAATACATTTAGAGGACGTCGGAGTCTTAATAAAAATATTAACTCGGAACATTGGGGTCCTATTAAGTTAAAAGGCGCAAGAAAAATATTGTTTCTTGAAGACCTTTTGTGGTTTTGTCCTGGAAGATTGTCTTTTGTTATATTTTTGTGTGTTTCGACAATTCCACTATGACCTTTTTAGGGTTTCGTAGTCTACAAGGAGCTCGTGGCTAAGTAATAACAGCCGCACGGGTCGATCCGTCAGGTTAAGCTGCGCTTGCCGGGGTTGGTCCGTGGATGGGTGACCATCTTTACATACCGAGACTCCTCCGTGCCTCGGAAAGCACGTTAAGCCGTTGGTCCCGGCTGTCATTCGTGGATCTTTGACAGTCGTTACGGGTCGTCAGAAGCCTAAAAGTCTGACAGCCAGTCTTACCAAGGGGTATCGTGTTACCCAGTTACTGGGTTGTGGAGGTCAGATAGGCAGTCGCTCCGTGTAAAATAGTGGTATTCAGCTGCATCCGGTTAGACTGGAAGCCGACCCCAACATAGTTTGGAAAAGGCTAGGCAGATTGATTGTAGTCTACAAGGAAGCCTTATAGTTTCGCCATGTCTGTCTGTCTATCCACGGCTTAGCTCAGAGACTATTAGAACTAGAAAGCTGTAGTTTGGTATGGATATACATATTATTCACGCCAATAAAATGGTAAAATAAAATCTCGAAATAATATAGGTATATATTTTTAGGGTACCTCCCCTACCCGTAAACTGGGGATGACATATTTTTTTCTCGTCTATCCCATGGTGTAGGTTATCGTTAGATAGGCCGTTCAAAAATATTACGGGTTTGTGGAAGCCATTTTTCTATTCAGGGATCTGTTTGCGTAATAGTAAGCTTTAAAGTGCAAATTTTTGTTATAGTCAAGTGTCCAGGGCCTCAAGTCTGCTGATTTCACAATTGTTGATTTTGACATTTTTGATAATCTACTAATATAATGGCGTCATTATAACTTTCCAATGGTCAGCCACTGACACTCCATTGAAAGAATTGGTAATATTGTACATAATGACAAATTAAACTTCCTACTAAACTTCCAACTTCCTACTACTTCAGATTGCTTATAACACTAATAAATAATATGTAAAAATATATATAAATGAAATCTGGCATGAATAAATGTTCAAAATGCCATTGTAATACAATTCTATTACGAGACCATTGATCGACCAATGATCGACCATTATGAATTTAGCAGATTACGAACTTTTAGCAAAATGACAATGGGGTCGTGTTGGAGTGACGAATTTATAAAAATAACAGACTTGGAACCCTGGCAGCTAAATAGCTTAATTTGGATAAGTGAAAAAATTCACAGCAGTAGTATACAGGATAAGTTTATAACCAGTAAGCAATTTTTTTTTCTGGTTCTGTATCAGTAATAGAACACATTTCCAATATTTGTTCAATACTTTTTTTTGTCCACTTGAAATCAGCAAAATATGGATACAATCTATTTATAATAATATCAATGGGCGAGCGCACAGCTGATAGGTACCTACTACTGCGTTCCGCTTCACTGACCGCGCCGGCCGGCGCGTTGCGTGACGAGTATCCATTATACCAGTTTCAAAATAAACATCTTTCGTAAACGATAATTTCATTTTTTTGTACTATGACATATCAAAATAAGAAATTGGTGTATAATAAAACACGTTTAAGTTTAATTTGTCAAAATTTGCGTACTGATTTAAAACTTTTCCTGTATATAACTTTAATATTAACGTATAAACACAGAAACCTTCCGGAATAAATCTTTAAATGATCGTGAAAACCACATCAAAATTCTACTTACCTAGTTCAGATTCATTAGAAGTTTACAATTTGAATTAATAAAAAATCCCCTTAAAACGCCAAACCGCCGTTTAAAAGCCATTCAAATAAAAATCATTGCTCAAATTATAAGAATTTCTTTTGTCAAAACTTTTATAAATCTCAAATTGGTTCTCAGAGAAAAATATATCAGGGATTGGAATATTGAAGACGGTTTTGTGGAAAAACATGATGAAATCACTTGATTGAGGATAATATCGAAGTTTGGGTATTTTCGGGGAAAAATATTATTATGTTCAACCTGATAATATTAACCATCCCTAGATGTTATCGTCTTTTCGTTATCATAAATCGATTGATCTCTGTGTCGATTTCATACGATTCTGGCAGTGCATTTTTATCTCTTTTTAATACGTCATGACACTTATACGTAGATATATGAGGATGGCATGTACCTACATAGATTACCCGTTTCTAAAACTACTAAAAAAATCCGTTTTGTTAAAATAATCTGTCGCAATCATAGTCTCAGCAATAATCATGCCGATGGTCGTTAACAGCCAATGATATAACACTCAAGAGATTCGACCAATACCTGATCTTACAATGGATGATCTATTTCTAAAACTACTACAGAAATGTCATTTTTGTTAAAATCATCTGTCTCCATCATACTCAGCAATCATTATGCCGATAATCGTTACCAGTCATTGATATAACACTCAAGAGACTTAATCAATACCTGATCTTACATGGATGACCCATTTCTAAAACTACTAAAGAAATGTCCGTTTTGTTAAAATAATCTGTCTCAATCATAGTCTCAGCAATAATTATGCCGATAATCGTTACCAGTCATTGATATAACACTCAAGAGACTTAATCAATACCTAATCTTACATGGATGACCCATTTCTAAAACTACTAAAGAAATGTCCTTTTTGTTAAAATCATCCGTCTCAATCATAGACTTGACATAGACACTTATTGCCGCAGGACTCCTATCATGAGTTGGAGTTTAGGAAGGCTTTATATTAGCAGATGACTTGATATAACATGTATATTTTTGCCCACAGAGTTGCGGATATTTCAAGGAGCCCCTGGTATGCATTGGACCGGTTGCCACTGACCAGATCCGCGAGTTTGTGCAGCACACCGCTGGGGAGAAACGCATTGGTGTTTACAGACTTCATTAATTTGTTTATGTTTTGCGTCGCGTAAAATGGTAATAGTAATTTTGTTTTGTTTTTTGACTGCGATCTTGAATGTTGGCTGGAGTTTAACTTATTTTTTGGAAATTAAATGTAAAAACAGTCATTTACCAAAAATACTTAGGTAAAATATGTTGTGAAGTAAGACCATTTGCGTCATCAATAAACAATTTGACAATCATTATACCATTTTACGCAACGTCACAGAAAAACATCATTTTTACTAATAAAAGTTAATAATACAGAACTTCTATAATTTGCAAAAACAAAGGCTTCATCCAATCTTTTTAGATTTTTATTAGTAAAAAAGATAACAAATCTTTTACGAGGCTCTCCATTGCTAAGAACTGGTACTCGTAAAAAAATATGTCAAACTTACTAACGACTAAAGTTTTGTGATTACGCCCATAACTTTCATAAAATCAGATTTTTTAATTTTTTAACTCTTTCTTTTTACCGTTCGCCCTTTATTTTAATCTTATTTACATGCAGTAAATATTTTAGGTACTTTTGTATTTTATTTTTTTGTGAGCGTAATTGCAAAACGAAAAATGGAGAAAAAAATATGAAATTTCGCTTCGAAAAACGGTCAACCGATACGCTACATTTTATTTGTATAAAAGAGGCTTTGAAAAAAACTAAAAAGAAAGATAGGCAAAGCTGAGACATATCATTTTTAGTTTTTAATTTATTCTGTAGAATTAGAAATATGGAGATTAATGTTTCAATATTAAATACTTATGAATGTTATTTAAAAATTAGTATTTATGGTGACAGTTGTCAAATCTTATTATAAAAAACAATTTTAAAGTGTTTAATCTCTAAATATTATGAATAGATTTAAAAATAACATTAATTAATAAGTCTTCAATGAAACAAATACATATCTTACTGGCTGAGGCATTTATATTAGTAAATATTGATGTTAAAATTAATAAAAATCTATTACTAAACATATCATGTATGGCTAGTCCTAAGATAAGGTTATATAGTAAGAAAATATTTTTAATTTCTCGCTTAAATTTTAGTGAAACTCTCAAACTATGCTAGGTGCCTAGGAAATACATATCAAATGGAAAAAAAAAGTTTTTTTTAAATAAAAAAAATCTAATTGTTATCACATTTTTATCGTATATTCACTGTTTTCAAATCCGTTGATGTTTGTCAAAATAATAAAACAAATAAAAAATATAGCCTAAATACTGTGATGTGTACTTACCTATTTTCTGAAACTATTTAATGATATGTCGAGATATTTTTTCGCCCATAACATTTGTTAAAGATATAAAATATCTTCTCCGATTGTTTTGTGTTGATGGCCTAACGTCTCTAAATGTACTGTTGTTATAGCTATCATAAGACTACATTATATGTACCTTGTGTATTGAATATGTGTTAAATTATATAAATTATGTCAGCAATGTCGTTATGATTTCGCCCATCATCCTTTCTACCACATCTGAAAAACCAAATCTAAGCAAAATTTCATATACCTATTAACAACGCTACTAACGCATTCTCTATAACAATTTTATAGACAACAACTAACAACAACAACACAACAATAACATTTTTTTTATAGTTTGTGGCGGCATCTACAACGCCACATGCGAACTACGCATCAAAGACCTGACGTCACAAATCCTGCATCGTGCTATCAGTGTTTACCGCGCGACTAGCATATAAACAACATCCCGACAACAACCGTCGGGCAGTTGCCCACCAGACACAATAATCGTCTGGTCGGAGGATCCTGGGAGGATCCTCCGACCTTACGATTATTATGGAGATCTTATGGAGGATTAGTGTACTTTACACCCTGTTCCACATACCTCTATTAGTTTCAGACATGCGGTTATATAAATAAATATAAATCAAAATCAAAATATTTTATTTCACATAAACCTACATGGGCACTTATGAAACGTCAGAAGCTAGGTGCACGGTTCGAGTTAGTCGTTTCCTATGGAGAAGAGCCGGCAAGAAACTCCACGGTTACTCTTTAAAAAATAATTGGCTTTACAATATTATTAAATAACAGTGATAATAGATATGGGAGGACAGTTTAGGCCCTTCAACAAATTTTTTTTAAACAAAAACTACGTGATAGATTTTATTCAAATTTTACAAAACAAAATATATTTTTTTTTTATAGTCCTTAGAAAGCCATGGTCATTGGTAAAACGCTAACAACCTGTTAGCGTTTTTCCAATGACCATGCCTTATTATGGTGGATTTGTCGATAAAATTGATCATACTGGTTCACCTTAACGGATCGGACACTGGTGACCAGACACGCTGTATACTAATACTTCTCCATAGGTACCTACTACGCTTTGGAATGGGCAACTAGTTCCACAGCTATCATACATATCGTAGTCTATCTACTTAAACTCATATTTCTGACTGACCGACTCCTTGACTATTCAAAAGTGCCTGTAAATGGATTGACAAAAAAAAAAAAATTGAGTTTGAGCTTTGAACTTTTTTTAAATATAACTATTAAAGTAAATCTTTTTAAGTATCTACAAAGTGACATCGAAAAAGCTAAATATCGAAGCAGGTCTATTTTTTTTTCTATTTTTTTTCCTAGTAATAATAATGAGTAGTCGACGGGCCCCCGCAAAGCGGAGCCCCTATTTCTGGGTTAGCTTAAAACAGCTTAAGCTTAGGTACGGCATTTATTGGGTAGTTGGGTACCCCATTGGTATTAAAATTTGCTTTCAAGGGGGGTTCCCACATCGTGACGCTGACTGTACATCAATTTTCGATTTTCCTAAAGGAATTTATTTTTCTCGCATTAGAGGAAAAATGTAATGCAGTGTTGATGTATATTTTCAAATTAGTTTATTTGTAGTGAAATAATTTATTTGATGTAAAAAAGTATATAAATGATGGAAATAAATTGATAGGTGATTATTTATTTGATGTGCAATTAATAATAACCCAAAAATCAATTTACTTATAGATTTGCCTGTGTCAAATCAGGTACACCAATACGATTAGTCTGATATCGTTATGTACATGCTCTAAAGTTATTTAATTATAAATTGTATGTCCTCATAATTAGGCGTAAAAGCCACGCTTTTTCCCCAATGTGCTGAATATTGGGGAGAAATCGGTTATTTTTTTGGTATAAATGTGGAGTTAAGTGTGTTTTGCGTGCCATTTTAAAAGTATTTCGGCCGAAAATGGCGTCGGTGACAAAAGTTGGATTCAGGTTTGTCATAAAAGGAATACTAGAGAGGGAAAGTAAAAAAAACAATAACAAAAGTGAAAAAACCAAAAATACGCGTCGAATTGAAATTTCTGTCCCAGTGATAATCATAAATCATAAATCATTTATTTGCCAATAATGTAGGTATACAGATCCCTCGTTAGCAAGTCACCAGATTCTCAACTCACCAGATTCTCAACTCACCAGATTCTCAACTAACCAGATTCGTAATTTATCAGATTCGCAACTCATCAGATAATGTACGTACTATCAAACACTTATATTATGAAACTATAATTTTTATATTAAATTAAATTGTATATTAAACTATAACTTCAAAGAAAGTTGATGAAATTTGCTATAAAACGTTCTTTTATTTCAAAACTAACTTCTAACAGTTTAGGCAAAATTGCAATTGTAAATGAGTAGTACTAAGTTTTGAAGACATACATGATAAGGCGTACATCAAGAATTCTATTTTTCTACTTTTTTTTGTGAATAAAGTATCTACCTATTCTGTTATTTCTTGTGACTGTGTTTCATTGTACATTTGTTGAGTTGCGAATCTGGTGAATTGCGAATCTGGTTAGTTGAGAATCTGGTGACTTGCTAACGAGGGATACAGATATGTTGGTTATTTTGATGCGTCTCGACAAATTTTGCCTTACGGCATGCAAAATTATCTAATATTATACATTTACTAGACTAAAATCATAAACAAACATTCAACAAATTCAATTACAGATGTCAACAAATTCAATTACAAATGTCAATAAATTCAATTATAAATGTCAATAAATTCAATTATAAATGTTAATAAATACAATTACAAATGTCAATAAATTCAATTACAAATGTCAATAAATTCAATTATAAATGTCAATAAATCCAATTATAAATGTCAATAAATTCAATTTCTGACTACCCGTAACGAAATCATCTCATTATCAGTCACAGCCCGACTTCATGCACTGCTGAGCATAGTTGGCACTTTTCTATTTTGTTAAGTACCTGGTAATTGTTGAAAGGCCTACACTGTCCTCCCATACCTATTAACACTGTTATTTGATAATATTGTAAAAGCCAATTATTTTTAATAGAGTAACCGTGGAGTTTCTTGCCGGCTCTTCTCCATAGGAAACGACTAACGCTTCTGACGTTTCATAAGTGCCTATATAGGTTTATGTGAAATAAAATATTTTGATTTTGATAGGCTTCTCTTTGTTTATGCCAATCTCAACACTCCTGTGGTAGCCACATCCAGGTTCTACTCGCGATGTTAACAATCTCGTCCGCCCATCTCGCTACTAATACCTTTCCTCTCCTTTTCAGCACATAGACGCCCAATGGGAGGACCTCCCCGTGTTTAGTATAGAAGACCGAGCCTACTTCAACCGCTACGTCCAAAACCCAAAAGTATCTCGCTCGTTCTACAACAGGAGACCCATATCCGCAAAGGGGAGACCCATATCCGTAAGAGGGAGACCCCCGCGCGGTGGATAGATTGTATGACTTGTTAATAAAGTTATTTAGAAATCTCTGGTGAATTTTAATTATTAGAACTTCCTTCACAAATCATCATCATCATCACTGAAACAGCCTTGTTCCACGTGTTGTTTTTGTCCTTTTTAAATGATCCACCCGCCTGGCTGACCTATGTATATGAGCGGTACTTAAATGTACAGATTTTATGGACGGTATATAAAGTTGTTTAGAAACCTTCCCTGATCTGTGCGAGTCTCATTCAGGTTTTACCTGCTGTCCTTCGCAGATGATCCACTTATCTAGCAGACCTACATAAGTACTTAAATATCCATCCGGGCGCATCCTAGACAATCAGCCATGCAACCCTATTGCAATATTTTACCACGTCATATAGTTCGTGATAATGTGAGAGGCAAAGCATACTGCCCTAAACCAATATGAGAAGACTTATAATTCATACACAAAGAGAATATGTGAGCCTAATCAACCGCTATGTCCAAAACCCAAAAGTGTCTCGCTCGTTCTACAACAGGAGACCCATATCCGTAAGAGGGAGACTTCCGCGCGCTCGATAGATTTTAAATAAAGTTATTCAGAAATCTCTGGTAATTTTTACATAATAGAACTGCCTTCACGAGTGATCGACATCACAGACAGCCTTGTTCCACCCGATAGAATAGAATAGACATTTATTTTACAAATATGAGTAGTACATAATAGGTGTTATGATATGATACATTAAAGCTCCATATTTCACCATTCGGCATGCAAACATTTATACAAGGTTTTAGAGGTATGAGGAACAGGGTGTAAAGTTTACTCATACTCTATGGAAAAGGGAGGATCCTCCAACCAGACGGGTATTGTGTCTGCCGGGCAACTGCGCAACGGTGGATGTCAGGATGTTGTATATATGCTAGTCGTGCGGTAAGCTGTGATAGCGCGATGCAGGATTTGTGACGTCAGGTCTTTGATGCGTAGTTCGCATGTGGCGTTGTTGATACCGCCACAAAGTTATCGGTAAAACAATGTTATAACAACCTTGGTGTCGACCAGGAGAGCGTTGAAGGGCTCTGCTTGTGGACCGGCTGAAAGTGCAGTGTGCTGTGCCAAGGTTGCTGATGAGGCTGAGGGTTATGACCAGGTATGCGCGTTCGCTGCATACTGGTGGTCAGGATATCCGTTGAAGCCGTGGGTGCTGGCTGACTGTGTGACTCGCCGCTCCAAAGCTTGAGGAAGTGATGGATGACGTCACGCTGAAGTAGTAGCACGAAGGCTGCGCTAATGTCCATGTTCGGGGTCACCAATTTAGAGGTATGAGGAACAGGGTGTAGAGTTCATTCATACTCTATAGTAAAGGGAGGATCCTCCGACCAGACGGGTATTGTGTCTGATGGGCAACTGCCCAACGGTGGATGTCGGGATGTTGTATATATGCTAGTCGTGCGGTAAACTCTGATAGCGCGATGCAGGATTTGTGACGTCAGGTCTTTGATGCGTAGTTCGCATGTGGCGTTGTTGATACCGCCACAAAGTTATCGGTAAAACAATAATATAACAACCTTGCAGGACTGTTTATCTAACATCATATACAAAAACTTTTGATTAATGACTCTTTACAAAACAAACGTACCCCTCCCCCCTAGTACCACTCCCATAAAACGGGGACGTACCATTCTTGAAAAAAAAAAACAAATGATTGTAACCTAACCTCAAAATTTTTTTTACTAACCTTGTTTTCAAAACAAAGTTGCTTCTGCACGTCTCCGGCGCTGCGGGAAGTGCAGCCCTTTCGCCATTACGTAACAAAGGATAGGCACCCATGCTCACCTCCGCAGGGGGGGCTGCCCGCCCTCCGCACCTCCAGATTATTAAATACACTCTAGGGTGCACCCTAGACTGCACCTAGTCCTTATGGCTGCAGCCATAAGGACTAGGTGGAGTCGGGGTGCCCCGATTCGATTTTGGGACAGATTCGACCTATTTTATTTAACTATAAAGTGGGTAAAAACAAATGACAATTGACACTGACACAGTTCTTTTTTACGTTCCGTTTCAACGATTTTACACGACATTTTACACCACAGACAATATACTGGTACCGATTTGGTTGTCAATCGCCCATTTTAACGTTTCGTTACACTGTTTATCTGATTTGAGGTTAGAAACAATTTATTTATTTTTTTTCTCGAAAAATGTGCATTCTCTGTTAATGAGAGTGATAAAGTTATAATCAGGGACCCAACCCCTACCACCTTCAACCACTGTCGTCCGTCACTTCGTGCCACTGGATACTAAAGTCAAGCCAAAAATTGTTTTTGTTTTGTTTTAAGTACCGTATATACTTTCATATGCATTTCATATGCGTTCCGTGTGGCGTAAAAAATAGCACCATCCCATTTCCTCCCGTGGGTGTCGTAAAAGGCGACTAAGGGACTTTCTAGAGAATGGGCAGCAGCGTTATCTATGCATTTTTAACACCATACTGCGATTGCCAACCCGCCTGCCAAGCCTGCAAGGCGATTATGGCAAACCCCCCCAATTGGGGGAGGCCTATGTCCAGCAGTGGACGTCTTTCGGCTGTAATGATGATGATGATGATGATGATGCATTTAGTAAAATGCTATTATTTTGATATTACAAACAGACACTTCAATTCTATTTATTTGTTGAGATAGCTTTAAAATATATACAGAAACAAGAGAAATGGCAAAGAAGTCACATAATACCCGTAGAATAGGTACTGGTTTATTCAACCTACCCGCTATGTAATGAACAAACTAGACGTCTGACATTTTAACTAAAGACCAGAATTTTCTATTCCTGAAATAAACTGAACTACTACTTTTTCCTATACCACCCACTGAATGCAAAATACCTGCCACATGAGAATACACCCTATTTATTACGTTGAAGTTCTCATTTACATTAAAAGTTATTCCTGAACAAAAATTCTGCCAAGCGATATTAAACTGTATGGGAGGGAGATAAAGTTTAGTTTGGATTCATAACTGCTTTGATTAGATTCACCGTTAGTTGCCACAGGGTCAGGAAAAGTGATGACGTAAACAGGACGAATAGTGATGTCCTAAGCAAACTATCGATAAGTAATTTAATCAGCGCTTTACGTAAATTCACGTAATTAAGACATGATGATATTAAAGACACGAAGCAACAAAATACGGCCGTTTTTCTTTAGATCGAATTTTGTTGCTTGGTATCTCAATATGAAACTTTATAAAAGGTATTCAAAAATTCTAGATACACTTACCGAGAGAGCTGATTGAGCCGTTTTTCATAATTCCTTCTCAGTCACGAGATAATATTTTTTTAAAGTAGTGGCGCAAGTGGACCCGAGACAGCCCTCTTAATAGGCGGCGCCAGCACATTTCGAAAGTGTCCATTTTTTACCTATCGGTTGCTATCGACGTTTTCGTGGAAGGTTACGCGACACCACGCAGCGCAACACGACGCTGACACAGTCATCATTTCGTGTACAATAATTTAATTTTATTAAATTAAAATATGTATGTTTAGGTGAAAGTATTTATCTATGGGCTTGCGTCGCCTGCAATTTTTTTTTTTTTTTTTTTTCATATGTCGGGACCCTGCGGTCCCTGACCTTTGGAAAGCGTACGAGGGGCCAAAGCCAACTCGCAGAGGCCTGTTAGACGCTTTTTAATTAAATGAGGCACCAACCGACAATTATCCCTGTACGCACTACGCAAGTGCACCCAAGGACAACCCCCGGTTGGTGTAGGACTATTACAGGACATGGAACCAAAGATATTGGACTATGGGTTTGGGCGGTTAAAATGGACTGGTTACCTAAAACTAAGGAAGGACTATGGCCCCTGCCTGATCAATGTTTTATTATACACGGATAAAAGGGCAGGGGGTTACTTGCACACTCAATAATGGGCCCCCGAAAACGGTCGCTAGCACATAGTGACGTAGCGACAAGGGGGCAACATGTCCTGAGGTGCTCGAGGAATGGAGAGGTATTCCACGGGCCTCAGAATAATCCCAGAGCCCGGAAGATGGTCAAGATCCCTACAAGCACTTAATGGAGTACTTCCTTCCTCCGAGCACGTTTGATCTTGCGAATCTCCACTCAAGCCGACCAATAAAGGCAAGAATGAGGTGGAAGCTCAGTTCCTCCTCAGTGTTCACTCCAGCCGGCCAATCAAGGCAAGCCAGAGATGAGGAACATGACTTCTCCCGGGAGATAGGGTCCGTGGGGTCGCAACTGCCCAACAGCTCGCCACATGCTGCCCTGCGGGTTTCTGTATCTCCCTTGGTCTGGCTCCTCACCCTAGACACGTTCCGGGAAAGTAAACTCTACCGGCACAGACCTAGAGTTCGGAGCGCGCAAGCCCCACCACGACGTCAACGTAGATATACTGCGGTGGGGTTATTATTATTATTATTTTTAAATGTCTTTGACTTATCTCGGGACCCGGAGGTCCCGGGCCTTTGGAAGGCGTACGAGGGGCCGAAGCCAACTCGCAGAGGCCCGTTAGACGCTTTTAATTAAATGAGGCACCAACCGACGATTATCCCTGTACGCACTATGTAAGTGCACCCAAGGACAACCCCCGGTTTGTGTAAGACTATTGTAGGACATGGAAACAACGATATTGGACTATGGGTTTTGGGTGGTTAAAATGGACTGGTTACCTAAAACTATGGAAGGACTATGGCCCCTGCCTGATCAATGTTTTATTATACACGGATAAAATGGCAGGGGGTGACTTGCACACTCAATAATGGGCCCCCGAAAACGGTCGCTAGCACATAGTGACGTAGCGACAAGGGAGCAACATGTCCTGAGGTGCTCGAGGAGTGGAGAGGTATTCCACGGCTCTCAGAACAATCCCAGAGCCCGGAAGATGGTCAAGATCCCTACAAGCACTTACTGGAATACTTCCTTCCTCCGAGCACGTTTGCTCTTGCGAATCTCCACTCAAGCCGGTCAATAAAGGCAAGAATGAGGTGGGAGCTCAGTTCCTCGTCAGTGCTCACTCCAGCCGGCCAATAAAGGCAAGCCAGAGATGAGGAACATGACTCCCAGGAGATAGGGTCCGTGGGGTCGCAACTGCCCAACAGCTCGCCACATGCTGCCCTGCAGGTTTCTGTATCTCTCTTGGTCTGGCTCCTCACCCTAGACCTGTTCCGGGAAAGTAAACTCTACCGGCACAGACCTAGACTTCGGAGCGCGCAAGCCCCACCACGACGTCAACGTAGAGATACGGCGGTGGGGTTATTATTATTATTATTATTTAATCGTCCAAGCCTCTGCCCCATAGAGAAAGATGAAGTGATATTTTGAATGATTTAGTTATTTCAAATTAAAATTAGCTCACAGAATAATCAAGCTGAAGTGGCAATGGACCGGCCATATTAGCCGTACAACAGATAGTTGGGGTTAGACGTGTTTCTGAGTGTATACCGCGAATCTGCAAGCGTAAGGTAGGACACCCTCAGACTGGGTGGAGCCACGATCTTCACAGGGTGGCTGCTAGCAGCTGGATGAGAGTTGTCGAGAATCGAGATGAATGGCGTGTGATTGGAGAGGCCTATGACCAGCAGTGGACTGCTGTAAGTGTTGATCAGAGAGCCAGCCAGGCGGTGTGAAGGCCTAGCTTTTGCTATGTCAGCCCCACGCAGTGGTTGGAAGATAGGTTAGGTTTGTGGTTGCAAGCGGCGAGTGAAAATAAACGAACACCATCACATAGTACAATACTTATTATTGTCCAGTGAAGAATATTACTAGTTACACAATATGATTTACATTAAAATATGGGATAAAGAAAATCAGCTTAATGGACACGTTGCAATAGGTGATGAACAGTTTCAGAGAGTTAAGAACCGTCAGTGTCATCGAGACAACAATGACAGATTCTAAAGCATTGATTTATTCATAAATCCTTACCACAATCTCAGTCTCATAGACAAGTTGAATGGTGTACATAGCATGGTTCAATATTCCAACAGTAAGCTGATTATGATGATGAAAGCCAGCTCTCCGCGCCTGTCTGTTTAAATCACTAATAGATGAAATTTCTCTAAAACATCATAGATATATTCAATCAAAGAGGTTGATTACCTCTCCCAGGCTGCGCCACAATACTCTGTCCTCCGCCTTCTGCATCCAGTCTGTCCCAGCCACTTTTTTAAGGTCGTCGGTCCATCTAGCTGGGGGGCATCCCACACTATGCTTACCGATACGCGGTCTCTACTCTAAATCTCGTCTGCTCCACCGGCCATCGGTCCTTCGACAAACATGGCCAGCCCATTGCCACTTCAGCTTGCTTACTCTGCAAAGCTATTTCGGTTACTCCGGCACATAGACTCGGACAGATATATTTTTATTAATTTCTAATCTGTCTGATACTAAATACCTAAATCAAGATTTTACATCAAGGAAGTTCTAAAAACACCAGAGCCGGGGCCGGGCAACTATCGATACAACAACCTATATACCGAGCACATCCCATCCCTACAACGCAACATTACATGTAGCGCATCTGCAGTGCGCCAGTGCAATCAATGCAGCTCTCCCGGGCCACGGACACCGGGTTACGTCACTAGGTGGGCAAGGAGGATGGGAGGGGGAACAGGAAAGGGGGACAGGAACAGGAGGGGGGGGGATATTGAATTAATTACGTAGGATGTGTGCTCGAATGGTATTTGCGATGAAGTTTGTGGATGAATGATATTTTGTAGCGTACCTAGACTAAATATAGGGTGAAAACAATGTTTTTTGCTGTTGCAATTCGGCGACATAGATACGGATACGGCAAATTTGGCAGTGTAGCACTTACATACACTCACATACAAAATATAGTAAAATATTTTAAAAGAATCAGTAAGAAGTGTCTTGCCTATTCTTCTCCATACGAAATTACCCTCTCCTCAATAAACTTGATCACCTTCTCTATAACTGCATTCGATTCGTTTTTAATCTTCGTAAGTATGACCATGTATCCACGCACTGACTGCTTTTAAAATGGTTACCCGTTCGTCAGCGTAGAGAGTTGAAGACTCTGTCTACGTTGTTCTCTATTCTCGACAAACCCACTTCTCCTTCTTACCTTATTTCCCAAATTCAATACTTATGCTTTGCCCATAGTAAAAATCTTCGTTCCACCAACAATCGTCTTCTACGATGTCCTTCTCACCGTTCTGGCTTCATTCATTCTTCATTATTTGTCAAGGCGGTCTTTTTTGGTTACCCATTCGTCAGCGCAGAGAGGTGGGGGATCTGTCTACGTTGTTCTTTATTCTCGACAAACTCACTTCTTCTTCTTACCTAACTTCCCAAATTCAATATTTATGCTCTCGTCTTCTACGATGTCCTTCTCACCGTTCTGGCTTCATTAATTCTTCATTCTTTTTCCAGGCGATCTTTCTTTGGAAAGCGCTCTCTCTGAACATCAGGACGGCAACCACCCGGTTATCTTTTAAGGTAAAGGGACGTGAACATATTCGTAAGAATTGGCCAGAATTATCCCAGCCCTGACTTGCTAGAATCGTTTTCTCCTCTACCTACATATAGTTATTTCTCCTGACAAAGATCATTCTATGTATGTATTAGTATTTATTCTTTTTCAAGTTATCTATCCCTTATGTTGTACCTGCCATGTTTTGTCTCTGCATCACCCTAAAGTTGACTAGTAGAAAATGCCTCAGGCATTAAGTCCGCCTTTGTACAGTAATTTCTTTACTTGTGCATAAAGTTTTAATATATAAATTACCTTATGGAAGCCTAGAACCAATTTTATTTTCTTGTAAATTTTGACGACATGAAGACCGAGATAAGATCAAGAAGGCTCCTAGCGAGATTTACAAGAATTTGTAACGGATAGAAGCGAGATCTCAGACGAAGACTTTGGAACAGTAACGTGTAACACAATATAGCAGTGACATAGTAGAGAGTCGAGAACGCAGCTGGGTCTTTTTTTTTTTTTTTTTTTTGACGCTAAGAAATGCATTTCGCATGCTCGCTCGTCGGGGGACGAGACGGGGTATGTGGGACTCCCCGCGACGGGTCAGGTCAGTGACCCCGCCGCCTACCACTTTTCGGCCGCAGAGGATAGGGAGAGCGGCCAACGCAATACCGACACTCCTCTTCCTCTGCGACCCACTGCGTCCGCCATTCAACGGTGGCGACCCCGTCAAGGCCGCGGAAGGTAGGGAGAACGGCTCACCGCAATACCGGCACTCCTCTCCCACCGCGGCCTCCTACACTCAGCCGCGATGCCGCCCATTCGACATCGCGGCCCGCCTCAGTTGCGATGTCGCCAAAGCGGCACCGCAACCTACGGCCGCTACGTCGTCGGCTTAGCCGCAAAAGCCCTGACGAGCGGCCCCCTCCTCGGGTTCCTCGTAGATTCACCGTGGCCCTCCAAGCCACGGCTACTGAGCCCCCCCGCTTCGACAATGCGGGAACCCACCGGGGGGGGGGGTGCGGGAACCCACCGGGGGGGAACGCAGCTGGGCCTGAGCCAACCTGGCGGCGACGCCGTTAAAATATCCCAGATAAATATCACCCGTCTCTCCACAATTCCACTGCCTACTTTAGGATGCATATCCGGTACGGCTCTAATAATCCCTCCATATCCTACGGGCACGTCTTCCCTACCATTATCACACCGGGTCTACTCCTTGATGTGCAATGGTCTCTGTAGCACCATGAAACATGAGGCTCCAGGGGCTAGTGTGAATCTTTGGGTTTATTCCAGTAATTTTTTTTTTTTTTTTTAAAACGTTGCCCCACACTAGGATTTTCTCCTGTATCGTGGGTGCGTTTACATACATTTAAACTCACATACACAAACAGCCAGACCCGGAACAACTACTTGTAGATCATACAAATATTTGTTCCGTGCGGGGATCGAACCCACGACACGCAGCGCAGCAGTCAATCGCTTAACCACTGCGCCAACCGTGCCGTCTTGGTCCGCATTGATTCTGATCAAACCACGCTAGGGTCGGTGCATTTCATTCATTCAATCATTCATACATGATCGAACAGTTACGAGTACCCATTACATCTGTCACAACCATAATATTTAAAACGATAACCAGCACGGGCTAATCACTTAGACGGCTTCTTGACTTAAAGCCCAGATATATGCCAGTGACCTTGAGTGGCTTTATTGCGTATTCTATACTGAGCTTACGCAACGCGTCGTACGTCCAGCCAGTAATAGGACTCGCCCATCCAGGAGCGCTGTCCCAAATAGGACGCATTATTAACTTATTATACATAAAACAAAAGGTATTTTAATAAAACACGTAACTAAAAGATCAATAATTAAATTATCTTTTAAAAGGTGAAAAGGTTTCAAAAAAATACGCTTGATAGATTTTGCGTGACTCTCGGTTTTTTATACGCGCGTTAGACGTAAATTTACAAATTAATTTCACTATGTAATATAAACATAATCTAAAATATCATATATAAAAGTATTAAGAAAATGCTCTAATTTAACATATATTTTTTCCAAATCATTTACGCCACTCGTTTAGACGTGAGCTTCAGTATAAAATCATTAAAAGTCGGTTATCGTCCCCTTAAAACCTTAACTTACCTGCATGCCCGCCTAAGCCCACCTGTGTCAATCCGCCTGGCTAGCTACCACCATCTTATCTAAGTCTGTCGCCAAAACAACAATGTTAACAGCATTTGTTATGTTTCGACAGTTAACAGCCAGTTCCTCTGTGGTTGAGGATTCCGGGTGAAGCTCGCTTCTACCTTCGGCCTGATCATCACTTAGATACTATCAGGTGAGATGAAGCCAAGAGCTTCCCCGTTGTGGATAAAAAAAATGCATACTTAATTGACGCGTTAACGACAACAAGTTAACAAGTTTGCATTTCACCATACGACGAAAACAAACATATTTAACTGGACCTATACAGTCAAAGTTGGCTTTACCGATGGTACACCCGCGATTAACCAAAAAACTTATCAGCCTAAGTAGAAATAACTTTAGAAAAATAATAGGTACAACTACGGGCCATAATCTCCTTAACAAACATCTTTTTAACATAGGCGCCACAGACAACCCCCTTTGCAGCGGCTGCCTTGACGCCAAGGAATCAGCCACCCACGTCATCCTGGAATGCGTGGCCGTGGCTCCGCAACGTGAAAAAATGCTCGGAACAGTGAGGTCGCTCCGTGAAGCCTGTGAAGCCTCCCAGGAAGCTTCTGTGCTTTTGGGTGGAGCTAAGCTGGCTCTGTTAGCCAGAATCCCCACACACAACGGACCAAATGGGTGTCCAAGGGCCGAAAAGGGAGCCCCATCATCATCATCATCATCAACTGGACCTAATAATTTGTAATGAAAAATCAGAAGCCAAATAATTTATTTAGTTATTTAATTTTAAAGAAAGCTTACAGACTAATAACAATCTCGAAAATCCTGAATAAGTTTTGACATTTGCTAATTATAAGCTTATATATATGTATATATCTACTTAGTTACGCGTTATTTGCGTTGACCAGTTACAGCGAATTGTAAACATATTAGGTATGTCGAGACAATATAACTATTAGGTATGTCAAGTCGTGCAATATCAAAATCGCAATTAAAAGTTATATACGGTTTTCACCAAAATACTCCTTGTTTAAAATCTTTCTAATTTTATGTGCGCTGGTGCAAAATGTTTCGAATCAGAAATGAAGAGATCCGCAGGAGAACCAAGGTAAACGACATAGCTCGAAGAATTGCCAAACTTAAGTGGCAATGGGCAGGGCACATTGCGCGCAGAGAGATGGCCGTTGGGGCCGAAACGTTCTGGAGTGGCGACCGCGTACCGGAAGACGTAGCGTTGGAAGGCCTCACACACTACTAAGGACTACACAAGGTGGACCGATGACCTTATGAAAGCCGCAGGAATCCGCTGGATGCGGGAAACACAGAAACGGTCGAGGTGGCGGTGCTTGAGGGAGGCCTATGTCCCGCAGTGGACGTCTTTCGACTGAAATGATGATGATCATAATGGTGCAAAATAAATCAATTTCCAGGTGTGATGGTGAACTGTTGAAAGCTAAAACTAAAGGTATAATCTATGCTAAGTCAAATAATCTATATAGGATCTCGCAATACAATCCAATCTTCGCCTGCACAGTGTGAGACAATATTCTACCAAGACCCAATGCTAACCAGGTTGTTCTCAAAAAAGTGGCTCTGTAACCTGTCAGGCAAATTTTAGTGGAAATGTGTGATTTCTAAACTGCGTTTTATTAAATTCTACACAATATTGTACTTATAGAGGCTTTTCACGCAGAGGCTGAGTAATATTAAGAAAACCGTAGTGATATTCTTGCAACAAAAAATTAAATTGTAACATCTGTTACTCACTAACCTGCCATGTCCAAACTCAAAGAGTCACACTTTGAATAAACATAAAAAAATGAAGATTTTATTCCCTTAAAACAATTCAACATAAGCAAAATACCCAGAATGGAAATTTATATAAAAAAACTCAATAATTGATACATTTTCTCAAATTGATAAATTTATTCGAAGGGTGGCACTTTTTTGAGAACTACCCACCAAGCACAATTAATTGTTGATTTTGATAAAATCTACTACAGAAACAGAATACAGCTGTTAATGCGAGAGTGGCCCTTTGGCCTTATTGGGGTGGTCCAACCACCGGTGGTGGTGCTAACCTCCCCGACATACGAGTTGGTCGTGAGTTCGAACTCAGGCGGACGCTATACTTTGTGTAAATAATTTCGTCACCACCGTCTCAAAACGGTGAAAGAAAACAACATGAAGAAACCGGCGTGTCCTAGAACCAAAAATTCGAAGACATGCAAGGGCGTAGCTAGGATTTTGTTAAGAGGGAGGGGGGGGGGGGGGTAGGCGTGAACAAACCAAGAATATATCTAAGGTTGCTGCATGAGCAACGAGGCAGGTTACGTTAAAAATGAAAAATATCAATCAGTGAAATTATTTTACAAAAAAAAGTAGTCGACGAGTTTCTTCACAAAACCGTTTTAACACCTCAGATTCAATTGTATCCTTAGTTTTTTGTACCATGATTCGGTGTACACTGAGCATGCATAGGCCGTTCAAACGGTTTTCAGTCATCCTTGATCTCAGCCATGTTTTAACACGACGCAGTATAGAAAAGGACCTGTCTATGTTACTTGTAGTCACAACCTCGTTTTTGTTTATTAATAGGCTAGCTACGTAATATTACTTTACAGTTTGTGAGTATTCATGCATCTTTTAGGGGGGGCAGCTGCCCCCCTGCCCATACCTCGCTACGCCCTTGAAGACATGTGATATCTACCAACCCGCACTGGCCCCTGGTGGATTAAATGCCACTCCTAGCCTGTGAGGCCTATGTCCCAGCACTGAGAACATTAAATGCTGATTATGTATTGAGAGTTACTTAAGGTTAACTTAACCGCCTACATATTACCCACGAGCAAAGAAAACTTACTCTCATCACGACTGATTTTTGCTATAACATTTACAGTAGGCGCTAGAAACATCATTGTGTTTATTCAAACACAAGTAACCCGGTTTTACGAATGGTACATAATTTAAAACGTCTGGGGTTGAAGCTTAAAACCCCTTGAGGTCTTTAGTTGAAAATTAAATGCAAATGTGCCTCTGTTTTCTTGGAATCTGAAAGTTCAGGGTTTAGTTAGCTTAAGTAACAAAGTAGACTAGGCTTACATCTAGTAATTCAAGAAAAAAACCGGTCAAGTGCGTATCGAACTACGCACAATGAAGGGTTCCGTAGTTGGGATGAATTTATCTCAAGAACAACATTAACATTGTAATTGAAAAACATGTTCTCCCATACATTCCAACTGCAAATGTAACTTTTTATTGTGTGGGAGATTTATCATGTTATTTTAAGACCATTGACTTCTTATAGGTTTTCTTGTAATCTATAAGTAGGTATAGAACTATTTTCTGTATTTTTATTTTTTATTTAGGCTCTCTAGTTTCAGAGAAATGGGCAATTTTATCTATTATCTTAAATGACTTTAAATCTATTTATTTTAAAATTATAAATGAAAAAATATATTTCGGAGAACGGTAGGTCTCTCTTGTTAATATCAGCCATATTTTAACTACTGTGGGCGTACTATGGTTAGTGTTGGTTATTGCGGAATAGAAAAACCTTTATTAAAATCAAAAGCCATTTACTAAACTTAGGTTGAGAATCAGCACTTCAAAATTACATAAGATAGTCCGCCAAAACGCCCGGCCCTTCAACACTTCCTAGTGCTTTAGCTGGGAAGAAGAAGTGGCGCAACAAACTCCCCAGCAGCACAGGTTTCTGTTCAGTTAGACAACTTGATTCTATACAGTAATGGGTATTCAACGTAATTAATGCAGGTCCACGACACAGCTCGCGACAGTTTCTAAACCTTTTCACTGCTTGACCGCCACCGACCATTCATTACCCGTGGTCCCGGTGGGTCGACCCATTACCGGGTCCATTGGTAATTTTAATAACTCGTGGATCCATAGCATTAGGGATTGTTCCCGGACTTCTGAATATATCGATAGAAAATGAAAACCATCAGTTACATACAATACAGCGTGTACGGAAAGGGTATATCCATACAAACGGGGTGAAGAGTGTATCTGGTTCAGAATCTCTGTACAAAATTTCAGCTCAAAAGCACTAACTAGAAAATGCTTAATATTTTTTTTATTTCGATAGTTTATTAAATTTAAACCATAACAAACGTGTTACCGCCGTTTCTTTGTGTGTAGTTTATTGACACCGATCAGCTGACTTGGTCTAGTGATGTGTAGAATTCAATTGGAAACATTTGATTTTTATTTAAATGTTTCTTAACTTTTTATTTATGTAGGTATAGGTATTAAAAAATATTGCCCCGTAGTTTGTTATCACCAAAAGAATCCGTGCCTTTGATATGTATATAACCTTTCCGTAACACGCTGTATAATTTACTCATTCATAAGCAAAAAATAATTCCATCCTTGGGAACAAAAACGTAGTCATATCTGAACACAACTATAATATTGAAAATGATGAATTCATAACCGATACACTAATGACTTTTAAACTATCTTAACATTTCTAATGCGTATCCAACTGATATTTCGCCAGTAATTAATTCCATTAGTGTATCGGTTATGAATTAATCATTTTCAATATAGTTGTCTTGTAGTTCAGATATGACTATGTTTTTGTTCCCATGGATGGAATTACTTTTTGCTTATAAATGAGTAAATTATATTGTACTACCTTCTGCCCGCGACTTCGTTCGCATGAAATTTCGGCCCACCCGTCGCGTCGTATCCCGTCGCTCACCCACGCTATAACTTCGATATCGCTTAGCGTTCTTTCTGACTTTTGTTCTTTTCGCTTGGCTCCTAAGGATCATAGCGTGGTGTTATATAGCCTATAGCCTTTCTCGATAAATGGGCTATTCAAAACTAATATAATTTTTCTATTCGAACCAGTATCTAGTTCCTGAGATTAGCGCGTTCAACCAAACAAACAAACTCTTCAGCTTTATAATAAAGCTGACCCGCGCAACTTCGTCTGCGTCACCTTAGATAGTGGTTTAAGTAATGAATTTTCTACTTATTTTGTTACGGAGTTATTTTAAAATTATGATATCTCCTAAGATTTTGATTGAAATCAAGTGATGTCAAGGACAATTTTGTTTACATTTAATTACTTGTGATTAATAACATATTTATTTGGTTAAGGATTAATACATATTATGTTGATAAAACTCCTTCGCAAATAATGCATTAATTACGAAAAGATTTGATTACCATAAAAAAGGTTATAGTGAGTCCATCTTAAAAGATAGACATATGCTGTCGCGGAATTTTTTTTTAGAACTTTTAAAGTGGAATAATTCCATCGTATATGATATTTGCGTAACTCAAACCGTTTACGCAGCGCACGCAACGGAAGCTCTCAAAAAGAAATATTTTTTCCCGTTTTTACAACATTTTTCATTTATGCTCCGCTCCTATTGGTTGTAGCGTGATGTTATATAGCCTTTAACCTTCCTCGATCCTTCTCTATATCCCAGGCTATATTCCTGCCAAATTTCATGTCGATCGGTTCAGCGGTTTAGGCGTGAAAACGTAACATACAGACAGACAGACAGATAGACAGACAGACAGACAGAGTTACTTTCACATTTATAATATTAGTAAGGATTTGTATGGATGGTACGGAACCCTTCGTGCGCGAGTCCGACTCGCACTTGGCCGGTTTTTTGTTTTTTGAACGCGCTAATCTCTGGAACTGCGAGTTGGATTTGAAAAAATCTTTTTGCATTTTACAGCCCAATTCTTGAGGAAGAATAACATTCCTATTAACTACGACACAATTTTTTTTAAATGAAAGCTTATGCGAAAACGTAGTGAAAGCACGGGCAGGCAATGTGTTGCGACGGGGTGGGTCGGGGGAACAAGAAATTTAACGCGGACGAAGTCGCGGGCAGAAGCTAGTGTTATAATAAATGGAGTATAGACACGGAAGCCATAAGCACTTAAGTCAAATCTAAACTTAAAAGACTTAAGTACTTTTGGCGGCCGCGTCTAGATATATTTCCAACCCTCACAGTACGCATACTCATTTAAGGGCCTATACTACCTCAAATGGCTTAGCATGATCCTCCGTTATGGCGAAAATACTGCAGCATTAAATTTGAAATAAATATATGGTAAAGTTGAGGATTCATGTTAAGTACTATGTTAGCCGAAAATACGATTTCATAAAATTTTCTCGATAGAAAAAAAATCCAAAGTTACCTCCAAACCGAACAATAAACCGCTGGTATTCAAAAAATACTTCAAATTGGATAATGAAACTTTGCATATTAACTGAACTAACTATAAAGCAGATCTTATGTTATTTAATTTTTTTAAATGACCATTATTTTCACCGTAAAACGAAATTACCTAAACTATCGGCGCCTTCGAGCCTTTTTCCTGCCGCCCTGTCTCGCTTGCTCGATTTGTGACCGATAGCAATAGTGTGCGAGCGAGATACAGAGTGAGGTGGCGTTGAGTTTGTATAGACTCTTAATGTTTCACACGGTAAAGTTTGTAAAACTATCTTTTTTAATTTTCTAACTTGTCCCCCAAAAGTGACCCCATAAATCAGTTACACGTCAGTGTTTGGGTCACAGAAATTCATATATTTACCAAATTCCAACTGTATCGGTCCATCAGATTCGGTGCAAACTGGCTGTGACAGTCGGACAAGACAGACAGACAGCCACACGAGTGATCCTGAAAGGGTTCCGTTTACGGCGGACGTACGGAACCCTAAAAGCGAAAAGTCGTACAGTTTTTCTTGGATTTTTCAGGGCAAGTAATTTTCTTTTTGAAATAAGTTTCAGGTTGCTTGCAAATATGCGAAAGGATGGTGTAACTCTACACACCCCTTTGGGAAATACCAGCTTTAAAGTTGTATAAAATTCTTTTTTTACTCACGCTTTCCCATGGGGGTTGGCAGAAACTATAGAACTCCCCCTGCTACGCTCCTTACATACTACTTTTGCTTTGTTTACATTCATAAATCTGGTCATATACGCACGCCGGTTGCGAGTGCTACGCACCTGACCTTTCTGAACAACATCACCAATTAGGTCACTATATGTCCTCCTAGGGCGTCCCCTCCCGGCGTTTCCACTGCCTTGTAAATACCTTTTGTAAGTCGCCTTTCATTCATCCTCTCAACATGACCAAACCATCTAAGCATACTCTTTTCAATTTTTGTCACTACATCTTTTAAACCACACCGATGTCTTATCACATCATTTTTCAACCTATCATTCACAGTCACGCCACACATGCTTCACAAGGAACGCATTTCCACAGCATTTATTCTACTATAATACAACATCATCGCAAATTTCGCAATCATTATTCTCTGTGGCAATCAACTCATCGCGTATTTTAGCCTTACAGACAACTATGATTAAAAATACACACATTTAAAAAAGGAACAACTTTACCACCACATCAATACCAACCGGTACCACATCCTCATATTTAATTGCAAAAACACGAGATTCTGACACGTCCAATAAATTTTCATCCTTTGGGGTGGCGCCACTAGCAAAGACAAAGCAACTTTCATTCGGATTCAATACATTACATTTTAGTTCCAGAAACCGCCGCATGTCAAATTATACTAGTTTGTTCAATAATATTGGATGAAGTAACGCTTCCTTTGCGCGCAATAGACAATTTTTTTTTTTTTTTTTTATCTCGTTTCGTTCACCATCCTGTTGTTATAATCAAAATGTTGGTTAAATAAAAAAGTTAAATTGATTGGCTATTGATCGGATGAAAAAGAAGCGAGAATGAGTATAGGTCTGTTTAATTTAAACTGTACGAGTACTATAGTGAGGTACCTACCTATGTTGCTTCGACGACTTTTTACCCGTCTACGGCGAATCCAAAAGGAAGGTTTATGTTTTTAGCTGTACAAGTCAAAGGCAAAGTCAAATCAATTATTTTTCAATAGGCACATATATGGCACTTTTGAACGTTAAAAATCACTAAAACAATTAATTGATTCTAGTTCCCCTTCCAAAAGGTAGTTAGGCCCCTCACCCACGGCGACTTTTTGTAGCGATGCTGTCGCGCGTTTACGAAACGCATTTGCAACACGCTACAGAAGCGATGCCAACGCGCTACTAACGCGCTACAGTATCACGACTGTATCGATACAAACGCGCGACTGTGTCAGACGACATCGGGGAGTGAACGGAGGGAGTTTGGCGCGTGAGTGGAGAACCGAGCATCAGTGTAACTGTGGCATTTTTGTGGCGTTACTGAATCGCGTTTGAATCGCGACAGAAGCGCGACAGTATCGCGTTTGCATCGCGACTGAGAATCGTGGTGTGGGCGAGGGCAAACAGATAGCGGCCGCATCGCGGCTGTATCGATGCGAACGCGCGACAGCATCACTACTGCATCGCTACAAAAAGTCGCCGTGGGCGAGGGGCCTTACGTACGGAGAAAAATGGGCAAGAAACTCCATACTTAGGTACTCTATGTACGTATATTTGTATTTACGTAATGTTCCTTTATCTATACGATTTAAGCCTCTTAGTAATGACGTGTGAGTCCGGCTATACGAAAAAGTCGAAAGTCATGAGACGCCCGGCAAATGTGAAACATTTATGTTAATACTAGCTTTTGCCCGCGTGGATGTCGGTTATCGCGTAAAAAAGTAGTCAATGTCCTACTCCTTAGAGTATATAAAAGCGGGAAAAGTTATTAGATAATTTCCCACCAAAAAAATTTTTTTTTTAAATATCGCAGCATTATGCTGTGGGGCCTTTTTCGCACAGGCTTTTTTTTTAGATTTTTTATTATATTTTTATTCTTTGTTTTTAATATAATTTTTATTTTTTGTTTGTTTTAAATGCTCCTTTTTTTAAATGTTTGTAGGTTTTTCCTGTGCATGTCCCAAATAAAATGTTTTTCTTTCTCTATTTCCTTCTTTCTTTCTTTCTTTCTTTTAACTGAAGCCAACCGATCTACAATAGTTTCACCTACAAAAATAAATCCTAAGAAAATATTTATTTTTTATCATGTTTTTCCAATTTCGCCCACCATCTTCTCTGCCAACCCTCATGAAAACCGACAGACAATTTAATTACCCACAGTAGCTGTGCTTACTTGTGAATCCACTCTGTAGGTCATTGCACTCAACAGGTTTTTAGGATAAGACAAACAGATTCACAGAGTCGTCTTAAAATGACGGCACATATATATTTTTTTATTCCTTTATTCTTAACCAGCTTTTGCCCGTGGCTCCGCCCGAATGGATGTCGGTTATCGCGTAAAAAAGTAGCCTATGTCCTTTTCCATATCCCAGGCCATATCTCTGCCAAATTTCATGACGATCGGTACAGCGGTTTAAGCGTGAAAAACAGACAGAGCTACTTTCACATTTATAATATTAGTATGGATAACTAAAGTCCTGAATAACTTATTACAATCTAGCCTAATTAAATTAAAATATTTTAGTTCAGATGATCCATACATTATAACAAAATAACGAGAGAGAAAAAAAATGAAAATTAAGATCAGATGACTGACTTAATAAAGGACATCTAAAGCCCATTACCCAGCATTACCCAGTGAATGGGTTATGGAGGTTAAATAGGCCGTCGCTCGAAGTAAAATACTGGTATTCAACTGCATCTGGTTAGATTGGAAGCTGACCGAAAGGAAAAGGATAAGCAGATTTATCCATTTATCAACAAAAAATTGTCGAGTAAGTATTTTGCTCTGTCTTCGTTCTAGACGAAAACTGAAATGTCATTTTGTACTTACCAATGTGCGTACCAAATTGTAACTGTCATCTTCACCTGTGCCGCATATCACCTACCCTTAGGCCCCTCGCCCACGGCGACTTTTTGTAGCGATGCAGTAGCGATGCTGTCGCGCGTTCGCATCGATACAGCCGCGATGCGGCCGCTATCTGTTTGCCCTCGCCCACACCACGATTCTCAGTCGCGATGCAAACGCGATACTGTCGCGCTTCTGTCGCGATGCAAACGCGATTCAGTAACGGCACAAAAATGCCACAGTTGCACTGATGATCGGTTCTCCACTCACGCGCCACCCTCCTTTCGTTCACTCCCCGATGTCGTCCGACACGGTCGCGCGTTTGCATCGATACAGTCGCGATACTGTAGCGCGTTAGTAGCGCGTTGGCATCGCTTCTGTAGTGCGTTGCAAATGCGACTAAAGCGCGTTAGTAGCGATGCTGTCGCACGTTTCGTAAACGCGCGACAGCATCGCTACAAAAAGTCGAAATGATTATGAAGAGGGCGTACTAACCCCACAAGATTTATAAATTGAATTCAACTTGTGGCGGCATCTACAAAGCCACATGAGAACTACGCATCAAAAAGACCTGACGTCACAAATCCTGCATCGCGCAATCAGAGTTTACCGCGCGACTAGCATATATACAACATCCCGACATCAACCGTTGGGCAGTTGCCCACCAGACACAATACCCGTCTGGTCGGAGGATCTTCCCTTTACTATAGAGTATGAGTGAACTTTACACCCTGTTCCTCATACCTCTAAAGACACAACACCCGTTTGGTAGGAGGATTCTCCCTTTTCTATAGAGGATGACCCTGTTAGTCATACCACTAATCAAATGTATCATCGAAAAATATTAACAGTTGTAATTTTTTGCTTTTTAGGGTTCCGTACCTTAAAAGGAAAAAACGGAACCCTTATAGGATCACTCGTGTGTCTGTCTGTCTGTCCGTCTGTCACAGCCAATTTGCTCCGAATGTAATGGACCGATTAAGTTGAAATTTGGTATACATATCAATTTGAGTGACCCAAACTCGGACGTGAACCGTATATAAATGAATTTAGAATATTGGGGTCAGTTTTGGGGGGCAAACAAAAAAAAATATAATAAAAAGTTTTGCATACTATAACGGGTGACATATCAAATAAAAGGGTTTACTGTGAGGGACTCACATATTTTTTTAATAATTTTAAAATAAATTGTACCTATTGACGAAAATTGACCATTCCCCCCCTTATCTCCGAAACTACTGAACATAAAATTTTGAAAAAAATACAGAAAATAGTTCTATACTTATAGATTACAGGAAAATCTATAAGAAGTCTATGGTCTTAAAATAACATGGTAAATCTCTCGATATTGTGCGTACTTAACATTGTAGTTGGTAAACATAATCTCCCATACATTCCAATTTAACTGCAGATGTAAGTTTGTTCTTAGGATAAATTCTTTCCAAATACGGAACCCTTCATTGTGCGTGGTCCAACACGCACTTGGCCGGTTTTAAAAAAAAATGTTAATAAGCAAACTTGATCTTCCAATTCACTTTAGACATTGGCAGAATAGTCGAAATCGGCTTAACTTGCCATCCATACTATCCATCCATACTAATCCATACTAATATTATAAATGTGAAAGTAACTCTGCCTGTCTGTCTGTCTGTATGTTACGTTTTCACGCCTAAACCGCTAAACCGATCGTCATGAAATTTGGCAGAGATATAGCCTGGGATATGGAGAAGGACATAGGCTACTTATTTACGCGATAACCGACATCCACGCGGGCGGAGCCGCGGGCAAAAGCTAGTATTCTATACAAATAAATAAAATTGAGGTGTCTCGCATAATAATATGAAAGTATATACGGTACCTATAACAAAAAAAAAAAAAATTGTATGTCTGTTTGTTCCGGCGTATCTCCGAAACGACTCGACCGATTGTGACGAAACTTTCACTGACAGATAGCTGATGTTCTACCAACCCGAACTGGGCCCGTGTGGTCGATTAGGTACAGCCCAGTCTCTCCCGAAGGGAGGAGGCCTGTGTAATAATACAAAGGAGATAATACATACACACAAATAGCTTAAACTAATATTAACTGATTCACTGTCCACAAATTAGACACAATAGTTAAACAATCAACGTGAATCATATGTGATTCATGGGACAGCGAAAGTCAATAATGTAATTTCTGCATACTCAAAATTATCGTGTTCATTCATTATTTTTTCAATAATGTAAGGAATTGGGAGAAGGCGCTGAAATTTGACATACAGGTATTTACCTAGTTTGGGTTTCAGAGGCTTCATAGGTTTTTGTAGCTCTAATTTATTTCAATAAAGATTTATTATTATTATTATAATGAACCCTTAGCGATAGAAATGACATCAAATCATCTCCGATAAGTGATCTCCCGTCTTCGGCTGTTTCCGTAACTTTTCGAAGAATCAAGTAATGAGGACGTATGTGAGCCGATTCCCATATATTATGCAAATGTCCTCGATATTTTCAAGTTTGGTACAACGTTTGCGAATGCATGAATTAACGGTAACTTAGCATTTCATGAGGTAATACAGTGGATGGTATAACATGCATCACGCTTGATTACCTGAAGGGGTCAGCATAGATGTATAGGAGGTACACACACTTTTTGCTGGTTAAGTTTTAAGTGAGCGAGCGAGTAATCTCACATACTGACTTATAACTTGTATTTTTTTTTTAATGAAAATCGTCTGTTTTTACAATGTTTGTAAATATGTGAGCCGAGTAAAAACAGACGATTTTCTTACTATTATATTATTATCTGATTAATTTATCTGTCATTGCTTCATTAGGGTTAAGTAGTAAACAAGGAACCCTTATAGTTTCGCCATGGCCGTCTGTCTGTCTGTCCGCGGTTTAGCTCAGAAACTACTAAGCTACTAGAAAGCTGTAATTTGATATGGGTATACATATTAATCACGCCTAAAGTGGTAAAATAAAATCTTGTAATATATAATATATTTTTCACTTCTCATGCTCTAAAAGTACGCCAATATAGCCCTACGAAGCGGGACTAAAGTGACCACTTTAGTCTCTAGGGAGTGAAAAGTAATTAGTTTTTTAATTTCCTTCATGTGACATAGACAAACTCAAACAGCCAGTAAATTTACTATTATCTGTTGAGTGTGGATCATCTTCACCGCGAAAATGTTGAGAGTTTTATTTCCATGGTTTTTCCGCAAAAAAGGTGGCGCCATATGTTTTAAATTGTTAATCTGTGACTGGTTTAGAAGAAAAAAGTGACCGCGAAAATTTCAGAATTTTTGTTGAGTGTTTTGTTCGGTTTTAAATAAATTTACAAAGAATGTCCAGTGACAGTGAAGAGTTTGACGTCGAGCAAAGAGCAAAAGACTTATTAGATAATCTTTTGCCGCCAAAATCGCGGAAGATTTACCAACAAACTTATTGACATTAATTTTATTTTCTGTGATTAATATTTTAACTCACACACTGACTTATTATATGTTGTTTTTTTTTTCAAATCATTATTTTATTTTATACATTTCGTTATTTAAAGGTACTTTTTAACTATAGAGACTTTACAAAAAAAATATTGTATAGTCAATTCCAAAAACATGGGCCCAAAAATGTAAAAAAAAAAATTGAGAAAGATCGTTTTTTTTTTTTTTTTTTTCTACTAAGAGTTTGCTCTTTACTTTAGTCTAGGTCTGGATGACAGAGACAAAGTCTACGATGGAGTGAGCTTACCCAGAAGAAGCCTGTTTGTTCACTCTCACTTTGAATAGATTAGGGTTGTATGCGTTAAGAAACACAGACGCAGGCAGAGAGTTCCACTCCTTTGCTGCGCGCATTATAAAAGACGTTTGAAAACGCTTAGTGCGAGTTGGTGGAATATCAACTAGGTAGGAGTGGTAACTTGCAGTGCGTCTAGATGTCCGATGGTAGAAGGGGGCCGGTGGAATGAGGTCGTGGAGTTCATGGGCACACTCTCCGAAGTACAATCTGTAGAAGACCGACAAGCAGGCAACCTTGCGGCGATGAGCCAAGCTGTGAAGCTTGGCATCCACCAGTTTTACGTCGCCAATGAGCCTCTTAGCTCTGCGTTCCACCGAGTCAAGCGCAGCAAGTTGGTACTTTGCTGAGCCATCCCAAAGGTGGCTGCAATACTCCATGCAGGAACGGACTTGTGCTTTGTAAAGGGTTAAAAGCTGTCCAAGCGTAAAGTATCGCTTCACCCTATTTAGGACGCCCAGTTTCTTGGCCGCAGTTTGAGCTTTGCACTCGATGGTGGAGCCGAAGTTGAGACCAGATGTCAACTCCATGCTTAGGAGCTCGAGCCGATCAGTTACAGGAACACATGTACCCCGAAAAGTAGGAGTTTGATCAAAACGACTCCTTTTAGCGGTAAAGAGACACGCCTGTGTTTTGGTGGCATTAAAAGAGACCAGATTGTCGTCACCCCATTGGGAAAATGTTTTGTATCAATTTACCAGACCCTAAAAAAGTGCTAAAGATTTTTTTAAAGTGCAAATTTACTCTATTCTTAGAGATAATCTAGCACGTAAAATATTAAGTTAAAGAGTTAAATTGCTTATTAGATTTTAACCAATTATTACGTTCTAATTTTTGACGTTCAAAAGTGCATCTTCGTGCCTATTTGAAATAAATGATTTGACTTTGACTTTGACTTGTTAACACGGAAAAATACAACTCATTATTTTAAAGTTCCGCGAAGGTTTTTACGGTAAAATCCAAAAATACTAACCCCGAATCCACCCGAAGATATCCGAGACTCCCCGATCTTCACCCAGACACCTACATTACAACTTCCCACCGTGAAACCGCGACCTTCGACACCACCATAAAAATAGAAAAGAAACCGTGTAATACTCATTACCACTCTTTCTAAAGTCGGTAAACCAAAGGAGGCTTGTAATAACGCGTTGGCTATCAAAACTTTTGTGGCTATAACGAGATACAACTCAAAACCAACCTTACACTTCTAAAGACACAGTCCAATTTTCATTATCTTGTAAAAAAAAAGTACAGACGCAAGGAAAATCCAATCTTCTCTACCAAGCAATAAGGTTGAGTTTCATTTGGAGTGAGTACTAAGTAAGGATGTTATAGAATTGTTGAAAAGCTCAGACTTCGAAGGCTCACTTCGCAATCGTGTTGAATAAAGGCGGTTACATAATGTGGTCACTTTGATTTATTTTTAACCGACTTCAAAAAAAGGAGTAGGTTCTCAATTCGGATGTTTATATTTATTTTTATGTATGTTCATCGATTTTTTTGTCAATTGTGAAACATTTTTTTTTTTTTTTCTTTTGATAGTGTTCCCATATAAATTGTATTAACTTTGCTTGGATATATTTTGAGTTAGCTTCGTTATTACGTATTTAATTAATCCACTTTGTGTATCTTGGTGATGATATATATAGTTACTAGCTTTTGCCCGCGGCTCCGCCCGCGTGGATGTCAGTTATCGCGTAAAAAAGTAGCCTATGTCCTTCTCCATATCCCAGGCTATATCCCTGCCAAATTTTATGACGATCGGTTCAGCGGTTTAGGCGTGAAAACGTAACATACAGACCGACAGACAGACAGACAGATAGACGGACAGACAGACAGAGTTACTTTCACATTTATAATATTAAGTATGGATAATACTTCCTGTCACTGTTGTTTACATAGCAACTGAATGAATTGGTGTGGGGTAGATAGCATAACTAAAAAAATAAAAATAAAAACTTTTTACTAAAAAAAAAAAAAAACAACCGATTTCCAAAAAAGCACTATAATATGAAAAAAATATATTTAATTTCGGACAAACCGGTACAGGCACCGATAAACCGATGGCAAAAATACTAAAATGCAGATGCAAAGACACCGACTTTCAAACTTTTCACTTTATAGTGTTTTTCTTTTTTTGGAAGTAGTTTATTTTATTTTTTATTAAAGTTTTTAGGATGAAAATAAAAATATTTTTAGTCGTTTAAGTCAGTCATAACCCCACTGCCGTCGTATCTCTACGTTGACTTCGTGGGGCTTGCGCGCTCCGAACTTTAGGTTTGTGCAGGTAGAGTTTATTTTGCCGGAACAGCCGGTTGATTCTGTAAAAATCTCACCGTGAAAACTTAGGTGAAGTGATCTCAAAGTGAACTGTCATTCCATCTGAAACTAGGGATTAACACTATTGACAGCTCATTAATTTAAGCTCACTTCACCTAGGTTGTCATGGTGAGATTTCTACAGAATAGCACTGCTGTAATTTCAACTGATGCTTAAGATTGACACTATTGACAGCTCACTCCACGCTCACTTCACCTTAGTTTTCACGGTGAGATGGTTACGGAATAGCACTGCAGGTCTGAGGTGAGGAGGAGCCAGAGGTGAGCCAGATTAAGAGAGACACAGAAACCCGCAGGGCAGCATGTGGCGAGCTGATGGGCAGTAGCGACCCCACGGACCCTATCTCCCGAGAGAAGTCATGTTCCTCATCTCTGGCTTGCCTCTATTGACAGGCTGGAGTAAACACTGACGAGAAACAGAAGAACCTCATTCTTGTCATTATTGGCTGGCTTGAGTGGGAGATTCGCAAGAGCAAACAAACTCGGAGGAAGGAAGTATTCCAATAAGATGCCGGTAGGGATCTTGAACGTACTTCCAGGATTGTCCTGATAGCCGTGAAATACCGTTCCATTCCTCATGAGCACCTCAGGATATGTTGCCTCCTTGTCGCTACGACACTGTGCTAGCGACCGTTTTTCGGGGGCCCATTATTGAGTGTACAAGTCAGGTTTTTTTTTTTTTTTAGCTACAATTCAAGTACTTCTGCTCGTCTGATTGATAAGTTATGAATTATTTAAAAAATATACTACTGGTAGGTAATTATGGACAAAACAAATATCGAATCTGATGACGAAATAGAATCTGTAACCTTCAATACTGAAGACAAAATATTTGATCACTTTGCAAATTGGGGTCAACAACTCAACACTTTTTCAATATAGGTACCTACAATAACTGATTCGAATCAACGATATAATTATAATAATTACTAATTACAACAACCAAATGATGGCAACCAACCGATTATCTTTTAACGGTGTATCATCATAACGGTAATGTTTTCCCATTGTTTGTCTTATTTGTTTTAGTATACATATTTATGTGTATTTATTTGTGCTTATATTTATATATAATAAGATTTATATATTGAATTTATAGTTTGTAATAGGTTTATGTATATCTTTATATTTAAATGAATATTTATTCCTCAATTTTTGCTATTGCACCTACTACTGTTTGTCTCTGCATTACCCAAGGGTTGACTGGTAGAAAATGCCTATGGCATTAAGTCCGCCTCTGTAATTTTTTTTGTGCTTAAAGTATTAAATAAATAAATAAATAAATAATTAAACAACTGATTACATTTCTATAGTTATTAAGAAAATAGAATAATTGGACGCTATATACAACAGATTTAAACATTACGTAGGCAGCAAGCGGAAGTAATAATGTGGAGATTTCTTTGAGATCAGAACAGAGAAGTCCTTGAGAGGAAACCACGAATCAACAAAGGTGCCACGACTCCTGGGTAGATGGGCCACAGACTTGAAGGTAGGAGCAGACAGGATGCATTAAGAACATGGGTGCTGTGATATAAACTGGGAAAATCATGCTCTGTGATTGATGTCGCTAAATGACACTTAGCTCAACACGATGATTCGTCTTCGATCTCCATTCTGCTAACGTTATATCTTGCCCTTATCCCAATTTATTTTTGGTTAGTAAAATAGGTATTTATCTTCCATAATTCTCTATAAAAATCATTCATAAATCCATACTAATATTATAAATGTGAAATTAACTCTGTCTGTGAAATTTGGCAGAGATATAATATATAGCCGGGGATATGGAGAAGGACATAGGCTACTTTTTTACGCGATAACCGACATCCACGCGGGAGCCGCGTGTAAAAGCTAGTAACAAAATCATCATCATTCATCATTCCAGCCGAAAGACATCCACTGCTGGACATAAGCCTTCCCCAATTGGGGGGGTTTGCCATAATCGCCACGCTTGGCAGGCGGGTTGGCGATCGCAGTATGGTGTTAAAAATGCATAGAGAACGCTGCTGCGCATTCTCTAGTAAGTCCCTTAGTCGCTTTTTACGACACCCACGGGAGGAAATGGGGTGGTGCTATTCTTTACGTCCGACACCACACGGCACCAGTAACAACATAAATTAAGCAATTACACTAACTTTGCGAACGGTACTAAAACCAAAGTCAGAGTCCACGCACACAATAGTTAATATAGGTTTTAAAACTGCTCCCAAATGACTAATAAACAGCACCTAACCTGCTTATATATGCCTTAGCGCATTCCTTATACATAACGCCCAAGAGCCAAGACACCTGCGTAAACGCAGCCTAACTCAATCAAGCATTCAAGTCAAGGAGAAAAACCAGTCGCCTTGCTACCGCCACACGGAACGGACGTATGTGCTCCCGTCGAATAACAAAAATACGCCCGAAGAACGTAATAAAAATACATCTAACATGTATTTGTAATTAGAATCCGTTTAATTGAGTTCCAAATTAGATTTCTGTTTGATCAGCTGTCAAAATTTTGAGGTTATCAAAACTTTTTGGTGCAGTGCAAGTGATGTGAGAGTTTTTGTCTGTTTTGTAAGTATTTTCTAGTTTTTTTTTTTTCGTGGTTTTACCTGTTTAAGATTACGTAAGTGTGGATGAATTTGGTTTGTGACTAAAATGTGTTTGAAGGACTTTAGTGCCAAGCTTAGCTAAATACTTAACTCCTCCTACACAAGCAAAGTTCTAATGACATAAACTTTGGGGTGTGAACACTTTAGCCCTATTATCGTTAAAATCTACTTACCAAACTTTGTTAACTTTTAAGTAGATTAGACGAAACCTTTTAAATTAATCAAAAAACTTTGATTTTCAACTTGAAGCTTTAACAATTTATTATCCAAACATAACCTTCTATGTCCCCTTATTAAAACTTTTTAAGAAATCGAGCTGTCAAATGATTCGTTCCAGGATCTTTGTTGAATTGTTAACATGAAGGAGAAAGAGAGCTGTGATCAAACAGATGAGAGTGAAAGGGATAACGACAGTATAGTATCAATCTGCTGCTTGCAAATAATGTTACTGAGTGCAAGTGTATCAGTAAAACAGTAAATCAATCTATTTTACATGTAAATGGATCAAACGGATCTTGTTTAGAGATTTTGATGTTGAAAAGCATTGTATATAGGCCAGTCAAGAACTAGGCAATAATTAAACTTTTAACTAGTTTGATCAGCTGATGCTGCATTTTTTTCTCAGAATCCATGGGGACTTATAGTTATTGAATTGCACTAAATGGACAGGTCCACTCAATCTATGTGGTTCTTTCTTCAAAAGACCATTTCAGACACCAATCTACATGGTTTACACATGATTTGACCAAGATTATGTCTGGACTTTTAAAAGAGACTGTGACCTCTGAGTTTGTTTCGGCCTTTCTTCTCAGAGTAGTCAGATACGAAAGGCCGACCTCATCTAGTTTTAAAATATGATTGACGTGTAAAAGTGTTTGTAAAAACCTACTTACAGAATTAAAATAATTTACCATTTATTAGTCCCCATGGAGTCTGTGAAAAAAATGCAGCATCAAAAAAGTTTTTTTAAATATCGCTTTTTGGCTTAAAAGTGCAACCGCACTCTTGTTTTCATCTGATAGCTTGTCACATTCTGCATCAGATGGACTACTCCAAATAACCATATCTTTATTGGAACATTTAAAGAAACCTCTAAGTAAAATATACACCGACAACTAAAATATTTTTTGACTTACGGTGGCAGTATAAGTAGGTACCTATTACAATAAAAAAAAAAACCGGTCTAGTGCGTGTCGGACCACGCACAATGAAGGGTTCCGTAGTTGGGATGAATTTATCCCCAGAACAAACTTAACATTGTAGTTGAAAAACATGTTCTCCCATACAAAATGTATCAGTGAACATGTTTTTAAACGGTATATCTAAGTTGGTCGACTATTGCTCGGTAACTTGTTATACCTGTATATACTACTGCTGTGATTTTTTTCATGAATCCAAATACAACTATTTAGCTGGCAGAGGGGGGACACTTGACTCAAATAAAAATTTGCTCTTTAACCTTAATATTACACTAACGGGTCCGAATTTTTGACTAATTTGCAATTTGAATGATATCTTAATTTATTTAATTCAAAGTTATATCTAAATAGCTTTTGCCCGCGGCCCCACCCACGTGGATGTCGCTTACCGCGTAAAAAAGTAGCCTATGTCCTTCTCCATATCCCAAACTATATCTCTGCCTTTCATGACGACCGGTTCATTGGTTTAGGCGTGAAAACGTAACAGATAGATAGGCAGAGTTACTTTCGCATTTAGTACATTATTATAGTATGGTATGGAAGTATGGATAATCTAACCAAAACCCTGAAAATGAATTTGCACGCCGAAAATGGCAGAATATGATACTTTTAAAACTATGTAACAACTCTGCAACAATTTTCTGATAAATAAATGAACTATTACTATAACGTAAACACGATAGAAAAAACCTACTAATCTACTTTCAAAACAAGAGTTTTTAGTCCAGCTGTGGACCGCAAAAGGCCGGGTTTTACAAAAGAATGGACCTTGAAATGACCTCTACGGTTAATGTGTGCTTACGAATCACGAGAACAGATCAAGGCAAATGACTCATCGTGATTGCTGTATCTGTATCCCACGCACTCTCCATACATGACCATAATCATTAAACCTGCTTAATAAGCCCACCATATGTTTAGCAATGGACCTTATTAGAAGGCTAAAAGTCATCCAAAGGGCAATGGAGAGGGCTATGCTTGAAGTTTGCCTACGTGATCCAATCAGAAATGAAGAGATCCGAAGGAGAACCGGTACAGCTCGAAGAATTGCCAAACTTAAGTGACAACGGCCAGGGCACATTGCTTGCAGAACAGATGGCCGTTGGGGCCGAAAGGTTCTGGATTGGCGACCCCGTACCGGAAGACGTTGCAGGGGAAGGCCTCCCACAAGATGGACCGAAGACCTTGTGAAAGCCGCAGGAATCCGCTGGATACGGGAAGCACAAAACCAGTCGAAGTGGCGGTGCTTGGGGGAGACCTATGTCCAGCAGTGGACGTCTTTTGGCTGAAATTAATGAATGAATGATTTTTAGCAAAACGCCTGTGACTTTGAGAGTCAATTTGCCCAGATTTTTCCCAACTATATTGGTGTCGGCTTCCAGTCTTACCAGATGAAGCTGAATACCAGTATTTTACATGTAGCGACTGGCTATCTGACCTCCACAACCCAACTACTGAGAAACACCAAGGGGTTTTACTCAATAACTTAATGAGACTTTTAATGAGACTTAGATGCGACTAAGAGAGTAATGAATTTAAATGTTGGTGAATGGAGAGGGAGACTACAGAAAAGATGGATGGATTGTAAAGGAAATAAAAGAGTGATGAGGTGATGGGTGACATAACGTTGTATCCTACGAATAGTGCCCTAACAAACATTGGGGCTTTCTTTTTTTATTGCATAATTCAATTCTGCTCATTATACCACATATAACCAGTTCAACAAAACAATTAAAAACGGGATTTAAAGGACAAAGTGCGTATAAAATATAAAAAATAATACAGCCGAACCTTAAAATACCAATACACATTATAAGAAATCACCAATACATATTTTTTTCATATTTAATTTAATTAAACACAAAAAAGTGCTTCCTGAAAAGTAGCTATTATGCAATTACGCCCCTATTCGTGGGATACGACGAATTAAGAGAATGGAAGACAAGAAAGATTATTTAGCGATGTCAAGTAACATGGGATAAGAGCAGCTGGAAGAAAGAGCGAAAGAACAGTATGTTATTTGGGACACGCACAAGCAATACAAACAGTAAAAAAATGAGCATTTAAAACTAACAAAATTTACATTATAAACCTGTGCGAGGCCAAAAAGGCCACTGTGATCTCAGCATAATGCTGCGATATTTAATACCGCAGCGCTGGTATCAGAAAGGGCCCGCAGTAATGCCACGGATACACCTACGGAAATCTATAACTCACACTAGGATTAAAAAATAAGTGGCAATAAAATATTATTTAGAGAAACAACAAATAAATAATAGTACATTACTTACCAAGGGCTGTAAAAGAAAGCCCGAAATCGCAGGTATTTGTGACCCGAGCCGCAGACGAGGATTGTAAATATGCGATAGAGGACTTTCTTTTTTTCTGCCCGTGGTGAGTACACAATTTTACGTCTTCACCTGGCCACAATGCGTGGTTACTGTACGCGTAGCGTGCGGTAAAACTCACATTATGGCCAGGTGTGACGTAAAAACCGTAATTAGGTACAATAAATATTACGATCGACCCACGTCCGACGTTCCAACTTCACTTGTCTATGCTATAGACTATTGTCTATAGTCTATAACAAGCGATGGGCGACCGGCTATCAATGTATTAATTATAGACGATTAGAAGACGTCTAAAGCTGAAGAGAGAGATGGAGTTTCTTGCCAACTCTTCTCCATACGAAACTACCTTTTGAAACGGGCACCTAGATTTAAATCTATTTTCTTGGAAATGTAGACGTTTAAAGTTGCCTTTTAATGGCGTACTTGAAATAAATTTATAATAATCTCAACTTCGGCTCAACCATTCAGTCAACAGTCTGTAGCCAAGAAGCTGGGCATCCTAAATAAGATGAGGCGATACTTCACATCTAGACAGCTTTTAAGTTTGTGCAAAGCACAGATCCGTTCTTGTATGGAGTATTGCAGCCACTTATGGGATAGCTCAGCAAAATACCAACTTGCTGCACTTGACTCGGTGAAAGCAGAGCGAAAAGGCTTATAGGCGACGAATCCTTGGTGTCTAGGCTTCACAGCCTGGCTCATTGGCGTAATGTTGCTTGCCTGTCGGACTTCTACAGACTGTACTTCGGAGAGTGTGCGCAGGAGCTCCACGTCCTGATCCCACCATCGCCATTTAATTACTGGACTATAAGACGTACGACGTACCCTCCAAATGCGGAGGGTACCATCCGCATTTGGTTGATATCCCGTTCAGTCGTACACAGCGCTTCTCCTCCACATTTATTATGCACATAGCCAAAGTGTGGAACTCTCTGCCAGCATCTGTGTTCCCTTCCACATTTATATACGAGTAACCCGTCTGCCTTCAAAGCTAGAGTGAACAGTCACAGTATAAAAAAATATATATTTAAAAAATTATTGAAATGATTGAATGATGAGAGACTCTGACGTTGACTTTGAAATTAATCCAAATTGAATTGCAGAACCTCGTGAGGTAATCGCCAACTCACAGTGAGCAAGAATATTGATCAAAGCTCGTTCCATTTCCTTATGAAAAGTGAATCGCAAGGCAAGATCCTACGAACCTTAATTATACGATTGCCGTCCGAGCAAGTGAGGGACAACCCTTTCTATCTACTTCTATCTGTCCAATGGCATGTCTCAGAAAGATAGATAGATATATAGAATACTCTTTATTATGTACACCATAAAAATTACAGATATAAATGTAGAACTGTTACATAGGGTGTCACAATGGGCGGTCTTATCGCTAAAAGCGATATTTTACAGACAACCTTTGGATGGCTCAAAAAGTAGAAGGAGAGACAATACTGCAGGTAGTCAGTGGTGTACCTACCATTTACACATATACAATAAATACATACATACATAAAGCATATAGGTGCTTATCCATATAAATATATATATATACAATAATAAACATGATACAAGAGCAAGGAACTTTAAGTAATGATGATGTTTAAGGAGAGAGGAAGCGATTTTTAACCAGAATTTTAAAAGTGGGAGGATATTAATGACGTTACCAAGCCAAAGAAACATTACGATACTCGGTCTCAAAAGTGGTCTATGGAGCAATATTTGTGTAGGGATATCTCGTCTTATCCCTTGTGCAAAGGACATCAAAACCGAATTCAGAAATTTTGCTAAAAATAATATTACTCAATATACTATTAGCAATTACGCAAAAGTTAATGTTAGTCTCCTAAGAACATTTTCTCGTAGCTACAACGGTAAAGGTACCTGCCCGTGTAAATCCTGTAAATTCCAAATGTATATTTTTCTCAAAATTGCCAGGTCAGATTTTAATGACCCTTTGCAGAGGGATATAGATGAGGTCATTACACAAATATCAAAACCTTATCACTATTGTTCCATAGACCACTTCCAAACCAATTCGTCCAGTTTAGCTCAGACTGCCAGAGTCGCATAAGAATTTGACATTAGCACATACGATATCTGCATAAGTCAATAAAATGAATTGATAATAAGGAAATGCCGGTGACCGGTCAATGATGTCACCTCACGACCATACTATAAAATTATGCATCTTTCATGTTTCCTAGAAAAACAAACAAGAAGTCTATATGAAAAATATTCAATAAAAAATATAATAATAATCCATTTATTGCAGGCGACGCAGGCCCATAGATAAATACCTTTACCTAAACATACATATTTTATTATAATAATATTATTCAGTGGCGGATTTACCACCAGGCTGAGTAGGCTAGAGCCTATGGTAGCAGATTTTAGGGGGCGGCAACTAAGGAAAAATATTTATTTTTATTTTTTGTCTTCCAGAAATAAGATAAAAACTGATTGATGATGAAATTATTTATTGGGGAAATGTTCTGAAGAGAGTTGTTGATGTAGTGAAGCGACTGTATTCAAGAGGCCTCGCTTTAGAGGAAAAAATGATAAGTTTGGTGATCCGCATAACAGAAATTATTGTATGATTTTGGAACTGTTAGCGGAATTTGATCCCTTTTTTGCCTGCCATATTGAGTAGTACATAATTGAGCCTTTTTTAGTTTTAATATAGTGGCCCTCATACCACAAGCACATATAGTGGCTTGTAAAAATAATCTAGGAACTGACATATCCATCGCCTATACCCAAAGTCTCAAATTCAGATAATTTATGTAAACAAAGGGGATAACATATCAAAAAAATATCTTCGTAATGGTAATTCACATAAAATGGCGAAAAAAGAGGTTTCATTTTCTTTTAAGCACTGATTTTAAGAAATAATAATTAAGAAATAATCATACAGTAATTATTTTTATAAATTTTCGGTTTTAAACGAAGTTATTAAAAAAAGGAGATTTTCTGGTATAAAATATTTTATGATACTGGTAACAATGCAGGAGATACAAACATTTTCAATTTTTTTACATCTTCAACAACACTAATATTAAAACACTCATTCATAGATTCATATTGTAAGTATGCATCTCTAGCCACATTTTGGATAAAAACGGCTGTAAGCTGTTTCGAGTGGAAATCGATTTTGGGAGACCTATGTCTAGCACTGGACTTAAAGGGGCTGATTATGACGATCATATGCCGTGTTGCCGGCATACTACACAAAACATTGTTTGGCAACGGTATTTTGTTGGCATAGTTCTTATAATTAATTCACTTTAATTTTAGCGATGACTATTTACAAAAATAAATTATGATAAAATGTTTTACACTACTGTCGTGTCATTTTGAAAGTGACATTTCTTGATATTACTTTGTTTACATAAATTATCTGAATTAGAGACTTTGGGTATAGTTCACAACACAATCATACTAATAACAGAAAAAAGCTGATGTAATGAGGAAGATAGTGCAGAAATCATAGTTGCAATTTCATTGACAATTTTTTTTAAATAAAATGAAATGTAAGATGACTGTGAACTAGGGTATCGAATTGTAGAGGTCAATAGGAGCGGCAAATTTTGAATAGCCTACTGGCTGCAAATGTGTAAATCCACCACTGTGACATTGTTGTACACGAAGTGATGACGGCGTCGTATTGCGCTGCGTGGAGTCGCGTAACCTTCCAAGAAAACGTCAGTACCTTTCGGCCAAAACGCTTCTTTCATGAAGGTTTCTAGATACTTGGTTGGAACCCTCACCACAAACGACTTGAAGTTTATTATGGCATGACTCCAACTTTTAATGAAAAGGCTCATTTGACCACTATGTCCCCTGATGTAGTCGACGGTGGAGCACATAAGTATAATTAAGCATTAACATTCTATACAATTCTCACTGCTGGAACACAAGCCTCATCTCTGTGAGAGGGAGTGGGCCTCGTAATCCACCACGTGGACACATTGCGGGTTGGTAAATGTCACGTCTTCGAAGAGCAGTTGTGATGAAAATAATCTACAGGAAATAATGTGCCTACCTTTTTTTTTGGTTGGGACATCATCAAATAACTTCTCCCGCTCTAGGCAGAGCGGAAGGGCGTGTCAGACTTTTACTGACTAAAACCCACCCGTGTTCCTTCAGCTGCCTGTGTACCAGGCAAACCCGGACAAACCCGCAACCCTGGCAGGCACCGGTCCTGGCGGACCCCGTCAGTGCGTGCTGACATCTCTTTGAGGCGCGCGTGGAACACAACGCGCCGTCGACCCGGGCCTGGCCCTTACCGGACGGCGAGCTGCCCATGTACCGCCATCCGCAAGCCCGCGCCTACGGTGGCCGGGAATCGGGCACAGATTCTCGCCGCCCAGGGCGTCTCCTGCGGCGACTAGGGGCATGAGAGTGCACAGACTGCCGCTCCCTCGTTCCGCCTCCTCCTTCGCAAGCATTGCTTCGCAGAAAGAGGTGACTGCCTCCCATGCACTCTCGCTCCGGACCATGGCCTGGACCAAGGCCGGACGCGAGAGATCGCTGCCGCCGGTCGCCCCCGTGAGGACACAGCGGTGCTCTGCCCAAGCCAGGCGTAAAAAAGTCACATGTCTTTGAATTTTTGGTTCTAGGATATGCCGGTTTCCTCATGATGCATTCCTTCACCGTTTTGAGAGCAATGGTGATGAAATGATTTGCCTGCCTGGGTTCGAAACTACGACCTACAACTCATAAGTCGCAGCCATTTCTACTGGGCCACCACTGGTCACTGCAATGGAGCACGCTTGTCTAGAAGTAAACTAATCACTCGAGGCTTGAAGACTTGTAGTTCATAAACAGAACAGACTTTTTTTTATTACTTATTGGGCTTAATCTTGACTTCGACATCGCCTGATGGAAAACTATGGATGAGGTCTATGATTGAACGAGCGTGCCCAGAAGATGCCTGTTCACTCTTGCTTTGAAGGCAGACGGGTTATATGTGGAAGGGAACACAGACGCTGGCAGAGTTCCACACTTTGGCTGTGCGCATAATAAATGTGGAGGAGAAGCGCTGAGTACGACTGGACGGGATATCAATCAAGTACGCATGGTACCCTGCAGTACGTCTGGTAGTCCGGTAATAAAAAGGCGATGGAAGGATCAGGTCGTGGAGCTCCTGCGCATACTCTTGTTCTGAGGTTAATCTAATCGTGTGCGTTAAAAAATAGGAGGCGAGCGGAATCATTCCACTTTGCCCCACCGAGCCGCCCCACTGGTTGGATAAAGTGAATGCCTAAAATTTTGCAATGGAACCTGCCCCGATTTCATTTCATTTCCATTCGATTTGATGGGGCAGATTCCACTACTCTAAAATCTTTTTGGATTCTGATTTTTGATTTCCTTTGCTAATTATGTTCCTTGACTTATCTTAATTTATATTAGTAGAACGACTTTCTTTATATTTCATCTATATTAACATATGATGACAAAACCTCAAAAGGATGAATTCGTATCTTGGCGCCGAGGGCACGCTTTTGCTTTTTTGACGGGGCGGTCAAAAGGCTAAGCTGCAATGAATGCCCGATAAACCCCTTTTAGCATAACATAAACACCAAAAACCCATAAAATACAGTTGAAGATAATAATATAAATGATAATCAAAGTGTTTCTCATAAAATTTAAGATAGCAGTCATAAAGTTTATAATAAAATACCCATCAAGAGTTGTTATTTCTAATAGTTATTAAGTATTTTATTGATGAGTCCTTCATTCTTTCGAGTTTAATTACAAAATCTTTGGAAAATGTTTAATAAAGGCTTGGGAAATGGAGAAGTCGTAACTTCTTGTGATCATTATTAGATAATACTTCACACCAATCATTATGGCGTAGCCTGGTGCATAGATAACATTATGCCAGCGTCGCGCGAGTCGCTGCCATCCATAGTAATAACTCTGTCTGTCTGTTACGTTTTCACGCCTAAGCCGCTGAACCGATCGTCATAAAATTTGGCAGAGATATAGCCTGGGATATTTATTTATTTATTAATGGTGAGCCTACAATTGTTTACATATAACATTTAATTTAAAAGTGCACGATTTACATTTGCAAGTGCAACAATTAGTTACAGGCTAACACCACATGCACAAAATACTTTGAATTAGGTGTACAAAATTTAATGACTGAAATTAATTTAAAATAGTATGAATGATAAAAATAATGTAAAAACAACGCATACATCTAGTAATTTAAAACATAAATCAATAATCGAATACAATTAATTTAAATAAAAATAATATATATATTTAGATTGGTGACAGAGTGACAGATATATAATTAAAACAAACTAAGATTAAGTATTTGGTTTACATTCTATAATAATAATTAACATTTCATAATTAAAAAAAAAATAATATTAAATAAACAAGTATGTAAGTTAACAAATTGGCAATTCAGATTATGCATTAGTTTTGCGAATAGTGTTTAATAATTAATTTAAAGAAATTCCCTATGCTATCGTGGTGGACGTCGATCAGGGGCCCAAGTCTGCTATTTTTATAAATTCGTCACTCCAACACTATCCCATTGTCATTTTGCTAAAAGTTCGTAATCTGCTAAATTCATAATGGTCGATCATTGGTCGGTCAATGGTCTCGTAATTGAATTGTATTACAATGGTCTTTTGAACATTTATTCATGCCAGATTTCATTTATATATATTTTTACATATTATTTATTAGTGTTATATGCAATCTGAAGAAGTAGGAAGTTGGAAGTTTTGTAGGAAGTTTCATTTGTCATTATGTACGAGATTACCAATTCTTTCAATGGAGTGTCAGTGGCTGACCATTGGAAAGTCATAATGACGCCATTATATTAGTAGATTACCAAACTTGTTAAAATCAACAATTATGAAATCAATGACAGACCATTCTGACACTATTGTAATAGCAGACTTGAGGCCCTGGTCACTACAGCTGTTTAAGGTCTTACACATTCGCGATATAGGTGAGTTAGCACCTAGGACAGTTTCACGCAAGGGCGGGTGGAACGGAGTGATGGGTTTTCGAGGATAGCTGGTTGGGGCACGAAACTTGATGAGACTTAGTAACTGTGGACAGTCTATTTGCTTTCTGAGGAGTTTGTACAGAAACAGGGCATCCGTAACTTCTCTTCGAGTCGATAACGAGAGCATCTTGATTCTTGAAAGTTTGCAGACGGGACGCATGGGAGGGCAGCTGCTTGCTTTTCCCTTTGGAAAAAACAAGGTGCCATAGAAAATGTTTCTGGACCCTTTCTAAGAGAAGTTTATGACTGGCGTAATGTAGTCTCCATACCACGCTACAATACTCTAGTATACTTCGCACAAGGCTATTTATTATATAGCAATATAAAAAGACTACATACTTCGGTCTTCTACAGATTGTACTTCGGCGAGTGTGCCCATGAACTCCACGACCTCATTCCACCGGCCCCCTTCTACCATCGGACATCTAGACGCACTGCAAGTTACCACCCCTACCTAGTTGATATTCCACCAACTCGCACTCAGCGTTTTCAAACGTCTTTTATAATGCGCACAGCAAAGGAGTGGAACTCTCTGCCTGCGTCTGTGTTTCCGAACGCATACAACAATAATCTATTCAAAGTGAGAGTGAACAGGCTTCTTCTGGGTAAGCTCACTCCATCGTAGACTTTGTCTCTGTCACCCAGACCTAGACCAAAGTCAAGAGCAAACCCATAGTAAATAAAAAAATAAAAAATAAATATTTTAGTGCTGACCTGTCTGAAACCCTTAGTATTGCGTAGCACAAATCCTAACATTTTGGAAGGTTTTTTGACAGGTTTTCGATGTGGGGGATATGGAAAAGGACTTAGACTACTTTTTCTCGATAACCGATATCCACGTGGGTGGTGGCGTGGGCAAAAGCTAGTATCTATTTAATACGCTAAACCTACAACAAACTTATTAGTAAAGAGGAGACATTTGCAATCAAAGAAACCAGCTTGGTGAGATAATTAATGTAACTTATCTAATAAATAAATGTATGAACATCTTCATAGTTTTTCATATAAGATAGTTACGAGATTAGAAGGATTTTTCCTTATAGCTTCATTACGTAACTTACATACAAGTTAGAAGCTCAAGCAGGACTACCTTGCAATATATATTTTTTTATTAAGAGGCCTATCGCAAAATTGCGTTCGTCAGGAAGCATCGTATGAAATATTGTCTCATTTGGGCTATTAGGAGTCGAAGTGGGACGGTTGACTTCTATAGGTTGAGGGTTGAGTTCATTACTATCAGTTATTAATTAGGAGTCAGTGTTCTACTGTAACTTCGTGTACAAAAGAAACGTTTATTTATGTGTGTTAATAAACCCATAATGACCTAATTCCTCAGAATAAGAACGCCAAAGTTAGCCATTCAATTCAAAAATCACGGTCGAAATGTAATAGGCCTCTTAAGAACTAGCTTTTACGGTTTCGACCGCGTGGATATCGGAAATTTTATCAAATTCAAAGTCAGATTAATTATTTCAAACAAGCTGCGCCCCGCAGCTTCACCAGCTTAAGTCTCGATTCCGTTGGAATATCTATTGTATCTGTGTTACTAGATAGTTTTTAAATACTTTAAATAGTAATCTGTGGAGAACGTAGTGGGTAGCATAATTGTTTAAATTGTAATATTTAAGATATTATGACTGTTTCTTATTGTGCTCAGTAGCACAATTTGTTTTTCCTTAAATAAATAAATAAATATCAGGATATTTTTTTTTAAACAAGCTACCTGAAAAAAATAAGAAAAATGAATTTAATAAAAACCTTAAACAATTAGCTTTGTGACAGATGTTTTTATTCAATAGATGATTATTTAAATTCTAAACAGACATGATGTATAACTTCATTTTACGATCACAATATTTAAATTATAATTATTGACATTATTTATAAATCTAATCAATAAATTGATGAACTGTCTTGACTATGAGCTAAAATCTAATATACTAGTTTAATATTTTTTATAATGTTAATGTGCCTAATTAATTAATAACGCAAGACTGTAAATTTTATTATGATTATGATGTGTGTGACTAATGACTAATGATAAATATATTGATGTAATTTCAAAATACTGCATGCACCTATTAAAAACATTTGCACGACTGATAAGTCGAATATAGTGAGACTAAAATTATTCTACCATCGTTATTATGTATGTACCTATATTCTGGAAAATAAATAAATTTCATTTCATTTCAAAAATATCCTGTGTTAATCCAAGCTATAAACTATCTGTGTGCCAAATTTCATCCAAATCCGTTCTGCCGTTTTTTCGTGATTGAGTAACAAACATCCATCCATTCTCACACACTTTCACATTAACGATATTAGTCGGAAGTAGGATTACTAGGATAAAAGTAGGATGGTCATTATCCACGAACCGACCGCGCTAAGTGTAGCTTAACCTTCGATGAACATATGCGGGTGTTATCATTTAGCCACGAGCACCTGATACTTAGACTTTTAGTCATACATGTCGCACCTTTAAAGATAAACTTTTACTAAAAGAAAATATTAAATTTTACACAGGAGCTTAAATTAAAAAAAAATGCACGGCTTATTCTCAATAGATTTTAATATCAGGTGCTTTGAGCCATCTTTTGAGGTCATAATGATAAATATTGTTTATTTACACTATAAAATAAAATTCAGAAAAGTTAATCTTAAGAAAGATGGCATTATATAGTCAATTCTTGTTTTTTTTTTATAGTAACGGTTTGTCTCTATAGGTGCGATGTATCTCGTTAGCAACAAAAACATCCTAAACAAAAAAAAAAAATCACCACAAGAAAAAATACACAGTCAAAATATACACTGAGCCATAAAAATAGGTTAAACTTACCAGGCTCTAAGCTAAAAATGTACTCAACAAGAACACTAGTCATGTCAATTAAAATAAATAATAAATTACTAGAAACAATTCAAGAAAAACAAAAATTTTATACATTCATAAATAATTTCTATTCTATTATCCAAATGCTATTACTAACAATGAATGAATTGACAAATTTTAAATTACATCCTAACTATTACTTATCCTAACTTAATATGCTATCCATACTAATACTAATATTATACTAATACTAATATTATACTAATACTAATATTATAAATGTGAAAGTAACTCTGCCTGTCTGTCTTTCTATCTGTCTGTCTGTCTGTCTGAATGTTACGTTTTCACACCTAAACCGCTGAACCGATCGTCATGAAATTTGGCAGAGATATAGCCAGGGATATGGAGAAGGACATAGGCTACTTTTTTACGCGATAACCTACATCCATGCGTGCGGAGCCGCGGACAAAAGCTAGTATGATTATAAATGCGAAAGTTTGTTACATTTTCACGCCTAAACCACTGAACCGATCATCCTGAAATTTTGCATATACGTTGTCAGGTATACAGAAACGGACATAGGGTACCTTTCATCCCGAAACAAAGAACTGTTATCGAGGAAAGCAACGTTAACGTTCTTATGATAATAGATGGCGCCACGTGTCTTTCGAATCCTGATTGAATTATATTATTATAGAAACTTTAGTAGTGTGTTAAGGACCTATACTACCTCAAATGGGTTAGCATGATCCTCCGTTATGTCGAAAATACTGCAGCATTAATTTTGAAATAAATATTTATGGTAAAGTTGAGGATTAATGCTAACTACTATGTTAGCCGAAAACACGATTCCATAAAATTTTCTCGATAGAAAAAAATCCAAAGTTACCTCCAAACCGAACAATAAACCGCTGGTGTTATAATGAAACTTTGCATATTAACTGAGCTAACTATAAAGCAGGTCTTATGCATTTATGTTATTTCCTTTTTTAAATGACCATTATTTTCACCGTAAAACGAAATTACCTAAACTATCGGCGCCTTGGAGTCTTTTCCCTGCCGCCTTGTCTCGCTTGCTCGCGTGACCGTTAGCAAAAGTGTGCGAGCGAGATACAGAGTGAAGTAGCGCTGAGGTAGTATAGACTCTTAAGAGTTTTTTAACCCGAATTGATTGTCAAATATTAAATTTAAACCTAGTTTTATAAAATAATCACAATATAATATAATATAATATAACAAGTAAGCAGTGAAATAAAACCCTCTTCCTCTTTTCTTCTTTTGCTGTGCCTGACAGGGTCCGTGTGATCATATTTTTGCAAAACCTACCACGTATGTTCACATGTAGAAGCAATAAATACACCGTGGCATTTTAGTCGTCTTACAAAGACAGCCCACTTCATGTTTTTTTTATCTAAAAAAATTAAATATCTACCAATTTCAAAACAATGAGCATGGACTATTTCATCACTGTAAAACATTACCCGTACATACACAATTTAAATATACTTTGCTAAAAGAGCAATATTTCAACGGCTACTTAGAGCAAAAAGTTCAACATCCTGTATTCACGCGGGCCGTCGCACGTAACCAGCTATGCACGGTTCGGGCAAACAACACCAACGGCGAGCGGACATCTTCTTACCTAGTGCCTCGGTTAATTAGCAACCTACCTTCCGATTTGCGCAGTGACATTACGCCAAGAAATATTAAATCAAAACTTAAGTCCCACTACCTTCAACACATTGAATGCTCAATGTGAAATGCGGTTTTCGTAGTAACTAGCATATCACCTGAGATGAAGTCACCAAATTTCGAAATAAGGTATTATGTTATATTTATTGTTTACCTTGATTTTGCTTTTAATACTATGTAGAATTACATGTAGCATTAAGTACAAACCTCAGTGGTTTAAAAATGCTATTCTACTAAAACACTTTGTAATGAATTTTTAGATGGTAAATAAATTAAATAAAAAAATGTATCCAATGACTAAATCATTCATAAAAAAATTATGAACAGTAGTTTTTTTTTTTATTAATTATGACGCATGACATAGTTTAAAACACCCTGTTACGAGTGCAGTCCGAGCCTTATGTTACAAGGGCGCCGCGGAATGGAGCAGCGACATCTTTATCAGAGTTCATTCACCCTAACGCAAAAATGTGTTTCTTACTATTGCAACTTAAACTTAATCAAAATCCATTCTGCGGCGTCCTTGTAACACAAGGCTCGGACTGCACTCGTAACAGGGTATTTTAAACCATATCATGCGTCATAAATCATAATTAATAAAAAAATAAAATAATAAATGTTCATCAATATATATATATTTTTTTAATGAATGATTTGTAGTCATTGGATACATGAAGTGGGCTGTCTTTGTAAGACGACTAAAATGCCATGGTGTATATTGAGTATTGAACTCCAGAAAAAATCCAGGTTCTTATTTAAATTTAACCTGGTCAACATTTTCACGGTAAGTTGGCAACCCTATAGTTCGAAATATTAAAGACTCATCTTTAAACAAAGAACTATGTATTTACCACAAAAACCATTTCCGCTTCTGTAGTCAAAGAAAAAACAAAATATATGAATGTTAGACGCTAGTAATAAATGACCTTTACAGCAAGGTCATTTTTTACTTCATCAACAATATGGTAGTTAAATAAATTAAATATCATTTCTTGAGAAAATCTTGCTTTTAAATAGGTTTTCATTACTATTAACACAAAAAGGTTAAAAGGATACTGAGCGCGCAGTGGTGCCCTCATCATTTGTTTGGTGATTTATTTTATTTTAGAATGAAAATACAGAAAATAACCACGTTAAGCTGTGCTCCACAAGACTAGGTATACGTTATTATTATTACAAACAGTAGTTTTAAATTGTTATGTTTTATTGTAATCCTTAAAACGGAGCTTAGTGGCCAATATTTTCCATTTTCGTGCTTATTTTCTAAAATAAAAGAAATCACCAACCACACGATAAGGGCGTCACTGCACGCTTGGCACCCTCTTAAGATATCAAAATGAAAAGCCAAATGATAAAAACCTAAGAACCTAGACAGGATTCCTTTGAAAGGAATAGCCAATGGTGCCGATTCCCTTGTTCACAAACTAAACTAAATTTTAGTTCAGTGCATCTTTTTCTTTCTATTTCATTAAGAAAAGGACGGAAGATAAATTTTAGTTTAGTCCTGTCAAATTAATCAGCGCTTGACGTAAATTGACGTAATTTTAGTCGGCAAGTTTTTAATCACGTCTAAACTTGTATGGAGTAGTGACAGGCTGGTTGGATTGTTGGTTCTTGGAATAAATTCATCCCAACTACGGAACCCTTCATTATGCGTGGTCCGACATGCACTTGACGGTTTTTTTACTACGATACTGGTTCTTGAAGTAGCTCTATATAAATCAGGTCACGCAAGTGTTTTAATCTCGGCTTATTCTACAATATTAATTTTATTATAGAAATAAAAGTCTAAAATTAATAGTTACACACATTTTATGCCATCAAGAAAAACATCGTAATTTTATTATATATCTTCGATTAACTAGCTTGCGCCCCACGGCGTTTCTCATAAAAAAATACTTCGTTTTTTCTCAAACATCGTAAAATATACATGGTGTCCAATAATTCTAGAATTTAATTACAGTTGCAATACTTATTAATCGTTAGTTAGATCCTGTCACTGATTAGCAGAATAGTAATATAACATGTTATGTTATATGATATCATGTTCATCATCAGCATTTCAGCCGAAAGACGTCCACTGCTGGACATAGGCCTCCCCCAAGCACCGCCACCTCGAACGCTTCCGTGCTTCCCGCATCCAGCGGATTCCTGCGGCTTTCACAAGGTCATCAGTCCACCTTGTGGGAGGCCTTCCTACGCTACGTCTTCCGGTACGCGGTCGCCACTCCAGAACGTTTCGGCCCCAACGGCCATCTGTTCTGCGATGTCATGCCATGTTATGTTGCTAGTAATCCCCGAAAGTTTAGCCAGAGATTTTCTTTTATTTTCTTGTGATTAGAGACTAACCTGGTGTCCGAGTTTTTATGCCGCCCATGGGCATCTGACTTGGCTAAACATATCAGGCATTTTTCTCACGATTTTTCCTTCTCCGTTTTTTAAGCAAGTGATAATTATACAACAGGCAGATGCCGTATCCCAGTAGTTCCATTCTCTAGTTCCATTATGAGACTACTGGGATTTTTTTCCTTGCTTGGGTTTCAGAGATTAGCAGAAACAAACATATAGACACAAAATTTTAAAAAATGATTTTTATTTTGTGTTTTTGACATTCAAAATCAAAAATCGAATCAAAATCAAAATATTTTATTTCACATAAACCTACATGGGCACTTAAGAAACGTCAGAAGCTAGGTGCACGATTCCAATTAGTCGTTTCCTATGGAGAAGAGCCGGCAAGAAACACCACGGTTACTATTAGCTTTACAGTATTATCAAATAACAGTGATAATAGGTATGGGAGGACAGTGTAGGCCTTTCAACAATTACCAGGTACTTAACAAAATAGAAAAGTACCAACAAATCTACACTCTACTAGGCCTACAACGTTCTCACATTCACAAAATATAAAATAATCTAAGTATATAAAAGGTTAATGACATGATTGCAATTACAACTACAGTAACAAACCTGAATAAATATCATGCCCACAAAAGCCTCTAACAAAGAATTGGAATACGATTTGTAGGTAAATAATGAAAAGATTATGTCAAGGAAGTATGTAAAAAAAAAAATATATATATATCTAAATAAACACAACTAAATCTAATTAAACACCGTTATTTGGGAGCAGTTAATACCTAGACATTTATTTACATAGTTCAAACATTACAAACAGACACGTCAATGTTATTTATTTGTATAGATTCCAATTACAACCTCCAAGGAGCAGCTGCTCCTGCGGTAGTCATAATCGTTTCTCATTTGAGAGTACTATGTTTACACGGCCTAAAGTGTTTATTTTTATTTTCATGCGTACAGACAGTCAGCCTCAAAAAGATGTGCAAATGAAAGAAAGAAAAAGTATTTATTGGGACTCGTACAGGAAGATCACTTTTTAAACTAAACACACTCATAGCAACATTAATTTAAAATACCGGCCAAGTGCGTGTCGGACCACGCACAATGAAGGGTTCCGTAGTTCTGCAAAAAGTTTGTAAACGCAAAAACGATTTTTAATGTGATAAAACTACAAATTAACAAGTTTCGGACTTTTTCCTTTACTTGTACTGTGAGACCTTGCTTCTTGCAAAATTTCATGATTCTAGGTCAACGGGAAGAGTACCCTATAAGTTTTGATTTACTTGGGAATATCGCATAAATGTCGCATAAATGGCTGTATCTTTTTATTGCGTTGTTTTTAAAGCTTGATTTTTTCAGAGCTCCAAAAGAGCATAAACCTTCGTATTTGATATTAATTTCAACATGATATCTCCACGCGTTCCTGAGAAAACTGGTCTTGACAGACAGACAGACGGACAAAGAAGTGATCCTATAAGGGTTTTTTCCTTTTGAGGTACGGAACCCTAAAAAAGTAAAAAAAATATTTAAAAGTAATCACGTTTTTTTGCGATAAACATAACACAAAGATAGAATACAAACATAAAAAGAACAAGTTTGGGGAAAATATGCGTCATATCCACACAAAACGGCCATCGCTCAGCATAATGCTGCGACCCTATGCGAGACAGAGCCCTAGCGCTAGTTTTCAGCAACAGCCGGCGTTGACGTGATGATGTCAACCGGTGCAGCATACAATGAGGTATAAATAAGGGATAAAAAATAAAATTATTAATTCTAAATCTTATATATAAAATTCTCGTGTCACAATATTAGGGTTGACCGATTTTTATGAAATATATGCATATTCAGTAGGTCTGAGAATCGGCTACTATCTATTTTTTTTTTAAGTTTTAGGTAGATAGGTAGGGTAGGGTAGGGTAGGGTAGAGTAGGTAGGTAGGTAGGGTAGGGTAGGGTAGGGTAGGGTAGCGTAGGTAGGTAGGTAGGTAGTTAGGGTACTGTAGGGTAAGGTAGGGTAGGATAGGTAGGTAGGTAAGTAGGGTAGGGTAGGGTAGTGTAAAAAAAAAATAGATAGTAGCCGATTCTCATCGGCTACTATATTTTTTTTTTTTAAGCTTTAGGTAGGTAGGTAGGGTAGGGTAGGTAGGTAGGTAGGTAAGTAGGTAGGTAGGGTAGGATAGGGTGGGGTAGGTAGGTAGGTAGGTAGGGTAGGTAGGTAGGGTAGGGTAGGCTAGGGTAGGGTAGGGTAGAGTAGTGGAGTTTATATTATAGCTTTTGACAGATCGTAGTCTGTCGGGTCAGCTAGTGGTTATATAAAAATAATGTTGCCATTATACATCTTTATGAGGCTTACTGTACTCGTATCTCCTCCCTGCGTTGTAGCTCTGACAAGGCGTGATATATAAATGAAGTAATTATTTTGTGGGGGCGAAAGAGGATGCTTACCGATTATCATTTAAAGTGAAAGTTCGCGAGCACATTCGTAAGAAGCTGGCAGTATCATCACAACGTTAATGTTTTCCCATTGTTTGTCTTATTTGTTCTAGTATATTCGTGTATTTATGTATGTTTATTTGTGCTTGTATATATATAGAAATTGGAAATTTGGTATATATATATTATATTTATAGTTTGTAAGTATCTATAAAGATCACATGATATTCTTGGAATAACTATAAAGTTATTCCAAGATTTTTCGTAATTGCACCTACCACTGTTTGTCTCTGCATCACAAAGGTTGACTGGTAGAAAATGCCTATGGCATTAAGTCCGCCTCTGTACATTTATGTGCTTAAAGTATTAAATAAATAAATAATGGTTTCAAAAAGAATACAAGATTGATTATATATTTTATCTCAATTTAATTTTAATTTAGTTCAGTTCAATTTTAATTTATTTTCAATGATATAATATAATTTTGTTTTCATTTTAATTATTTCTATCCATTTTATTTTCAATTATTTATTTAGTTACCTAATGCATTTATTGATCACGTAATGACTAACATAGTTTTAAGTTAATGCATGTAATACTAACAAAATATGGACAAAAAGTCTGAATTAAATGTCTGAATTAAACCATAGCCATTGCCACCCAAATATCTTTGCATAACAAAACTAAATCATACGTCTACCCTCACTCAGGTACTGATATCGATACTCGAATAATACCGATATTTTTAAGAAAATACCGATAACAGTATCGACATCGGTATAAATACTGGTATTTTATGTCAGTAATTTGAGTATCGGTATAAAATATCGATAATTATATCGATACTCAGTACTGATATCAAGCTACAATGTGACGTCACAGAATCTTTATTGATGATTCTTAAGTAAATACATATTTTTTACAGTCGCGAATCATATTTTGAAGAAGATACAACCTGACACTGACCTGCAATTTGAAAAAAAAAACGCAAGAAAATGTAATAATAACGGTATTATATCGATACCCAAATACCGGTTTTTATAGCGATATTTTGGTATCATGTATCCAAATTATATCGGTATTCAGTCCCTGCCCTCACTTGACCCGGAACTTCAATTAAATGAAAACCACATAACATGTTGCCAACTCAAACTAACTCGTTCACACAAAGGTAATGATTATTTTAATTATCAATCAGTGCCCGGGAATCGAACCCGCCACGCTCTGGTGGCAGCCAGCGATGCGTACGCTGAACAATTTACGGTACTACTTAAACTGTACAGACGGACATACATGTATAGTGGAATAGAGAACTAATTAAGGCAGTTATCACACTGCACCGGACACCGCTCTGCAGTTCTGCGGTTCTTAACTTTGACTGTAGGATCTCGATTTGTATACAAAAACTGCAGAGTACACACTGACACCGCATCTCCGTGCGGGATGTGCGGCGCGCGCGACTTTATGACATACGCCACATTATGCGTTGCGTCGTCGCACGCGATGTTTCAACGGATCGACGAACGAGAAATGAAGCGGGGGAAAGCGGATCTGCTGCGCTGTCGAAGCTCCGGCTCCGGAGTGAGGACGGATAGTGTGTAGCCCCTGCTAGAGGGGCAAACTAGACGTCGTGCGTCGCCTTCATGCGTTGCGACATCTTACATCGACGCAACGCAACGCACTAATGAGGCTTCAGCCTTTATCGCACTCCCGGACGAAGATGCGGTGCGGTCCGCGAGGTATGCCACACTGAGCTCCGCAATACCGAACGGATTTTTGTGTAGAAAGGACGTATGCGTAATGGATCTCGACATAGATATATCATTTTCGAAATAGAAAACCGTCCAGCAATTTAGGACGTGAAATGAACGCGTTCATTTCAAGTCCGTACGGCTTGCCTCTCTACATAGAACAGTTGCTTCAAGAATGTTATTTAATTATATTTTTTTTTCTTTTTTCAGGTAAATACAGTGTCAAGTGTTTTGTGATTTCTATTAAAAAAATCTTGTATAATATTCAAAATGGCGGCTCTAAAGTTTTTCCTGTGTCTATGCTTCGTACATGCTGCTTTGGCTAAAGGTAAGTCCTTGTTTTACTACGAGTACACTGTGTTATAAATGACTAGCGACCCGCCCCGGCTTCGCACGGGTGCAATACTGATACTAAATATACTACAGAATGTGTTTATAAACAACGTTCACAGCTTTTTTGTCATTAGACAATATAAACATATTTTCTTTAAAAGTTACTCTTGAAAGAGCGACATATCCCGGCCGGTACCGCCGCAACCGCTATGTCCCTGGATTTTAAATCTGTAATATCTTCGAAAATATTCATTTAAATTACATGCTGTAAAGGGCCATATTGATCTATATTAAATGCACAATGTATTTAAGGTACTTAATTGGATAAGGATTAATGCTGTTTTGCTTAAAATCGCTCCGTAAATAAGACAATATATCTCGTAAAAAGTAAAGGATAAAAAATGGTTAGTGTCGGATATCCCTAAGAGATAGACATATATCATCGCGGACTTTTTTGTAAACCTTTTTAAGGTGTACAATACTGTAGTACATTATTTTGATCTATCACGAGACAGTGGTGCAGATTCCCTTGTTCACAAACTCACAGTTAAACTGCGTAAGCAGTTTTGTGGGGCAATGTATCTAGTGTTAAGAAAATGTGAATAAATCATTCATTCATTCATTCATTAAACTCAATTTAAGTTCAGTGCATCTTTATCTTTCTTTTTCATTAAGAAAAGGACAGAAGATAAATTTTAGTTTAGTCCTGTCAAATTAATCAGCGCTTGACGTAAATTGACGTAATTTTAGTCGGCAAGTTTTTAATCACGTCTAAACTTGTATGGAGTAGTGACAGGCGCTGATTCATTTGGCAGGACTAAACTAAAATTTATCTTCTGTCCTTTTGTTAATGAAATAGAAAGAATAAGATGCACTGAACTTAAATTTAGCTTAGTTTGTGAACAAGGGAATGGGCACCAATGTCCAGTGTTCAATGTTCAGCCAGCTTTGCAATGTAAGCGCAAAAAAATGTGTTTTTTATGACATCACATTAGAAACCTCTAAATGTATCAGTGTTTCTCTACTATATTAGTCATGTGTTATACATATGAGCCTTCCTTGAATCACTCTATCTATAAAAAAAAACCGCATCAAAATCCGTTGTGTAGTTTTAAAGATCTAAGCATACATAGGGGCGGACAGCGGGAAGCGACTTTGTTTTATACTATGTAGTGATTATTAATTCTTAGACTTCAAGATGCAGTATGAAAAACGTACAATCCCCAGTAAGTTGGGATCGGCTTCCAGTCTAATCAGATGCAGCTGAATACCAGTATTTTACATGGAGCCTGCCTATCTGACCTCCACAACCCAGTTACTGGGTAACACAATACCCCTTGGTAAGACTGGTTGTCAGACTTTTGGGCTTCTAACTATCCGTAACGACTGTCAAAGATCTACGAATGACAGCCGGGACCAACGGCTTTACGTGCGTTCCGAGACACGGAGGGGTCTCGATATGCAATGGATGGTCGCTCATCCAAGAACCGACCGCGGCAACTGTAGCTTAACCTTCGATCGACCCGTGTCGCTGTTATCTTTTAGCCACGAGCCCCTGTACTCGTACAATTAACGTACAATGAACCCAAATCTTTTCCGTGTTCCTATCCATTCCAATCTACTACGCGTTCGAAATCTAGATCGACAGATGACCATCGCATTAAATTAGTCGGCTAGTGTGTCAATCCGCGTAAAATCATGGCCAAAAATCAAAACCGTGTAATTTAATAGTTTCCATACATTTTACGGTAACAGTACCGTTAAACTCATGTTTTATATGATTTTTAGTGTGAAAACATAAATTTTCTTGAACCGCTGTTTAACGTTGTATGAAATTCGCGTCTGATGAGAGGGCGATTATTATTTTAATTTATGTTTTTTTGATTACGATCGAAGATAACGGTGTATAATTAATTAATTATAGAGTAAGAGAATAAATGGTTTGTGTCGGTGTTTGGGAATTGGTTTATTTTGTCTATGATTCCAGCCTGCAAAGTTTGGCATACATAATTATTTAGGATACACACTGTGGTTTTGTAAAGTATTTGAATTTTTATCTTTAGAGTTTAATAATTAGATGTATCTCTACTAAGTGTTTCTCGTGTTTTGTAAACGATAAAACTTATGCTTTTACCGACAGTGTTTGATTTCTAAGGATAAAAATTTAATGAAAATCCCTGAAATAAAAAATATATCAGTCGACGTTCCTAATAAGCCATTCAAACTTAAGTGCAGATATTATGTCAAATTAGATTAGCCAGCCAGGAGCAAAAGAATGGCTTACAATTTAGACCTGCTTAAATTAACAAGTCTTATAAAACTACAGAGAAATAATAACTCTAGTTTTATACAAAATAGTACAATAGAGACTTAAGCTGCTTTCAGACTACGCTAACTCAAACTCAAAGCATTTATATCAAATAAACCAATTACAGGTACTTTTGAATTCTCAAGGGGTCGGTCAGTCAGAAAGATGAAGCTAGTTGCCCATTCGAAAGCGTAGTAGGCTCCTATGGAGAAAAACGGGCAAGAAACTCCACGGACACTCTTTTTAAACAAAATATTGTTACAAAATATGGGTTACATCATTCATGTTGAAGTTATACATGTGAGAACAATGTAGAAAGACGTGTACGTTAGAAGCGTCCGTAATAGAAACAATTCAAAAATTAAAATAAGCCGTGGCAGCTAAGAGATGACCAGTCCCAACTGACGGCGCCCGTTCACGAACATGACGCATGGATCAGCACCATTTATAACTAACTATAATATAATGGTGCCGATTCCCTTGTTCAAACTAAACTAAATTTAAGTTCAGTGCATCTTTTTTTTTCTATTTCATTAAGAAAAGGACAGAAGTTACATTTTAATTTAGTCCTGTCAAATTAATCAGCGCCTGTCACTACTCCATACAAGTTTAAACGTGATTAAAAACTTGCCTACTACAACTACATCAAATTTACGTCAAGCGCTGATTAATTTGACAGGACTAAACTAAAATGTATCTTCTGTCCTTTTCTTAATGAAATAGAAAGAAAAAGATGCACTGAACTTAAATTTAGTTTAGTTTGTGAACAAGGGAATCGGCACCATTAGCATATAGTATATAGCTCATAGCACAACAATATCGCGCACCATACATTCCAATACTCGTAATATATAGTACAGTACAGTGTGAACGTGTCCTTATCCATGTATGGTGCACAATATTGTTGTGCTACTCGTATGAGCTATATACTATATGCTATTATATTATAGCGTAGTCTGAAAGCAGCTTAAGCCATATTACTCGCCTTACAAAAGGTTCATAGACAATACAGGACTACCATAAATACTTTACATAGAAAAAGTAAACAGACAAAATAATATGTCAAAATAGAAAAACAACGAGAAAACAACAAGAAAACATAATATACTTTTGAATGCAGAAACAGCCAATAATCAAATGTATGCTTAAGGGGCCGTGCACGAAATCTACTGCTTTTGATCAATTTTGTTCATTGTTTGTGAGAAAGGGAAAAATAATTTAAACAAAATTATTTGTGATTTGAAAAGTCGTGTTCTTTGTTTTGCATGTGGCTAAAAGGGATTTTCCAAATAAATTAAGTATTCACGGAAAATCACTAATATTCGCAACAAATTTTCCGAAAAATGACGCGAGGCTGACGTTTGATCATCTGTCTACAAGAAACTACTTTTGATTTTGAACATTAAAAATACCATCAACATTATTACATGGTCTACTTGCCTGTGGTTGAACCACTTTTTTCAACTTCAATACAAAATAAAGCTGAAAAATTTATTTGAAAATACCTTTTTTTATTTTTAAACCCAGTGAGTAATATATTTGTTCCTATTATTTAGCAAATTATATCAAGAAATTTAAAAATCACATATTTAGTCTTCAGCTATCCTTGAAACATAATCAAAATTGTATTGAATGATTATATAATATCTTCATTAGGTAAATCAATGGCGAAATAAACTATATTTTGGAGAGCACAAAAATGATGAAACTATTAAAAGCTGCTGTGACTGACACGAATGGTTTAGCACCATGAAAACTGTACTTTTATAGTTACACAGACTTAATGTTTAGATTATTTCAAGTTTTCTCACAATTAGATGAGAAATTGGCAAAAGAGAGTTTTTTTCGTGCACGGACCACGGACCCGTAATAAAGTTGGCAGTATTCATGAAATTGTAAAATGTAAGTTGTGTGAGATTGAAACGATTTCATACATGAAAACATAGATTTAGATGAAAAGCTCTAAATGAATAAAAATTATAAAGAACATCAGCTCCTTCAGAAACTATGTACAGACGCCAGCACATCAAGCTACTACAATCTGTCAAATTTCTTTAATAGATTTTCAACTTTATCACTACAGTATAAGGTTCAAGGTTGATTGCGAAAATTTGACAGTTTCGGGTAGCTTGACCTGCTGGCGTCTGTACTTACGTAAGTTTGAAGTCCCATGAAATAGGGACGAGCCTTTAGCCTAAAATCACTTTGGCATTTATAATATTAGTTGAGGAGCGTCAGAACAAAAACCGATAAATCACATTGTTGTTTTTTGTGGAAAAATATGGCTAAGTTCATGGTTTTCTAATTTAGAGTTAAACAAAATCTATCAATTTATTGATGTTAGCATCACTGTTTGGAAACCTAAATACTACATTCGTGACTGTGGTACCGGTTGAGTTATTAGAAAAAAAAATGGATATATCGGTTATTGACCAAACCAACTGGATATATCGGTTTTTGATAAAACACAGTAGGATATATCGGTAAGGCCGCTTAACACTAATATAAGGATATATTAGTGTTAAGCGGCCTTACCGATATATCAAATTTCGAGTTTCTCATGACAACACCTACAATTGTAGGAACAATTGTAGGTGTTGTCATGAGAAACTCGAAATTTGATATATCGGTTTTTGACAGAATCAAAAGAGTCAACAATGAAAAATGTTAGGAATTTATCGGTATCTGTTCCGATCGCCATCGTTGTTTAGTACGATTGATGTATTTATCGGTTTATGTTCAGCTCCGTGTATTTTGCGGACGAATTTAGAGCGGATTTATCAGTTTTTGACCGGGTTACATTAACCATAGAGCAAGATATGTACGAGAACAACCAAATGGCATCATAAAAAAAGTCAAAATGTGATTTATCGGTTTTTGTTCCGACGCTCCTCAGTTAGGATTGACATAAGGCTCCCACACACTCGCGCGACATCGCGGGTGCGACAAGGGTCGCGCTGCCTGTCGCGTCCGCGACATCGCGCCAGTCTGCGCGAGCCTTTATCTATCATAAGTTCCCGGATCCATATTTCATATCGAGCATGTTCTTATTATTCTTATTAACAACCACAGAGCATGTTTATTTTCATAGAATGAACGTGACGTGTAATATAATGTCGTGTCAACCCACGACGTGGCATTTCCGTGAATTGCCTTCAGGCTATGTTAGCTATGTCATTGAGAGTTTGTCCAGTTATGGATGGGACGTAAATAATTATAATGATTATTATGACTTACTCGGAAAGTGAGGAGCTTGTGGCTAATTAAGCTAATAATAATAATTATGATTTACTCACAATACATAAACTTTGACAATAAATAATATACAGAAAGGTGAGCAAACTTAAGTTTAGGTATACAAAATTGGATACATTTTAAATTTAAAAAAAAATTATAATAATAATAAATAATAATAATACTAATGTGCGTCTTGTTTGTGCAGAATAAACAATTTTTCTTTCTTTCTTTCTACATTACCAGTCGACAGCGATGCGGAGGAATTTTACGACGCCATATTTTTGTTTATTTTGTTAATAGTTTTAGTAAGGTTAATTTATTATATTTTTATTCTAATAGATCGCGTAGATTTTCAAAATCAACAATTAAAAAAAAATGTTTAATGAAGAAAAGCCTAAGTACTAAAAACAAAGTTAAAACAATGATATATTATATTTATAACTAGGAGGCTATGCTATGCACAAAACATTGAAACCCTGATCTCCAAACTAGGGGTGACCCTGTATCCTAAAGATCAGTGTCTCTAACTAAGTATATGTTGTGCCCGACACCGTTATAATCAAACTCTTTAATCATACCAACGATAACTGCTTTTTTTATTCAAAAAACACGGCAAAGTTCAAAGAAACACCGCCCATGCCATAAAAATATATCGCCCACATGAGAAACGTAATTAAAATCAATAAATTTTTTGCAACCTCTGAGGAGCTAACGGGACTTTTTGGTTCATCGGTTACTCATTCTTCGCGGTCATTCCGGAAGCCTTATATGGTTGGTAGCAACCATTGTGAAAGAATCGTAATAGGTACTACATCATTGTTTTAAACTCGTGGGCTCCTTAGTAGGGCTGGGAGTCGTACGTATTTTTAGGATTCCGTATGTCCGAATGAAAAACGGAACCCTTAGAGTATCACTCGTGTGTCTGTCTCTCTGTTCTGACATTACGAACTTACAGTCTTATTCATAAACGCCTCTTAAATTTTAATCATTTGCTAAGCAACTGATTAGCAAAATTCTTATTCATAAACGCTATTTAACGCTAAGAGGTTGATAAGCAATTGATTAGTAGCTGTCAGAATTAAACACCACTGGTGCCCTGTTAAGAGGATGCTAAGAGGCAAGATGGCGGATTTTACTTGAATCAGCTGTTCGATTCAATAGATTTTTGTGTATTTCGAAGTTATTTTGTTCCTAATATCGAGTTTTGCTATATTAAATATGGATTTCAACAATATTTTACGGGATTTCCAAAACGACGTAGAAGAATTGAATAATTTTGAAACGCTGCCGACGGGTAGTAGGCGGAAGAAGACCTACAAAGCTCGTTTAAATACGCTACGAGACTGATTACCTGTTACATATTCTTCATTCGAAGTACAAATGACGAAAGGATTTTTTGGGAAAACTCAATCAAGAGGAGGCTCAGTAGGTGCTCAAGAGGTTTGAAGAGAATGAGTTCATGAGGAAGCTCATCGGGGATAGTGATTATCCAGTGTGTTATCCCATGTGCCCCTCATCTTATGGCGCCAGTTCTAAGGCCCAGAACTAAAGAAAAGCCACGTTATGGCAGTCACACCCAAATAAAAAGAGACTTTTTATAGAAAACAATTTATTTTGATACATAATAAAGCCACATTTTTGGGTTAAATTCGTATCCAATATTCTTCCTCCAAAGACATGTGTGCCATTCTTTTGTCATGCCACTCTCATTCCTCACATTTTTTACGTAGCATGGTCTATAACTCCCTCGCCGTCTTTGCGAGGTTGAATAATAGTATTGGTGCTAGTGGCTTTTATAGCAGCAGTCAAACTTGTATCTGTAAACAAGAATAATAATTGTTATTAAAGGACACTGAAACCCCGGTGCAAAAGCAATAGGAAGTAATATAAAATAGACACATGTACCTACATACACTTCTTAAAGAGTATATTCGTGTTAACAAGCGTATAGGACATGAAAATACATAGCTATTATCGGCTACTGCTTTAACATTCATTTGGTCAGTTTACATTAGTAAATAGATATAAATTCAGAGATAAATACCTTTTCCTGGTTACTCTAATTATTGGAGCTTATTACACAATGAAATAAACATAATAAATTACTTTATTCCATTTCAAATATTCCGATAATTTTTTTGACTTTTGTCTGTCAAAGTCACGACAGATACAAAAATCGTGGTTATGACGGCTTTATTCTTAAAATTATGTTTTTTAGTCGACTATTTTGATTAAAATCTGTGCCGAACGCATAATTTCACCTCTATTTCGTTTCGCAACTAATCATCTGCTAACTAGCGTTTATAAATAAAGAAAAGTTAATCATTGATTAAGAGCTAACTAATTAGTTAGCTAAACAGTGGCTAATCAGTGATTAGCGAGATTTTTATAAATAAGGCTGTTAATGTTTATTTTGTTTTTATTTAAGCATGTTTTTATTGTTGAATACTCCAATAGAAAATAATTATTTTCTTTCTTTTTTGGTAGTAAATTTTTATTCATCTCTCAAATACATTGCAAACTATAGTTCTGTATAATTTAGCAGCATTTTTTTTTCAATTTTTTAAAAGTGAATACCATGCCATGGAGCCGTTTACTATGTTATTATGATTTATGTGGACTTGAAAGAGCATGGCAGTTGAGAGTATGTCATGCTCACTTAAATGTCTCACTGATGGTGGCGCGTGTGTTGGATCATTCGGTTCCCTACAAAATGGTTGAGCTGGATGGTGCTGATCCATGCGTCATGTTCGTGAACGGGCGCCGTCAGTTGGGACTGGTCATCTCTTGACTGCCAGGGCTTATTTTTAATTTGTAATTTTATATTTTGAATTGTTTTATTAGTTTTTACATTGTCTCACATATAGAAGCAACAAGAATAATGTACCTAGGATTATGTAATATCTTGATTTAAAAGAGTGTCCTTGGAATTTCTTGTCCGTTCTTCTCCATAGTGATCTACGTATTGGAATGGGCATCTAGCTTGAACTTTCTGACTAACTGACCGTCTCTTAGACAATTCAAAAGTGCCTGTAAATGGTTTAATTGAAATAAATGCTTTGAGTTTGAGTTTGAGTCTGTCCCAGTCAAATTGCTCTGAATGTAATGGACCGATTTGTAAGTTGAAATTTGGTACACATATCAATTTCTGTGACCCAACCACGGATGTGTTACTTAAATAAATGAATTTTGAATAAGGGGGTCACTTTTTCTGGAAAATCATATACAATGTTTGTAAATATGTGAGCACCATGTACCTATCGCATTTATTAATTTTTCTGTCATTACTTCACTTTCATGTTATTTTCATTATTTTCTTTCTGTTCTTCTAAACAAATTACAGGCCATTGGAATAAGGGGAACGCCGCTGAAACTATTCGCTGACTACTTAGATGACCGATACCAATGTGTTAGAATAGATAATATCACGAGCGCTGAGCAGAAAAGTACTGGTTTTGGTGTTCCTCAGGGAAGTATTCTGGGCCCCACGCTATTCCTGATTTATATTAACGACTTGTGCAATCTTAATATTAAAGACGGCAAAATTATATCATATGCCGACGACACTGCATTAATATTTACCGCTAAAACCAGTAGCGAACTGTTCCAAGTCGCTCAATTAGGTTTTAATAATGTGACTAACTGGCTTCAAAGCAATTTACTTACACTAAATGCTGACAAGACAAAATATATTCACTTCTCCATGCGCAAGCCTCAACTTAACATTGCTAACTCTCAGTTATATGCCCATCAATGTGGTATCCGTTCAGTCAACATGTGTAATTGCCCTTTTATCCTCGAAACGAGCAATATAAAATACCTCGGAGTAATAATGGACGACACACTGTCTTTCAGAAAACATATTGATAGTTTAGTTAAAAGAGTACGCAAATTAATATATGTTTTAAAAAAATTGCGAACATTTGCAGATTCAAAACTAATAACACAAGTTTATTTAGCCCTATGTCAATCTATAATTCAATACTGCATTACTTCATGGGGTGGCGCAGCAAAAACCAATTTACTTCCTCTTGAAAGAGCTCAGAGAGCAATTTTAAAGGTAGCAAACTTCCATCCCTTTTTCTTTCCCACTGATCTGCTTTATAAATCTTGCAACGTGCTGACTGTTCGCCAACTTTTCATTATGCACTTAGTATTAAAACAGCACACCATGCTTACCTACACTGCTGACATTACTAACAAGAGACGGAATGATATAGTATGCGCATCAAATTTTACCTCAAAACATGTCTTTGTGGAAAGATTTTTTACATTCTTAGGCCCATTTCTGTACAATAGATTAAATAGAAAACTAAGTATCTATAAATTGAATTATATTAGCTGTAAAAAAATTATACTTAAATATTTACTAACCATCGCCTATGCACAGACAGAAGAGCTACTTGTTGTCTGCAAATAGAAACGCTTACATGCAATTTTACTGTTACTAACCTAAATTAGATTTAGTTTTCACTTTATACTCATTGTTAATTTATTACATTAAGTATTTATGCACTTCCTAGCCTGAAGCACAGGTTCAACCTAGTTCAGGCAAATAAGCAATTGTGTTCTATTTTAATTGTTAAGGAACTTATTGTAAATGTGCCCTTTTTATAAATAAACGATTATTATTATTATTATTATATTATTATTCTTTTTACCAATTGTGGTAAGTAATTTTTATTTTTATTCTAGGTACATCGTCTTCACCTATAATTATTAATTAATGTATACAAACTATTGTTAACATTTTAAAAGAGTAAGTATGGAGTTTCTTGCCCATTCTTCTCCATACATAACTACCTTTTGGAAGGCACAACTAGAATCAATTAACAATTTTTGTAATTTTTGCCGTACAAAAGTGCATTTTACTTGCCTATTTGAAATAAATGATTTGACTTTGACTTTTGGGAGACAATAAGAAGATTAAAAAAAAAGTTTTACACATTCTACCGTGTGACAGTTGAAATGAAAGTTTCTTCTCAGAGTAGTAAGATACAAAACGCCGACCTCATCTAGTTTTAAAATATGATTGACGTGTAAAAGTGTTTGTAAAAACCTACTTACAGAAATAAAATCATTTATCATTTATCAAGAGCTTACTGTGAGGGTTCCAAGTATATTTTTTTATTATCTCAAAATAATAGTTTTAAAGTTATTTAAGAAATTAGATCAAGATTTACCAAACACTGACCGACCCAGACGACCCCTCGACGACTCTCCTCCAGGAAAGCAGTAGGGAAACAAGTTCAGTAGCTCGCAAACATAATACACGACCTCGCCGCCGAGGCCCCGCGCGAAATCCCCGACTAAATAGTCCTCCCCGACCCTTGCCCGTAAGCGAAGCGCTAGCCCGCGCTATAGCTGAGCCGGTAGCTTTAAATCCCCCAGATAATAATCATAACCCTGATTTTATCCAGCCACCGTCGGTCCCTTGCCATCCTTCCTCCGACGCTGCCCTAAGCCGAGGTTCGTACCCCACAGGGGGTGCCTTTAGCGCGCAGTCGTTTAGTTTATAAGTTTTACGCCCTGGCTGGAGGCATTAAGTTTCGTTAGGAGCTTAAGGCAAACATAGGAAAGTCCGGTTAAAGAGTTTCAATCTCTCATGGTTAACTCTGAGACGCCATAGTTAAAAAAAAAAAACATAATTTACCCCCCCCCTCCCCTTATCTTGGAAACTACTGAGCTAAACCTTTTGAAAAAAATACGAAAAATTGTTCTATCCACACTTTTAAGAAGTCTATGATGAATCTCTCAATATTTCGAGTACTGACTTACATAATTATGCAATTGGAATGTATGGGAGAATATGTTTTCCAACTACAATGTTAAGTTTGTTCTTAGGATAAATTCATCCCAACTACGGAACTTGTGCGTGGTCCGACACGCACTTACCGGGTTTTTTTTTCTTGATGACCGTTGTAAGTGTTCTTCCTTGTTTTGAGTGTGTAACACACATTTGGGTCGAGTAGATATTGAAGTTTTGTTTTGTTTTTGTTTGTGCACCTCGTTTTTATATAATATTCATGTAATACGGTACCACGAGTAGCAGTGCCACACGCACGCACCAACTTGCTCATAGCAAAGCGCCACTGACGCGCGCCTTGCACGCACTGAATGACACGGCTGACAGGATCGATTTATTTTCCTGCTCCCTGAATGAATTCACAAAAATTATATTATAATAATAATAAAATTTATTCAAAAATATAAGGTATAAAGTTAAATACAGTTTTTCTTATATCTATCTCAAGTTCACTCATTATTTGTGCCTGAACTAGGTAATCCTGTGATTCAGGCGATTGGAGGTACATTAATTGATTAAATAATCACATCAAATTAATATTATTGGTACATATGTAAAAAGGTGTACAAAATTATAGAATCTTAACTTAGCTAACTAATTAAAAAACAAAATAACAATAATACAAACAATATTTACTTTAGCACTAGTAATAATTTCTCTGTATCTTCATAGGACATAGTTTGAAGAGTTTCCTTATATTGTATGTGTTATGTTATTTAAGATAGTTTAATTAAGGACCACGCTACCGCATTAGGATTTTTTCCTGTAATGATAGCAGTGTATGTGATAAATAAATAAATAAATACATAAATAAATAAATAAATAATTTTTTATAATTTTACTGTACTTTTGTGTGTCGTGCTGTCTTTTGTGTGCACTGAATAAATGTTTTATTTATCTATCTACTAGCTGACCCGACAGACTTCGTTCTGTAAAAAGCTATAGTATAAACTCCACTACTACCTACCCTACCCTACCCTACCCTACCCTACCTACCCTGCCTACCTACCATACCCTACCCTACCCTACCCTACCTACCTACCTACCTACCCTACCCTACCCTACGTACCTATCTAAAACTAAAAAAAAAATTGATAGTAGCCGATTCTCAGACCTACTGAATATGCATATAAAAAATTTCATAAAAATCGGTCAAGCCGTTTCGGAGGAGTATGGTAACTAACATTGTGACACGAGAATTTTTTATATAAGATATTGCTTATGAAACCAACGCGTCCCGATCAAATAGGTAGCCAACTTTAAATCGACTATACCCGAAGTCTCTAATTCAGATAATTTGTGTAAACAAAGTAATGTCAAGAAATGTCACTGTCAAAATGACAGGACAGTGGTGAAAAACATTTTATCATTAAATGTTTTTGTAAATAATTATCGATAAAATTAAAGTGATTTAATTATAAGAACTATGCAAACAAAATACCGTTGCCAAACAATGTTTTTTGTAGTGTGTCGGAGGCACGGTATATGATAGTCATAATCAGCCCTTTTAAGCCCAGTGCTAGACGGAGGCGTCCCAAAATCGATTTCCAATCGAAACAGTTTACAGCCGTTTTCATCCAAAATGTGGCTAGATATGCTACTTACAATATGAATCTATTTATGAGAGTTGTAATATTAGTGTTGTTGAAGATGTTAAAAATTAGAAAATGTTCGGATCTCCTGCAATGTTACCAGTATCATAAAATATTTTATACCAGAAAATCTCTTTTTATTAATAACTTTGTTTAAAACCGAAAATTTATAAAAATTATGACGATATGATTACTTTTTAATTATTATTTCTTAAAATCAGTACTTAAAAAAATAGAACCTCTTTTTTTGCAATTTTATGTGAATTACCATTACGAAGATATTTTTTTGTTATGTTATCCCCTTTGTTTACATAAATTATCTGAATTTGAGACTTTGGGTATAGATAGACACAACACACATAATAAATGTGAAAGCCCTCTTTAAAAGTCACTAAACTCCAGACAGTGCGGACAAAAAACAGCAATCAATCTAATATAATAGGTAATAAGAAGATTAACACCGCACAGTGGGTCGAACGCGTGTAGGCGTGGAAAAAACATGTTATTTTTTATTATTATCTCACCCGTGGGCTAAATGCCACCGCGCTTCGGAAATAAATATAAAACGGGCTTTTTAGAGACGTATTATATCTCTATGTACATAATCATTAATGTTGTAAAATTAAACTATTATATTAAGCTTTTTTGACGTGGTAACGTCTTAGGGTCGGTTCACATCTGACGGAAGATGCGTCGGGCGTCACTTCATTAGTACGGTTGATGCACTAACGCATCATCGGTTAAGTGTGAAAGGTTGAATGTTTTTCTCATATAATTGTCTGTTCTGGCGTTACGCGGCCGTTAATACGCGACGCATCTTCAGTCAGATGTAAATCGACCCTTATAAATCGATGAACGCCGGCTGCACGCACGAAAAACCATGACTCATTGTCACGTTCCGCCTGAACCGAGTGTGCAAGCGAGAGCGCGGAGCAAACGAAAGAGAGGCACGATCGGCCTTAGCGTTCGGCTTGTGACGCAATGTTTTCATATGACGTTATCACGTAAAATTATCGTCCGTAAACCGACTTTACAGACAACCAATTTTTTTTTTTTTTGTCTATGATTGAACGAGCGTGCCCAGAAGATGCCTGTTCACTCTTGCTTTGAAGGCAGACGGGTTATATGTGGAAATTCAAAGTGAAGAAAGCCAAAGTGTGGAACTCTGCCAGCGTCTGTGTTCCCACAGACGCTAGCAGAGTTCCACACTTTGGCTGTGCGCATAATGAATGTGGAGGAGAAGCGCTGAGTTCGACTGGACGGAATATCAATCAAGTACGCATGGTGCCGTGCAATACATCTGGTAGTCCGGTTATAAAAGGGCGATGGTGGGATCAGATTGTGGAGCTCCTGCACACACTTTCCGAAGTACAGTCTGTAAAAGACCGACAGTCAAGCAACATTACGCCGATGAGCAAGGCTGTAAAGTCTAGACACCAACGTTTAGCTAGCTGAAGTCGACATTTCCTATGTGACTACCTCTGAGAAGAAATGCCAAAACAAATTAAAGGTATTTTATAAAGACCAGATAATTATTAGGCATCACTGCGTAACGGTGAAGAAAAAAAGTCGTGGAAAGACTGGACTTGACAATGCTACAATGGTTCGAAATCACCAAAACGTAGTGACTCGATTCTTCTCTGTATGAGTAGAGACCTTTACACTGTAGAAGGACAGTTTCTGTTACTAAGCACATTCAAATAATTTCTACTCCATTGAGAAGTTTAGTTTAAAGAACATAAATTATAACATTTACAAGTTTGCATGCTTTATTTTTAAGCAGAACATGCACCGTCTCTTAATATAATAATAGGGATGTGTCCTGGGTAAAAAAAAGGAAAAACTGTTTAGTCCGTCAATCAGATAATAAAAAAATATTAGACAAGTATTTTTTTCTTTATCATATTAATAAAAAAATACTTAGATAAAACACATTAAACTTGGGGAGTTGGGGAGTGGGGGCTCCTTACGTCACAGCTACGTGTAAAATCTACTGACTAGTGACGTCATGCCACATTTAAACTCAATGTATCGCCGTAATGTTTTGATTACGTAGAAAAAGAAAAAATACGTGTCCAATATTTTTTAATAATCTACGTGACGGACAAAAAAATTTTTTTTTTGTCATCATCCCTATTATACCACATTGTATATACCATGTTTTGTATACTATACAAATCTCAAAGATACAGCTGTACAAGGATTTATAGGCGCATGACAAAAACCGGAAAAAAACCGACGGGTGTAAAAAAAAAAAAAACATAATGCACGAATGTTTACCAACAGCGCCCCCGTCAACGTCATTCGAGTCCCAAAAGATCCTTGGCAGTTTGCAAGCTACAAGGAACTGTCAAACTCCAAACGATTTTAAACTTTAATACCTTGATAATTAAGTTCTAAATCGAACGAGAAAATTGGTAGTTTGTGATAACGTGATGTGCTGGCCACCGTATAATCAAGAGTATAATCTTAATTATTTTCGTTCGTTTTTTTTTATTATTTATTATTATTATTTTACTTGTACACCAGTCGCATTACCGAAATACAAACTTTCTCGTACAAAACTTTTCTGTTTTCCTAATGTTGTTAATTAAAAGTTCTGAAGCGCTTTGTGGAGTGGCGGAGTTTGCAGTTAATGTCACAAGTTGGCTTTGATTAGGGTATAATTATGTATTTAAATGTCGACTAACTTCGTTGTGATATTGTTAATTAGTTGCGATGCTGTGCTATAGGTTAATATTAAAGTTAGTGATTTTTCTTCGTCTGTATTTTGTGCGTTTGAAGGCAATATGTGGATGTACTATAGGTAAACACGCGTCACCTTATGTTATGTTGTGTTTATGGTATTATCAAATGGAGTTTGTCTATTCAAAAACAACAAAAATATCTTTTGGTTGGTGGTAGGACTTGTTCTAAGTCCACCTGGCTAGCTAGTACCATCTTATCTAAGTCTGTCGCCAGAACAACCCAAACTCAAAGCATTTATTTCAATTAAACCATTTACAGGCACTTTTGAATTGTTAAAGAGACGGTCAGTCAGTCAGAAAGTTGAAGCTAGTTGCCCATTCCAATACGTAGATCACTATGGAGAAGAACGGGCAAGAAACTCCAAGGACACTCTTTTAAATCAAGATATTACAAAATCCTGGGTACATTATTCTTTTTGCTTCTATATGTGAGACAAAGTAAAAACAATTCAAAATATAACATTAAAAATAAGCCCTGGCAGTTAAGAGATGACCAGTCTCAACTAGACAAGGGTCGATACTTTGTTAAACCCAAAAAAATAATTTAAGTACTGTAAATTATTTTTTCAATTATTTTTTCTTTTATAATGCACACAGCAAAGGAGTGGAACTCTGCCTGAGTCTGTGTTTCCGAATGCATCAACCCTAATCTATTCAAAGTGTGAGTGAACAAGCTTCTTCTGGGTAAGCTCACTCCATCGTAGACTTTGTCTCTGTCACCCAGACCTAGACTAGAATCAAGAGCAAACCCAGAATAAAAAAAAAATTGAGATTGAAAAACGAGGTACCGAAAATTTTTACTGCGTTTCTATTGGTCAACATAAAGTCACCCACCAATCAGTCCACCTCGATCAATGATCCATCTCACTCTGTCAATATCGGAAACGTGCGAGAGACATAATCAGTACTCGTTTTAAAAAAAAAAAACAGACTACAGTCGCTCACATCATTGTGATGATCATTATTAAATAATGAAAAATGCTTGGCTGAATGGTGGCCCTGCTCCACAACCACAGCTAATTCATTAACATTTGTCAATAATGTTGGAGCTGCTGAAGAGTGTAAGACTATCTTTGCATTGTGAAAACTCAATCTCCTTTGTATTATATAATTGCATAGCACAGGTGTGATTCCTATGTACTATAGAGCTACTATGCGAGCGATACGATACGAGCTATATGTCTTTCATTGACTTGAATTTGCCCTGGCGGCTGGGAGTATGTCTCGCTGATGGTGGCGTGTGTGTTGGATCATTTAGCTCCCTTCAAAATGGTTGAGCTGAATGGTGCTAATACGTGCGTCATGTTCGTGAACGGGCGCCGTCAGTTGGGACTGGTCATCTCTTGGTTGCTACGGGTTATTTTTTATTTTGTTTCTATTTGTTGTACTTACTCTGGACGCTTTTAACGTGAAGTTTTTATTATTTTTATTTTCACATCGTTCTCACATTTAGTTATAAATTCAACATTATAGATGTAACGAATACTTTTGTAACAATTTAATTTAAAAGAGTGTCCATGGAGTTTCTTGCCCGTTCTTCTCCATAGGTACCTACGCTTTGGAATGGGCACGTAGCTTCATTTTTCTTACTGACCGACTCCTTGACAATTCAAAAGTGCCTGTAAATGGTTTAATTGAAATAAATGATTTGAGTTTGAGTTTAATCACACTATTAATCAGAGCTCCTATTTCCTGCTCGATTAAATCAATATTATTACTCTCAAGCACCTACATATCAATCATAACGGTAGTCGGTTACTACCAGATCAATACACTATTAAGTATATAAGTAAACTTTTTTCTGACAACCAAGGTTATTGCACCACAAATCAAACATAGCACATAAAGTTTTTTGTCCACCTATCTAACTGGTTTGGCACACAGTGCTAAACGGTCGGTGACTGGGCGAATTTTGTCCACAATACTTGATCATGTACCCATTGTGCCGATAAGTGGGTGGGGTTGGTGATGTCATCAGTACCATTTATTAACGGCAATTTGGAGGCTATAGTGATTAGTTTTATGAAATTAAATTTTGATGAAGAATAATGTGTGATGGATTAAACGAGTTACCGGGTAAGTTCTGGCTGGGGTAAGACCGTATGAATCAAATTCTGCGTCATTTTATTCTTGCTCAACAATCGGGGCAGAATAAAATAGTACAAAACACAATGTTGTCAGCATTAAAATATATGTATATCCAAATTAACCGGGATTGTTATGCAAAGTCAAAGTCAAATCATTTATTTCAAATAGGCACGAAGATGCACTTTTGAACGTCAAAAATTACATGAATATTTAATTGATTCTAGTTGCGCCTTCCAAAATGTAGTTATGTATGGAGAAGAATGGGCAAGAAACTCCATACTTACTCTTTTAAAATGTTAACAATAGTCTGTATACATTAATTAATATTTATAGGTGAAGACGATGTACCTAGAATAAAAATATAAAAAAAATAAAAATTAATAAAAATTACTTACCACAATTGCTAAAACGAATGAAAAGTGAAGTAATAACAGAAAAATATGCGATAGGTACATGGTGCTCACATATTTACAAACATTGTATATGATTTCCAAAAAAAAAAAAAAAACATATTATAAGTGTGAGTTAAATTTATATTAATCACAGAAAATAAAATTAATATCATAAAAATTATAAATTATACAGTTAAATTAGCAACCAGTTTGATTTTGTCTAGACTCTAAATTGTCGTAATGCGTCTAAATGTCGTAATGCGTACGGTCTTAACCCAGCACTGACCTAACTCCAACATCCTCTACTTTACATTTAGAATAGAAATGTATATGGGTGTTACTCTCGTATTTGGTCGGGGTAATCCGACTCGCTCCAGAGTTCAGACTTCACTGGAGACCCTAATCATCAACTGATCAGTACTGCTAGAGAGTAGGTAAAACCGTGGTAAATAAAACCGGCTTAGTGCGTGTCGAGCCACACAAAGGAATGGTTCCGTAATCGAATGGATTTACCCAAGGTCCAAGGTTCTTTAGGATTTCCAGTAAAGAACTATTTTCAATTTTTTTATTTCAGGCTCATTAATTTCGGTGATAAGGGGGGGAGGGGGGAAGAATAGTCCATTTTCATCTATTTTCTTAAATAACTTTAAAAATAAAAAAACTGAAATTCTAACAATAATTTCATTTGATATGCCACATAGTACAGTTTGCAAAACCGTATTTTTATTTTTTATTTTGCCCCCAAAAGTGAATCGAATACAAAAAAATCATTTAAATGTTTTTATTTGTCAAGAAGTTAGTATTTTAGACATTATTTTTGTACCCTATCACTGTTTTTATATTTAACCCAAAGGTTGACTGGTAGGGAATGCCTTGTGGCATTAAGTCCGCCTATGTACCACTATTGTATATGAAGTTTAAATAAATAAATAAATGATTTACTTTACACGTTCGTGTTTGGGTCACAGAAGTTCATATGTGTACCAAATTTCAACTTAATCGGCCCAGTAGATTCGGAGCAAATTAGCTGGGACAGACGGACAGACAGACAGAAACACGAGTAGGTTCCGTTTTTCCTTTTGAGGTACGGAACCTTAAAAAAGAAAGAAAATAAGTTTATTTGCGGTAAACATGACGCAAAGAAAGAACACAAACAAAAAAGAACAAGTTTGGGGAAAATATGCGTCACATCCACGCAAAACGGCCTTCGCTCAGCATAATGCTGCGACCCTATGCGAGGCAGAGCCCTCCAGCGCTGGTTTTCAGCGACAGCCAAGTATGTGTATATATACGATAATTATCATCTGTACTTCCGACTGTAAATCATTATTGTATAATTTTATTCGGTATATATTATGTTTAATCGGTATAAATATATTTAATAGAACGTCTAATAATTCTCATTTTGCGCTCCTAAAAGAATTATTGAGGAACGATTGCGCCTCTTTGTGAAACTTATTAATTGTAAATTACTAGCTTTTGCCTACGGCTCCGCCCGCGTGGATGTCGGTTATCGCGTAAAAAAGTAGCCTATGTCCTTCTCCATAACCAAGGCTATAAAAAATTCTCTCTAAAAAATTTCATGACAATCGGTTCAGCGGTTTAGGCGTGAAAACGTAACAGACAGACAGAGTTGCTTTCATATTTATAATATTAGTATTATTATGGATGGATATAATAATATGTTCAGTGAGTGAGAGGATTTCGGATTTTAATTAGTTACATAAAAATTAAAATTGCAAAAAGGCACGAAAATAATATACTTTATCTGAGTATTCCGCCACTCGAGAATTTACACCATTTTGCCCAATATTTGAATTTTAAATTATTTTTCTCAAAAACGCGTACTCAAACTTCAAGTAGGTACCCATCTAATGGTTTTTTGTCAAATTAATATTCTATCCTGCACACTGTGCCTTAAGTGATCCGAATTTTGATTAGGACTACGTCAGAAATGGATCACTATTCAAAATATGTAGGCGTGTTATGTGCTGCATTCCTAAGCGTAGAATTATTGCGAACTGATTATCTAATAGGTTAGATAAACTCCTATAATATACGAGTACCTGCCATATTCATCTATACAAATAAATAAAAATCTGTTTTTAATGTCAAAATAATAGCTTTTTACTAAATCCATTTGAAAGTGAACAACAATAAAAAAAAAATAAAAAAATTGTGTCTGTCTGTCTGCCAGTTTGTTCCAACTAATCTCCTAAACGGCTGGACCGATTTTGTGTTATGTGTTGTTATATGGAGTAACTTAAGCCTAACTTACTTTTAAAACCTAGTCTTAACTTACTTCTAGTAACTTAAACCTAGTCTTAACTTACTTCTAGTAACTTAAACCTAGTCTTAACTTACTTCTAGTAACTTAAACCTAGTCTTAACTTACTTCTAGTAACTTAAACCTAGTCTTAACTTACTTCTAGTAACTTAAACCTAGTCTTAACTTACTTCTAGTAACTTAAACCTAGTCTTAACTTACTTCTAGTAACTTAAACCTAGTCTTAACTTGCGAGTACTTCTAGTAACTTAAACCTAGTCATAACTTACTTCTAGTAACTTAAACCTAGTCATAACTTACTTCTAGTAACTTAAACCTAGTCTTAACTTACGAGTACTTCTAGTAACTTAAACCTAGTCTTAACTTACGAGTACTTCTAGTAACTTAAACCTAGTCTTAACTACTTATCCTAACTTACTTTTAAAATCTAGTCTAACTTGTCATTTTTGCACGTTTTATTCATTTTCTCTGCTAAAGCAGTTTCCCATTTCTGGCATCAATACAGCTTCCCCAAGAAGCGAAACCTAAAGGCCAACGCACACGTACACCGGCGGACGACAGGGGACAGCGTTATCGAGGAAAATTTGCTGAGGAGCAACTGCCTCTCCCCCGCGATCGTATAATAATAAAATACAGTTTTTTTGTTTATTTATTTATTTATTTATATATACTTTATTGTACATCAGATTACACATAACAAAAGAAAAGAAAACTTATACACTACAAAATATACAATGGGCGGCCTTATCGCATACTGCGATCTCTTCCTGGCAACCTTGGCATGGACAGTGAATTTATGGACATAAAATGGGGTTGTCATTGGTGCAAATATAAAAAGTATAACAGTACAATATCCTATAATAGATACACAGATATATAATAGATACATAGATACATACATACTAACTAAATAAGCAAATAAAACAAATGAAGACTAGATTATTACAGTAAACAATGAGAACAAAATCACAACAACAAGTAATGTTCCTTCACGAGTCTTTTAAACATAGGCAGCGATTGCGCGCGTTTTATTGTATCTGGCAATGCATTCCACAAACGAGCGAGTTTATTTATTTATTTTAATATTTATGTACACACAGTAAAATACATACAGACACGACATAATTATAATTTGAGTACAATTTATGCTATAGCTTACAAAAAATATTTAGTGTTTGGAGCCTCCTTTAAGCCAAAAATGCCTGTGTTAGGAGACTCCGCTCTTTCACAGTACAGCATAATAACACCTATACTCCATTTATTATAACATTAGACGAATAACTGTTCTTACCCTTTCGTTATTTCGATGTAAACGTTTAATAAACTCCGTTATTTCACGACAAATACAAAGCACTGTAATCTATTTACCATTTACATTAAAAAAATGCAAGTAAATGGAGTTTAGTAACAAAAACTTAGGTACTTAAAATATCTTAATAATTATTATATTATCAAATAAAAATAAGTATGTTGCTCTATGCTAGCGGATTTCGGCGTGTACCGCCCCATGCATTCGCATCCCGTTGCGGCATCCTTCAGCGCGCTCTTGAATACCGCAGAGAGAAATTCCCTTTGATGCATCGTGATCGGTCTCTGAGCTTTGGAATCTATATCTTGTTACAATTAGATACGAACGAATTTGCGTTGGTAAATTTAAAATACTCTGCCCCGCCAGCCGCCAATGTGGGCTTTCGCAAACCCTAGGCAGTTAGCCCGCCTTGCAGACTGCTCAATATTTGTTATATTTCGCTTACTTAGACATCATTATCTCGATACACTCTGAAGACCTTGAATTTATGGACCAGCCGTACCATGAGTGTCCATTTTTCGGCTCCGTAAGTCATAATAGGCAGGATGAACTGATTGAAGACCTTGGTCTTGGTCTGATTGATGACCATTGGGGTAGACGTGTTCTTGAATGGAGACCGCGAATTGGCAAACGTAAGGTAGGACGTCCTCAGGTTAGGTGGAGCGACGATTCGCAGGGTGGCTGGTAGCAGCTGGATGAGAGTTGCCGAGAATCGAGCTGAATGGCGTGCAATTGGAGAGGTTTATGTCCAGCAGTGGACTACTATAGGCTGATGATGATGATTATGTGTCTGAAGACTACATGATGAAGAAAACCAATACAAATTAAAGCATTTTCAAAGTCCAAAACTTTCAAATTTATTTTAGACTGAGAAGTCTAAAATAAATTTCTTCTTCTTCTCTTCTTCGTGTTCTTGATTTCTATACTCCATTTGCTATATAGCATTAGACAAATAAAGGCTAAATAACGACAGTTATTGTGTAATATTGTTAAAATTACTGCACTTTAGAGTTATTTTTTTAATGTAAATGGTAAACAGATAACAGTGCTTTGTATTTATCGTGAAATAACGGAGTTTATTAAACGTTTACATCGAAATAACGAAAAGGTGAGAACAGTTATTTGTCTAATGTTATAATAAATTTAGTATAGGTTTTTATATCTCTATAAAAACCTACCTAGAAATCAAAAACATCTCAAAATGTTTAGTTAATCCAGTGTTTGGTTTCAGATTGAATTCCCAAGAATTTGCTAAACGATTCATGAAAGCTATTTCATTCAGAATCAATTAGTGAAATACATTAATGTATTCTGTCAGCGTTCCATCAACATGGCTGGTGTCTTAGAAACAATTACTTGGAAAGAAGGAAGGAAATAAAATGTTTATTTAAGGGCGGGAAAACACGTACCACAATCAAACCATATCGCAGCGACAAAATGTGGGCCAGCAGTGGTTGTTTGAATAGTGTCGCTGACACTTCTTGCAAATGCGTTGTGGTAAAAATCAAAATCTTTTAATTTCTCATAAACCTACATAGGCACTTATGAAACTTCAGAAACTAGATGCACGTTTCCAATTGGTCGTTTCCTATAATAATAATCAACAACCGTACGAACACAACCCCATGAACAGATACACTCACCATCACATGATCCAATCACACTATCATCTCATCATAATATAATCAATTTCCAGGGGTAGCACTTGGCTTCGGCCCGTACTATCCCATAAACCCGGCGCAACGCCGAGATACGTAAAAGTATAAAAACATAATAATAATAATCATCATTTAATCAAGCAACAAGACTCAAAGTGTTAGTAACAATATACTTACAAAATATGTTAGTAAAACATGAACACAGACACAATTTGTGACATCACTGCTGCTAGGTAACAGGCCCAGCTGATACCCTGCAGCAGTGATTCACAAACGCACAATCCAGCCTACTTGCTACCATAGACAGGATGCTGTTGGTACCGCTCCGCACCCATCTAACCAGGAATGCGCACCGCTTCCGCATCACAGTGTAGAAGCAGTCAACGCGAGCTTCCGCAAACATCCCAGATGCGCTGCAGTATCGGGACAACCCCAACAGCACCCTGAATGCGTTATTGTACTGAACGCGAAGGGCGCTGTATGATTTCTGAGTATAATGAGATAAAGAGAAGAGCCGGCAAGAAACTCTACGGCTACTTTTTTTTAAAATAGATAACATTAGTTTACAAGTGACTGACAAAGACTATCGCTACCTCATAACTACTCATAAGGTATACGCTGACAGCTAATCTATACATTATACAATACTCTATCTGCGGCCGTGACTTAAAAGAGGATATTACAGATTATGTGAAAAAAGCCAGCAACGTTAAATAACGACAGTTATTGTGTAATATTGTTGAAATTACTGCACTTAAGAGTATTTTTTTAAAATGTAAATGGTAAATAGATTACAGTGCTTTGTATTTATCGTGAAATAACGGAGTTTATTAAACGTTGACATCGAAATAACGAAAGGGTGAGAACAGTTGTTTGTATAATGTTATAATAAATGGAGTATAAATGTGCCCTGGCGACTGAGAGTATGTCATACTCATTTTAATGTCTCGCTGTTGATGGCGTATGTGTTGGATAATTTAGCTCCCTTCAAAGTGGTTGAGCTGAAGGGTGCTGATCCATGCGACATGTTCGTGAAGGGGCGCCGTTAGTTGGGACTGGTCATCTTTTAGCTGCTACGGAATATTTTAATTAATTTAAATTTTTGAATTATTTTATTACGGACGCTTCTAACGTGCACGTCTTTCTACATTGTTCTCACATGTATAACTTCAACATGAATGATGTAACCCATATTTTGTAACAATATTTTGTTTTAAAAGAGTGTCCGTGGAGTTTCTTGCCCATTCTTCTCCATAGGAATCTACTGCGCTTTAGAATGGACAACTAGCTTCATATTTTGACTGACCGACTCCATGAAAAAATTTAAAAGTGCCTGTAATTGGTTTATTTGAAATAAATGCTTAGAGTTTGAGCTTGCTACTAAATTCCAATAATTTCAAAAAATATTTATTATATATGTATTATTTATTTATTAGCTCACCATCACTATCATTACAGGAATTTTCTAATTCAATCATCATCATTTTTCATCATTTCTGCCGAAAGACATCCACTGCTGGACATAGGCCTCCCCCAATTGGGGGGGTTTGCCATCATCACCACGCTTGGCAGGCGGGTTGGCGATCGCAGTATGATGTTAAAAATGCATAGAGAAGGCTGCTGCCCATTCTCTAGTAAGTCCCTTAGTCGCCTTTTACGACACCCACGGGAAGAAATAAGGTGATGCTATTCTTTACGTCCGGCACCACACAGCACGGTAGTTCAATAGTGTGGCTATAATTACAGTTTTATTAGTTACATATTATGTACATCGTGGTTTTTGTAAACTCAGAGAACAAGTCAAAAGATCTATTATGTCTGCTACGTCATTAAGTACACGCAAGGTACGCGTTATAGGGGCTTTACTCAGTAATAAATATACTTTTTAATGCTTTGAAACAGAGCAAACAATGCCTAATTATCTGGATAGCATTGAAAATGTTGTAAAAATATGAATAAGACGATTAATGATAATGTCAATCCATTATCAAAACAAAATCTTTCACTCCACTATCTTTTTATTCTACCAGAAAACCCGGAAACACTAAAACAAACGCCACAAACCACAAAACAGCTATTTCCTCAAACATCCGTCTCAATCGCTCAAACTTTTTTCCTCCTTTTTTTTTTGTCCCCCTTTGTGTGGCTCCCTATAATCTTGATCCGCTTAATTCCACTAAAGGCTATAATTTCGTCTATGATACGTTAGTACCATAGACCCTGCACGCTCTACTTGGTTCGGACAAAGATATTTTTTGTCCACGATTTTTGGTAGGTTGTCTGTAGTGGAGATCAAATGAAGTATTGTAAGGATGGCACGTAGGTGAAATGTAACGATTTATTGAATTGAATAGTTATTGTGTTTTCCAAATAAATAATTATCAAACAAATTCGACTAACTCGTTGATCTAGTGGTCGCAAGTTGCTTTGCATGAGATCTTGGGCATGTTCTCACTAGTTCGATTCTTTAGTTCGAACGTCGAACTAGTGAGATTTTACGCAAGAGCGAGCGTAGCGAGCTCGGAACTTGGGGCACCCCGACTCGGACAAGTTAGTTTAAGTTGTGGCTTTTTTTTTTGTAACCATCCAGAAGTAGGAGCCCGTCCACGAAGCGGGGCTCCGTCAACAAGGCTTATTATTGCTTGGAAACAAATTTAAATACAGTGCTTCGATTCATTAGTTCGACGATCGAAACTAGTGAGAGCAAACGTAGATTCCCAGTTCGTTATTCGGTTTTTCCATCAGGGATGTTTCATTAGCAGCCTGGAGTCTGGATTTGTGCTCATATAGCAATAGGCTTGCCCCCTATTACATGGTACCTACTTAAATATAACTGCCGAAATGTGGGTTTACTATAAGTACACCTCTGCCTAACCACTCGAAGAAACACAAGCGTGATGTAAATTATTTCAAGCGAAAAGTTCTGAGAGTCAATCAAATAGGAGCAACTGACGAAAAATATTCTTTTCTTCATTACGAAGAGCGTCAGCCCTGAAATCGTATAACGTTTGGCACCCTGAGGTCTGTTTTTACTGCTAAAGTTCTTTGACCGTGCTTCCCTTTGCTATTCATAAACTATGACCGTATTTTTCTTACGTCTAGCTGTCCTACGCCTATTATTTTCCTAACTATGTTGTAGTAGGCTAAAACTGCTTTGGAAAGGAAAAAGAAAGAAAGAAAAATAGGTTTATTTGTCACAGAAACACGTGCATTTTGACGTGACAACGTCTAATAAATCGATGAACGCCGGCTGCATGCACGAAAAAGAATGACTAAATGTCCCGTTACGCTCATCGTCCCATTACGCTCATTGTCCCGTTACGCTCATTGTACGAAGAGGATTTTCCACACCGGAATAAAAAAAAAAAGGTTGCACACCACTGGACCGCCGCTCTTAGAGTAGAGGAGGTTATAACAGTGTCTGATACACCTACTCGGTGTTTCATTATGCCTTGGGAAACTACCCCATAATATGGGGTAGTTTACCATCATATTATGATGGTCAACAATCCACTAACTGAACGCACCATGCGCACCTGTACCTATCAGATCGACTCATTCGCATATCTTTTAATCAGCCACAAACTCCTCAACGCCACTACAAGAACTATAAACATATAATGACGAAAATACATAATACCTACTGTACTACTTCCTGAGAATAATAACACCAAACATACTAACATACATAATTACACCCACAGGTTGCGACGGTGTTATTAGGTTCACGGTTTAAGGGGTAACCCAATAGCCAATTATCGGACAGATATCTTAAGTGTCGGTTACTCGTATTTCCGAATAACGGTTTTTGTTATTGTGAAATGTGACCTTTATTCATTATTGGATGTTGAAGGTTGAATGTTATATATTTATTTATTTAATTTTAAAGAAAGCTTACAGACTAATAACAATCTTGAATATCCTGTATAAGTTTTGCCATTTGCTACTTACAAGCTTCCACATGTATTAGTTACGCGTTAGGGCCGAGTCACACCGGAATGGTAGCGGCCGGCAGCGGCCGGCTGCGACACCAGCGGCCCCCGGCGTTGCCGCTGGCGGCCGCTCGCGCCACCGCGGGCGGCCTCGCGACCTTTTCAAGCTTTTCAAGCGATACTGTTCTTTTAAGTACCTATGTACTCTCTGCCTGCGTCTGTGTTTCCGAACGCATACAACCCTAATCTATTCAAAGTGAGAGTGAACAGGCTTCTTCTGGGTAAGCTCACTCCATCGTCGACTTTGTCTCTCACCTCTGACCTAGAGTCAAGAGGAAACCCATCGTAAAAAATTTTTTTTAGATAAAGTTGAAAATTATTTCACACTGAAAGTGCTCGCCGCGTCGCTCGGTCGCTGCCGGCCACTGCCATTCCGGTGTGTCTCGGCCCTTATTTGCGGTGACCAGTTACAGCGAATTGACTATTGACTATTAATTATATTTTATTCAAGGTGTGCTTACCGAATTCCATTGGTACTTGCAAATATTGGTAAGTAGCTAGCACTGATAGTTAGTAGGTACCTACCATCTGCAAGCACTAGCAGTGAGTACCATCAGCTAGTACTGGCAGCGAGTACTAGCAGCTAGTACTGGCAGCTAGTACTGGCAGCGAGTACTGGCAGATAGTACTGGTAGCTGGCACTTGCAGCTAGTACTGGTAGCTGGCACTGGCAGCTAGTACTGGCACTGGCAGCTAGCACTGGCAGATAGCACTGGCAGATAGCACTGGCAGATAGCACTGGCAGATAGCACTGGCAGATAGCACTGGCAGCTAGTACTGGCAGCTAGTACTGGCAGATAACACTGGCAGCTAGCACTGGCAGCTAGTACTGGCAGCTGGCACTGGCAGCTAGTACTGGCACTGGCAGCTAGTACTGGCAGCTGACACAGGCAGCTAGCACAAGCAGCTAGCACAGGCAGCTAACACAGGCAGCTGGCACAAGCAGCTAGCACAGGCAGCTAACACAGGCAGCTAGCACAGGCAGCTAACACAGGCAGCTAGCACAAGCAGCTAGCACTGGCAGCTAGCACAAGCAGCTAGCACTGGTAACTAGCACAGGCAGCTGGCACAGGCAGCTAGCACAGGCAACTAGCACTGGTAGCTAGCACTGGCAGTTAGTACAGACAACGAGAACTGCTTTAAGAACACGCGGACCAAGACGCGGGCAAAAACTTGATGCGTAATTTTTTTTTTTTTTTTTTTATCGAATAATGTCTCGAACACATTTGCAACAGAACTGTCGCAACGGTTAACCCAAATATCGTCCATCAGTTCCGGTCCTACGTATAAGGTTGTCGGGCGGTGTGCAATAAGCCTTATTTGGTTACATTTAACCAATTCGAGCTTGACCGCGCCGCGTTATTTAAATTGTATGAAAGTGGAGCGAATGGGCCGAAAAATGGCTTTGGGTGTGCCCCTAATTCGGTTAGCCAAATATCACACTTTTATCGCGAATGTTGTGGCTCGTTAGTCTTGTGGTCGCAAGCAGAGTGTGAGGTCCTGGGTTTGATTCCTAGGTCAAGCAAAGAGTTATTGGGTTTTTCTATCAGGAATTTCTCAGTAGCAGGATTTCTGGGGGCCAAGTCTACTAATGTACAAACGTTGCAATGGTCTCTTCATTGTGAGTTTTTGACATTTTCCATACAAACACTGTCAAATACTCACAATGGCAAGACCATTGCAACGTTTGTAAATTAGTAGACTTAGGCCCCTGGATGCCTGGTTGATGGCAATAGACTCGCCGCCATGATAAATGATTTTATTTCTGTTTGTACAAACATTTTTACACGTCAACCATATTTTAAAAACCGGCCAAGTGCGAGTCGGACTCACGCACAAAGGGTTCCGTAATTATCTATAAAAACGGCAAAAAAAATCATGTTTGTTGTATGGGAGCCCCCCTTAAATATTTCTTTTATTTTAATTTAATTATTTATTTTTAAAGTGGATATATATAACTAAATATTCTGTGAATATTTTAAGCATATACCTGTTGCCGATATCGATATCGAGCAAAAACGAGCAAAAAAAATCACGTTTGTTGTATGGGAGCCCCCTTAAATATTTATTGGATTCTGTTTTTTAGTATTTATTGTTATAGCGGCAATAGAAATAATACAGCATTAATAAATTCAAATCATTCATTAAACGTAAGTTGTGCCAGAAAGCCTTTTATACCATTAAAGATTATATTGAGGACAAAAAGGCTTGGGATTGAGCTGCTCCAAATTTTACATATTGAAACTTTTTTTATTGTGATTGCTTTATACACATTGACATGAATATTTACTTGTGAAGTATAATATTATTATTTTAATTATTGTGAATGTGAAGACTATGTGGGTCTTTATTTTTATTTTTTTCTTCTCAGTATTTTTTTTTTCTGATCATGGTATGGCAGTTTGAGTAATTTACGCGGCCTGCCCAAATGTCCTTTCTTTGGTATTGTTCGTCGAATCGTTGAGCTCCTTATGTTCTGAGTTGAGCTGCACGATTACTGACAAATGCGTGCACTGAATGGATAGGTCCACTCAATCTGTGTGGTTCTTTCTTCAAAAGACCATTTCAGACACCAATCTACATGGTCTTCACATGATTTGACCAAGATTATGTCTGGACTTTAAAAGAGACTGTGATCTCTGAGTTTGTTTCGGCCTTTCTTCTCAGAGTAGTCAGATACGAAATGCCGACCTCATCTAGTTTTAAAATATGATTGACGTGTAAAAGTGTTTGTAAAAACCTACTTACAGAAATAAAATCATTTATCATTTATCATTATCATCATTTATCATTTTATCATTTACATCATCTGTGAAAATTTCAATCATCTTAACTATCACGGTTCATGAAATACAGCCTGGTGACAGATGGCCAGACAGACACGGAGTCTTAGTAATAGGGTCCCGATTTACCCTTTTGGTACGGAACCCGAAAAGACTAGATTTTTTACATCGTTCTCACATTTAGTTGTAAATTCAACATTATAGATGTAACGAATACTTTTGTAACAATTTAATTTAAAAGAGTGTCCATGGAGTTTCTTGCCCGTTCTTCTCCATAGGTACCTACGCTTTGGAATGGGAATGTAGCTTCATTTTTCTTACTGACCGACTCCTTGACAATTCAAAAGTGCCTGTAAATGGTTTAATTGAAATAAATGATTTGAGTTTGAGTTTTGAGTTGAGTTTAGATGAGGTCGGCGTTTCCTATCTGACTACTCTGAGAAGAAAGACCGAAACAAACTCAGAGGTCACAGTCTCTTTTAAAGTTCAGACATAATCTTGGCCAGCCTATTAAGGCTCGTACAGACTCGCGCGATATCGCGGGCGCGACAGGCAGCGACAAAGAAATTGTGCTACTAGTGTCGCGTCGCGCCCGCGATATCGCGCCAGTGTGTAGGGGCCTTAACATGGGACTCATGTTATGTTCAATACTTTCTGTTTTCTGTAACTTTATCACACAAAAAAAACTTTTGCAGAGATTGTGTTCGTTATGCTAACAATTTCGACTCCCACTTTAAAAGAACGGCCTTCTTACCGAAAAAGGTAACATGTATGGTAACGCTACTGAACACTTAGTTAGACCTTAATCCAAAGGCGTAAGGAGTGTTTTAAATTTTCCGGGTGGTAATGTTAACTTGGTTTGGAACCCACTCAAAGCCTTGAGGCCTACTCGATGGCGTCATTGGTTCAAATCTTTTGGTATATTGTCTAGATAGATTTCGTTACTTTGTTAGGTTTATTTAGAAGGTTTTAGACTGTAACTGTATTTTCAGTCTTTCTTTCTTTCTTTCTTATATAAATACCAGGGTTCGAAAAAATCCGATTTTTATCATAAATATCAAAAATCCGATTTTTTTTATACGAGTATATATCGGATATATCTATACTAATATTATAAAGCTGAAGAGTTTGTTTGTTTGTTTGAACGCGCTAATCTCAGGAACTACTGGTTGGAATTGAAAAATTATTTTTGTTTGGATAGTCCATTTATTGAGGAATATTATAGGCTATATAACATTACGCTACAACTAATAGGAGCGGAGCATAAACGAAAAATGTTGCAAAAACGGGAAAAAATATTCCTTTTTGAGAGCTTCCGTTGCGTGCGCTGCGTAAACGGTTTAAGTTACGCAAATATCATGTATGATGGAATTGTTTCTCTTTAAAAGTTCTAAAAAGAAATCCGCGATAGCATATGTCTATCTTTTAAGATTGACTCACTATAACCTTTTTTTATGGTAATCAAATTTGTTCGAAATTAATGCATTATTTGCGAAGGAGTTTTATCAACAAAATATTAATCCTTATCCAAATAAATATGTTATTAATCACAAGTATTTAAATATAAACAAAATTGTCCTTGACATCACTTGATTTCAATCAACATCATAGGAGATATCATAATTTTAAAATAACTCCGTAACAAAATAAGTAGAAAATTCATTACTTAAACCACTATCTAAGGTGACGCAGACGAAGTTGCGCAGATCAGCTATATTATAAAGCTGAAGAGTTTGTATGTTTGTTTGAACGTTCTAATCTCAGGAACTAGATACTGGTTCGAATAGAAAAATTATTTTAGTGTTGGATAGCCCATTTATCCAGGAAGGCTATAGGCTATATAACATCACGCTATGATCCTTAGGAGCTAAGCGAAAATAACAAAATTCAGAATGAACGCTAAGCGACAGGATGCGCCGCGATGGTTGGGCCGAAATTTCACGCGGACGAAGTCGCGGGCAGAAGCTAATATTGGATATATATCCAGGCCAAGAAAAAGAAGCGAATTTCATTCTGTAAGGGGATTAAAAATGTGAAAGGAATTTGTAAAATAATATAAGTATCAAATTACCACATAATATATTTTATTTAAAAAAAGTAACAAAAAAATTAGTGTTTATTTGAGAATGATTTTTTTAATGAACACTTAAAAAAACAAGTGCCTATTATTATAATAATCTTCATTCGTTTGTGAGATAAATCAACTAATTTTAATAATAATTTTTAATCATAAAAACATAATAAGTAAATTATTCTGAATTGTAGTTTTTCGTTACGTGTTACCAGGGTAAACATTAATCTCCAAAATGTTTAGTTCAGAAGACAGGAAAAAATCAAATGATATATATCAAGATAAAAATCAATTGATATATATCGTGATATATATATCATGATATATATCCGCTGATATATATCGGCGAACCCTGATAAAAACCAGCCACGTGCATGTCGGTCCGGACAACAATACCCCATACCATGGGAAGTTAAAAGGAAAACTGCCAAAGCTAAGTAATCTTCACAAATAACCGAGTAATATTTAGTTGACCAACTAAAAAAAAAACTCAAATTAAAACATTTTTAATGGGAGAACATGTTTTTCGATCGCCAACCAGCCTGCCAAGCGTGGCGATTATGGCAAACCCCCCAATTAGGGGAGGCTTATGTCCAGCAGTGGACGTCTTTCGGCTGAAATGATGATGATGATGATGTTTTTCAACTACAATGTTAAGTTTTTTCTTGGGATCAATTCATCCCATCTGCGGAACCATTGTGCGTGGTCCGACACGCAATTGACCGGTTTTTTTTTTAATAATAAACTTGACCATTTATTCTTAAATACTCACAATTTTCAAATAACACAGGTAGATCGACACAGTCTACTATATTATACATAAAGCACCATATTTTATGCTGAATCACTGTCTCTCAAGATACAGGTTACCTAGTTTGAGAGGCAGGGTTTCCCATGTTTTGTACAGATTATAGTACCTAGTTTTGTGTTGCGTTGTATTACTACCAAAGCTCCTTGAATTGTCTATATATGTAACATGTCAAATCTGTATTTTTTCAGGAAATAAACCATTTAAATAATAATAATACCAGCCTATAACTGTCCCACTGCTGGGCAAAGGCCTCTTCTCATACAGAGAAGGCACGAGTATTGATCACCACGCTTGCTCAAGATGGGTTGGCGATTTCAGACTTATATTAACTATAAGTCCAGGTTTCCTCACGATGTTTTTCCTTCACCGATGTCAGTAATGTCCAAGATAAACTCAGAAAGTATATATGAATTGAAAAAGTCACATTGGTACTTGCCCAGATTTGAACCCACAACCTCATGCATGAGAGGCGAGGGCTTAACCGGGCCATCATGACACTATTACCATATATTATTATAAACCATGACAAACCATTTAATATTATATTATTACTAGCTGACCCGACAGACTTCGTTCTGTCAAAAGCTATTTGACTGTGGCAGTTTGTCTACGCGCAAAGGAAACTACCTACCTACCCTACCCTACCTTACCTTATCCTACCCTACCCTACCTACCTATCTACCCTACCCTACCCTACCCTACCTACCTACCCTACCCTATTCTACCCTACCCTACCCTACCCTACCCACCTACCTACCCTACCCTACCCTACCAACCCTACCTACCCTACCCTACCTAACTAAAACCTTCAATTTTTTTTATTTTTTTTTATAAAATCTATTCTCAGACCTACCAAATGATGACTGACACGTTATGTCAAACGCCATAAAGTTACATTAGAAGATAGAGTTACCTAATTATTATTACAATAAAAATGTAAATATGGTCGTTTTCTTACAATTTTTTTTTTTTTAACTTTCTTCAATTTTTCTTACATAAGAACCTTCTCCTGACAATAACAAACACAACAAAAAAATAATTAGCGAAATCGGTCCAGCCGTTCACGCGTGATGCCGTGACCAAGGGAAATAGGGATTCATTTTTATATATATAGATTATTTAAATTTAAGGCTCCTAAAAACAGGCGCGGCACGCGACGCGAAACAAAGTCACCGCTTACCACCGAAAACATCAAGATCACAACTGTGGAACAAGTCATTGCATCTTCTGAGGATATAGGAAAAGGGCGCATTGTATCCGTCTTTGTTTCGACTGAATTTGATAGAAAGAAAGAAAAAATATTTATTGGGAGTTACACAAGAAGATCACATTTTAAACTTAGCACGCTCATAGTGACACTAATAAAAAATAAAATAATGACGGGAACCTCGTAAAAGCCGACAAAAACAAATCAAGTATCTTGACTTGGCTCACGATGTTGTCAACATGTAGGATGTGGACTCAGCGATCATTGTGCCGATAGTCGTATCAGCCAATGGCTTAATTGCCAAGAGCCTCGACCAACACCTAAGGAGGCTCTCGTTGGGCAGCTGGATCAAGGGCTTGATTCAGAAGGCGGTACTTCTGGACACGGCGCGCATTGTTAGGAGGTTCCTCTCTCTGGAGCCCTGACCGCCGGTAGCTTGGACCCTGTTCCCGATACCGGTGGGCTACTATTTTTTATATTTTTAAATGTTTTTATATTCTAATATTTAAAAATAAAATTTATATGTATCTATTGAAATAAAGGAATAAAATAAAAAACAAAAGTAAAATGAAAACAAAACCTGTACGGGGCCAAAAGGCTCCTATCTCAGCATGATACTGCGACATTTAAAAATAAGTGTCGCAGCGCTGGTATTCTGATATCCGCTGTGATGTCACGGACAGATACAGAAATAAAAATTTATCGAGAAAGATCTATAATTTTGAACTCTGACTGTCTCTGACGGACAGTCTAGAGGCATAGTTATTCTCAGCTGACTTAACAGATCTAAAAAAGCCACGCCTTGATTTACAACTTTAAACGAGAAAGTTAAACCTAAAGTCTCTACGCCACGTTATTTATAATTCATCATCATTAAGGCTTCTGCCTCGAATCTTGCGGGCAGCGAGCGGCGGCGGTGGCGGCGCGGTAGCGGGCCGGGCAACGCAGACCCGTTCTCGAAAACAGCGGGCAGATCGCGCGGCACTATAGCAGCGTAGTGTTGTGTTCGTGGTTGTGTCGTCGAGATATTTGTTTTTATTCGCGAACGAAATGTCTGAACAACGGCAACAACATCTTTTTGATTCAAATTTATTCCTAACGTCACAAAAATAAATTGCACAACACTGCAATGCAAACGCGCGGGCGGTCACCGCTTGACTGGAGTGCACCTCTCGTTGCCCGCCCCAGCGCCGCTGCCGCGCCGCTGTTTTCGAGGGCCGGTCCATTTGGTTTTACGCATTAGATCATGCCACTCCTGCGCCGCCGCCGCCGCCGCCGTTTCGCTGCCCGCAAGATTCGAGGCAGAAGCCTAACATTCTCCTGCCCTTATTCAAGTTTATTTATGGTCAGCGCCATATGTATTTTTCTTCCATACTTCTCTTCTACTGTCATCTCAGTAGTGGCTCCCTTTCTAGCCATACCATCTTTCAGTCCATCCATCGTTTCTTTAGTTCTTCTACTTTGATTATAATTGGTTACAGGATTGATCACAGCAATTAAGCAAATTACTATAGTGTCAGTGTCACCATAATTTTAGTAGTAAAGCCTTAATAAATACGAGTGCTAGAGGTGGGCTGTATGTGGGCGTTGGTTTCGGCGTCCGGTGTATTGGTTTCGGCCGAATATTTGAATTTAAATGACGAACTTTGAGTGAATAGAATAATATAAACATTTATTTATTTATCTTCTTACAATTACATCTACCATTACAGGTTTACCCAATGCGATAAATGCGACTACCCTCTAACTTAATTAATACTAATATAAAATTTATTATTATTATTATTCTCATTTATTGCGGACCACACATAAAAATACAAACAATCAACAGTTGTATTAGTAACAACAACTTACAAAACTATGTAAGTAAAACTTACAAACTAATAGCATCGTGGCTCAACACATGTTGGCACGTGCCTTCGCACCCAGTGCCTAATAAAGGGGCTATCCACCTTGTCGTATAATGTTCTTAGGATGCTGTTGGAGCTTCCGCGCAACCTACCCATAATTGACGCTGCCCTCTTTCTCATTATGGCATGAAAATCGTCGACATGGGCTTCCGCGAACATCTGCATTTATGTATACCATATTACAAACATAGCATTCCTTGTATTCACAAGGAATGCTATGCTATAACAAAACAAACATACAATAATTGATCATAGTTTTTAGTTTTCTGTTTATCCATGTTAAATTATTATTTTTTTATTGAAAAAAGAGAGACTCTTTTTTCATTTTTACCGGCTTTATTTGTAAATATCTGTACCAACCATAAATAATATTCTATTCTATTCTAATCTTGATAAAAAAACAGGCAAACCATTAGGTTGTGTTTATTTTTTATTGAATGAATTTTCTTTCTGAATGAGAATACACTAGATTTGGATGCGAACGTTCCTAAAAAAACGGGAGTTACCCCTCAAATGTAAGCTCAAAAACAATAATACCATCTGTGCCACCATTTGTTGATATCAATCTAGTCAATAAAAATCTTAAGTTCATTCATTCACTGACAGATAGCCGCACGGATCGACAGATCAGGTTAAGCTACGCTTGCCGTGGTTGGTCCTTGGATGGGTGACCATCTTTACATACCAAGACCCCTCTGTGCCTCGGAAAGCACATTAAGCCGTTGGTCCCGGCTGTTATTTGTAGATCTTTGACAGTTGTTATGGGTCGTCAGAAGCCCGAAAGTCTGACAACCAGTCTAACCAAGGGGCATCGTGTTACCCAGTAACTCAGTTATGGAGGTCAGACAGCCCTGTAAAATTGTACCGGTTAGACTGGAAGCCGACCGCAACATAGTCGACAGCCAGACGTTTTAGAAGCATGACATTTGTACTAAGGAAAGAAACAATAAGGATGAATTTTTGAAAAGCCCTTAAAAGGGTATACAAGTCTCTATGGCATTTCGTAATTTTTGCCAATGGGAATTCATGAAGCGCACGGTTTTTATGAAATAAAATTAATAAAACGCCAATAGATAGTCGAGTTATTGGCCGAAACCGAACTTTCGGCAAAACTCATATTCAACACGTCTCTAGTGGATGCTACTTCCATTAAAACCCGCGCACACTCGCGACATTGTTTTAATTAAAAACGCTACGACTACTCGAAATGCGTGTCCGTGCACTAATTGCTTACAAAATGACCAGGCAAAGATATTAATTAAAAAGTGGAATGCTTTATACGGTTTTATTTTTAAACTAGAGAAGGGACTGGTCTCGTTATTTTATTTGTTTGTTCTGAATCTGTTTTTTAAAATGGTGCATATTATTTATATACAACATTAAAAAAAAAGTTTTAGTATTATTTTAAGAGGGCATACTACGGTCGACTAGTGCCTCTCTTTAAAAAAATAGTATCTCGTGACTGAGAAGGAATTATGAAAAACGGCTCAATCAGCGACCTCGGCAAGTGTGTCTAGAATTTTCTAATACCTTTTATAACATTATTATTAACATAAACGGGATATTTACCATGTTTATTAATTGTTTTGAGTTCCCGATATTTCGGCGCTGTTGCAAGCACCATGATCACGGATAAACTGAAGTCATTGCGGGTGGGTGTTTATGAGCAGACAAAACAGTCTACCCTCTTTCTTGTTCGTTTTTTGCACTCAGTACCGCTACCACTGTCACTCGCAACTCGATTCTGTTCCCGACACACGAAATTCACTGTGTCCGCTCGCGAACTTTTTTCGGCACTTCTTCGGTTTTTACACAGCTGAACCACTGGATTTCAGGCTCTCGACAGTTGAAACCCATCATCCCGGTTGAAGTTCTTATATTTGGTAATCTCAATAGCTTCTCTAACCAGTCTAGGAATATAGTGGCGTTCTGTCGAGATGACCTGAGGGTTATGTAACTCAATCCAGTGGTTCGATCCTGATTCCAAATGATGTTGACCTATGGCCGATTTTTGGGTGTCGTTGTTCTTCACCGCCCTGATATGCTCTGATATTCGACAAGCTACCGTACGTTTCGTCTGACCGATATACGACTTGCCGCAACTGCAGTCTAATTTATAAACACCAGGCTTTTCCAGCGGAAAGTTGTGTTGTGTTGTGTTGTGTGTGTTGTGTTGTTGGTTGTGTTGGTGTATCAGGAACTCAAAACAATTAATAAACATGGTAAATATCCCGTTTATGTTAATAATAATATTAGTGACCATGACAGTTTAAAAACTTATACCTTTTATAACGTTTCATATTGAGACCCGAAACAACAAAATTTAATCTAAAGAAAAGCGCCAATCGTATTTTGTTGCTTCGTGTCTTAATATGAAACTTGATTTTGCTATTAACTGCAACGACTATCAGCACAGTGATCGATGAGTCTTCATACCACAATAATCGAAGATCGAATCGATTGCAGATAATCGAATAATTAAGAAAAAAACAAGAGCGAGTCGGACTCGCGCACCGAGGTTTCCGTACCATCAAAAACAATTCAAAAATACATTAGTTCGACTATCGGTCAAGAGATGGCGCTGACCTAAAACTGCAATATTAGAAAAAGTGTGCTATTTAGAGACATCATTTTAGTTTCCCTGTAATCTTTAAACAAACTTCTATCACATAGAATAATTTCAGATTTTATCTATGCAAACATCGGAGATAAGGAGACGGTTTTTTTTTTTACATTTTTCGCCAAAAGCTGAAAACTATGCGGCCTAAAAAAAAAAAAGATTGAGAATGTGCAATAGCGCTCTTTCATATAGTACCCCACATGCCCTAATAGCCCCACTTCGATTTTTTAAGAAACCGTTCAGTACCTGTTGCAAAAAAAAAGTTATTTCTTTCTTATTTGCGAAATAGTTAAGCAAACGTCATCTATAACTATTCCAAATTTCAAGTTGATAGCATTAGTAGTTCTTGAGATATCCAGCTGTGACAGACGGACAGACAGACTGAGTGAGACCATAAGGGGTTCCTTTTTACCATTTTGGTACGGAACCCTAAAAAAGCATTATCACACACAATATAAACACCTACTGTTAAAGCACCCACCAACTTCACCACAAAGTGGCAAGAGCTCTGTCGACCCTCATCTGTGCACAATAGCATGAACATACACTGCACCACTGACTTAAGTGGTTCACACATTATGAGTGGTCACGAATCCATTAAAAAGTATGATTTAAACGATCGAACATTAACAATTTGAATGATGTAAGACTTTGAGGGACAGGTTGTGTTTGTAACTCTATGTATATTATTGCTTTTTGTGGAAAACGGGGAAGAATTTAGTTGATTGTGGCTCAGTAATAACAGCCGCTCGGGCCGATCCGGAGGCGATCTCTCGCGTCCGGCCCTGGTCCAGGCCACGGTCCAGATTGCATGGGAGGCCGTCACCTCCTTCTGCAAAGCAGTAATGCTCGCGTAGGAGGAGGCGGAACGCGTGAGGGAGCGGCAGTCTGAGCGCCCCCACGCCCCTAGTCACCGCAGGAAACGCCCTGGGCAGCGGGAACCGATAGCCAATTCTCGGCCACCGTAGGCGCAGGCTTGCGGACGGCGAGCTATGGGCAGCTCGTCGTCCGGTAAGGACCAAGCCCGGGTCAACGGCGCGTTGTGTTCCACGCGCGCCTTAAAGAGATGTCAGCACGCACTGATGAGGCCCGCTAAGACCGGTGCCTGCCAAGGTTGCGGGTTTGTCCGAAAGGGATACCGTGGCCCTGGCACACAGGCAACTGAAGGAACACGGGTGGGTTTTAGTCAGTAAAAGTCTGACACTGAGACTTAACTTCTCCCGCTCCGTCCAGAACGGGAGAATTTAAGTCTCATACGTCTGTAATTGAAATGAAAACAGCAATTCGGCGGCTGCTTGTCTATCCACAGCTCTGGTTTCATTCACTCTTCTTTCTTTGTCCAAGCGGTCTTTCTTTGGAATGCGCTCCCTATAAATATCAGGATGGCAACCAGTCGGTTATCATTTGAAGCGAAGGCACGTGAACATATTCGTAAGAAGTTGGCTGAATCATCCCAGCGCTGATTGGTTTTCTCCTCTACCAATCGTTATTTCTCCTGACACTGTTCCCTTCCTGTTCATCCCTTGTATTGCACCTGATATGTTTCATCTCTGCACCACCCTAATGTTGACTGGTATCTCGCGACTGAGAAGGAATTATGAAAAACGGCTCAATCAGCTGCTTCGGTAAGTGTGTCTAGAATTTTCTAATACCTTTTAAAAACGAAGCAACAAAATACAATGTAGAGGAATGTAGCCGTTTTACTTTAGATCGAATTTTGTTGCTTCGTGTCTCAATATGAAACTTTATAAAAGGGTATCAGACAAATTTTTGAACATATGAAGCAATAGATTAGCAATAACTTCTTTCGTATGTCCATGGCAATATCCTTCAAAATCATACAGATTTTTATTGATGTTACGCAGTAAGGGTGCTAACTGCTGGACACTGGATGCATTCATGATAATATTTAAAAAGGCTTTTAAAAATAATCTTCTAAAGCCTGGACAATTGTTAAAACAGGAGTCAAGTGAAAACAAAGTGACAACAACAAAAGCCATACAAACCGCCGCCATCTTTAAATCACAGTCTAAAAATAAAAACAATCTTTTTTTTTTTGTTGTCGCAAAAGCGCGTTCGCTTTATCGTCATTAGGGAATATTTTGCACATACAGCCTACTCGCTACTCTAATTATGGGCTAACAAACAATGTGCCTTCTCAGAAATGGCGACTAGCCGTGTAAATACATGTGTGTGAACAAGACGTTACTTGAGTTTATTTTTAGAAGAATAACGCGCTTTTGAGGAGAATGTTAAAATGAAAATGGAATTAAAAAAATGGCGACGTGAGTCGAGTTCGTTATAAGATTAATTCATATTCATACTGTAGACCGTACTGTTATGTAGAAGATAAGTGGAGGATTACAGATTGTGACATTTAATTTAATTTCTTATTACGTTATACAACATTCTATTTTGTTAAGAGCCTACCGAGTGCACAGTGGCGCCCTCATCGTTATTTCGGCGATTTCTTTTATTTTAGAATGAAAATGCAGAAAATAAGCTCGTCAAGTTGTGCTTCACAAGACTATACGTTGTTATTACTACAAACAGTAGTTTTAAATTGTTATGTTTTATTGTAATCATTAAAACGGAGCTTAGTGGCCACTATATTCCGTTTTAATGATTACAATAAAACATGAAAATTTAGAACTACTGTTTGTAGTAATAATAACGTATAGTCTTGTGAAGCACAACTTGACGAGCTTATTTTCTGCATTTTCATTCTAAAATAAAATAAATTACCGAAATAACGATGAGGGCGCCACTGTGCGCTCGATGCAGTCTTAATGTGAGAATGTTGTAGGCCTAGTAGAGTGTAGATTTGTTGACACTTTTCTATTTTGTTAAGTACCTGGTAATTGTTGAAAGGCCTACACTGTCCTCCCATACCTATTATCACTGTTATTTGATAATATTGTAAAGCCAATTATTTTTAAAAGAGTAACCGTGGAGTTTCTTGCCAGCTCTTCTCCATAGGAAACGACTAATTGGAACCGTGCACCTAGCTTCTGACGTTTCATAAGTGCCCATGTAGGTTTATGTGAAATAAAATATTTTGATTTAGCTTTTTGATTTTTGACAACTTTGTAATTCTCTAATTCTTTACACGAAACCGTATTAGTTTCGTGTTATTGCAGGCACAGTGTTGGAATATACCAAAAACAAATCGACCCTACTTCAACACTATTATTTTTTGTGTTGCTAACTCATAAATATTATTTCATAAAACCAAGCCCTCGCTTGCAAAACGGCCTTTCATTTGATGCCCCCAATAACCCTAACACACAGGGCCTCAAGTCTGCTATTACAATAGTGTCAGAATGATCTCTTCATTGTGAGTTTTTGACAGATTTGCCATACAAACACTGTCAAAAACTCACAATGGCGAGACTATTCTGACACTATTGTAATAGCAGAGTTGAGGCCCTGAACTCATGTTTTCGGTGCATCAACTGAATCATCAAATTCATAAATCGGGTTCTACTTTTCTGTCTCTTTAGGTACCTATACAATATACAATTCACGATAGTGTAGTAATAATACCAATAATTATTAAATGTCATTTGAAAAAAAAAATATATATATACTTTAGGTCATATCAAGTAGAGCATGTTCTAAAAAAAAAACATTATTTAACTAATAAAACAAATTATTATTACAAAAAAAAAAGTCGAAATAATATTATGATTAAATTGTCAGCGAAAAAAACATCAAAGCCCAAAGTTTTCCTATTCAACGTTTTCAAAGCAACTCTGTATTTCCATGGCGAACAAAATGTTTTTAAGCTATTGCATAGCTACTATCGCGGGCCTTGAGCGCGGGGACCGAATCCAGAATACCGTATATCAAAGAAAGTATATAGAAAGTATATCAAAGAAAAAGAAATACTGCATAAATAAAATAAATAAATAATTATAATTGCATAAGTTGATACAAAATGCTATGCAATAGCTTTACCGCGGCAGTCCCCGAGTGCCACACGTCTTTTTTTTTTTTTTGTTTGTTTTTTCATGAGCTGTTTTTCCGTGAACATTTTTGTGATTTTTTTATGCCAGCACAAAGCTAAAAACACATTCTGTTTTATCCTTTTATACAAACGTTATGGAATTATTTCATTTTCTTCAGTGTAGGCTCTTTTGTCTGTCAGACTCAAAAGAGGTGTGTTATTGCATTAAAACCTTTGTGGCACTTCAAAGAACAATTCAAATGAAAGACGAGCATCAATCCCACATATAACATAACATCACGCCTATATTCCCCGAAGGATTAAGCAGAGTTGTATCTACATTTCGCCAGTTACGTTTATAGGCTCCTACAAACAGGCGCGATAACTCGCGACGCGACACAAACGCACCGCGTGTCGCGCGCCGTGCGGTGCCTTTGTGTCGTGTCGCATGTCGCGCCTGTTTGTAGCAGCCTTAAGTCACATGTAATACCCAGGTAGCATTTTTACGTCATTATGACGTCCGTTTACGGTACTGCTCGACGTAAGAGACGTCATGTCTTGACGTCGGGGGGTCCCATCAGATGACGTCAATTTGTCACAGCCTCAAAACAGAGTCGTAAATCGACGTCACCAGAACGTTCCGTTGAGTACCAGACGTTAAAATGACGGTAGTGTGACTACGGATCCTAAAATGACCCTGAGATGACGTCGCAGACGTCATTTTGGTACCTGGGTAGGGGGCGGGCCTATTGCCATCAATCGCGCACAAATCCAGGCTGAATGAAAACAAAGATCAACTTGTAAGTTGATCTTTGTTTTCATTCAGCCTGAAATTTAAATTAAGAAGCATGAAAGAGCTTTTGAAGTTAAGCGACCTTAATCCACTTAATCAAAAAAACATTAACACCTAAAGCCATTTTCTGGAGAAATATTGATAGACGAACATCGAATTTATCCCAACCAAGTTCAAGTTCTAATTTTAGGTATTGAAGCCAAAAAAATTTGAAAAAAGGAAAATGTTCTCTTAGCAGTGAGTCTATCTCATCTGTTCCCAAATGTGCCTGTAATGGGTTTATTAAAATTGAAATTTATAAGTGCTTTGAGTTGAGTTGAGTTGAATTGCTTAATCAAAATGAGAGGAGATGGCGCGTGAAAAAAGTTCCTGGAAGGACTTGGGGGAGGCCCAGAAAATCAAAATATTATGTTTCACATAAACCTACATGGGGACTTATGAAACATCAGAAGCTAGGTGCACGATTCCAATTGGTCGTTTCCTATGGAGAAGAGCCGGCAAGAAACTCCACGGTTACTCTTTTAAAAATAATTGGCTTTACAATATTATCAAATAACAGTGTTAATAGGTATGGGAGGACAGTGTAGGCCTTTCAACAAGTACCAGGTACTTAACAAAATAGAAAATTGTCAACAAACGTACAGTCTACTAGGGCCGCCTTCCGAATTGGCTATAATCGCTCACAGCGCTCACATCGTCTCACATGCGTTCCGATTTCGATATCACGATTATGACAGCCGAGGGCTGTCAACAATTCGGAACGCTCGTGAACGCGCTCACGGTGTTCACTCAATGTCAAAACGATATTAGAGTATTCTCTGTGTATACACCAAAAATTTCTTCTTAGGTTAGGTAGCAACTGTAGCCAGAAGAACAATTTTGAAAATGCCACGTTAAGATAGATCATAATATCTTATGGCATTTTTGACAGCGCTCACGGTGATAATTATTAGTAAAAGGCATGGTCGACGTTATCGCAAGATGGCGAATGTCATGACGTCATCTATGACGATTCACGGGACATCGTTATCGCGCTCACGCTAATTCGGTACGGGCTTTAGCACGCGAATATCGAGATTATCGCAAAAAAAAAAATATGTCAAATCATTTCAAATAGGCACGTAAGATGCACTTTTGAACGTCAAAAATTACATAAATAGTTAATTGATTCTAGTTGCCCCTTCAGAAGAATGGGCAAGAAACTCCATACTTACTCTTTTAAAATGTTAACAATAGTTTGTACACATTAATTAATAATTATAGGTGAAGACAATATACCTAGAATAAAAATAAAAATTACTTACCACAATTGGTAAAAAGAATGAAAAGTGAAGTAATGACAGAAAAATGAATAAATGCGATAGGTACATGGTGCTCACATATTTACAAACATTGTATATGATTTTCCAAAAAAATTAACATATTATAAGTCAGTGTGTGAGTTAAATTATATTAATCACAGAAAATAAAACTTATATCATAAAAATTATAAATTATACAGTTAAATTAGCAACCAGTTTGATTTTGTCTAGAACTCGCAACTCGGAACGCACTGTAAGCCTTCAAAATTCTCTTCTCTTCAAAAATCTTTAAAAAAGCATCTGTCATGAAAATGTCAATCAATTTTGTCATTCTTGACAAATGAATGTCGTATTGTCAGTTGTATAACCTAACCCCAGGGCCTCAAGTCTGCTATTACACTAGTGTCAGAATGATCTCTTCATTGTGAGTTTTTGACAGATTTGCCATACAAATACTGTCAAATACTCACAATGGCGAGACCATTCTGACACTATTGTAATAGCAGACTTGGGGCCCAGGGCCGCAACTCTGCTATTACAATAGTGTCAGAATGGTCTATCATTGATTTCATAATTGTTGCTTTTGAGAAGTTTGGTAATCTACTAATATAATGGCGTCATTATGACTTTCCAATGGTCAGCCACTGACACTCCATTGAAAGAATTGGTAATGTCGTACATAATAACAAATGAAACTTCCTACTAAACTTCCAACTTCCTACTACTTCAGATGGCTTATAAACACTAATAAATCTATAAAATCTGGCATGAATAAATTTTTTAAATGCCATTGTAATACAATTCTATTACGAGACCATTGACTGACCAATGATCGATCATTATGAATTTAGCAGATTACGAACTTTTAGCAAAATGACAATGAGATCGTGTTGGAGTGACGAATTTATAAAAATAGCAGACTTGGGCCCCTTTACCCCGTAAGTAGGTAACCAACTCCATAACAAGTTTTTCCAGAATACTCTTTAGCTTTTAAATAAAATTTGCATCGGTCGTCGGCACCATCAAAGCAACAGATTCGCAGTAAATAACAAGATAACTATCAACACGATGCTTATAGACTGACACTCAGTGTCTGTGGTAGCTTGTCTATGGTAGCTTAGTAACCCATTTACTTGGATATAACTTGATTATGTTGGTTTTTTATCTGTGATCGGAACGATGAGTTTACATTTCGCCTTTATTTTTATATTTAAAGATAAGTATTTAATATGTAACATCTTCCTAAGTATGAGTACTTAGGAAGATGATACATATTGTTACGAGCTTGCGGTTCGTGGCAATAAAAACTGCCGATTTAAAAACCAAAAATGACACTTTAATTAATCAACACTGATAACAATTCGAACACACTAATTATAAAACACAACTGCACTACTGATCGCACTCGAAGATCACTTGTGTCGTACTTGTCGTTCGACTGTCCTGTTAAAACATGGCTGAGATCAACGATGACTGAAAACCGTTTGTACGGCCTATGCATGCTCAGTGTACACCGAACCATGGTACAGTCAGTTACCACAATTAGCTGACCTATTGCTCAAATGGTTGAGGTTTTTTACTAACAAATCGTACGATTTTCATATTTTTCTAGTTTTGAGTAGATTTCGTATATGCATTTAAATTAAATTAAGAATTATAAAATTCTATCGAGCCGTATTCTAAAAATCTCAACCATTTATGCAAGGGGGGTCAGCTAATTGTGGTAACTGACTGTACTTAAAACTAAGGATACAATTGAATCTGAGGTGTTAAAACGGTTTTGTGAAGAACCTCGTCGACTACTTTTTTTGTAACATAAATATTGTTTTTTTTTTTTAACGTAACCAGCCCCGTTCCTCGTGCAGCATTTACCTTAGATATATTCTTGGTTTGTCTACCCGCCCCCCCCCCTTAACAAAATCCTAGCTACAAAAAAAGGTAAAATGGTCTCTTAACAGTATTGCTAAAATTTTGCTTAATCAAAATAAGAGGAGATGGCGCGTGACACAAAAGTTCCTGGAAGGACTTGGGGGAGGCCCAGGAAATCAAAATATTTTATTTCACATAAACCTTCATGGGAACTTATGAAACATCAGAAGCTAGGTGCACGGTTCCAATTGGTCGTTTCCTATGGAGAAGAGCCGGCAAGAAACTCCACAGTTACTCTTTTAAAAATAATTGGCGTTACAATATTATCAAATAACAGTGTTAATAGGTATGGGAGGACAGTGTAGGCCTTTCAACAAGTACCAGGTACTTAACAAAATAGAAAATTATCAACAAACGTACAGTCTACTAGGGCCGCCTTCCGAATTGGCTATAATCGCTCACAGCGCTCACATCGTCTCACATGCGTTCCGATTTCGATATTACGATTATGACAGCCGAGGGCTGTCAACAATTCGGAACGCTCGTGAACGCGCTCACGGTGTTCACTCAATGTCAGAACGATATTAGAGTATTCTATGTGTATACACCAAAAATTTATTCTTAGGTTAGGTAGCAACTGTAGCCAGAAGAACAATTTTGAAAATGCCACGTTAAGATATGATCATATAAGAAGAAAGAAAGAAAGAAAAAACGTTTATTTGCGGTAAACATGACGCAAAAAAGAACACAACACAAAAAAAAAATAAGTTTGGGGTAAATATGCGTCACATCCACGCAAAACGACCATCGCTCAGCATAATGCCATTTTCATATCTTATGTCATTTTTGACAACGCTCACGGTGATATTAGTAAAAGGCATGGTCGACGTTATCGCAAGATGACGAATGTCATGACGTCATCTATGACGATTCACGGGACATCGTTATCGCGCTCACGCTAATTCGGTACGGGCTTTAGCACGCGAATATCGAGATCATCGCAAAAAAAAAAAAGTCAAATCATTTATTTCAAAAAGGTACGTAAGATGCACTTTTGAACGTCAAAAATTACATAAATAGTTAATTAATTCTAGTTGCCCCTTCCAAAAGGTAGTTATGTATGGAGAAGAATGGGCAAGAAACTCCATACTTACTCTTTTAAAATGTTAACAATAGTTTGTACACATTAATTAATAATTATAGGTGAAGACAATATACCTAGAATAAAAATAAAAATTACTTACCACAATTGGTAAAAAGAATGAAAAGTGAAGTAATGACAGAAAAATGAATAAATGCGATAGGTACATGGTGCTCACATATTTACAAACATTGTATATGATTTTCCAAAAAAATTAACATATTATAAGTCAGTGTGTGAGTTAAATTATATTAATCACAGAAAATAAAACTTATATCATAAAAATTATAAATTATACAGTTAAATTAGCAACCAGTTTGATTTTGTCTAGAACTCGCAACTCGGAACGCACTGTAAGCCTTCAAAATTCTCTTCTCTTCAAAAATCTTTAAAAAAGCATCTGTCATGAAAATGTCAATCAATTTTGTCATTCTTGACAAATGAATGTCGTATTGTCAGTTGTATAACCTAACCCCAGGGCCTCAAGTCTGCTATTACACTAGTGTCAGAATGATCTCTTCATTGTGAGTTTTTGACAGATTTGCCATACAAATACTGTCAAATACTCACAATGGCGAGACCATTCTGACACTATTGTAATAGCAGACTTGGGGCCCAGGGCCGCAACTCTGCTATTACAATAGTGTCAGAATGGTCTATCATTGATTTCATAATTGTTGCTTTTGAGAAGTTTGGTAATCTACTAATATAATGGCGTCATTATGACTTTCCAATGGTCAGCCACTGACACTCCATTGAAAGAATTGGTAATGTCGTACATAATAACAAATGAAACTTCCTACTAAACTTCCAACTTCCTACTACTTCAGATGGCTTATAAACACTAATAAATCTATAAAATCTGGCATGAATAAATTTTTTAAATGCCATTGTAATACAATTCTATTACGAGACCATTGACTGACCAATGATCGATCATTATGAATTTAGCAGATTACGAACTTTTAGCAAAATGACAATGAGATCGTGTTGGAGTGACGAATTTATAAAAATAGCAGACTTGGGCCCCTTTACCCCGTAAGTAGGTAACCAACTCCATAACAAGTTTTTCCAGAATACTCTTTAGCTTTTAAATAAAATTTGCATCGGTCGTCGGCACCATCAAAGCAACAGATTCGCAGTAAATAACAAGATAACTATCAACACGATGCTTATAGACTGACACTCAGTGTCTGTGGTAGCTTGTCTATGGTAGCTTAGTAACCCATTTACTTGGATATAACTTGATTATGTTGGTTTTTTATCTGTGATCGGAACGGTGAGTTTACATGTCGCCTTTATTTTTATATTTAAGGATAAGTATTTAATATGTAACATCTTCCTAAGTACTCATACTTACGAGTATACCCAAAGTCTCAAATTCTGATAATTTATGTAAACAAAGGGGATAATATATAAAAAAAATAGCTTCGTAATGGTAATTAACATAAAATGGCGAAAAAAAAGGTTCCGTTTTCTATTAAGTACTGATTTTAAGAAATAATAGTTAAAAAATAATCATACCGTTATTATTTTTATACATTTTCAGTTTTAAACAAAGTTATTAAAAAAAGGAGATTTTCTGGTATAAAATATTTTATGATACTGATAACAATGCAGAAGATCCAAAAGTTTTAATTTTTTTTTTACATCTTCAACAACACTAATATTACAACTCTCATTCATAGATTCATTTTGTAAGTAGCTTATCTAGCCACATTTTGGATGAAAACGGCTGTAAACTGTTTCGAGAGGAAATCGATTTTGGGAGGTTTACGTCTAGCAGTGGACTTAAAATGGCTGAATATGACGATCATAGGCCGTGTCTCCCACACACTACACAAATATTGTTTGGCAACGGTATTTTGTTTGCATAGTTCTTATAATTAATTCACTTTAATTTTATAGATGATTATTTACAAAAAAAAATATGATAAAATGTTTTGAACCACTGTCCAGTCATTTTGACAGTGACATTTCTTGACATTACTTTGTTTACATAAATTATCTGAATTTGAGACTTTGGGTATAGGAAGATGTTACATAATGTTTCGAGCTTGCGGTTCGTGACAAAAAAAACTGCCGATTTAAAAACCAAAAATGACACTTTAATTAATCAACACTGATAACAATTCGAACACACTAATTATAAAACACAACTGAACTACTGATCGCACTCGAAGATCGCTAGTATCGTACTTCTCCTTCGACTGTCCCGAGTCGCGGTGCATACGGCCTTATATATTCCTTAGATAGTTCCAGAACCTTCTTCTGTAGAAACATCTAGAATGTTCGAGTACATACCGGCCCCGGCTAACCAGATGTCGAAAGTACTAGAAAGTTCTAGCATCGAATTCTCTAGAAGAATCTCGAGTCTACTAGTTCTGCTACTCGATACTAGATGGCGCTAGTGGTACTTAAACTTGTGTGGCGCGTAACAATATAAAAGCCGGCCAAATAAACACATTTGGTAAAGCCTAGAAAAAAGCTTTTATGTGATTTTTTAATCCTATTGATCCACCGAACCAAAACATTATAAGCTTTTGATAAGGAATCCATACTTTAATTATAATTATAGTTCACTGTATAAACAATTTTCAATAAATTACTTATTTTTAGGGTTCCGTACCTCCGAATAAAAAAAGGAATATTATGTGATCACTCGTGTGTCTGTCTGCCGTCTGTCACAGCCAATTTGCTCCGAATCTAATGCACCGATTAAGTCGAAATTTGGTACACATATCAATTTTTGTACCAAATTTCAACTTAATCGATGAATGCTTATATCGGGCTTACTGTGAGTATCAAGTATATTGTTTTTATAATTTCACTAGCTGACCCGACAGACTTCGTTCTGTCAAAAGCTATATGAAAAATAGATGTTGGCCGATTCTCAGACCTACTCAATATGCTCACAAAATTTCATGAGAATCGGTCAAGCCGTTTCGGAGGAGTACGGGAATGTACATTGTGACACGAGAATTTTATATATAAGATAATAAATCATTTTAAAGTTTGGGGTCGAAACGCTCGCCCTAGAAAGAAATACTCTTCAGAAGAATTTTAAAGAAAAATTCAAAAAAAAAAAATCTAAATATTTTATTTCACATAAACCTACATGGGCACTTATGAAACGTCAGAAGCTAGGTGCACGGTTCCAATTAGTCGTTTCCTATGGAGAAGAGCCGGCAAGAAACTCCACGGTTACTCTTTTAAAAATAATTGGCTTTACAATATTATCAAATAACAGTGATAATAGGTATGGGAGCACAGTGTAGGCCTTTCAACAATTACCAGGTACTTAACAAAATAGAAAAGTGCCAACAAATCTACACTCTACTAGAAAATAAGTTTTGATGTACTTACGAGTGGAAAGTAATCACGTGAAACTTTTTTTGGGTTGGTGAATCATTTGTGCACATTTTGAAAACACAGGAAGGCATTGTTGCTGCTTATTTAGACGATTACAGTAATTTTACTTAACGTGCTACATAAATGCCAGTTCGATTGAGACTAAGGTCAATTGTGCCGGTTGGCACAGTTTATGCGGTTCACGTCGAGGAGCGCGTACCTAATCTTCTCTTTTTACATCAGTCATCATAGTTTGTTATATTTTTGGCGTCAACAATACCCCTTGGTAAGTCTAGTTGTCAGACATTTGGGCTTCTAAGGGCCTGTGCACACCACGTTTTTTAAACGCGCCGCTGACGCGCGTTTGTAGCGCTATAGACGCGATACGCACGTGAGTCAGACGCAGCCTGTAGACCTTTGCACACATGTATAAATGCAAACACGCGTTTGAATCGATACAGACGCGCGTGTGTAGCGATACAGACGCGATGCTAACGCGCGTGTGAATCGATACAAACGACAACAAACTGCTCTGTAGGATAAAAGCGCGCCGTCGACGCACGTTTCTAAAACGCGCGTCTACGGCGTGTTTAAAAAACGTGGTGTGCACAGGCCCTTAGAAGCCCAAATGTCTAACAACTAGACTTACCAAGGGGTATTGTTGACGCCAAAAATATAACAAACTATGATGACTGATGTAAAAAGAGAAGATTAGGTACGCGCTCCTCGACGTAAACCGCATAAACTGTGCCAACCGGCACAATTGACCTTAGTCACAATCGAACTGGCATTTGTGTATCCGTCACGACTATCAAAGATCTACGAATGACAGTCGGAACCAACGGCTTAACGTGCTTTGCGAAGCACGGAGGAGTTTTGATACATAATGGATGGTCACCCATCCACGAACCGACCGCGGCAAACGTAGCTTAACCTTCGATCAAGCCACGAGCCCCTCACATTCTTTACCAGACGTACACACATCAAAAAAAGTTTGCGATCACTTTGAAAAATCGCAATCTTTTTTGTTAGGTACTGTAGAATCTATATAGAGAGTAAATAGAGAGAATAAATAAATAATAGAACGGTAAAGTAAATAAATAAATAATAATAATAATTTATATGTATATTAATGAAATAAAGGAAATAATAATAATAATATTATGATTCGGCTCGCCTGACTTAAACCCAATAGAGCACGCATGGGATGCTCTTAAGCAAGCTGTTTGAAACCGTCAGCCACGTCCCCAGACAGTGCCAGAACTCGCGGAAGCCGCTATTCAAGAATGGGACAGGTTACCCCAAGAAATGCTGCATAACTTGATTCTCAGCATGCCCAGGAGGATCACCGCATGTGTTCGAGCCAGGAGATGAGTTATATTATATTGAATATAAACCTTTTATTAATATATTTATATATATTTTTTTAAGTTTAGTTAAACAGTCTTTTTCTCTCTATCAAATTTCTGTTACAATTAAAATAACATTATGATTAATTACTCTTTTTTTTTTAATAAAAAAATAGTTTTATTTTTTTTATTTCAAACAGGGTATTTCTATTTAAAGAAAACACACAACAAATAATTTTTCTTGATAAAGTTCAATTTAAAAAAAATTATCAGCTGATGCTAGTGATCACAAACTTTTTTTGATGTGTGTACTCGTAAGTTGAAAATATCTTTTGGAATAATAGCATTGGCTATAAAGGCCTGAAATATCGATGTTACACCGCAATAAGTTTCGTATGGAATGCGATAGCAGCCAATAATATCGATATAAACCTATCATCAGATTCGTATCGATAAAGCGATCGATTTACTGCTGTATTTCGCTACCCCAGCGAGTGTAATTTTGCTACTATATTTCGGTACATATATATTAGGGTGTCCCTTAAATTTTAAGTTCTATATATTTTTACGCATACCTTCTTAAAACTTTCATAATAACCCAATATTGTCTAGAAAAAAATATTAGCCCGTTTTATAAACGATAACCCGTGCCGACTTGCGATTTAAACTTCTCCATATAAGTTGCGCGGGTAATGCGCTGCGCACTGTAACTACGTGTTTAATTTGTCATTTCATTCGCGATTTTTAACTATTAATGCGCTATTGTTAATTGTATAAAGATGTCGATGGAATTACGGAGTGATAAACAAAGTTTTCTTACAATTTTTTGCAGTTCTCTCCAAACATGAAATATCATGTTTGGAGAGAACTGCAAAAAATTGTAAGAAAACTCAGGGACACGTTCAAGAACCGTGAAAATGATTTTAAAATTAACCTTGATAACTTATTTGATATTGCACATGCTGATGCTTTTGAGAGAATGAAAATAGAGGAAGACAAAGTATTTTTAAGGAAACACAGAGAGCCAGGTCGACCGGAATACTTAGGTGGTGTGGACAAAAAATTGGCGGCGAAAGAAGAAAGAGTAATGCAAAGACGATTAGAAGAGGAGGAAAGGAATGCGAGACAAAGAGAGTTTTTGGCTGTTGCATCTACTTCTAGCTCAAATATCTTGAATGTCCAGAAAATTCGGACGAAGAACAGATTTTGAATACTGAACTCAGGTTGCCAGACGTTCCCTGCCCTAAAAAAAGTTAAAAAAGAGGTAGAAAGGATATTATAACGCCTAAACTTGTCGCAATTTTAGATCGATGTCAGTTAAGCATAGAGACTCCATTTACTTTCTGCATGCTGTCTCGTAGAAGCGCTTGGTCTGAGTAGCGACGATTTCGCTATTGACAAATCCTCGATTCAGCGAATTTGTACTCAGACGAGAATAACAAGGGCAGAAGCAATAAAACTGACTTTCAAAACAAGGTACCTGACGTAGTCACAGTCCATTGGGATGGAAAATTATTACCCGGATTGGATGTACGAAGTTCAAAAGAAGAACGTTTGCCCCATTATTGCTTCATTTGACGATAGAGAACAGCTTCTTGCAGTGCCAAAACTAGAGAGTTCTTCTGGATAACATCAACCTAAAGCCGTCTCATCTGCTCTTTGACTGGAACCTTAATAATTAAGTTCAAATAATGTGCTGCGATACAAAAGCTTAAAATACTGGTCATTTTAATGGAGCTTGTGCTGTTTTGGAGCAGATATTAGAGAGTGAATTTTTGGTTTTCGGTTGTCGTCATCATGTTTATAAATTCGTCCTAAAAACAGTCTAATGCATTCCTAACTCAAAACCTTACTTAACACGGCAGAAGAAGAGCAAAAACAATGCTTTTTGCGCTGTGCCCAGGAACATAGAAATTTGTATCTGGACTGTTAAAAAACTACACTAAAGAGAAGTTACCCTGGCTGATTGTTATAATTTTATGTTTTGAAATAAAGATTAATGTTTACCTTATTTTATTTTACCTCATACTCACCAAATTTGTTGCATTTATATTAGTTTTATAGCAGATCAGAATAATAGGACAAAACACGATTTTAAAAAAAATTTGAAGCTCAGTCGGCACGGGTTGCGATCATGCTAGAAAGCTGAAATTTCATATTTGAGTATATTTTAGCATTTATAAAAAAAAATGAGGCTATGCGTATGGATAAAAAAATAAATTAAAAAAAATGTCATATAAGGGACACCCTAATATATATGTAGATACATATCATACAAGAGACATTTTATAGAACACAATTTATTTTGATACATATAAAAGCCTACGCTTTTATATGTATCAAACTAAATTGTGTTCTATAAAATGTCTCTTGTTATTTGTGTGTGACTGTCCAAGGGGATAGCGAGTTACGGGCAGGGGGGGCAGCTGCCCCCCCAAGAAGATGCAGGAATACTCACAAACCGTAAAGTAATATTACGTAGCCTGTTAATAAACAAAACGAGGTTGTGACTACAAGTAACATAGACAGGTCCTTTTCTACACTGCGTCGTGTTAAAACATGGCTGAGATCAACGATGACTGAAAACCGTTTGTACGGCCTATGCATGCTCAGTGTACACCGAACCATGGTACAGTCAGTTACCACAATTAGCTGACCCCCCTTTGCTCAAATGGTTGAGGTTTTTTACTAACAAATCGTACGATTTTCATATTTTTCTAGTTTTGAGTAGATTTCGTATATGCATTTAAATTAAATTAAGAATTATAAAATTCTATCGAGCCGTATCCAAAAAAATCTCAACCATTTATGCAAGGGGAGGTCAGCTAATGGTGGTAACTGACTGTACTTAAAACTAAGGATACAATTGAATATGAGGTGTTAAAACGGTTTTGTGAAGAACCTCGTCGACTACTTTTTTTGTAACATAAATATTTTTTTATTTTTTTTAACGTAACCAGCCCCGTTCCTCGTGCAGCATTTACCTTAGATATATTCTTGGTTTGTCTACACCTGCCCCCCCCCTTAACAAAATCCTAGCTACGCCCTTGTGACTGTCACAACGTGGCTTTTCTTTAGTTCTGAACCTAAGAACTGGCACCATAATATTAGGGGCACATGGGATAATACACTGGATTTTCACTATCTCCGATAGATAAGCTTCCTCATGAACGAATTCTCTTCGAACCTCCTGAGCACCTACTGAGCCTCTTCCTGATTGAGCTTCCCAATAAATCCTTTCATCATTTGTACTTCTAATTAAGAATATTTAATAGATCATTCTCGTAGCGGATTTAGACGAGCTTTTCAGGTCTTCTTCCGTTTACATCCCGCCAGCGGCAGCGTTTCAAAATTATTCTATATAAATATGTTTTGGAAATCCCGCAAAAGATAGTCGAAATCCGTATTTAATATTGGCACAACTCGATATTAGAAACAAAATAATCTCGAAGCACACAAAAATCCTATTGAATCGATCAGCTGATTCAAATAAAATCCGCCATCTTGCCTCTTAGCAGTGTACCGGTGGTGTTTAATTCTGACAGCTACTAATCAATTGCTTAGCAACCTCTTAGCGCCAAATAGCGTTTATGAATAAGAATTTTGCTAAACAGTTGCTTAGCAATTGATTAAAATTTAAGAGGCGTTTATAAATTAGACTGTAAATGTTTTTACGTCAAACCTGGCCATAATGTGAGTTTTACCGCACGCTAAGTGTACAGTAAAACTCGCACTATGGCCAGGTGAAGACGTAAAATTGTGTACTCACCACGGGCAGTAAAAAAGAAAGCCCTCTATCGCATATTTACAACCCTCGTCTGCGGCTTGGGTCACAAATACCTGCGATTTCGGGCTTTCTTTCTTTTACAGCCCTTGGTAAGTAATGTACTATATCATGTTTAGATATCCATCAAGTTCGTGAAGTTTAAGAAAAAAACACAGATTTTTAAACTGATATTTCAAGCGAATACAATAATTGCGTTCGATGACACCACAAAAATCATCAAAATATTTTTTTCTTGTTTTATCATGATTAGATATTGATACCTACTAGGGCATGCATTCCGGAATTCCGGAATTTCGTAATTCCGGAATTCCGTAACAATTTTTCTGATATTTCAATTCCGGAATTGAGAGGAGAAATATCGGAATTCCGATATTCATAATTTTTTGATATTTTAATTATTATTTTATCTAAACGCAACCAAACTAGTCTGTGGATCTTCCCACAAGCCGCTACACGGCCAATGTTTAATTAGAGTAATAAATAAGGGAGAAAGATGTTTAATTTGTTACTAAAAATGATTAAAAGACTGATATAATTATAAATCTTGTTTGATGAACAAACTTTAAAAGTTACCAGTTCCGGAACTGGTTCCGGAACTGGTAACTTTTAAAGTTTGTTCCGGAATCAGATCTCCAGTATTGGAACTCAGTTCCGGAATTGAGAACCTTCCGATATTGCATGCCCTAATACCTACCCATCTCTTCTGTGGAGTTTAGCTAGCCAATTTAAAATAACCCTGTATAAGGTTCTCAACGATTGAATATCGACTGAACATCTGGAATTTATACCTGCTTTGAAGTCCCATTTACATCTGTTATTGATACACCTGAGGCCATGACAGTCTTATTACTACGCAATAGACGTGCTTCCAATAAAATTGTCTATAAATAATTCACCCCATGCTGTAGCTTTATTATGGACGTCAATATTTCGCAAGGAAACAAAACTGAATCGGACTTGGATGGAATTTAAAGGTGGCTTTGTGGTGGTAATGGCTCGTGCCCAAGTAATAACAGCCGCACAGGGGCCCAAGCCTGCTATTTTTATAAATTCGTCACTCCAACACGATCCCATTGTCATTTTGCTAAAAGTTCGTAGTTTGCTAAATTCATAATGGTCGATCATTGGTCGATCAATGGTCTCGTAATAGAATTGTATTACAATAGCATTTTGAACATTTATGCATGCCAGATTTCATTTACATATATTTTTACATATTATTTATTAGTGTTATAAGCGATCTGAAGTAGTAGGAAGTTGGAAGTTTAGTAGGAAGTATAATTTGTCATTATGTACGAGATTACCAATTCTTTCAATGGAGTGTCAGTGTCTGACCATTGGAGTCATAATGACGCCATTATATTAGTAGATTACCAAACTTGTCAAAATCAACAATTATGAAATCAATGATAGACCATTCTGACACTATTGTAATAGTAGAGACTTGAGGCCCAGGTCGATAGGTTAAGCTACGCTTGCCGGGGTTGGTCCATGGATGGGTGACCATCTTTACATACCAAAATTCCTCCGTGATTTGGAAAGCACGTTATTTCTAGATCTTTGACGGCCGATACGGGTAGTTAGAAGCCTAAAAGTCTGACAACCAGTCTTATCAGTCTTACCAAGGGGTATCGTGTTAGGTACCCAATAACTGGGTTTTGAATGTCAGATAGGCAGTCGCTCCATGTAAAAATACTGGTAGGTATTCGATAAAATTATCAACTGTCCCATCATCATCGTCATTTCAGCCGAAAGACGTCCACTGCTGGACATACGCCTCCCCCAATTGGAGGAATTTGCCATAATCGCCACGCTTGGCAGGCGGGTTGGTAATCGCAGCATGGTGTTAAAAATGCATAGAGAACGCTGCTGCCCATTCTCTAGTAAGTCCCTGTAACTATTCCATACAAAAAATTTATACCTGCTTGCACTGACTGGACAGGTCCTCTCAAATTTGTGTGTTTTTATCCTCAAAAGACCATTTCAGACACGGATCTACATGGTTCTCACATGATATGACCAAGATTATGTATGGACTTATAGAGGTATGAGGAACAGGGTGTAAAGTTCACTCATACTCTATAGTAAAGGGAGGATCCTCCGACCAGACGGGTGTTGTGTCTGGTGGGCAACTGCCCGACGGTTGATGTCGGGATGTCGTATATATGCTAGTCGCGCGGTAAACTTTGATTGCACGTTGCAGGATTTGTGTGACATCAGGTCTGATGCTTAGTTCACATGTGGCGCTGTAGATACCGCCACAGACTTTAAAATAGACTGTTAACCTTGAGTTTTTTTCGCCATTTCTTCTCAGGGGTAGTCAGATAGGAAATGTTGACTCTATCGAGCTTATTTTTTTATATTTTTTATTATTACGTGTGAAAGCAATTCCGATATCCTATAAACAAAATAAACGATTCATTTCATTTCATTTCGAACCAGATGTATGGGATGGCTGATATTTTTTTCGCGATTAACATTTATTATGTTGGTCCCATAGAGAAATTCGTTCCGTGTGGTGCCGGACGTAAAGAATAGCACTTCCCCATTTCTTCCCTTGGGTGTCGTAAAAGGCGACTGAGGGACTTACTAGAGAATGGGCAGCAGCGTACTCTATGCATTTTTACACCGTACTGCGATCGTCAACCCGCCTGCCAAGCGTGGCGATTATGGCAAATCCCCCCTTTTGGGGGAGGCTTATGTCCAGCAGTGGACGTCTTTCGGCTGAAATGATAATGATGATAGAGAAATTTGTACAGTTTGATGATCTGACACCCTTAAATATGACCACACCTTTTTTAAACATGCTGTATATTTTAATTAAGCTAAAGCCACTCCTCACTACGAAAGAAAACTATCAAACGTAACAACAACAATAATAGGTGCTTCTTCTTCAAGTTATGATGGTTGACAAAGAAAATTATGTTATTATCGTGTTCCGACTCCATGGACAACATACCATAGACTAACAACCTATCATTATTTATGCACAATTTATTGTTGTATGAAACAGAACGTCATTATATAACTTTGAATATAGCTAACTTGATATTTAAAACTGTTGTTTTGACAGAAAGATACAAGAAAATTACGTAGATTAAAAAAAAAACTAGGACCTGAGACGAAATTGAAATGTATCTTCTATTCATATAGAAAGTTCCGTGAGGGACTGACTGACAGTCAGACAATGGATAGCCGGTAAGGACCCGATCACACGTTCCACATATCGTCACCAATCTAACTACGTGACTACACTGATTCGAAGCATATTTATTGCAGGACAAGCTATTTGCAGTTGAGGGTTACCTATGATTGAGGGTAAACTGTAGATACATCGGTCTCGATTTTTGCATTATCATGGGAACGGTAAGGCATACAGATACGCCGATTAGACAGATCGATTTGACTTGGAAAATGTATCAAATTACTAAAATTATGTCGGTTCAGTCCAAAATATCAGATGCGTTAGTTAGATTAGCGACGACATGATAATGAACCACATTTGGCCGTCAAAATCAACTGTGTGGGTGATACCTACCAAATATAAATAATAAATATTCTTTAATCCGTCCACAGAGAGAATGCTTTTTGACACCTGTCAGTTTCATACAAACGAATATTGTGTTTTACGAATTTAAACTTTATTATTACAAAATCTTGTAGATACAACTGACAGGTGTTAAAGCATTGACTCAATGGACGGAATATAAACGCTGCATTCATGTATAGTCTCATTCAATACATTAAATAATATTAAGTTGTAAGTTTGCGTCATTGTAATTTGCTCATTATTCACCTTTTTAAATATACTGATCCTATCCGTCCTATCCTAAATCCCGTTATAATGAATCTTATTAATTAATATTCGTTTCCCTACCTTTGTTTCTCCGAAATTAATTAAACGGAACATTGACTAAATGCACAATCCATGCGAAGCCAGAAGCAAAAAAAACGCTGTATTCTAACTTTGTGGTCCCTAAAACTAGCAAACCTTACAACACTGTTCACGACACAGAAAAAAGTAAAATTGACACCGGTTTAAAAATAGAACGCGTTCCCGCCGCCATTGTTGTTTTTTTTTAGCGACATTAATATTTTCTCCGGAGCCAGGTCTTTTTACATTGTTACTTTAAAAAAGAACTTTAATGTACGGTGTCTTTGCACATCATGAAAATATCACATTGCAATTTGTTGGGTCCCAGTTATTACAAGTATGGGGACTTTTTAGCTTTTATTCCTTTAATGGCGGGCCTTAAATTCGCAAGTGTTTTACGTTTTAAGCCGTGTGTAATTCTGGCTTTTTACAGAACACGTTTAACGCACCTGTGCGTGCCATTTTTAGATAGGACATCTTGAATTTATTATGTTATTGTTTGTTTGTTATTGTTTTTTATTTGTTTTTATTTGTTGTTATTTATTTGTTTTGTTGTTTTGTTTATTTATTATGTTAGGAAAGTATGGGTACATACCTAATAAATTTTTATTAGCTTTATTTTATCCCTTTCATTTTTTTTTTTGTGTTGTGTACTTATTTATTTATTTGTTAGTAATGTTAATTTTGTACTTAAATAAGGTTAGTGTTGTTAGGTGTAAGGGCCGCCTTTTGCGGTGAAAGCCTCCTCCAATGACCTGTATAGTTTACTTAGTCTTTTCTTTTCTTGCATTGTTTTGTTTTTCTTTCTTTTTTTTAAGTTTATATTTCTTCTGTTATAATTTCTTTATTTCTTTTTTCAGTTGTGGTCAGTTTGTTTTTTGTAGTAATTCAGTCATTTGCTAATGATCTGAGATTGAATGAATGTATATAATTATTTAATAAAAGGAAGTAATTAATCGTACACGCTCCAGATCACAAACGTCACCACATCCTGTCGTCGTCGCGTATATAGTACGTCATATTCTGCGATTGGACACTTTAGCTGGTTGTCATAGACGCCGTACGTCATTAACTCAATCCGTCACAAACGCGCTACGTCAATAACTCAGTTCGATGCTTGTAATATTAAGCACATGCACTTCGTGAGGATTTATTTTCTAAGTTCTTGTGTTTCAAAACTACATATAGATAGTTAGGTTTTTTTAAATTACTGATTGGTCCTACTCTTGACCTGGGGCCCAAGTCTGTTATTTTTATAAATTCGTCACTCCAACACGATCCCATTGTCATTTTGCTAAAAGTTCGTAATCTGCTAAATTCATAATGGTCGATTATTTGTCGGTCAATGGTCTCGTAATAGAATTGTATTACAATGACATTTCAAACATTTATTCATGCCAGATTTCATTTATATATATTTTTACATATTATTTGTGTTATAAGCAATCTGAAGTAGTAGGAAGTTGGAAGTTTAGTAGGACGTTTCATTTGTCATTATGTACGACATTACCAATTCTTTCAATGGAGTGTCAGTGGCTGACCATTGGAAAGTCATAATGACGCCATTATATTAGTAGATTACCAAACTTGTCAAAATCAACAATTATGAAATCAATGATAGACCATTCTGACACTATTGTAATAGCAGACTTGAGGCCCTAGTAAATCGATAGATGAGGTCTATAATGGAATGAGCGTGCCAAGAAGATGGCTGTTCACTCTTGCTTTGAAGGCAGACGGGTTGAATTAAATAATTTACATAATAAATGGGAGCTACAGCATAATCAAGTTAGACACTCGCAATCGTTCGAGCCTTTATTTTGACAGCTTAATAATATTCATTGCCATTTCAGTTACCGAGAAATGAGAAAGGGACTCGAAATGATTAAAAAAAATAAGTATTGCTATTGTAAATAATTCACACAGACTAGGATAACAGCGTTAGTTTCCAGTCTAACCAGATGCCAATGAATATTATTTTTAACCTAGTTGATTCCCGCGATTTCATTCGCATCCTGCGGGGTAATTGCGTGCCAGACGTAAAATGACAATTAAACGCAATGGGTTTAATTTTGACAGTTCACCCATGTCCATTATTTACGTTGTTGTGACGGCGAATTTTTCAAACCTATGAAGCAATGGATTAGGAATATCCTTCAAAATTCTCGAATTGTGATTGAAGGTGTATTACGCAATTAGGGTGCTGGCAACAAGCTACAAGCAATAAGCTACCTACCTATGTATATCACGTAGGTACTTGGATAATAGTAGATTGTTAAACAAGGGATGAAAGGGACCTATTTAGGCACGAGATGGTCTGGCCAATAGTTCAAGTGCCTAAGTAGGTTCTTTCACCCGAGGTAAACACTCTGCTTTTCATTTCGAATATAAAGAAAGTAAATAAAATCCTGATTAGTTAAACAAATACTATATCTGAATCTGATGAAGTCATTTTATACAAATGTACTGAAGAATAATATACACTGAAGATCGAATTGCCGCTTTCCCGCTTTTTTATGTTTCTTTTTCTGTGACCTTCTACGAGCCAGTATTTTTTATCATTGATGATGGTAATTATTTAGTATTAGTACAATATTTAGCTCAAATCTATGTTAATTAAATGATAATTTGGTGAAAAGTAATTTATAAGTACAAATAAAGTCATGTTACAAAATTGTTGTTTTTTTTTTTTTATTTTACGCCGCGATTTCACAAAGTGGCTTTATAAAAAGTTGGAACATAGGTTGCATAGCTTTTATTTTATTTTTTTGACAGCAGGGAAAATCTTTTCCCAGGGACGAAAAGTACTGTTTTCATCCCTCTGATCAGGTGACTTCAAGCGTACTTTCCGAGTATGAGAAACGAAAAAACTATTTAGTTAATCCACCAAACAACTTTACGAACTTACATATTATCTATATAATTTTATATTACGCTGGTAGAGTTATAGGTAGTTAATTTAAAATTTACTTATCAAACGCTAATACAATGATCCTCATTGATTTATCAGACAGAACCTTTCTTTCTTTTCAAGTTAGAACAGCGGGATAATATCGTAACAGAGTTAAAGTAGCAGTGGCATTCAGTTTGACAGTTTAACAACATATTATGAAGCTATGGATTAGCAATATCCTTCAAAATCAATTAGTTTGTGATTGAAAGGGTGCTGGCTCACTGAAAAATTCTCGTTCCTTCTCCATAATTTGGTCTTGCACTGATACAGTTACAGGCTGATTTAATTACAACAGTCACAAAAAATAACAACAAGCAACATGTCTCTATTAACTTGTAATTTTGATAAATCACTCCAACATACGTCACTCATTGTTAATAACTTTCTCAGACAATTAATACTTAAAAGAGGTTCCATACCATCTTGATAGTAATCGGGGTCGTAGGCAGATCGTGTGAAACCGATATCAATCTATCAGCGTTCTATTATCTGTGGCACAATATGGCGGCCTGTCAAGATGTAATTATGGCGGGTTTTTTTTTTTTTCGTTTAATTGTATATTAAGGCCTTCTTAAAGATATTTTATGGCTGTGAATGAAAATGCAGGTTGTATTAAAGCTATAAAAGTTTTATTAAGATAGATTTTCTAATTATTATGTGCCTTATAACATTAACCAATAAATTGTGCAATAGACATCAAATTGCAATTCCGTGTCAGTCAATTTTCACACACTCGCAGGCTCATAAAGTTTTTTATGACGTACGAGTATGTGTAGAAATAATTAATTACTAGCTGGCTTCCTTATTTTGGTAAACTATTAGTATTATGTGATGCGAGTAACATTTATTTTTATTTTAAATTACTTACTATTATTTTCTTGAAAAGAATTAACAACACAATTACGAATTACAACATTCCTTGACAAATCCTTTACGGTCCAGGCCGCTCGTTTGTGGAATACATTGCCAAATCCAATAAAACGTGCGCAATCGATGCCTGTGTTTTTAAAAGACTCGTGAAGGAACATTACTTGTCGTTGTGATTTTGTTCTCATTGTTAGCTGTGATAATCTATATACTTCATTTATTTTCTTTGCTTATATAATTAGTATCTATGTATCTGTATATAGCATAAATCTGTGTGTCTATTATAGGATATTGTACTGTTATACTTTTTATTTGCACCAATGACAACCCCATTTTATGCCCAGAAATTCACTGTCCATGCCAAGGTTGCCTGAAAGAGATCGCAGTATGCGATAAGGCCGCCCATTGTATATTTTATAGAGTATAAATAAATAAATAAATAATCCTTCCCCCAACACATTTTTTTTTTTTTTGTAATAGAAAATACACTTAGGACCATTTTCAACATGCCGACTTTCTCGAAAAAAAAATTTTGTTCTTTCAGGTATGTAGGTACCTACCGCTTTTATGAAATTAATTTCTTAATTTTAAATTCTATCGTTCTTTTAAACTCCAGTTAGTTTGTCAAAGGCGGCAACAGAACAAAATAATAGTCATAACCCACTGACTTACATTTCAAACTTAACATGTCCACAGATGGACATGGGCGTCCCCTTACCGCTAAAGGAACGGTCATAGACAACATAATTGACCATAAACAACACGCGTGAGCTGTCAACATAATAATCACGACAGTTTAGACGGACAAACTTATCAGTGCGTGTGGTGAAATCGAGAACCAAAATAAAATGTTCTGTATTTGACGTAAATTTGACGTTATTCCTTGACTAGTGGCGCCACTGTGACATGCACGAAAAAAATGTTGGTTTGTAATGAGTTGTTGATTTTCTTTGAAATATTACCACACACTGTACGGTAATAGTTAGCATCCTGTTATTCCCTCCAATCTTGTATTAACGTAATAATATACCTAGCAAATAATTCATCCAGCTTGGTAGTCACAACTTTGAGAAAAAAGCCCATAGCAGGATCCAGTTGGGTTGAGCAGTGTTTGAAAACTTCGTCAAGTCTTCTCGTCACCTATCCCGCAGTGTTTGAAGACTTAGGTCTTTAACCAGTGCGTCCTGCCCGTAATGGCATTCGGTGCCGAAACATGGACGCAGACAGTCGGGCTGATCCACAAATTCAAGGTCGCTCAGTCCGCTATGGAGCGGACTATGCTCTGGGTTTCTTTGAAGGACAAAATCAGAAATTAATTTATTCGGAAAAGAACCGGAATTACTGAGTTTTTGAAGTTTCATATTGAGACACGAAGCAACAAAATACGATCTAGAGGAATGTGGCCTTCTTTCTTTAGATCGAATTTTGTTGCTTCGTGTCTCAATATGAAACTTTATAAAAGGTATTAGAAAATTCTAGACACACTTACCGAGGCAGCTGATTGCACCGTTTTTCATAATTCCTTCTCAGTCACGAGATAATATTTGACAGAGTGGCGATAGTGGACCCGAGATAGCGCTCTTAACAAATTTTGTCTTTCCTTGATTTCTTTCCCAGACTAACATAAATAAGTATAATAACATAACGCCCTCAGATTCGAGATAAGTCGTGGGATTTTTTCTAAATTACAGTATTAAAATCTAATCTAGTTTTAAGATGCTATCTGAGCGTCATCTTAACAATTGTGTGAACATATTATTTGTATGGGAACTTGATTTAGATGAGATAGTGTCTCAGGGAGGTGGAAAAGAGATCAAAATTGTAGGTTTCCTGGTAAAGGTGACAATTAGCACGGTTATTGTGTTTGAAAGACGTAAGTGGCTTAAACATATGGAGAAAATCTTTCGAATGGAAACTAACAAAACAAAGCATACTTTATAGTATTTAAGTGTAATTATCAAGAGATTTTGGCAGCTCTTAAGTCCGTATTTCACAAAGATATGGCACTCATTTCGAAATATCTCCTAGCTTTAAGTATATTGTTTAATACGCAATACTGCGTGCAATGCCATAGAACAGCTCTGTTCAACAAGAGTTAATTTTGTACGGACCTGAGAATATATAACAAATTATCTAATAATATAAAGGAAACAAGGAACTTTATACCATAATAGAGTTTATGAAACTGTTGCATAATGAGGGGTATTAAAACATGAGTGTGTGTTTAAAAACCTTTCCTATGGCTCGGTTTTTAATAGTGATCACACGCGTGTTTTAATACCTAGTTATGTGAAGTTTCATTAACTACTTTATCTACTCTCATACATTGGGATTGAACCTACTAAATAAGAGTTCAAAGTTAAAAGCGTAAGAAACTCCTACAGCAAAACGTATGGCTCCAAAAGCCAGCATATCACCGCGCATGCGCTAAAGCGGGCGCTGCCACAGACAATATTAAAAAATCTAAAAAAAATTTGTAATGCTATAAAAATGGTGTATAAGTGTGGTTCCATTAGAAAAAAAAATATCGAAACACCTTGGTGATATTAACTTCTTGGATTGTGGATGTGCCCTGATATAGTAGTCTATGGTGCCAAATGGTGGTATCGAAATGAAAAAATAATTTGTTTTATAACATTACTAGGTTTTGCCCGCGGCTCCGCCCGCGTGGATGTCGGTTATCGCGTAAAAAAGTAGCCTATGTCCTTCTCCATATCCCAGGCTATATCTCTGCCAAATTTCATGACGATCGGTTCAGCGGTTTAGGCGTGAAAACGTAACATACAAACAGACAGACAGAGTTACTTTCACATTTATAATATTAGTATGGATATGGATTTTGTTAGAGAATTAATGTTATAATATGATTATATTATGGTATTTTGTTCATAAAGTACATATGTCAATATAAACTCGAATTGAAGTTTATAATTCGAATTTTAAGACATGAGAGTAGATAGAAAAAAATATTAAAGACAGTTATACTCGTATGTTATTACATTAGTATAAAGTTAATGATTATTTAAATGACAAATGTAATTAAATTTTAAGGTTATGTAATGATAATAATATTATATAATTAATAAATTTTATAAATAATCGAATAATTACAATTGTAATAGTTAAATTCATTAATAATGTAAGAATTTTTTTAATTAATTAAAACAGATATTTGCACACCTGTTTAGGTAGCATATGGTAAAAGAACTTTTCTTGTATGTATCACCCCCATGTACCCATATTCAAGCGAATAAATGATTTGATTTGATTTTAGATCTGAGTTTGTTTCGGTCTTTCTTCTCCGAGTAATCACTTGGGAAACACCGAACTCATCTATACTTCATTTACTATAGCATTAGACAAATAACGGCTAAATAAGGACAGTTATTGTGTAATATTGTTGAAATTACTGCACTTTAGAGTTATTTTTTTAATGTAAATGTTAAATAGATTACAGTGCTTTGTATTTATCGTGAAATAACGGAGTTTATTAAACGTTTACATCGAAATAACGAAAGAGTGAGAACAGTTATTTGTCTAATGTTATAATAAATGGAGTATAGTGTTAAAATATGATTTAATTTTGACGCGCAAAGAAGTTATTTTGAACCAATTTACAGAAATAACAAAACAAAAACCGAACTGCAAAAACACATAACTGAAAACAGAAAAACAAGCGTCATAAATTGTATAAAATTTAGGGGTTTACAGGCATTGGGTAACAAACCAATAATCAATCTGAAATACGGTGTACCTTTTGTTTGTACCACCTGCAATGCCAAAATTCTATAGAATTTATAATGCATGTTTTTTTATGTGTTTTTGCAGTAGGCTTTGTTTTTTTAAAAGTTTTTTAGTTTTTTTTTAATATTTGGGATTGACACATTACTAGCTTTTATTTGATAACAAAATTGTAAAAAAAAAAAAAAAATCCCCTCTTTTTTTTTAAATGCAGATGAATATTATTATATAAATATTATACAGCCTATGTCACACCTCATCCTCCCCCGATTAATAATCAGAACCCTGATGTTATCCAGCCACCGACGGTCCCTTGCCACCCTCCCTCCGACACTGCCCTAAGCCGAGGTTCGAGCCCCACCTGGGGTGCCTTTAGCGAGCAGTCGTCTAGCTTAAGTAGATTATAGTAAAAACTCCCCTGGCTGGAGGCGTAAACTTCGTTAGGAGCTTGCGGCACCACAGGAAAGCCCGGTTAAGGAGCAGGAACCCCCAGTGGTTATACCTCCGAGATGCCATACACAAAAAAAAAAAAAAAAAAAATGTCACACCTCATAATGTTAAAATCTATCAAGCCGTTTAGGCTACAGAGCGTGCCGAAGAAATAGACATACAACTCGTACTTTAGAGAGGTATGAGGAACAGGGTGTAAAGTTCACTCATACTCTATAGTAAAGGGAGGATACTCCGACCAGACGGGTGTTGTGTCTGGTGGGCAACTGCCCGACGTTTGACGTCGGGATGTTGTATATATGCTAGTCGCGCGGTAAACTCTGATAGCGCGATGCAGGATTTGTGACTTTAGGTCTTTGATGCGTAGTTCGCATGTGGCGTTGTTGATATCGCCACAATACCCTCCTTCAAACACAAACATTACCCTCCTTCTGGGGCAGTAGTGTAACAAATATAATTTATCATCATCATTAATTATCAAGAAGTCAGCAAAGTTTTATTATTACGAAATACTGAGTTTTGAATTTGGATTTATGACTTTAATCTGGCGTTATCTTAGGAATAATTTTTGTGCATGAATTATTTTGTTAATTACAACATAATTAATGTGTGTTTTTTTTTTTTGTTCCCAGGTAAGGATCGAACCGGCGGCGTGTATGAGTCTAGCAGGTGGCGTCCTTTAGTTTCTGCCTACCCCAATAGGAAAATGGCGTGAGCTTATATATGTATCTAAGGATCGAAAAGTGACTTCGCATCACTGCAAGTTATGTATGGGCTGGTATTTATGAGTAATATTATACCTATACTTCATTTCAAATAAGATTAGACATTTAAGAGCCAACTAGTCGCGGGCTCGAACTCACTGGTGGGCGTGGCCAAAAAGCACGCTGTCTCAGCTAGCATCGTGTCCGTCATCGTGTGTTGAGTGAAATGCACGATAATTCAAAGTAAACCGCGCGCGTAAAAAAATACGAAGAGTCCTTTGGAAGGTTGAGTTTTATGAAAAAACTACTGAATAAATCAATTACAAATAAAGTTTATTGAAATCTTCGATAATTGGGCTTTGTCGGGGCGGACTTTGTTTTGAATATTTTACACTTCTTTAATTACTTATTTACACCCAAAGTTGCGTTAAAATTAGCAGGAAAAACGAATCTTTGTTGGCTCATAACTTTTTAATGTCTTTTTATTTTAATATTCTGCTTCCGTACAGAAAAAAATTATAATAAGACAAAACGATATCATGTTTAACTTTGGATGTACAATGTTAAACAGTGGAGTAATACCCCCCCGAAATTTGTATGGAAAAACTATCAACTAGTTTCATCTTAAGTAAACGTTGTTTACAGTCCGTTCAACCGATTTTGACTTCTATTGCGTTAGTGGCATTACAAATGGCAGCTCGAAAAAAGTAAGTTTGTTTGTTACCTTTTCACGCCTAAACCACTGAACCGATCATCCTGAAATTTTGCATATACGTTGTCAGGTATTACAGAAATGGTAATAGAGTATATTTCATCCCGAAAAAAATTACTGTTCTCGAAGAAAACAACAACAACGGTTTCATGATAAAATATGGCGCCACGTGTCTTTCGAATCATGATTGAATTATATTAGACGGGCAAAGGCTACATTTCATCCTGGATCACAGACGAAGTCGCGTGCAACAGCTAGTTATTAAACATAAAACAAAAAGTATTATAATAAAACACGTACACTAAAAGATTAATAATTAAATTATTTTTAAAAAGGAGAAGGTTTCAGAAAAATACGCTTGATAGATTTTGCGTTAATTTCAGTTTTTTATCCGCGTTAGACATAACTTTACAAATTAATTTCTCTATGTAATATAAAGATAATCTAAAATGTTCATATATTAAGTTATTAAAAATATGCTCCAATTTAACATTATATATTTTTTTTTTTTCAAATCATTAAGAGTTTATACTACCTCAGCCCCACCTCAGCCCCACCTCACTCTGTATCTCGCTCGCACACTATTGCTACCGGTCACGCGAGCAAGCGAGACAGGGCGGCAGGGAAAAGGCTTCAAGGCGCCGATAGTTTAGGTAATTTCGTTTTACGGTGAAAATAATGGTCATTTAAAAAAAGTAAATAACATAAGACCTGGGGCCTAAGTCTACTAATTTACAAACGTTGCAATGGCGAGACCATTGTGAGTATTTGACAGTGTTTGTATGGCAAATCTGTCAAAAACTCACAATGAAGACACCATTGCAACGTTTGTACATTAGTAGACTTGGCCCCCTGCTTTATAGTTAGTTCAGTTAATATGCAAAGTCTCATTATCTAATTTAAAGTATTTTTTGAATACCAGCGGTTTATTGTTCGGTTTGGAGGTAACTTTGGATTTTTTTTTCTATCGAGAAAATTTTATGGAATCGTGTTTTCGGCTAACATAGTACTTAACATTAATCCTCAACTTTACCATATATTTATTTCAAAATTAATGCTGCAGTATTTTCGACGTAACGGAGGATCATGCCAAGCCATTTGAGATAGTATAGGCCCTTAACACTACTCGTTTCGACAATAACCGACTTTAAATGATTTTATACTGAAAATCATTTAAAGTCGGTTATCGTCGCCTACAAAAACCAACGTCAACCCATTTTGATCACCTAATCTTACCAACAAGTGAAGGCTAGGCGAAGACTAATTCTAGGTCTCTTAGTACTTTCACAGGCAGTGGGTCATCAATCACACACGGCCGACATGTACAATCACTGGTCCTGTACCAGATAACTGGCCCTAGGTCATAGGGTCGGGTTAGGGCCAGGACAGACCGGCGACTTTCTAAAAATATGCAGTCAGATCGGCGACACGTCTTGTTAGTAATGTTATTCGCTTATCGTAGGTAGAAACGAATACGGATACAATGCGCCCCTTTCCTATATCCTCAGAAGATGCAATGACATTTTTTTTTTTTTTTTTTAATGAAATGTATAGGGAGTTTTTTGAATTTATTAATTTTAAACCCAGCAATTGTAAGCTATAAAATAATTTATTCGTAATAATATCAATGGGCGAGCGCACCTACTACTGCGTTCCGCTTCACTGACCGCGCCGCCCGCCGGCGTATTGCGCGACGAGTATCCATTATACCAGTTTCAAAATAAACATTTTTCGTTAACGATAACTTCATTTTTTTGTACTAAGACATATCAAAATAAGAAATAGATGTATAATAAAACACGTTTAAGTTTAATTTGTCAAAATTTGCGCACTAATTAAAAACGTTTCCTGAATAATATTAGTATGGATTATTACCTGGACACAGAAATCACGCGTGCCTTAATCGCTCGCGTGCACCCAGCCTAATCTCCCAAGATATTAAGGTACCCACGACTTGCCCGGGGGCTTAATTTGAAAGCATAACACTCAGACATATCCACCGTATGTACGAGTACCGTGTACTGCTACGGACGGAACATGGTTTTGTATTCAATTATATCATGCAAATAGAATTTAGAGGTAACTCACTGAAATTGCTCCACACTGTAGCTATTTGTTTAAGGGAAGATGTTTCTTGTTGCTTAGTCTTAGGCCAGGATCTATAAACGTTACTTAGCACGTAATTTTCCTGTCACTGTCTAACTACGTATAAGTGCAAGAGAGAGACGGACACATGTCTATGCTAAATGACGTTTATAGGTTTCGATCTTAGATAACAATTAAGGAAGGATTTATAAATTAAAATATATTTTTCTCCTGTCTGATAAAAAAACTCGTTTGTAAAATTCAGATATTTTGACGTGAACACGTCTTTAAATTTACTTCTATAGTGGGAGGAAATTCTGAAAACTGATGATTACAAAATCGAGGGATACAGTTTGGTGTTGTAGCTACTTATCTATCATCTACATCCAAAATTTAATTACACTACTCGATAGTTAAAGGATCAAAGAATTAGTTATTTTGAGTGAGAACTATGACGCATCGCGCGTGGCGCAGGTGGAAGTGCCACCATTTTATGGTAATTTCGCTGCGTTACATAATTTCCGTTTAGTATAACTTTTGTCTCGGAGAAGCTACGACGTTCGTTTGAGTTTCAATTGTTAGCTTTCCTTTATTGATTGCGTATATAAAACATTAGTGTGAAATAGTTATAGTGAATATATATTAAGTTAAAGTAAAAAAAGAAAAAAAAGAATGAAAAGTCGGCCTATACTCGTCAAAAAGCCAAATCAAAATGTGATCGTATACGGTTGGAAAGGGCTTTCAAGAGCAATCCAGTGATCATAAGACAGAGTGAAGCGGTGCCGGGAACGTAAAAGAATGAAGGTTTGTACATATTTTTCTGTTCCTTTCTTCTTGTCTGTTTATATGTATGTACAATTGTACATAAAATGTTAAATAAATAAGGCGTCCGAGCGGATCAATGACGGCGCCAGTACATCAGCAGACGTACACGTATTCACGTCAAAACACACGGCCGTGTCCACGACACAGCTACACCCCGATTTTTTTAATCTTAACGTGTCGATGGCAATCTAAATAGAGTCGGCCCAGAATTTAGCTTCGAGTTTGCCAGGAATTTTAGATTTTTTTTGTTGTAAAGAATCAAAATGGAAATTCGTTTGTTCCGATTAAGGCCAACGCACACCGGCGGACGGTGGACGACGGCATTGAGGAGGATTGGCCAAGTAGCTTCCCACGGTATAGACCAAGGTCGAAATTTTTTTTTTTTGTGTGTTTTTTGTATAAGATAAAAATAAAAAACCAAAAACTTGGTTATTTGAATTTTCAACATACATTTTGAGGTTATGTGAAAAAAGTGTAAATACAAAAGTTGCAGGTCTTTTTATTACCTAGAACTTTGCCATTTAACTTTTTTCCATAGGACTTGTAGTTTTGACGGAAATCGAGACAAACCGTTTTTTACCCTTAAACCCCCCCCCCTCCCTTCCACTTCCCGACCTTAGATCACCCGTAAATAATTTTTCCTTTCATTTTTGTTATATTTTCTTTCTTTTCCAATGGGTTCCATACTACATTTTGTTTTTTTTTTTTTTTCATTTTTTACCGTTTTCAAAGGCTTCAGCCCTGGTCTAGTATGCCACGGGGCAAATATTATATGTAGTCCACCCCCGCTTGCACTGTCTCTCCCCCGCGATCGTATGCTATTGAACTATGGCGCATATACGCGATCATTATTATGCTAGTGGACGACGCATACCATCGCATACCTTCGCATCCCGTCGCGGTATCCTCCAGCGCGCTCTTTAATACCGCAGAGAGAAATTCCCTTTGATGCTCCGTCGTCTGGTCTCTGAGCTTTGGAATCTATATCTTGTTACCATTCGATTCGTACGAATTTACGTTCATCATCATCATTTCAGCCGAAAGACGTCCACTGCTGGACATAGGCCTCCCCCAAGCACCGCCACCTCGACCGGTTCTGTGCTTCCCGCATCCAGCGGATTCCTGCGGCTTTCATAAGGTCATCGGTCCACCTTGTGGGAGGCCTTCCAACGCTACGTCTTCCGGTACGCGATCGCCACTCCAGAACCTTTCGGCCCCAACGGCCATCTGTTCTGCGCGCAATGTGCCCTGCCCATTGCCACTTAAGTTTGGCAATTCTTCGAGCTATGTCGGTTACCTTGGTTCTCCTATGGATCTCTTCATTTCTGATCCGATCACGTAGGGAAACTCGATGACATATGGCACTGAAATGTGGTCGCTCACAATGGGCCTTATTAGAAGGCTAAAAGTCACCCAAAGGGCAATGGAGAGGGCTATGCTAGGAATTTACGTTGGTACATTTAAAATACTCTCCGTCGTCCGTCGATGTGCGCTGGCCTTAGAGTACCTAAGTATCCGCACTACCCGACCGTCAAGAATTACAATAGACGACTTCCAAAAACCACCTCTCACTGTTGTTTAAGTACGTCTTAAAGAAATAAGTAGGTAGCTTAGCTACCCGTTTTATTTTATTTTATTCAGATACGAAAATCTTTTTAACCTATTTTTTTTTAAAGGAGGTTCTCTGTTAAATGTCAAAGTCAAAGCATTTGTTTCGAAGAGACACATAGACGGCACTTTTAAACGTCAAAATTTACACTCGGCGTTTAAATTTCGTTCGTCAGATCTTTTTTCTCTTTTTTTTATTTATATTCCCGATTACTTGAAGACGGCTGTACCGATTTGGATTTTTTTTTCTGTTTGAAAGAGTATGTAAGTGGTCCCATTGTCATCAGATCAGGATCTGATGATGGGCTTCTGAAGCAATCGAGAGAACTCTTCAAATATAATATTATAGGCTCTTATAGACACTTATAGCGACTTAGGTATTTTTATAGAAACTCGTGCATTTGTTCTCGGAAAGAGAAATTTGGTGAATCGGAACTGATGATTAAGACCATAGATGGCCACCGGAACTACTCAATAATAAATATTCCACGGGTTGTGAATCGATTACTTCAATATGTCTGCTAAGCAATTTATTCTCATCACAATACATAAGGTGAAGTGATAGTGAAATGACAAGACAACACAGCAAATTTTTGACTTTGAACCAAGTTGCTATGTGTATGAGCATATTTACAGAAACAGCCACTTCCAATACTTCCATATGTCACCTTTTAAAGGGTGTTTATTTTAGAGGCGGAGAACTTTAAACTGAAATAAAACACAGAAAAAATATTTTAATATCCATGTAATTGGGTTTATCTGATAGATAATTTTATAGCATTAATTTTTGAATATTATTTCGGGCATATAGCCGTAGGGCTGATGCGTACATGGCGTAATCTGGAGGTCAAATTTTCACACACTCTTCGCAGTAAATCAGGCTGTATTTCGGACTCATGATAGCACAAGTTTAAACCTTAGTAGGTTTTGGTTGCTATTTAATATGTAATCCTGTATTCTTTTGTATAAATAATAAATAAATAAAAAAATATCATACAATGATCTGTCAAATAAAGCTAATTTTATGGATATTAAAAACATTTTTCTGTGTTTTATTTCACCACGTCGATATACAACTCCCGCGTGATCCGGCTCGAAGGACCAGATGACACGGTGGACTGTACTTTTAAACTTCAGGCTTCTTTCTTGACTTTTATTTCTTGTCTTCTATTTCTTGTTCAGGGCCGATGAGCAGCAGTCGTCGCTCAACACTCAGCAGCAAGCCGGCCCTGAACAAGAAATAGAAGACAAGAAATAAAAGTCAAGAAAGAAACCTGAAGTTTTAATAAAATACAGTCCACCGTGTCATCGCGCCTCTAAACAAAACACCCGTTATAATTAAATCTGCAAGCGAATCCAACACTTATGAACTCTCACACATAAATTCACCCAACGCCACTTATAACATACACCGAATTATCTTTTCCACACAATTTTGCCCAGTTACTAACCAGCCAGTCAGCTAGTGGTGGCTAGTAGATCACGGCAATTTCCCCTGGCCCCTAGGTCAGTGTAGGCAATCAGCCCAGCACTGCACTGTCCCGGTTTGTATGTCTCTGTGTTACCCACATACGTAACTACAAACTATAAAGTATGCTTAGTACTGTAATTATAGGGATGGTGTGAGATTAGTTTTGTAGTCGAGTTTTGTCGATAGTTTAGAGTTTATATTCGATTGTTGTTGATATCGTCGCCTTGGAGGGCAATTATGGAGCTAAGGCACAATTTTTGCGAAATTAAATTAAGTACAATAACGTGTTGAGAAAGAGCCATAGTTTATATATTAGTCAATAAATCTAACAGATGTCATGACTTCAAACAGGTTTTTTTCAAACGCTAAAGACTCTGATTTATGTTAAAATAACTGTTTTACGCGCAACAGATATTTTTTTTAAATGGCTATAGTTCAGAAGTGTAGTTCTGTGGAATAGCTCCTACTAAAAATAAGCGACGATATTTGAAAAAGAAAAAAAATTTTTCCTTATTTTTTAAGATTGCATGCAACATCGCGCGTCGGTTATCTATAATGCAAAATATGTGAAACTATTTATATTTAACACCTTTTATGTGCAATCAACCGCACATCACTGGTAAAACTAGAACGAAAATCACCATTAGGTACTGCTACGATATAAAGGCACTGTCAATGCCTAATTTTTACTGTACCGTAATTTATGCAAAATAAATATATTCACATTCAAGCAATGTTTATTAAGGTGGATTTTTCTTGGGTTTTTTGCAATTTGCAGGTCCGTGTCAAGTTGTATCTTGATCAAAATATGATACGCGACAATAAAGCATATATATTTATATAATTTTAACCTTATAAATCATCAATATACATCTTTCTAAATTAGATTTCGTGCATATTCTTTAGATTTCGTTCGTTCGACGATTCTGCACGAAATCTAACTTAGAGATGTATTAATGATTTTTACGGTTAAAATTATGTAAATACATATGTTTTATTGTCGCGTATCATATTTTGATCAAGATACAACTTGACACGGACCTGCAAATTGCATAAAATGCAAGAAAATTTGAATTTCGCGGGCTACCGCAGCGCATCCCCCTTAAATACTAGTTAGCTTTTCCATTCGCTAACTGTCAAAAAAAGGCATTAAGCTACATGTCAAAAAGGCCAAAAAATAAGCCCACTCTACCTGTTTAATACTTGTAATGATTATAGACACCTCAAAAGTAATATTGAAGTAAAATAATTCTAAATTATTTAAATATATTTGCTGATTCCACTTTTAGGCTACCAAGAAACTTCAAACTCGATTCTCGAAATCGACTTCACCCACATCCCTAGTGTTTTATGCCGAGCTATTACCAACACCTGTTAAGAAGCAAACCCTGATAGACCTGTTACGATAATTATGTGTTCAGTTAGACATTAGGTAGGACAAATTTAGATAGTAGCCAGCCTACCTTTTACCTCAATAAGTACCAGTTTTATTAAGATGTCATAGCTATTAGCCATAGAGTTTAAACCTAGTGACATAAATCAGTACCTGACTTAAGCTAACTGAAATGAGGTAGTTATGTATGGTATGTGGTACAATATCAATATTAAACATAAGGTATGCCATCTCTGACCCCGTCAAGTCACTAAAAAGGCAATTCCATTTTTTTTTTTGTTTTTTTTTTTTTTTTGTAAATGGCGGGTTTTTTTTAAATCTATATATACTAATATATAAAGCTGAAGAGTTTGTTTGATTGTTTGTTTGAACGCGCTAATCTCAGGAACTACTGGTTGGAATTGAAAAATTATTTTTGTGTTAGATAGTCCATTTATTGAGGAATATTATAGGCTATATAACATCACGCTACGACCAATAGGAGCGGAGCATAAATGAAAAATGTTACAAAAACGGGAAAAAATATTCCTTTTTGAGAGCTTCCGTTGCGTGCGCTGCGTAAACGGTTTAAGTTACGCAAATATCATGTATGATGGAATTGTTCCTCTATAAAAGTTCTAAAAAAAAGTCCGCGACAGCATGTGTCTATCTTTTAAGATTGACTCACTATAACCTTTTTTTATGGTAATCATTTTTTTTCGAAATTAATGCATTATTTGCGAAGGAGTTTTATCAACATAATATTAATCCTTTTCCAAATAAATATGTTATTAATCACAAGTATTTAAATGTAAACAAAATTGTCCTGGAGATCACTTGATTTCAATGAATATCTTAGGAGATATAACTGTTTTATAATAACTCCGCAGCAAAATAATGTTCAACTCTGCGAGGTAGTCTATTCTAAAGCTGAAGAGTTAGCTTTTCCGTACCCAAAGGGTAAAATGGGACCCTATTACTAAAACTCCGCTGTCCGTCTGTCTGTCTGTCCGTCTGTCACCAGGCTGTATCTCATGAACCGTGATAGTTAAACAGTTGAAATTTTCACATATGATGTAGTTCTGTTGCCGCTATAACATTAAATACAAAAAAACAGAAAACAATAATATTTAAGGGGGGCTCCCATACAACGGACATGATTTTCTTGCCGTTTTTTTTGCTCCGCCCGTGTGGATGTCGGTTATCGCGTAAAAAAGTAGCCTATGTTCTTCTTCAGCTCGATCGGTTCAGCGGTTTAGGCGTAAAACGTAACATACAGACAGACAGACAGACAAATAGACAGACAGACAGAGTTACTTTCACATTTATAATATTAGTAAGGATAAGGATGTGTATGGATGGTACGGAACCCTTCGTGCGCGAGTCCGACTTGCACTTGGCCGGTTTTTTGTTTTTTTAACGTGCTAATCTCTGGAACTGCGAGTTGGATTTGAAAAAATCTTTTTGCATTTTACAGCCCAATTCTTGAGGAAAAATTACATTCCTATTAACTAGAACACCATTTTTTTTTAATGAAAGTTTATGCGAAAACGAAATAAAAGCACGGGCAGGCAATCTGTTGCGACGGGGTGTGTCGGGGGACCAAGAAATTTAACGCGGACGAAGTCGCGGGCAGAAGCTAGTATTCTAATAAAAGACGTAAAGACATAGTCTGCCCACAAAATACAACTAAACATGCTTTTGTATCCAAATTTTACCTGTACCTCGGTCCTCTCAGAACAGACTAAACTTGAAAGCAAACATTTTCTCCCTGAACTACACAAATTGTAAGAGAATTCTCAAGGAAGCTCTCCAGAGGATGTCTTACGAAGATACAGAGAATTTATTAACTGTGTTAAAGTAAATATGTATGTATACTACAATAAGTATTTATCAAATTTAGAAACTAAGAGCTACTGAACATAATTTGGCGCGTACGCCGCTGCCGACGGAATGGAATGTTGCCATTTTTTTATTGTTAAAATATTATTTTTTATAAAAACTATTAGTAATAATTTATGTATTGTGTATTTATGTTATTTTTTATCTCATTGTATGCTGCACCCGGCACTGGTCGACGTCATCACGTCAACGCCGGCTGTCGCTGAACACCAGCGCTGAGGCTCTGTCTCGCATAGGGTCGCAGCATTATGCTGAGCGATGGCCGTTTTGCGTGGATGTGACGCATATTTACCCCAAACTTATTTTTTTTTGTGTTGTGTTCTTTTTTTGCGTCATGTTTACCGCAAATAAACGTTTTTTCTTTCTTCTTTCTTAATTATAGTTTATTTGTCTATTTACAACTTTTAATTTTATTTTTTACAAAACTGTCTTAGTACTTTTCGCCTGAAACACAGGATTACCTAGTTCAGGCACGTAAGTCTTAGGAATATAATTTACATTTAAGCAAAACTGTATTCATTTTTATACCTTGTAATTTTTTGAATAAAATTTTATTATTTATTATTATTAAAAGCATTTTTCAACTAAAAACCTCGTGAAATTATTATTAAATCTAGAAAATGGTAGCTTTTTTATGGAATTTTGTTATACAATTTTATGCACATAATATAGCTGTTGTTACTATGCTGTTAATATCCTGTTGTAAGCTCACAACACTATCCAATTTTATCGACAAACGCTTGCACATCACTAGTTATAAACAGCAGTTGTCATTTGTGGGTAGGACGTTACACATGTAGTTAATAACTATGATTATTATAGTAGTTTGAATACGCATAACTGCCTGCGGGTTACTTGTAGCGACTTGAGTAAACTTAATCGCAGATATGGATTACTATACCCAAAGTCTTTAATTTAGATAATATATGTAAACAAATTAATGTCAAGAAATGTCACTGTCAAAATGACAGGACAGTGTTGCAAAACATTTTATCATATTTTTTTTTTTTTTGTAATAATCATCTATGAAATTAAAGTGAATTATTTATAAGAACTATGCAAACAAAATACCGTTGCCAAACAATGTTTTATATAGTGTGTCGGGGACACGGCTTATGATCGTCATAATCAGCCCTTTTAAGTCCACTGCTAGACGTAGGCCTCCCAAAATCGTTTTCCACTCGAAACAGTTTACAGCCGTTTTCATCCAAAATGTGGTTAGATTATGCTTTAAACAACATGAATCTATGAATGAGAGTTGTAATATTAGTATTGTTGAAGATGTAAAAAATGTGAACATGTTTGGATCTCCTGCATTGTTACCAGTATCATAAAATATTTGATACCAGAAAATCACCTCTTTTTAAAAACTTTGTTTAAAACCGAAAATTTATAAAAATAATTACGGTATGATTATTTTTAATTATTATTTCTTAAATTCAGTACTTAAAAGAAAATGGATCCTTTATATTTCGCCATTTTATGTTAATTACCATGAAGATATTTTTTTGATAATATGATCTGAATTTGCGACTTTGGGTATAGTGTGTATTTCTACGTTCTATGTTAGATGGTTTGGTTTCCGCACTTGCTCCTTTAGATGGACCATTGTGCGTGCCCACCTCCCTCTAGAAGATGATCATGTCCCCTGGTATGTTTGGAACATCTGTGAAAGATCTTGGTGCCCCGATGGTTTCTGGTCTAATCTGGTTGACGCCTGTGCATTCAAAGAGTAGGTACATGTGCACTAGTTTCCTCAGCCTCCACGCAAACACTGCACATAGGACTCAAAATCAAACGAAATCTAAATATTTAATTTCACATAAATCTACATGGGCACTTATGAAACGTCAGAAGCTAGGTGCACGGTTCCAATTGGTCGTTTCCTATGGAGAAGAGCCGGCAAGAAAATCCACGGTTTCACTTCAAGAAACTTTTTGGCTTTTTCGTCGGATAAAAAAAAATACTTTTTTGCATTTGATAGCCAACTCTTGAGGAAGGCTATTATTAATAGCCATATTTAACATCACACTAGGACCGTTAGGAGCCAAGCAAAAAGAAGCTAAGTGTAAACCAAGTAATAGCGTGGGCGGGCGATGCGATGCGACGCGGACGAAGTCGCAGGCAGAAGCTAGTCAAATACAAATAAATAAAATTGAAGTGTCTGTTTGTAATTTCTAAATAGCATTTTACTAAATGCATAATTATGATATACGGTATTAAAAGCCACGCGGGCGAAGCCGCGGGCTGCAGCTAGAATCCATACTAATATTATAAATGTGAAAGTAACTCTGTCTGTCTGTCTGTCGGTCTGTCTGTCTGTCTGTCTGTATGTAACGTTTTCACGCCTAAACCGCTTAACCGATCGTCATGAAATTTGGCAGAGTTATAGCCTGGGATATGGAGAAGGACATAGGCTACTTCTTTTTTACGCGATAACCGACATCCACGCGGGCGGAGCCGCGGGCAAAAGCTAGTTAGGAAAAAAACTTTAAGCAACCACGTAGTAAGTAATTATAATATAGCTTTAATTTCTCTTTTACAGTAAAACAGTGAACTTCAAAACATTTAACGGCAATTATCTCAAACTTAATAACAGCTAAGGGTCGTTTGAGCCAAGTTTGCCCGCAATGGCAAACGTGAGCACTTAGTCACTACATATTATAAAACAAAGTCCTCCGCCGCGTCTGTCTGTCTGTCTGTTCGCGATAAACTCAAAAACTACTGCACCGATTTTAATGCTGTTTTCACCAATAGATAGCGTGGTTCTCGAGGAAGGTTTTAGTATATAATTTGTTAAGTTATTGTATACATTTTTATAAATTAACGATATTTGTTGGAGGTGTCGGAAAAAATCAGCCGTTTGGGAGCTTTCAATGAAAACGAAATAATGTATGGTGGAATTGTGTATCCTGCGATACTACTTTTATTTAAGAAAAAGCCACGCGGGCGAAGCCGCCGGCAGAAGCTAGTATTAAATAATTTAAACTAGCAAGACTTGAAATTTAAGTTTTTAAGTGGCTGCTAATATTTTTACGACTTTTGAGGTTACGGGTTAGTTGTTAATGTGACTTTTTCAATGTTAATTAGGTATTAACAGAGCGATCCCCGGTCCACTAGCAGACCGTCCTTTTAAAAAACAGTGGTGCCAATACCCTTGTTCACAAACTAAACTAAATGTAAGTTCAGTGCATCTTTTTCTTTCTCTATCATTAAGAGTCTGTACTACCTCAGCGCCACCTCACGCTGTATCTCGCTCGCACACTATTGCTCCCGGTCACGCGAGCAAGCGAGACAGGGCGGCAGGGAAAAGGCTCCAAGGCGCCAATAGTTTAGGTAATTTCGTTTTACGGTGAAAATAATGGTCATTTAAAAAAAAAAATAACATAAGACCTGCTTTATAGTTAGTTCAGTTAATATGCAAAGTTTCATTATCTAATTTGAAGTATGTTTTGAATACCAGCGGTTTATTGTTCGGTTTGGAGGTAACTTTGGTTTTTTTTTCTATCGAGAAAATTTTATGGAATCGTGTTTTCGGCTAACATAGTACTTAACATTAATCCTCAACTTTACCATATATTTATTTCAAAATTAATGCTGCAGTATTTTCGACATAACGGAGGATCATGCTAAGCCATTTGAGGTAGTATAGGCCCTTAAGAAAAGGGCGGGGATTTTTTTTTAGTTTAGTCCTGTCAAATTAATCAGCGCTTGTCACTACTCCATACAAGTTTAGACGTGATTAAAAACTTGCCTACTAAATTTACGTCAATTTACGTCAAGCGCTGATTAATTTGACAGGACTAAACTAAAATCTATCTTCTGTCCTTTTCTTAATGAAATAGAAAGAAAAAGATGCACTGAACTTAAATTTAGTATAGTTTGTGAACAAGGGAATCGGCACCATTATCTCTTGACTGAGAAGGAATTATGAAAAACGGCTCAATCAGCAACCTCGGTAAGTGTGTCTAGAATTATCTAATACCTTTTATAAAGTTTCATATTGAGCCACGAAGCAATAAAATTCGATCTAAAGAAAAACCGCCAGATTCCTCTAGATCAGTGTTTTTCAATGTGTGGGTCGCGACCCCTAGCAAGCCTCTTAAAGGGAGTCGCCGTTACTTAAATATTTATTAATATATTATATATTATATTATATATTTAAATCTCATAAATATAAAACCATACTAGTTCAAAATGTTATATTTATTAAGAAAAAGTTAATTAAAGGCTAAGGTTAACACGAATCAACAAATACCTACAAATCATGGCACATAAATCATTAAGGGCCTATACTACCTCAAATGGCTTAGCATGATCCTCCGTTATGTCGAAAATACTGCAGCATTAATTTTGAAATAAATATATGGTAAACTTGAGGATTAATGTTAAATACTATGTTAGCCGAAAACACGATTCCATAAAATTTTCTCGATAGAAAAAAATTCCTAACTTACCTCCAAACCGAACAATAAACCGCTGGTATTTAAAAAATACTTCAAATTAGATAATGAAACTTTGCATATTAACTGAACTAACTATAAAGCAGGTCTTATGTTATTTACTTTTTATAAATGACCATTATTTTCACAGTAAAAAGAAATTACCTAAACTATCGGCGCCTTGAAGGCTTTTCCCTGCCGCCCTGTCTCGCTTGCTCGCGTGACCGGTAGCAATAGTGTGCGAGCGAGATACAGTGAGGTGGCGCTGAGGTAGTATAGACTCTTAATGTGACGAGGACCAAGCGTACATTAATGTGTTGGTTTCTCCTGTTTATCGTTAACCAAGTTTTTCATTTTATAAATTTTTATGATTAGAGTAAAAATCGTTTTCAAAATTTTGGCGATTTCTCTGTTTGCCTTTTATTTGAGCCATTGACGAAAAAGACTGTATTGGTGGTCTTAGCAAAAATATTGAGGTCAGATTCGTTAATATTAAAGTAAAAGGCTTTCATGTTTTAGACGTGCATGATAGAGATATGGTAGTAAGGTCTATTCCCAACTTGACTATTGCGAAACAGTCAATACTTATAGAACAAATTAAAAGGTACGATTACATAAATGATTCAGCTAACGTCTTATGTTATGAGAACGCTAAACCAACACTTTTACTCGGGATTGATAATTGACATCTCACATTCTCGAAAACCATTCGCCGCATTCGTATTTTAAGTAGCTGTAACATAGTAAATTTTTACTGTATCCACATACCGTACTATTAATTTATTCTATTAATAGTAGGTAATAGTAACTTGTCCAGTTGGTCACACCTGACTCATAAGCATTTTTATGACTCGAGACTCCCTTAAGTGGCAAAGTAAAACGGGCCCTTTGAAACTGTGTCATTATTTTTTTGTTGTGGCAACATTTTTATACAACTGACCATTACTATACATTGTTCATTTTATAACGACAGATTATGTCGCATGCACAGAGCATGGAATCGTCTAGAGACGCCAAGAGTCAGGGGCCTTACTCCTGAAAACGATTCGAGTTTGATTTTGCCATTTAACTTTTTTCCGTAGGACTTGTAGTTTTTCCGGAAATCGAGATAAACCGTTTTAAAGGCTCGTACAGACTTGCGCGATATCGCGGGCGCGACAGAAAGCGACAAAGAAGTTGTGCTACTAGTGTCGCGTCGCGCCCGCGATATCGCGCAAGTCTGTACGAGCCTTTACCCTTAAACCCCCCCCCCTCTTCCACTTCTCGACCTCAGATCGCCCGTAAATTATTTTTCCTTGAATTTTTGCTATACTTATTTTCTTCTTCCTTCTGAAGACAAGGAAGTTTGGCAATAATTCCTTCTGCACATGTGGCTTCCCTGGTACCTCATAAACAACATAACTATGTCAATGTCTATTAACTGCTCCCAAATAACGATGTTTATTTAGAATTTTTAATTATTTTTTTACATACTTCCTTGACATAATCTTTTCATTATTTGACATTATTTACCTACAAATCGAATTCCAATTCTTTATTAGTGGCTTTTGTGGACATGATATTTATTCAGATATGTTACTGTAGTTGTAATTGCAATCATGTCATTAATATTTTATATACTTAGGCCCGTATTACAGAACGTCACTCAATACTCAAGTATTACTTAAAACTTTATTCAAGGCATTTGATTGGTTGAAACTAATTTTAAGTAATGCTTGAGTATTGAGTGACGTTCTGTAATACGGCACTTAGATTATTTTATATTTTGTGAATGTGAGAACGTTGTAGGCCTAGTAGAGTGTAGATTTGTTGGCGGTTTTCTATTTTGTTAAGTACCTGGTAATTGTTGAAAGGCCTACACTGTCCTCCCATACCTATTATCACTGTTATTTAATAATATTGTAAAGCCAATTATTTTTAAAAGAGTAACCGTGGAGTTTCTTGCCGGCTCTTCTCCATAGGAAACGACTAACTCGAACCGTGCACCTAGCTTCTGACGTTTCATAAGTGCCCATGTAGGTTTATGTGAAATAAAATATTTTGATTTTGATTTTGATTTCCTTTTCCAATGGGTTTCATAATACTATATTTTTTTTGTTTAAAAAATTATCGACTCTGGTCTAAACCTGATATTGACCTACAAATTGCAAAAATCGTAAGTCAATTTGAATTTCGCAACCTACATTGACGCTTTCTCCTTAAGTGATTAAGGGCTTTATAATTGGCAGAAAAATAAAGCTATTAAAGCCTGCCTACACGTAGGTAGGTACATATGTACTAGTGTAATGTCATAATAGTTTATGTTTACTTTATGAAAGTGGCAGTCGTAAAAGGATTGGTAGTGTTGGGAAATGCTAAGGACTGATATCGACAAATCGACTTTTTGTTGTTTGTTTAGAATAGAATAGAATAGAATGTTTTTATTTGCAAAGAATGTGTATATACATAAGATGTTACAAATATTATGGTTCCTTTTCTACCATTAAAGCATGCAAAAAAAAAAAAAAAACAACTGGGTTAAAAATCATAGCTAAGCAATTTATCGGCAAAAAAATCTGTTACGGAATAATAACATTTATCTATAAGTAGTTTTGTGAGATGATTTTTAAATATTCTAAATGGTTGCTCTTTAATATTATTAGAATATCGACATCCACCAAATATTTTTTTCAGTGTAGGCAAGGAAATGCCGACACTGAAAAAAAAATTTTGCCTAACTACTTCGGCTATTTCAGGAATAATCAAAGTTTGACAAGGCTTTATAAAAGTTACCTTGATTTAATAAAAGTGATACACAACAGCCAGCACAGGTTTTGGTTACATGTTACCTAAAGTTATGTGGTCACTTTTTTGTGTTACATGTTGACGAAAGTTTGGCTATGTATAAGTAAACACTTTTTTTTTTCAGTGTACTACAAGCGTATTTAACCTAAGTGAGATCAGATTCAAACTGCAAAATAAGTACTTATAATAAAATTCCCACAGTAAAGTGGGCTTTTAAAATAATTTTAATTTGTTGAGGTTTTTGTCTTCTATTTTTTTGGCAATTTTCTTGGGTAGTTTATTTAGATAAGTAGCCGCTTTGACAGTTCAACTCGTGAAGCACCTAATTTCCAAACTTATTTTCATAGTAACTACTATATTCGCTCTGCATTCCATAGAGAAATCAGATATTTAGTTTTCCCTCAGGAAATTACTGCGTAAAAGCCACCTCCACTTTCTAGTTTAATGCCCCAGTCGATTTACGACAACCGCTGACAAATCAAGTCTCTCAAGTGAAAGTTAAACTTGCAATACAATTCTAAACAGAACACAGCAAGGATTCTTTTATTCTGTAGAACGAGGAAAAGCCACTAACTTTTCTATATGTCAACTTCTTTTTCCTCCTTCTCTCTTTCACGTAATAGTACGTCTGTATTCGCCGAAGGGTTGGGTAGAGATGGTGACGCATGTAGTTCAACATTTCGTCAATTATGTTTAAAGTCCCATGTAATAGGGGGCGAGGCTATTGCAACTGACCGGGCCAAATCCAGACTCCGAGCTGCTACTGAGAATTTCCATATGGAAAAACCCAATAACACATTGCCCGACCTGGGAATCGAACCCAGGACGTCATGCTCAGCTGTAGCGCTTGCGACCAAAAGGAAAAAGAGAGAACAGATAGATAGATAGATAGAATACTCTTTATTATGTACATCATAAAAATTACAGATATAAATGTAGAACTGTTACATAGGGTGTCACAATGGGCGGTCTTATCGCTAAAAGCGATCTTTTACAGACAACCTTTGGATGGAACAAAAAGTAGAAAGAGAAACAATACTGCAGGTAGTCAGTGGTGTACCATTTACTTAGACAATAAATACATACATAAATAAAGCATATAGATACTTATACATATAAATATATATATTATATAGGGTGCATCTATTCAAACACGAAACATTTCAAGAGATACACCTATAGGACGGACACAGACTGCTTGAACAAGCAGTCAGATCTCTCTTTCTCCTTTTTAATACTTTGGATATCCGTGCATTATATATAATGCATTTCCGACTCAGCCATGACCTTCGTGCATTACATGTAATGCATTAGGTAATACAAATTACATTGGCTTTTGTGAATTGGACGTTTGAACTAGAGAAAATATTTTAGCAGACATATAGACAAGGATACAGGGAAATGAAAACACATTTTTTTTTTAACATAAATTATAAAAAAAATATACGAACGGCTCGTGGTACATAGTAATTTTGATTCAAACTCAAACTCAAAGCATTTATTTCAAATAAACAGGCACTTTTGAATAATCAAGGGGTCGATCAGTCAGAAAGATGAAGCTAGTTGCCCATTCCAAAGCGTAGTAGGTTCCTATGGAGAAGAACGGGCAAGAAACTCCACGGACACTCTTTTAAAACAAAATATTATTACAAAATATGGGTTAGATCATTCATGTTGAAGTTATACATGTGAGAACCATGTAGAAAAACGTGCACGTTAGAAGCGTCCGTAATAAAAACACAATCAAAACTATCGATATTTTCCCCATCACTACCGCTAAAGTGCCGTTATGGCTGAGCCTTTTTTCTGTGCCCATAAACTACCGCTCTATATACAAATATTGTAATTTATATCACTATGCTTTCATATGGTAATGTGTCGATCGATACTATGGTACTTTACGAGTAGTGTTTATTTATATGCGTAGACAGTTTTTTATGGTACTACCGTTAATATTTATAGCGTGGGAACTTCCAATCTTGTTGAGGGACTTGCGGCTTGTTTGCTGAGGTTTGTCCGTGGATGGGTGACCATCTTTACATGGCAAAACCCCTCCGTGCCTCAGATCACGTTAATTAGCTGCCAATCTTTTCAATAAAATCGTGGCCATCTTTTCAATAGAATCAGTGATAGGCATTATTTTAATACTAGAAATAAAGATAAAATAGATCAACCATTTTTCAGATTATCTAAAGTACATACATCTTTTATGGGGTACTGTGTTAAATGTTACAATAAAATACCTTCTGATATATTACAATTAAATGAAAGAAAATTTAAAACTCATATAAAAAGCACACTTTGTAAACAAGCATATTACAAATTAGAGGATTATATCCAAGATAAGAATGCTTGGAAACATGCTGGTCCTGCTCCATAGGACAATTTAGAGTCTAGACAAAATCAAACTGGTTGCTAATTTAACTGTATAATTTATAATTATGATGATATTAATTTTATTTTCTGTTATTAATATAATTTAACTCACACACTGACTTATTATATGTTATTTTTTTTTTTGGAAAATCATACACAATGTTTGTAAATATGTGAGCACCATGTACATACCTATCGCATTTATAAATTTTTCTGTCATTACTTCATTTTTCATTCTTTTTACCAATTGTGGTAAGTAATTTTTATTTTTATTCTAGGTATATCGTCTTCACCTATAATATAATTATTAATTAATCTATACAAACTATTGTTAACATTTTAAAAGAGTAAGTATGGAGTTTCTTGCCCATTCTTCTCCATACATAACTACCTTTTGGAAGGGGCAACTAGAATCAATTAACTATTTATGTAATTTTTGACGTTCAAAATTGCATCTTACGTGCCTATTTGAAATAAATGATTTGACTTTGACTTTGAATCGTGGATCTTTGTCGTCGGTCGTCAGAAGCCCGAAAGTCTGACAACCAGTCTTACTAAGGGGTATCGCGTTATCCAGTCACTGGGTTGTGGAGGTCAGATAGGCAGTCGCTCCATGTAAAATACTGGTATTCAGCTTCATTCGGTTAGACTAGAAGCTGACCCCTACATAGTTGGGAAAAGGCTAGGCAGATGAAGATTCATTTCATTATTTTTTTTTATTTAGCTTTTGCCCACGGCTTAGCCGGCATGGATGTCAGTTATCGCGTAAAAAAGTAGCCTATGTCCTTCTCCATATCCCAGGCTATATCTCTGATAAATTTCATGACGATCGGTTCAGTGGTTTAGGGGTGAAAACGTTACCGACAGACAGAGCTACATTCACATTTATAATATTAGTATGGACTAGCTTTTGCCCGCGGCTTCGCCCGCGTGAATGTCGAAAATTCTCCCACGGAAATATACTACCGCGATAAAAAGGATAAGTATGTTCCGACTACCTAAATACAACAAAAACCTACAAAAAGTCAATAAAATGGATATAGTATGTTATCCTTAAGAGATAGACATATGCCGTCGCGAACTTTTCTCTAGATCTATATAAGATACACAATTCCACCATACATTATTTTGTTATATCTCAAAGGGTTTAGACAGCGTTTTCGTTGAAAGCTCCCAGACGGCTTATTTTTTTCCGACACCTCCAACAAATACCGTTAATGTATACAAAAACAAAACAAATTATATACTAAAACCTTCCTCGAGAACCAAGCTATCCATTGATGAAAACAGCATGCGAATCGGTGCAGTAGTTTTTGAGTTTATCGCGAACAGACAGACAGACAGACAGACGCGGCGGAGGACTTTGTTGTATAATTATTGGATTGTATGCTGCACCACTCGACGTCATTACGTCAAAGCCAGCTGTCGCTGTAAACCAGGGCTGAGACTCTGTCTCGCACAGGGTCGCAGCATAAAGGCTCTTCCAAACAGGCGCGACACGCGACGCGACACAAAGGCACCGCTCGTCACGCAATTCGTGGTGCCTTTGTATCGCGTCACGTGTCGCGCCTCTTTGGAAGAGCCTTTATGCTGAGCGTTGGCCGTGTTGCGTGGGTGTGACGCAAATTTTCCACCAACTTGTTCTTTTTTTATGTTTTATGTTCTTTTTTTGCGTCAAGGTTCCTACAAACAGGAGCGACATCCAACGCGATACAAAGGAACCGCGTGTCGCGTGACGAGCAGTGCCTGTGTGTCGCGTCACGTGTCACCCCTGTTTGTAGGAGCCTTCATGTTCACCGCAAATAAACGTATTTTCTTTCTTTTATTTATTTATTTTTACATTTAGCTGATACACGCTGTATATTCTATTACCGTCGCACCTGCCTTGTCAGTGGGTTATTGAGACAGACGATATTGATAAGGGTTCTACAAATTGTACGATACAACCGTTGTTCCCTCGCCGGCTTTTATATTACGAAGTATTATTTGAAGTAAGTGCTTTATACCAGAGTAGAATTTTTCACATACCAGGGCCTCAAGTCTGCTATTACAATAGTGTCAGAATGGTCTATCATTGATTTCATCATTGTTAATTTTGACTAGTTTGGTAAGCTACTAATATAATGGCGTCATTATGACTTTCCAATGGTCAGCCACTGACACTCCATTGAAAGAATTGGTGATCTCGTACATAATGACAAATGAAACTTCCTACTAAACTTCCAACTTCCTACTACTTCAGATTGCTTATAACACTAATAAATAATATGTAAAAATATATGTAAATGAAATCTGGCATGAATAAATGTTCAAAATGCCGTTGTAATACAATTCTATTACGAGACCATTGACCGACCAATGATCAACCATTATGAATTTAGCAGATTACGAACTTTTAGCAAAATGACAATGGGATCGTGTTGGAGTGAGGAATTTATAAAAATAGCAGACTTGCTATTACCTAATATATTTTTTGCGTTTTTGCAATTTGCAGGTCAGCGTCAGCGTCAGCGTCAGGTTGTATCTTAATCAAAATATGATTCGCGACTGAAGAATCATCAATAAAGATTCTGTGACGTCACATTGTAGCCTAATATCAGTACTGAGTATCGATATAATTATTGATATTTTATGCTATGTCGCTTCTAAGGTGGTTGCCCGCCCATACACCAGCGCAGAGACCAAAGGCAAAGGGCGCTGACCACCTTGTTTTCATTTCTTGACTCTCCATCTTCCCCTCGTTATCTAGCCCCCTACTTTCAGTACATTTGCGCCAACCACAATAGAAATCTTCGTTCATCACACAATCGTCTTCTTCAATGTCCCACTCACCGCACAGACTTCATTCACTCTTCCTTCTTCATACAGTCTATCTCTCTGTGGAATGCGTTTCCCCAGGAAATCACGATGGCAACCAACCGATTATCTTTTAAACTAAAAGTTCGCGAGTACATTCGCAAGAAGCTGGCAGTATCATCACAACGGTAATGTTTTCCCATTGTTTGTCTTGTTTTAGTATACATATTTTTGTGTATTTATTTGTAATATTTATTTATTTTAATAAGATTTATATATTGAATTTATAGTATTTAATAGGTATATGTGTAACTTTATATTTAAATGAATATTTATTCCTCAATTATCGCTATTGCACCTACTACTGTTTGTCTCTGCATTAACCCAAAGGTTGACTGGTAGAAAATGCCTTTGGCATTAACTCCGCCTCTGTACATTTTGTGTGCTTAAAGTATTAAATAAATAAATATCATTAGATATCACAATTAAAAACTGATGATGTTTTTAGGTGACCGCTGTTTATGGCTGTGTGCTGAAATATATTTTTTATATATTTTTTTTTAATATAATATTCTTCCTAACTTCGGAACCCTTTACCGTGCGTAGTCCGACACGTTCTTAACCAGTTTGTAACTTAATCACAAAAATCCCATTACCATGCAAATGTAACCCGTTAAAAACATGCACCTATGATAAAAAGATAATTCTGCCATTACCCCAGTGCAAGTCTAGACCTGTTCCTAGACATGTCCTCATATGGCCAAATGAGGCAGTCACCTGCATACCTGGCCTAGATGTGTCCCATCCGGGAAGCTATGGGGTTTTTTCTATCATACACTGCTTACTTAGGATGTGTACGCATGAGCGCTTAGACGATGTAAAAACGGAGGTTGATAAAAACTTGTGTGGTCTAAATGTAGCTTTACTGTGTTCCGGACTTTTTTTACTTTGTAGGATTCTTGAAGTGGGATGCAATGAAGAGACACGGTTAGAACATTCTATGACGTGACCTACTATGTATTTAACCAATCAATTCTGAAGAAAACACTTTTTTCTTGCTAATACTTTTATTCCGTACAACTGAGCGGCCGAGTGCATGAACCAAATGTCAGAAACTGCGGTTCCTCTCGTACTGAGCAGTATTAATATCGCAACGGCAAGCCATCAGTAGGGTAAAACCAACCTGTCTCACGACGACGGTCTAAACCCAGCTCACGTTCCCTTTTGATGGGTGAACCATCCAACGCTTGGCGAATTTTGCTTCGCAATGATAGGAAGAGCCGAAATCGAAGGATCAAAAAGCAACGTCGCTATGAACGCTTGGCTGCCACAAGCCAGTTATCCCTGTGGTAACTTTTCTGGCACCTCTTGCTAAAAACTCTTTATACTAAAGGATCGATAGGCCGTGCTTTCGCAGTCCCTATGCCTACTGAACATCTGGATCAAGCCAGCTTTTGCCCTTTTGCTCCACGCGAGGTTCACTACATTTTACCATTTAAAATGATTATTTCCCCACCTAGAAATAACGATAATATCATAACCGTTATTTCTAAATGTTGCCAAAGTAAAATAATACATTCGGTTACCATATTGAAAATACATTGAAAAGTTTGTTATTGTTATTAATAATTTGTACAAAAACTTCAGATTGAATATTTATTAACACATTGACTGCCACCGCGGTCACCGGTGACCGCTATCAATAGTTTTTCTATTGTGTCTTTTGTCTGGCAGACAAAGCCTTAAAGAAATAATTACATAATAAAAAGGAAGAACAATTACTAACTAATCTTAATGTAAAAATAAAACTGAAACTAGTCTAATAGGCCGCTAATATTTATCTACTATATAAAAATAAGTCGGGTTTTCCTTCCTGACGCTATAACTCCAGAACGCACGAACCGATTTAACCAATTCTTTTTTTTTATGGTTTTTACGAAAAATTAGGGTAGGGTAGCGTAGGGTAGGGTAGGTAGGTAGGTAGATAGGGTAGGGTAGGTAGGTAGGGTAGGGTAGGGTAGGTAGGTAGGTAGGTAGGGTAGGGTAGGGTAGGGTAGGGTAGGTAGGTAGGGTAGGGTAGGGTAGGTAGGTAGGTAGGGTAGGGTAGCGTAGGGTAGGGTAGGTATGTAGGTAGGTAGGTAGGTAGGTAGGTAGGTAGGTAGGTAGGTAGGTAGGTAGGTAGGTAGGTAGGTAGGTAGGTAGGTAGGTAGGTAGGTAGGTAGGTAGGTAGGTAGGGTAGGTAGGGTAGGGTAGGGTAGAGTAGTGGAGTTTATACTATAGCTTTTGACAGAACGAAGTCTGTCGGGTCAGCTAGTTTCTGTAATAAATATTCAATCTGTAATATTAAAGTTAAAAAAAAAACTCAAAAAAAAAATTGTACAAATAATTAACCCCAATTATATTTTGTAAAACAAAAGTTGGCTTTTTGTAAAATAAAAGTATCGTAAGTTACTCCTTATAACATCAGCTATCTGCCGTCAAAATTGCTCCAGCCGTTGCGGAGAACATACAGAAAGACAGACAGACGATTTTTTTTTTTTTTAATTACCGTATATATTTTCATATGCATTTAATAAAAAGCTGCTATTTTGACATTACAAACAGACTCTTCAATTTAATTTATTTTATAGGTAGAATGCGTGCCACGAAAGATGAGACTTGACACACCACGTGGTTTGACTTGCGCAGTACACGATTCTCATCTTTCGTGGCACGCATTGTACACACATCCATACTTTTTCCTTCTCAAAACCACACTACAAGCACCAACCAATCCCAAATCCAACAATCTGAACAAAAACCAATAGCCCTTCTTACAAAGTACGAAATAAATTAAAAACCGCCATAAAAATAGGTCGCTGCTCGATAATGTATTCGCCGGTCGTGCGCACACGCATCACATCCGGCGGCGTGCAAAAGCGCCATCTGACGTGTCTTGAATAAACTATTAACGTCTGGGTGTGACGTCACGATGCTTTGAAGTAACCGCGGTGGATTTTGTGAGACTGACCGAGGTCGACATCATTAACAATTTTTCATTTCGCCATTACAATTTAAATACAGATCACTTGCCTATTTATATAGATTTTTTTATAAATGTTCGGGCATAAAGTCAGGAATAAAAACCGCCAAGTGCGTATCGGACCACGCATAATGAAGGGTTCCGAAGTTGAAAACGAATTTATCCCAAGAACAAACAATATTGTAGTTGAAAAACATGTTCGCCCATACATTTTAACTGCGAATATAAGTTCGTCGCCTATTAAGGGCGCTACACACGGCTAAGATACTATAATATTTTATCTTAAGATACAATATCGCTCGCCAAACAATTCAATGGACCATTACACACGACGAAGATAATATTTATTGCATATTTTCGTATCGTAAGATAGAGAGCGTTATGAGAATTTATCGTAACATAACCTCTTAAGTTATTAAATCACTCTGTATATTGGTTCAACACAGGACATGTGCGGTCGCGACGAAATATTATCGTATCTGATGGCCTAATATACCGGATGACATTTTTTACCGTCTCGTAAAAATTTGGGTATACTAGGTGAACGGAGTAGAAGCCTATGGCATAGTTTTTATTATTTTTTCTTTAACCTAGAAAGAAATTGATCTATGGATAAATACCACACATTTGAAGTAAACTTATCATTCTATAACAATAAACACAGAAATTTAACAAAAAACATAATTCAATAAATAAATACGATAAATAATATTTAAATTTAAATCATACGCACCCAAATTTCAATATTTTTATCTTTTATTTTAGTTTTATTTTTGAAAAAAAAAAATTGCTATGCCATAGGCTTCTACTCCGTTCGCCTAGTATACCCAATTTTTTTCGAGACGGTAAAAAAAGTCATCCGGTATATTAATTTAAAAGCTTAAGATAACATATTATAGTATTTTAGCCGTGTGTAGCGCCCTTTAATGGTAAACTTGTAAAGCCTACTTAGCTGTGATAGTTTTCCTTTTAACTACATTATACAGGGTTATTTTTAAAATACCAACAAACTCGCAGGAGTAGATTACTAACATCATAAACAACAACATTTGTTCTACGACTTTTTCGAAAACTAAACACATTAAATAAGAATTTGCAAAATAGTTTTTTTTTTTTTTTAAACTTTGCCCCACACTAGGAATTTCTCCTGTATCGTGGGTGCGTTTACAAACATTCAGTAGTTCTTGAGATATTCAGCTGTGACTGACAGACAGACAGACAGACTGAGTCACACCATAAGGGTTCCTTTTTACCATTTTGCTATGGAACCCTAATAACTCTTAAAGTGCCGTAATTTCAACAATATTACACAATAACTGTCGTTATTAGTCTAATATAGTAAATGGAGTATAAGTGTTTTTATTTTTACATTATTACTAATTTTTTTGAGATGTTTTGCAAAAAAACCTTTACTTACTTATTCTATGAATGTCCCGCTCGGACGCGGCGACAACGGTGGCGGCACGAGCGCGGGGCCTTTTGATAATTAATCAACATATCAAGTACTTTATTTTTTATTTTTTATATTATTATTATTATATATATATATATTTTTTTTTTTGTTACTATTAATGTGTTTAGTTTAAAATGTGATTGTAAAGGCAATGGTGCTCGTTGTGTGGTGATGATGTAAATAAAAAGTAGATACGAATGGTTCCCCAATAAAAGAATATAATTTAATTAATGTAATAATATAGGAATTCGTAAAAATAATAAAATGACATTCTTCTTGTCAAGAAAATAATTTAAAGTGAAAAACTAAAGAGGGCGCGCCTGTCATGTGCGCGCCTCGTTTGCGCAGATTTCTAGAAACTTCTATAGAATTCTGGGTTGTCATTTGTCGTTTGCATATGTGTGTAAATGCATTTACGCACACTATGCAAGGCGTTAACATGTTGCCACCCCAGGAGTGCAGCTCTGATCCTTCACTGGGAGTGGACATAGACAGTTATAAGCTCGTCGCAAGATGCCGGATGTGGTGAGCACGTCGGCTACGCGAGTCACGCCGTCGGTGCCGGGCTGTAGATTAATCACGCGCCCGAGTAGCCATCGATTGGGAGGGGCCTGGTCATCCTTTATCAGCACCATCTCGCCCAGCTGCAATTGTTCTCCAGGTTTTCGCCACTTCTGTCGTTTTTGCAACTCTGTAATATATTCTTTATAAAATCTTTTCCAGAAGTGATTTTTTAATAGCTGCGTTCTCTTGTAACGTGAGAGAGTATGCACAGCAGTATCGTCCTTGACCTGAGGTACAGGAAGCAACGCTACGGTCCGTCCAATCAAAAATTGAGACGGTGTGAGCGCTATAAGATCAGAAGGATCTGAAGATATAGGAGTGAGAGGTCTAGAATTTAAAATGGCCTCAATCTGTACAAGAACTGTATTCATCTCTTCGTAAATTAATTTGCAGAAGAAACAACTCTTTTAAGATCGAAATAAAAGAAAAAGAAACTTAACTGATTTCACGGAGCCCTCTGCTAAACCGTTAAATTGAGGACTATACGCTGGAGAAAATTTAAAATTAATAGATAATTCTGAAGCTCTTTCAGCAAGTGAATCTGAATTATGTTTCAAAAATTTCGATAATTAATTACACGCGCCTACAAAACATCTACCGTTATCAGAGAAGATGTTGGTGGGCTTGCCTCTGCGTGATATAAATCTATTTAAAGCAGCTAAGGCCTCACTGCTCAAATCGGACACAAGTTCTATGTGTACTGCTCTTGTGGCCAAACAAACAAAAATACATAAGTAGGATTTAATTAATCTACTACCTCTACCTTTCCGGTTCAACATCATGATTGGTCCGGCATAATCTACAGCGGTGTTTGAAAATGGAAAATCAGCATGTAACAACAATACAACCTTCCGTGCAAGGTTTCTGCCGCCGATGACCCAAAATGTACCTATGTCTATGTAGCTAAAAGCAGTTGCGGACCTGCATGCATTTGCAATAAATGACATTCTGTAAATATTAGTGTTGTAAGTATATGCGAGGAGTGAAGAAGTATTGGGTGTTTTGTATCATAATCATAATAGAAGTTGAACAACCTTCCCCCCACGCGCAATAGATTATCATCTTTATTAAAGAATGGATTATAAACTAATTAATAATAATAGATATTTAAACTAATTTTATTAATAATAATTAATATTATCATTAATAATTAATATTTGTTAATAATAGATAATATATTTAAACTAATTAATACATTTTTATTGGTAACTGATTACCTTTTTCTAGTAAGTTATATTCCGTTGAATAACTTTCTCTTTCACTTTAACTTTTTTTTTTTTTTTTTTTTTGTTTAATCCGCCACATAATTTGTTGCAATTGTCGCTGCTCTATGTTAACATTAATCATGCGATACATTTTCGCAACGTCTGTTAATTGATTTTGAAGTTGATTATCGTAATATGATGTGTTAATGTAGTTGCAATGGACTGTATTTTTTTTATTTTGCTGTTGCACTAAACCCGAAATCAGCCATCCAAATTTGGTTTTGCTTAGAGTGGGTTTGTTTTTGCCTAACGTAATGATGTTAGAGTAAAGAACCTTCCAGAAAATCTCTGCTCCAAGTAACATATCTACTTTGGAAGGCGTAGAGAATGTTGGATCTGCTAATGTTACATTTTGTGGAACGTTAAATAATGTGGGATCTAATTTTGAAGTAGGTAATGGTTGAGTAATGTTAGGGACAATGAAGCAAGGAACATTTTCAGAGTATGACTCTACAAGCGATGATATGATCACTTCACACTGTTTGGAGATTTTCGATGTCTGGCAATTCAACCCTTCAACAAGGTAAGAAGCCGAAGCAATTGGCAGATTTAAGATTTTACACAAACTTTCGGTCATGAAACTAGAAGTGCTGCCGTTGTCTAACAATGCACGTATAGTATATTTTTCTCCGTTACAATCTTCAACTTGGAGTAGCGTTGTTGATAACAATACACAACTTTTGTGAATTGCTGACAAAGCAACTTTATTATCATTAATGTTTTCAGAATTTGGTTTTTCAGATGGTGACAACGATATCGGTGAAGCTGTACAAAGAGCCATGGCATTATCAGCGGCTGACATGTTAGGTCCAGCTATCTCAGGTCTGCAATTATGCAACAAGCTGTTAAGCGGCTTTTTGCAGAAGCGACAAGCTTCGAATCTGCATGCATCTGAATCATGACTTTGGCGCAAGCAATTCTGGCATAATTTTAAAGCCTTTGCCTTTTGAATTCTAGTTTCTATTGGAAATGATTTGAATTTGTGACAGCGATAAATTGCATGATTATTCTTACATAATGGGCAAACATAAGAAAATCGATCTGATGATGGTGATTGAGAATATACTATTAAAGATTTATGACGGTTAGAAGTAACATCACTATGTCTACGCTTTACTTGAAAGGAATCTTCGTTTTGATCATCTAAGGTTTCTAATAAGTCAGCACGATTCTTTAGGAACTCCTTAAAATTCTCGAGCGTAGGTAACTCCTTGCCGATGTTACAACGATGAACTTCCCATTCACGGTTAGTAATAGGATCTAATTTATGAGAAACAATGTAAATAATAATTATGTCCCAATGTTCTGTATGTAACTTAAGATTTTTCAAAGCTCGTAGGTTTTTGTTTATCGTGTCAATAATGTTCCTTAACAATGTAGCTGACTCTTTAGATAATGGTTCAATGTTGAAAATTGACTGTAGATGATTATTGACGAGAAGTCTTTGATTGTCATAACGATCGCAAAGCAAATCCCACGCCACATCGTAATTCTGGGCAGTGAAATCTAGCGACTGTACAATTACGGCTGCGCTGTCTTTTAGCGCTGCTCGCAGATAGTGAAATTTACAGATTTTAGGAATAGATTGGTTACAATGTATTAATGATGCGAAAGTATCTCGGAATTCGAGCCAGCCCTGTTGTTGACCCGAAAAGGTAGGCAAATGTATCGTTGGTAACTTTAATTTTGGCCCACCTCTAATCGCAGTACTTGAACCTGCGTCCGAGTAGGAGCCGGAGCCTGCAGCCACTGCGGCTGGAATGTCATGCCGCGCTAACACCTCTCGAGCGCGCCCAACTACGTTGTAGTAAGAGGACTCGAACACTTCACGCTCCGTGAATTGCTCTTCTGGAATTTCACAAATGATATCTATCTCATTTTGTATGACATTAAATTCTGTATCTAGATCTTCCAATTTAGCTAACCGAAATGTCAGCTCGTTCGACTGAGCCTTGCTTATTTCTGGAGACTTCTCTATACCCTCTACATATTTTCTAAATATAGTTAATCTACTTTTAAGACTACCTCGTTTCTTCACGAGGGTTTTAAGATCCATAATGTTTTAGGTAAATGTTTAATTTTAGTAATTGTATGGGAAATAATTTTAATTATGGGGAACACGATGTCGTCTCACTAATTAATTGGAACAGACTCACGATAACGCTACTCCAATACTCCCTCAGGCCTTAAGGTTCTTGAAGTAGGGTGGTCTTTCCTCTTGCTAATGTAATCGTAATTTGTAATCTTCAATAATTATAATCTTTCATTTTTCAACAACGAAGCGCTTCCATTGTTCTTCTTAATTTTTAATTTTCTTCATCCGGCTCGAAGGACCAATGTAAAGGCAATGGTGCTCGTTGTGTGGTGATGATGTAAATAAAAAGTAGATACGAATGGTTCCCCAATAAAAGAATATAATTTAATTAATGTAATAATATAGGAATTCGTAAAAATAATAAAATGACATTCTTCTTGTCAAGAAAATAATTTAAAGTGAAAAACTAAAGAGGGCGCGCCTGTCATGTGCGCGCCTCGTTTGCGCAGATTTCTAGAAACTTCTATAGAATTCTGGGTTGTCATTTGTCGTTTGCATATGTGTGTAAATGCATTTACGCACACTATGCAAGGCGTTAACAGTGATCTTCCTGTATGAGTCCCAATAAATACTTTTTCTTTCTTTCTTTTAAATAATATAATCAGATTTAATAAAAAAAATCGTTTCCGTGGCTTCTTTACCACCTATAGGAGTATCTCTTAAAATATTTCGTGTTTGAATTGATACACCTTATATACTACTGCCTTGAATTTTTTCACGTATCCTAAAACTACCATTTAGCTAACGGGGGGGACTTCCAAACTCCGGGTTATTACTGAGAAATTTGTAATGGAAAAGGACAAAATGGAAGGAACTGTTGTGGTTTTAACTAATGAGAGGCCAACTTATAACCCTTTGCCTTCCCCAAGCTGAAGGTAATTAAGCCACAAAACAGAAAATGGGGACTTTCACTAAAAAAAGATGTGAATATTCATATATGCTACATCCAACAAAAGGATTGCCGACTAGCCTTTCAAACGCACCTTAAATCCTCGATAAGACCTATTAAGGGACTTATTATATCCCTAAAACTTTTTGAAGTTCTAGGTATAATGGAAAAGGAACAGTTAATTTATTCGGCCGCATAAGGCAGGTCGCATGCGCAGATTTACGGCCCCTGGCTCGCTCTCACATAAATACAGGGACGCGCCTTATCGGAGCGGCCGCCGGGTTAAACGTTAACTGTGTAAGTGGAGCAAGTCATGAGCGGTACCGGGTGGAAACATACCTACTCTAACATAGTTCAAAATTCATTATGGAATTTTTGTAGGCAATTATAAAGAACTAGCTTCTGCCCGCGGCTCCGCCCGCGTAGATGTCGGTAATCGCGTAAAAAAATAGCCTATGTCCTTCCCCATACCCCAGGCTATACAATACTACTTTGCATTCACATTTATAATATTAGTATGAATTTTGTTAAAAAATCATACAGAGAGAGATACCAATTCCTAATCAAAGGCTCCAAAATGAAATATAATCTTACAAACTGAACCGCAGAATGCGATATTCTCTTTACCTCAAGTTACCCTTAATAAAATTAAAAAATTAAAAATTAATTTGCCTTTTATACTTTACTTTTTTTTTTATAAATTATCCTATTAAGGGGTCATCCATCTCTGGATGAAGGCCTCCTCCATCTGTTTCCATCGGTATATATCTTGGGCCGTTCTGGTCCACTTTATCCCTGCCAGTGAGACAATATCGTCTCGCCATCGTTGCAATGGGCTTATTCCACTAATCCCCCCTGTGAGAATCCCCCTCAGTGGAAAAAACTGAACCATAATGTAAAAAAATCTTCATCTTGGAATAAGTAATTTTTTGTTTTTTCAATTCTAGTTTTCCCCCCTTAGCGGGATTATCAGGGGTGAATTCTAGACTGTTTTTAGATTCCACTTTTCCTCCTAAGGGGGATTTTCAGGGGGGATTTGTGCAATAGGCCGTTGCAATGGTCTGCCGCGGCGTCTGTTTCCGTTTCGTGGATACCAGTGCAGGACGCGCTCGCTCCACCTGTTGTCTGTGGTCCTCGCGATGTGGCCTGCCCAATTCCACTTCAGTCTCCCGGCCATATATAAAGCATCAGTGACTTTGGTCTTCGCTCTAATGTCGCTGCTCTTTATGCGATCGCTTATTTTTAGGCCAAGCATGCTTCTTTCTGCAGCTCTTTGAAATGACCTTAATTTTATTTTCATGGCATCTGTTGTAGCTCAAGTTTGACATCCGTATTTTCTTTTGATGTCGTTTGAGAAATTTCCTTTAAATATTTCTTTAAGTGACCAATATTTCTTCCAAGCAATGGTTATCCTTCGTTTGATTTCTTTCATAGTCCTATCGGTAGAACATATATTTTGATTAGAGGCATCATGCTGAGATAGGAGCCTTTTGGCCCCGTACAGGATTTTGTTTTCATTTTACTTTTGTGTTTTATTTTATTTTTTATTAGTGTTACTATGAGTGTGTTTAGTTTAAAATGTGATCTTCCTGTATGAGTCCCAATAAATACTTTTTCTTTCTTTCTTTCTTTCTTTACGAGTATTTTTTCTCCGTTGGTCATTGCTTTCATTTTTTCCTAATTCATTTTCAGTCCACACTTCATACTCTATATGTTGAGGTCCTTGATTATTTCTTGTAATTCTGTATAGCTTTCTGAAAGTATGATTATGTCGTCTGCGAATCGTAAGTGTAAAAGACATTCACCGTTTATGTTGTTACCACGTTTATCCCCGTGTTAGTTTTTTAAATATGTGTTCCAGTAAAGCTATGTTACCCTTAACGAAGCTAAATTAGTGTGGACTCTTAGCAAAAAACTAAAGCATCTTTAGCGACCAAATTTTCTTAATAATCTTCACGTACTAAGGGCTACATATTGCCAACTGACTTTCTTTAGTGGCATAACTCTTGACCATTTGAAACATAATAATAACAGACATGTCCAATCAGACGAATGGACCATTGACGCCACCACTATCGAATGAAACAGTAAGGTACTCGTAATCACGATGAATTTTGAATGACGTAAAGTAAGTCAAAGCAATATACTCGTAGCTTACCTCATTCTAATAAATTATAAATTATTAGAATGTTTGCCGTGAGTTTGATAAAACTTCGGCTATCATTCTTATTTATACCTCACTGCTTGAGTTTTTTTTTTTACTTCCGTGACTGTTCCGTTGAGTGGTTTATGGCAAGGGGAAGAGATGGGACTAAACCGTTGTTTATACTGTAATAGATAAATGAATATTTAAGTTGTATTTATATTGTAATGAATGATATAAATGTAATTTTTGAGAAATAAAAGGGTTAAATACCAATCTGTCGTTTACTTAAGTCAAACAAGTAACCCAACTTAGCACTCGTCGAGCTAGCTTGCTTATCTTACCAAAGATTAGAACTAAGTTCGGCAAGAGAAAGTTAACATTTGAAGGAGCAGAGTTGTATAACAAAATACCGTCATGTATAAAAAGTTTACACTCATTCAATGCATTTAAGAAGCAATTAGCCCAATATTTATTAAATAAAAAGAACGAATAACCTTTAATTAAAGAAAGAAAGAAAGAAAGAAAAAGTATTTATTGGGACTCATACAGGAAGTTCACATTTTAAACTAAACACACTCATAGTACGAGTAACACAAATAAAAACAAAAGTAAAATGAAAACAAAACCTGTACGGGGCCAAAAGGCTCCTATGCAGCTCCTATCCCAGCATGATGCTGCGACATTTAAAAATAAGTGTCGCAGCGTTGGTATTATGATAGGGCCCGCTGTGATGTCACGGACAGATACAGAAATAAAAGTAAAATAAAAAATAGATGTGTATTTTTTTTTTTTTTTTTTTTAATATATATTTAAAATAAAAATCATTGTAATCCGCGTCAGTACCCGACGTAACAACAGTTACTTATATATGCTTTTAGTGTCTGTGGCATTGCTTTGACAAGTAAAGAGACGCAGGCGCTGGCATTGCGGGTCTCCGGCTAAAATAAATAAAATAAAATAAACTTTAGTAGGCAATTACAAATAGGGGAATGCATTGGATCAGTGAAACACCCAAAAAGTCAGTTGTTGATGAATTCGATACTGTATCTATTTAGCGTAAGGTAAACATTGTTCTCATGTAAGTGTCTGTGTGGTGCCGGACGTAAAGAATAGCACCACCCCCCATTTCCACCCGTGGGTGTCGTAAAATGCGACTAAGGGACTTACTAGAGAATGGGCAGCAGCGTTCAGCCAAAAAAAAAGTCTGACAGCCAGTCTTGCCAAGGGGTATCGTGTTACCCAGTTACTGGGTTGTGGAGGTCAGATAGGCAGTCGCTCCATGTAAAATACTGGTATTCAGCTGCATCCGGTTAGACTGGAAGCCGACCCCAACATAGTTGGAAAAAGGCTAAGCAGATTGATTGGGCAGCAGCGTTCTCCATGCATTTTTAACACTATACTGCGATCGCCAACCCGCCTGCCAAGCGTGGTGATTATGGCAAATTATCCCCCTTTTGGGGGAGGCTATGTCCAGCAGTGGACGTCTTTCGGCTGAAATGATGATGATGATGATGAAGTGTCTGTGTCTTTTTTGGGAAGCTTTAAATTTAAAAAATCTGCCTAGCCTTTTCCCAACTATGTTGGGGTCGGCTTCCAGTCTAACCAGATGCAGCTGAATACTAGTATTTTACATGGAGCGACGAACAAGCGAAAAGCAAGAACGAAGCGAAGCGTTTTTTTTTTTTTTTTTTTTCGTTTTTTATTTGTCTTTAAATTTATATAACAAACGGAATTTCATGACAAACGGTTCAGCGGTTTAGGCGTCAAAACGTAACATACAGACAGACAAATAGACAGACAGACAGAGTTACTTTCACATTTATAATATTAGTAAGGATAAGGATTTGTATGGATGGTACGGAACCCTTCGTGCGCGAGTCCGACTCGCACTTGACCGGTTTTTTGTTTTTTGAACGCGCTAATCTCTGCAAAGGCGAGTTGGATTTGAAAAAATCTTTTTACATTTTACAGCCCAATTCTTGAGGAAGAATTACATTCCTATTAACTAGAACACCATTTTTTTTTAAATGAAATTTTATGCTAAAACAAAGTAAAAGCACGGGCAGGCAATGTGTTGCGACGGGGTGGGTCGGGGGAACAAGAAATTTTACGCGGACGAAGTCGCGGGCACAAGCTAGTAATAAATAAAAGTGAATAAAGTATGGCTGCACAATGTTTTAAGCTCGCTACCACTTATGCCTTGCCCCTCACAACACGGAAACAATACTAGTGACCACTCGGTTACCAGGAATGGTTGCAAACCTGACGGTCTACAGCAGATGATGATAACGAACAGGATATGTAAGATATGGAGCCTCTCCGAAATTAGAAGCTTATCAAAAAGGCCACCACCACTGGTTCTGTTGTAGCAGGTGCGAGTTTGGATGTAAATGTTACAAGTTTAGTTCGTAGCAGTAGCGAAGGGTTCTCATTTTTAGGGTACCGTAGTCAACAAGGAAACCTTATAGTTTCGCCATGTGCGTTTGTCTGTCTGTCTGTCCGCGGCCCAGAGACTTTTAATACTAGAAAGCTGTAATTTGGGATGTAGCTGTAGTTTCGGAGGTATGGGGTCAATTTCCATCTATTTTCTTAAATAACTTGAACAGTACATTACTTACCAAGGGCTGTAAAAGAAAGAAAGCCCGAAATCGCAGGTATTTGTAAAAGTCGTAGAGGGCTTTCTTTTTTAATGCCCGTGGTAAGTACACAATTTTACGTCTTCACCTGGCCACAATGCGAGTTTTAGTATACGCGTAGCGTGCGGTAAAACTCACATTATGGCTAGGTGTGACGTAAAAATATTTATTATAAAATTATATATCTGAAATCCTTACAATAAGCTCATTCATTTGGTATGTCACACGGTACAGCTTGCAAAACTTTTTTTTTAATAATTTATCCCCAAATTCAAAATTCATATATTTACGTTAAACGTCCATGTTTGGGTCACAGAAGTTCATAAATGTGTACAAAATTTCAACTTAATCGGCGCGATAGATTCGAAGGAAATTGGCTGTGACAAGTGGACAGACGGACAAACATGAGTGATCCTATATAGGTTCCGTTTATTCATTCAGACGTACGGAACCCTAAAAACAAAGCTGTTACAGCAAACACAACATTACCATAAATGGAGGAAAACATCATAGATAACCCTTTCACCGCTAATATATTTTTATTACACCATAGAAGGGATGAGGCACCTGATACAGTGCAATCTTTTTTATGTTTTTATAAGACCAAAATGGCCGACTTTTTTCATTTCTTTTTGCCATATTTTTGCCAGCATACTTACCTGGGTGGTGCGGAAGGGAGTGTCAGACTCTTACTGACTAAAACCCACCCGTGTTCCCTCCTTAGCCCTTTGTTCCGGGGCAGCGGTACCCCTTTCGGACAATCCCGCTGACCCGGCAGGCTTTGATCCTAATGGGCCCCTCGTCGTTGCTGACATCTCTTTGAGGCGCGCGTGGAACACGTACGCGCCGTCCGACACGGGCCTGGTCCTGATCGGACGGTGAACTACCCATTACTCACCACCCGCAGGCCCGCGCCTACGGTGGTCGGGAGTCGCCACGCGGCTCCCGACGCCCGGAGCGTCTACCGCGGCGATCTCGGTACCCTGGGGTCCCGGACCTTTGGAAAGCGTACGAGGGGCCGAGAAGCCAACTCGCAGAGGCCCTTAGACAATTTGACAATTTGCCGTAATTTTAGTAGGCAAGTTTTTAATCACGTCTAAACTTGTATGGAGTAGTGACAGGCGCTGATTAATTTGACAGGATTAAATTAAAATTTATCTTCTGTCCTTTTCTTAATGAAATATTATATAAAGAAAAAGATGCACTGAACTTAGATTCAGTTTAGTTTGTGAACAAGGGACCATTGTGCAAAGCTAAAACACTAGTTATAACAATAAATTAATAATTCTTTGTCTATGTTAAAATTCATTGTTTAATAAAAAAACTGCACATGAATAAAGGCCCCGACTGCAGTCTGCACATCAATAAAGGCGGTTTATGTTACGCGAACCGTATAGTCTGCTAAACTTCCGGGAATACTTATGAGTTTCACTATCTTATATGAAATAAGTGTTATTTTATACATAAATTTTACTTTTTGCGCTAAAAAAGACATAAATTATAGTAAAAATTATGTGAAGGTGTAGAAGAATAGACAAGATTAGTGGTTAAGAATCATTTAAGAATGGTAATGATCCTTGACGTACCAACCGCTGGAACTTAGGGCACACAAAAAACTTTAATAGTCGTATCACAAGAAACAATAGTAAAACTTAACTGAGCGGCGCGTGAAATAAAGACACAGACTTAAGGCGGTATGATCCCACAAAAATCAGGCTTACGAGTTTTTTGAATCCATAGTAAACATAAATAAAAATAAGTGTTATAAAATTCTGAAAAAAATATATATCTTATTTAAAGATCTGGCAAACATGCAGTCGCTTTTAATAACACGATTAGATTAACTTTTCTGGATAGAAAAAAAATCCCAAAGTTACCCCTTTTCGTAATGTTTAAGACTGCGCCCAGCACACAGTGGCGCCCTCATCGTTTTTTCGGTGATTTCTTTTATTTTAGAATGAAAATGCAGAAAATAAGCACGTCAAGTTGTGCTTCACAAGACTATACGTTATTATTACTACAAACAGTAGTTTTAAATTGTAATTTTTTATTGTAATGATTAAAACGGAAAATAGTGGCCACTAAGCTCCATTTTAATGATTACAATAAAACATAATTTAAAACTTAATCAATCTCATAGCTACAAAACAGACTTTTTTTTTCATTATTTTTTTTAGAAATGAAAGGTAGTAAGATTGTTTAGCACAATTCGCTGAGTTTGTCTTGATAAAACGAATAAAATAATTTCTATTTTTAAATACCTACCAAATGCGAGAGGCAATCATTTGGGGCTTCGGGAACCTACTTCAGTCGGCTCGAGCCCCGAATCATAGCGCCTTAACTGAGTGTTTCGCCTGATAGTAAGCGATGATGCTGACCAGCCAGTCTTAAAAACGTGACATCAGATGTGAAAAGCTCTCCGAAATAAACTGAAAGTTTTACCTACACCTATACGCGTACCTTTTGCTGATTTCCTATTGATAAGACTTCTAACCTATCTATCATCATCATCATCATTTCAGCCGAAAGACGTCCACTGCAGGACATAGGCCTCCTTGCCATAATCGCCACGCTTGGCAGGCGGGTTGGCGATCGCAGTATAGTGTTAAAAATGCATAGAGAACGCTGCTGCCCAATCAATCTGGCTAGCCTTTTCCCAACTATGTTGGGGTCGGCTTTCAGTCTAACCGGATGCAGCTGAATACCAGTATTTTACATGGAGCGACTGCCTCTCTGACCTCCACAACCCAGTAACTGGGTAACACGATACCCCTTGACTGGCTGTCAGACTTTTTTTTAACTGAATGCTGCTGCCCATTCTCTAGTATATTCCCTTAGTGTACTTTTTCCTTTGTGTATTCGCTTAGTCGCCTTTTACGACACCCACGGGAGGACATGGGGGGTGCTGCTATTCTTTACGTCCGGCACCACACAGACACTTACATGAGTATCTCTCTTTCTATCATATGTAGTTGGGAAAAGGCTAGACAGATTTCTTAAATTTAAAGTTATTTATTCTCAAAAAAGACACAGACACTTCATCATCATCATCATCATTATAGCCGAAAGACGTCCACTGCTGGACATAGCCTCCCCCAAAAGGGGGGAATTTGCCATAATCGCCACGCTTGGCAGGCTGGTAGGCGATCGCAGTATAGTGTTAAAAATGCATAGAGAACGCTGCTGCCCATTCTCTAGTAAACCTATCTATACTCCATTTGAAATAATATTAGACATTTCAAAAAACCTTTTTTCTCAGTCCGTTCAACTAATTTTGACTTCTATTCCGTATGTATAAGAATGGTATTAAAAGCAAAGAAGTGGTTACAATACCAACTGTTTACTGCAGCTGCCATATGTCATACCACCAACGCAATAGAAGTCAAAAACAGTTGAACTTACAGTAAAAAAGGTTTATTTAAGAGTTATTTATCTCGAGTCCACTAGAACTCCTATAAAAAAAATATTATCTCGTGACTGAGAAGGAATTATGAAAAACGGCTCAATCAGCTGACAGTAGTACTCCATTTACTATAGCATTAGACTAATAACGGCTAAATAACGACAGTTATTGTGTAATATTGTAGAAATTACTGCACTTTAGAGATATTTTTTTAATGTAAATAGTAAATAGATTACAGCGCTTTGTATTTATCGTGAAATAACGGAGTTTATTAAACGTTTACATCGAAATAACGAAAGGGTGAGAACAGTTATTTGTCTAATGTTATATAAATGGAGTATAGAATTTTCTAATCCTTTTATAAAGTTTCATATTGAGACACGAAGCAACAAAATACGATCTAAAGAAAAACGGCCACATTCCTCTAGATCGTATTTTGTTGCTTCGTGTCTCAAAATGAAACTTTATAAAAGGTATTAGAAAATTTTAGACACACTTACCGAGGCAGCTGATTGAGCCGTTTTTCATAATTCCTTCTCAGTCACGAGATAATATTTTTTAGGAGTGTCGCTAGTGGACCCGAGACAGCGTTCTTAATCTTATTTCAAACGCAGTATAGGTAATCTAGTATCCCTTTCACAGATAAATTGAACCAGAGAATAGATCAAAGGAGTTATTTAGATGGAAAACCCTATAGAAAGGCGAACACTTCATTCGAATCACGTCAAAATCTGATAGAATAGTATAAGTCACAACAGTCAACTGTCTCAATATGGTGTCACAACAGATTGACACACGGGCCGCATTTTGTAAAATAACTCTTGGTGTTTCATAATAATATATGTAATTGTAAATCTTAATATTTAACTACATTATTGTATTAGGTAAGCCTGTGATGATAGTTGTGTTTATAAATAAATAAATTAATAATGAGTCGTAGATTATCTAAGCTAGCCTGAGGCACCAGCGGTTAATCTGCGTAACAAACAGTAGCAAAGGGTTTCATTTTGACAGTTCCACAATATTCATTGCGTTATTTACGTTCTTGAGCGGACATATGAAGCACATACATAACATAACATATGACGCAATGGATTAGCAATATCCTCTGCTCTGAGTCATATTAATTCACGTTTGTAAATTAACGCTGGTTTTCAGGGTTCCGTAGTCAACAAGGAACCCTTATAGTTTCGCCATGGCCGTCTGTCTGTCTGTCTGTCCGCGGTTTAGCTCAAAAACTATTTCTTACTAGAAAGTTGTGATTTGGCATGAGTATATAAGTTAATGACGCCGAAAAAGTGGTAAAATAAAATTTCGAAAAAAACAATTAATTAGGGTACCTCCCCTACATGTAATGTGCGGATGATATTTTTTTTTGTCGTCCTTCCCATAGTGTGTGATATTGTTGGATAGGTCTTTCAAAAATATTAGGGGTTTCGGAAGACCGTTTTTTGATTAAGTAAACCGTTCGTGACTTATCAAGCTTTAAAGTACCAATTTTCGTTAGAATCAAGTGTGTGTCCCCTCTACCAACTAAATGGTTGTAGTTAGAAATTCAAATGTCACGGCAGTAGTACTTATATATAACGAAGTTAAATGAAAAACTATCACAGCTAAGTAGGCTTTACAATTTACCGAGTAATTGGCGACCAACTTACATTTCTCCCATACATTCTATATAGGAAAACATGTTTTTCAACTACATGATAAGTTTGTTCTTGGGATAAATTCATCCCAACTACGGAAACCTTCATTGTGCGTGGTCCGACACGCACTTGGCCGGTTTTTGATATTCAGTTGGAATTGTTAACATGATGAATTAACATAATAGAAGCTGTTCTAATAACTCGTTGCCTCCTTACAAAAAAAAAGTTATGTAGCAGGTGCTAAAGAAACACTCATAATTTCCCATTTTACAGCACCTAACGCGACCATTTTGGAATCTAACCTTAATAATTATACTAATCACCAAGATCATACGTATTGTTCGTCGAGTCGTTGAGCTCCTTAAACCCTGAGTTGAGCTACACGATTACTGACAAATGCTTGCACTGACTGGACAGGTCCACTCAAAATTGTGTGGTTCTTTCCTCAAAAGGCCATTTCAGACACGGATCTACATGGTCCTCACATGATCTGAATTATTTGTGGACTTTAAAAGAGACTGACCCCTGAGTTTGTTTCGCCATTTCTTCTCAGAGGTAGTCAGATAGGAAATGTCGACTCCATCAAGCTTATTTTTTATTATTACGTGTAAAAGTGATTCCGATATCATATTTACAGAATAAACGATTTCATTTCATAAATTTAAATCATTATACTGTATATTTTTGGAGCCACCGCGACCTGAGATCAATTTACGCCCCCCAATCGGGGCGCTCCCCACAGAATGGGAACCCATGATCTAACCAATTTTTTTGGTTTGTTTTTCCCTAAAGTCGCTATCATAACACGCATATCGCTTGAGTCTGTAGCTCATGCATGACCATAGGGTAAAAATATCGTGTCTGTTATAGCTCTTATTTATCAACAATTCTCCCTTAGAAAATATTACTATTTCCAACGATCCACAGTCCAACGCGGAAGCTTATAATGAACTTCAAATGATTTACAATTAAACATTTATGTTTCGACTTGAGGTAGCATTCTTTAGATAGTGTATTGAGCGTTGTGACCATGAGGTAGGAACGTTCCGGGATTTAAAGTTAGTAGACCGTAATCATACGCACTAGCCGCGGTTGCGATTGCGGCGCGCCGCGCAGTCAAACCGCCACCTGCGGTTGGAAAGGCGGCACGCCGCGCCCGGAGAGAAAACGCAAGCCGCGGTTGGTCAACCGCAGATTTCTGCGGTTCAATTTTAGTCAGTTTCAAAATGGACGTTGAAGGCAAAGAATTAAACGCAACGCAACCGCGTAGTGCGCACGAGTGATAGGCGGCGCGCCGCTAACGGCTGCCGCGCTTTCCTGGCAACCGCAGAAACAGGCGGCCAGCCGCCTGCTAGTGCGTCGTACAGACTCGGCGGTTCTCATATGGCACATTGCGGCGGGATGCGCGGCGGGATGCGCGGCGTGACGCCGAGGCGGTAACCGCCTAGTGCGTATAAAGCTTAAGGAAGAATGTGAGGGGAAATTGTATTAATAATTTTTATTGACTTTGAAAGAGTGGATGGGTTAATTAATGTAATTAAATCTACTATATAAAAATAAGTCGGGTTTTCCTTCCTGACGCTATAACTCCAGAACGCACGAACCGATTTCCACGGTTTTGCATTCGTTGGAAAGGTCTCGGGCTCCGTGAGGTTTATAGCAACGTTTTTTTTTATGGTTTTTACGAAAAATTAGGGTAGGGTAGGTAGGTAGGTAGATAGGGTAGGGTAGGGTAGGTAGGTAGGGTAGGGTAGGATAGGGTAGGATAAGGTAGGTGGGTAGGGTAGGGTAGGTAGGTAGGTAGGGTAGGGTAGCGTAGGGTAGGGTAGGTAGGTAGGTAGGTAGGTAGGTAGGTAGGTAGGTAGGTAGGTAGGTAGGGTAGGGTAGGGTAGGGTAGGGTAGGTAGTTAGGTAGGTAGGTAGGTAGGTAGGTAGGTAGGTAGGTAGGTAGGTAGGTAGGGCAGGTAGGTAGGTAGGTAGGTAGGTAGGGTAGGTAGGGTAGGTAGGGTAGGGTAGGGTAGAGTAGTGGAGTTTATACTATAGCTTTTGACAGAACGAAGTCTGTCGGGTCAGCTAGTTAATTATATTAATTAACCCATTCAAGCCTGTGGCTAAGTAAGATTGTGCACGGGCGATCGATCAGGTTTCGCTACGCCTGACGCCGTTCCTCCGTGCCTCGGAAAGCACGTTAAGCCATTGGTCCCGGCTGTCATTCGTGGATCTTTGACAGTCGTTACGGGTCGATGAAATTATTTTCACAAAGAAAAGTGCCCGCCTGAGTTCGAACCCACGACCTTACAACTCGTAAGTCGGGGCCACCACTGCTCTCGAACCGCAGAAAATACTGAACTATTACAAAAATAATCCAGACATGGACAGGATGGCTCTCTCCCAGCAGGGGTCCACACATCACATAAAAACAGAGACAAAGCTGTTTCTAAAAGTCTAAGAGTGGCACGGAAGCCAAAATGATTTGCAATGAATCGTTTGTTCGTTCGTCTAATAATAGCATTCCTTAGAATTACTACGGTGACCATGGCTTATATAAGGATCAGGACATTTGCTGGATCCAAAAATCTTATATAGAGCTGCTGCCTGCGGCTTCGCTCGCGTGGCTGTTTCTAAAATAAAAGTACTGCTTAGGGAGCATTCAAGTATTATGTAACGAATTTGGGGGAGGGGGGGTCTTGTAAAATGTTACGATGCGTCACACAGGGCGAGAGGGGGGGTTTGAACTACGCGTTACGTAACTTTTTTAATATTTTTAACCCTTCAGAATGTTCGCGTAGAGAGATTCTCTCACGCTTTTTTTTTTTCAAATTTTCAAATTATATTTTCACACATAGTATATTAACGCGATTAAAACGATAACAAAGATATTTTAGCGACTTTCCGGTACTTTACGCCACATGATTGTGACTTTTAGGTAAAAATGGTCACTTGGTGGATACGTTACGTTTTACTAGGGGTGAGGGGGGGTACAGAAAAACTTTACGGCGCGTTACATGGGGGGGAGGGGGTCAAAAATCTCCAAGAATTGCGTTACTTAATACTTGAACGCTCCCTAATAACATCAGCTATCAGTCGTTACGGAGATTAGCCGGAACAAACAGACAGACAAACAAATAAAAAAAAAATATATATTTATGTATAAATTTTCTTACGCATTTAGTAAAAAACTATTATTTTGAGATTATAAACAGACGCTTTAATTTATTTATATAATAAAAAAACGTTGGCCCACACTAGGAATTTCTCCTGTATTGTTGGTGCGTTTACAAACATTTAATCAAACATACACAAACAGCCAGACCCGGAACAACTAATAATAATAATAATATCTTTATTTCCCAAAAATACATATAACAGATAATTTTACTACAAGTTTACAATTTTTGAATTTAAAGTAGAGAACATTTACATAAAAAATTTGGACGCTGCAGAAATCTGTACAATCAAAATACGATCTAGAGGAATGTGGCCGTTTTTCTTTAGATCGAATTTTGTTGCTTCGTGTCTTAATATGAAACTTTACAAAAGGTATCAGAAAATTCTAGACACACTTACCGAAGTTCCAAATTGGGCCGTTTTTCATAATTCCTTCACAGCCACGAGATACATACGAGTATAGTCACATTTTGTTGCTTCGTGTCTCAATATGAAACTTTACAAAAGGTATTAGAAAATTCTAGACACACTTACCGAGGTTACAAATTGGGCCGTTTTTCATAATTCCTTCTCAGCCACAAGATACATATAGTCACGAGATATATTATCTAAGTCTGTCGCCAAAACAACAATGTTAACAGCATTTGTTGTGTTTCGGCAGTTAGAGGTAAGATAGCCTCTGTGGTTGAGGATTCCGGGTGAAGCTCGCTTCCATCTTCGGCCTTATCATCACTTACCATCAGGTGAGATGAAGGCCAAGAGCTACCCCGTTGCATGTAAAAAAAAAAGTTTTTTTTTTTTAAGTATTGGCGCTTGGACTCGAGACAGCCCTCTTAATGTCAAAATGAAAGCTTTTACTAAATTAAAAAGCTTTGCTTTTATTTATTTGTATGTGTAGATTGAATTGAAACTACGTCATCCAGCCAGTAAGAGGATTACGCTTAACAGTTTTGCAGCAGAAGCAATCCTTGCAAATATTTCTGTCACCAAGCACTATTGCAGTGATCTAGTTTGAAAGGTGGAGTACAAGCACTAGACATTTCAGCTTTTTCTCTAGGTTGGCAACGAAGTTCCATGGCTTTGGTATTTATTAACTTTATGAATATAACATTCTAAACCACGGCTTATTTAAATTATTTTATTTTTGAATTGTTTTTTTTTTGTGTCTATTTGTTGTACACACGGCTACACATCAAGCTATACACTTCCAGAATAAGCTGACCTCTCATTAAACGGAAGTCCTATACAATGTGAGATCAGCTTATACTGGAAAACTATAGCTTGATATGTAGCCGTGTGTACCTACTCTGGACACTTTTAACGTGTATGTTTTTATTTTATATTTTTACACCGTTCTCACATTTAGTTATAAAAATAAATTAATAATTAATTACCTGTAAATTCAGCATTATAGATGTAACTAATATTTTTGTAAAAATTTAATTTAAAAGTGACCAAGTTTCTTGCCCGTTCTTCTCCATAGGTACCTATTACGATTTGGAATAGGCATTTTTATTACCGACCGACTCCTTGAAATTCAAAAGTGCCTGTAAATGGTTTAATTGAAACAAATGATTTAAGTTTGAGTTTAAGTATGGTATTGTAGATATCTGTAAGCAACATTAGATATAGTATTCTTATTTCACGAAACGACGCGCGTTTTACTTGTGGTAACTAAGTGTAAAAACACGCTGTGAATGTGTGCGTGAAGACGAGTAGCGTCAGCACATAACACACACACGCACACACAGACACACACTTCCAACTAGGCTACTGTCTCGGACGGTACCGAGAACTCCTGCACACTACACACACATTCACAGCGTGTTTGTATACTTGGTAATCACGAAACAAGCGCGCGTCGCTTTTTCGTGAGATAAAAATAATGTTACCATTTACCACCAGGTCGATCGCAAGCTTATTTGCTAGACAATAACAAAAAAAAAAAAAAATATTTACTCTGTGCGCCCTCTGCCAGTATTTTTTTTTTAGTGCAACTCGGTGTTGACCTTGAGAGGTCGTGACTCCTTAACCGGACTTTCCTATGGCTGTCTTAAGCGAAAAAGTACAGCCTCCAGCCAGGGCATACAACTTATAAACTAAACGACTGCACGCTAAGGGCACCCCTTGTGGGGTACGAACCTCGGCTTAGAGCAGCGTCGGGGGAGGGCAGCAAGGGACAGGCTGGATCAAAACTGGGTTATTATTATTAATCGGGGAATTTTAAGCTACAGGCTCAGCTGCGGCGCGGGCTGGCGCTTCGTCGAGCAAGGGTCGGGGGGACTGTGAAGTCGGGGTTGTCGCGAGGGACCTCGGCGGCGAGGTCGGAATGACGGTCGTGTTTTGTGTTTAACTGTACTGGTGGCCCTACTGCTCTCCTGGAGGAGGGTTAAGGGATCATCTGGGTCGGTGAGAACATGCCGTGGACGGCGGAGCTTACTAATGCGAGAGGGGGCATTTGGCGGCCTGCACAACTAGAATGTTGCGGTGAGTGGCTGCGGAGTCGAAGAAGCGCTTTGAATTCTGCCAGTCAGTCATTACGAGATTTATCCTCCGTACACCAAACATACTGGCCCCTCCACACGGTCCATCGCGATGTCGGTTCGTCGCTCGTTCCGGGCGGCGCACAGTGGAACGAATGTATGGGAGCGGTTGGACGTAGACATGTCCGAAAAAAAAGAGTAAAATTATGCCAAACTAATGATGCCATCTTATTCGATTACTTAATGCCTTCATAACTTGTGGTGATGAATTTCTTCATAACTCCCATATTTCGGGAGTAATTTGAGAAAATGTGAAATTTTACTATGAAAATGAGTGTATCGAGCTCTCTCCCTCCTGATTCCGGGCTTGTTTCAAGTAGCGGTCTCTAATATCATAATGCTAATACTAAGAGCTATATTTAATACTAAGACACATAGTGCGCCAAATGTGCACTTTCTGGGATAAAGAGTGATGTTTATTTTATAACACAATTTTTTTATTTTTTGTTTATTTTGTTGATTAAAACCGTTTTTCTAAAGGTTTACCTTATTACAATAACATTTCTGAGCAGCCAATTAGAGAAGATATAAGCTAATTAGGATATATAATTAGGGACTTAAGTTTTACATATAAAACTGATGCACTAATGATTACTGATAAGAACATTGCTATTATTTAATTACTAAATGGCTCTTAATACACTAATTTAGCATGCATCATTTACTAATTATCACAATAACTAATTACCTTGCAATATTTAACAAAGGATACCTGGGATACCTGGATTTTATATAAATAGGTCACTATTAGTAACTTTAAAATCAGTGTTGATTTACACCTCGTTGTATCCAAGCTAATCTCGCAATGTATTTTCCAAATTTTAATACAAATCTTGATATTCACGTTGCTTTATGCGCACGCGCACATAAAGATTTACGCGACTTTAACTATTTGTTCAGTGTTTTAAAAGATAACAGTTGTGTTCAGTTATGTGAAAGTGCTGAAACAAGTTTAAAAGACTGGTGTCGTCGATTTTGCTACCGCATTTATGCAAAATGGACACAGTCTGGAAGAAGCACAGATAAGTTTCGGAAGAAACATGAGATTTGGCTACAGGCTGCAATTCAATGGCCGGAATTACAGAATGAAAATATGGAACCTTCTACAGAAAATATAAGTGACGTCATCGAGCCCATAATTTCTCCTGCTAAATCTGATGCTTCAACTTGTACACATCCTAGTCCTCGTAAATCTTTTGAGGACCTTAGTAACCGGCAAAAAAGAAGACGCACTGAAGATAGTCTTTCATGCAGCAGTAGCAGCGCTGAAATTATGTTTTCGGCCGAAAGGGCGCTTCAAAAGGCAGGACAAAGCGATACAGCTTATGTTATGAAATACTTGACGGAGAATCCAGAAGAGGCCTCAAAAATCAAAGCCTTCATTGAAGGTAAATCAATTCAGGTACGGGAAATATCCCCTTTGAAGGCATTGGCTCTTTATGTATCGATGAACTTATCGAAATGGCGCTATAACACTCTTCGGGATTTCAACACTCAAGAAGGAGCTCTTCAATACCCGAGTTACTACATGTTGGTTAAAGAAAAAATTAAGTGCTATCCGGCCAAAGAAGATCTCACAGTTACAGAGAGCTCTGCAAAAATCAAATTACAAGCCTTGATGGATTTAACCTCAAGAAGACTTATTAGGTCGTTAGAAACCCCTGTTGATCCCAATCAACAGCTCGTATTGACCAGCAAATGGGGTTTTGACGGATCATCTAGCCAAAGCATTTATCATCAAAGGACGAGTGAAGATGAGCAAATCGATCTTGCTAGTAATTTTATGATTAGTCTTGTACCACTGCGGCTCGTCTCAAAAGGTGTAACAATTTGGGAAAACGAGCGACCATCTTCCACTTCATTTTGCCGGCCAATATTGTTTAAGTTTATAAAGGAAACCAAAGAAAATGTGCAGAGAGAGATGGCTGAAATCGAAGCAGAGATTGAAGCCTTAACTCCATCCACCATCACTGATAGAATTAGTGTCAAACACCAACTGCTGTTGACAATGATTGATGGTAAAATTCATTCCATTATATCCAATACAGCAGCTTCAGTGTGTGACATATGCAAGGCTTGTCCTAAAGAAATGAATAATTTAGAGTTAATCAAAGATAAACACGCAAACGAGGACATGTATAAATATAGCTTAAGCACCCTTCACGCTTGGATTCGCTCAATGGAATGCTTATTACACATTTCCTACAAATTAGACATAAAATCATGGCAAGTAAGGGGTGATATAGCAAAAAGGCAAGTTGATGACAGGAAGAAAAGAGTTCAAGAGGCTGTAAGAAGAGAAACGGGCTTACTTCTCGATGTTGTGAAACAAGGCAGTGGATCCACCAACAATGGCAACTCGGCAAGGAGATTTTTTGAAAACTACACTAAATCTGCTGAACTGACCGGAATAGATGCTATGCTTTTAAGAAAAATCTGTGTGATCTTGCAGTGTATTTCATCAGGAGAGAAGATCAACGTAACTAAATTCCGAGAGTTCTGCTTTGATACTGCTAAGCTTTACGTGGAGTTATACCCATGGTATTATATGCCTTCTTCACTTCATAAAATTTTAATGCATGGGCCAGACATAGTTCAGAACATGTCAATTGTGCCCATTGGTTTTCTATCCGAAGAGGCATCTGAGGCTAGAAATAAAGATTTTAGAAAATATAGAGAGGGGCATTCTCGAAAGCATAGCAGTATCTCATGCAATGAAGATATTATGCACAATCTTTTACTGTCTTCTGATCCACTTGTTACAAGTATCCGTCCAAAAGGAAATAAGTTTGTAAAAAAATCTTCTTTTAAGGAATTTTATGAGCTTACGGATTCTGAGAAAAGTGATATCGAATTTGTTAACATAAATGATTTAGCGGACATCGATTCTGAATTTGAATTAATTGATGATGATGATGATGACGAAGATAATTAAATGATGTTATTGTTTTAAAATGTGTAACTTAGTAAATTAGAGCTTACATCTTAATTATTTATTGTACTTTTAATGAAACTAGGTAATTTATTATCAACTTACTTAAAAGTCATACTCTCATCAGTTCTTGTGAATATTTTTGTTAATATATATTTCTGTATATATATAATATATTTATAGACCTCTTAATAAGTCTGTCTGCGGTTTAAAGTAAATACAAATGGGGAAAAAACGTTTTTTTTTTTAAATTTTCATTTCCTTTTATCCCAGAAAGTGCACATTTGGCGCACTATGTGTCTTAGTATTAAATATAGCTCTTAGTAATAGCATTACGATATTAGAGACCGCTACTTGAAACAAGCCCGGAATCAGGAGGGAGAGAGCTCGATACACTCATTTTCATAGTAAAATTTCACATTTTCTCAAATTACTCCCGAAATATGGGAGTTATGAAGAAATTCATCACCACAATTTATGAAGGCATTAAGTAATCGAATAAGATGGCATCATTAGTTTGTCATAATTTTACTCTTATTTTTCGGACATGTCTACGTCCAACCGCTCCCATACATTCGTTCCACTGTGCGGCGGCGCTCGCGTGTGAACCAGCTTTATGTTATCTAAATAATGGACGTACATGTATAGATGCCCTTGGTTTGAGCGCAATGTGATTAGCTTCACGCTCTGTGAGTAGGCAGAGGCCTAGGCGAGGTTTTTTTTATTTTTATTTTACAACAAAAATGTAATCGAAAAGTATGAAGTTAATTCTTGAGTCGGAAAATAGGGTCATATATAAGGTGTATCTATTCATACACGAATATTTTAAGAGGACCATCTATAGGTGGTAAAAAAGCCATAGCAGGGTTTTTTTTATCTAAGTGTTTTATATTTTTACATAATTAATATAATTTTAAAATTGCTTGAGACATTTTGCAAAGGAGTTGCATTTTCCAAAATTTTACTTATTCTATGAATGACCCGCCCGGACGCGGCGACGGTGGCGGCACGAGCGTGGTGAATTTTGATAATTAATCATCATATCAAGTAATTGACAAGTTTTAAATAATATACCCATATTAAAAAAAAATCGTTCCATGGCTTCTTTACCACCTATAGGTGTATCTCTTAAAATATTTCGTGTTTGAATAGATACATCCTAAAGGTCGTTTAAACCATCGGGCAAGGCATTTTTGTATTTCGAACTGTATTCAAAATTTCAGCCCGCGAAATTCAAATTTTCTTGAATGAATGAATGAATGAATGAATGAAATGCACCGACTCCAGCGTGGTTACTCGAATGAACCCAAAGATTCACACTAGCCCCTGGAGCCTCATGTTTCATGGGGCTACAGTGACCATTGCATATCAAGGAGTAGACCGGGGGGCACGATATTGATAGGGAAGACATGCCCATAGGATATGGAAGGATTATTAGAGCCATAGCGGGTATGCATCCTACCGCGAAATTCAAATTTTCTTACGTTTTTATTTCATACCTTACCTTGGTTATATTTTTGTGCATGACATAACAAATGCAAAGGGGTCAAGCAGTCTCATACAACCTGTTAAACAAGATGGCTAGTTACTGGTTTAAAAGGCTATCTTTCGGGTTTCCAAATATTGATCAAGTATTGGTATAGTCGGTGCAAATCATGAGCGTGGTATGTGACTTTTATGTTCGTTGATATAAGGTCTAAATTGCAATGTTTGATGTGTGCTGGTAAAATGCAACAACTTGTGTGCTGTGGTAATTGAAAAAGAATGGTTCTGTAAGCTTCTTAAATAAATGGTTAGTTAATTTGCACAGAATTCTTAAGAGCGACGTCACTGGTTCACTACCCTAGTAGCATTTTTGTTGGCGTTTGGTTGGGCCACATACCTCTGAAGTTGGCCCAACTAAATGCCAACGAAAAATGCTACTAGGGTAGCGCCACTCCTATAAAAAAATATTATCTCGTGACTGAGAAGGAATTATGAAAAACGGCTCATGAAAATTCGAGACACACTTACCGAGGTAGCTACCTCGGTAAGTGTGTCTAGAATTTTCTAATACCTTTTATAAAGTTTCATATTGAGACACAAAGCAACCGACAGTGCTTAGACATGTGTCAGTTAGTTTTTTTAATATTTTTGTATTTGTATTATTTATGAGTTTATGACACTATTTGATTGTATTTTTGTTGTACCATTTATTCAAGTATGGTCTAAATTGGATTGTTAATTGCTATATTATTTGCTGTGTGTAATGGACGAATTTTTAAAATCACTTGATGCTGTGTAGCGTCCGACATCTTATATTTGTACGCCGTTCAGGCAAAACATGACTGCCATAATTATAATTTCATTTAACATCTTGCATGCTATGTGTGTGTATACTCATGTTTTGGACAAATAAAATATTATCTTATCGTAACAAAATACGATCTAGAGGAATGTGGCCGTTTTTATTTAGATCGAATTTTGTTGCTTCGTGTCTCAATATGAAACTTTATAAAAGGTATTAGAAAATTCTATACACACTTACCGAGTAGTTTTTCATATCCAAAACATCCATACTAATATTATAAATGTGACCGTAACTCTGTCTGTCTGTCTGTATGTTACGTTTTCACGCCTAAACCGCAGAACCAATTGTCATGAAATTTGGCAGAGATATAGCTTGGGATATGGAGAAGGACATAGGCTACTTTTTTTACGCGATAACAGACATCCACGCGGGCGAAGCCGCGGGCAAAAGCTAGTATAAAATAAAAGTACTGACAGGAAATACTGAGGAGCTCGTGGCTAAGTAATAACAGCCGCACGGGTTGATCCATCAGGTTAAGCTACGCTTGCCGGGGTTGGTCCGTGGATGGGTGACCATCTTTACATACCGAGACTCCTCCGTGCCTCGGATAGCACGTTAAGCCGTTGGTCCCGACTGTCATTCGTGGATCTTTGACAGTCGTTACGGGGGGTCAGAAGCCCGAAAGTCTGACAACCAGTCTTACCAAGGGGTATCGTGTTATCCAATAACTGGGTTGCGGAGGTCAGATAGGCAGTCGCTCCATGTAAAACACTGGTATTCAACTGCATTCGTTTAGACTGGAAGGCGACCTCAACATAGTTGGGAAAAGGCTAGGCAGATTGATTTAGGACCTTACTCAGCAGTGGTGCCAACTGGTGAGCACAAAAACGAGCCCCCATTGCACTGCGTTTTATTTTTTATTTTTTCTGAAGGAATCCATACTAATATTATAAATGTGAAAGTAACTCTGTCTGTTTGTCTGTCTGTCTGTATGTTACGTTTTCACGCCTAAACCGCTGAACCGATCGTCATGAAATTTGGCAGAGATATAGCCTGGGATATGGAGAAGGACATAGGCTACTTTTTTACGCGATAAACGACATCCACGTGGGTGGAGCCGCGGGCAAAAGCTAGTTTACCAATACATGTATTTTTTTTTGTAGCTTCCTTAATAAAACCTTGTTTTGTTATTGTTACAGGATCAGAATCGAAGGTAGAATGCACACCCGAGGTCATGAAGGTGACCATCCCCATGGATGGAGACAGGAGTATCGCCTACTTGGAACATCTCAAAGGTAAGGCCTCATCGCTTGTATTCAGTGAAGGGATGTGTGCCTACAGTTATGTTAAGGTCATATTTATTTATTTATTTATTTTATTTTTAGGAAAACTTACAGCTAAACAGACACAGTAAGAAATATTTTATGCAATATAAGGCCACTTACAAGTTTCCACATGTAGCTTATAAAAAATATGAAACATAAAATTTAAAATAGATTATAAATAACACATAAAAGGAAAAGACTATTTACGCTCGAAGAAGCCATTTGACAAAATTTTCTTCAATTTAGCAACACTAGTATTGAAAATGTCGATGTCAGCTTCCCGGCAGGTTGCGTTGTATATACGACAACGTTGATATTTCAAGTGTTCATATTATACTCGAGCTGCTAATGAAAAATTCCTAATACGTAAAAACTTTTTACAATAAAATACAACCGTACGAGTATTCCCAAAAACACACTACATAGTTAAAAATGGATGGTATTTAAAAGTACTTCAATTTTATTTAAAAGTACTCCCATTTCATTTACCTAATTTTGCCTGTGTTCCACCAAATATACTGAATGTGTACCAAAATATAACCTAACCTAACCTTTAATATTTGGTGCACGATCAGTATTTTTCGGGGAAGAATAAAATTTTAGAAATGCATACATAGATGTACCTTAAGATTTTTGGTGAACACAAAAATATTATCCGTTAAAAATTACTTTAATTTCAGAAGTCGGTGTCTGTGGTTTTGTACTTTCCAGTCAGTGCAAGCATTTGTAATTTGAGTGGACCTGTCCACAAGACAACTCAAATTTGTGTGGTTCCTCAAAAGACCGTTTCAGATACGGTTCTACATGGTTCTGACATGATCTGACCAAGATTATATTGTCTGGAATTTAAAAGAGACTTTGATAGTCGGATAGGAAATGTTGACTCCATATAGCTTATTTATTAATGAGACGTTTAAAAGTGATTCTGATATCCAATTTACAGAATAAACGTTTTCATTACATTTCATTTGTATTATGTAACTAAAATCTGTAAACAACATGCAATAAACAAGTCAACAAATGAAGCAAGCACTCGCTAAATATTGTCCTCATACACCGCCATCTTTGTTCTCACACACATCGCCATATGTAATGCCAGTGAAAGTGGCTCGCTCGCATAATAAATAAAACAAAAGAGGTCGCCATATTGTTGTTTGAATGGGGAAACTGTGCGAAATTGTGAAAATATGAGAAGTTAGCTTGTTAGTAGTTGAAATGCGTATAATTTTGTGTTTATGATCCTTACCTATGTTGTTAATTTTGTTTAACTACGGACGTGTACGGTGTTAGGTTCAACAAATAATGTAATTTATAAAAATTAATAAACTAATATAAAATTATATAAATTAATACACTAATATAATATAATAAAATATAGACATATAAATAAAACCGGCCAAGTGCGTGTCGGACCACGCACAATGAAGGGTTCCGTACTTGGGAAGAATTTATCCTAAGAACAAACTTAACATTGTAGTTGGTAAACATATAGTCTCCCATACAGTCCAACTGCAAATGTAAGTTTTACGCACAATATCGAGAGATTTGCCATGTTATTTTAAGATCAGACTTCTTGTAGATTTTCCTGTAATCTATAAGTATAGAACTATTTTCTGTATTATTTTTTTCAAAATTTTAGGCTCGGTAGTTTCGGAGATAAGAGAGGGGGATTAGTAAATTTTCGTCTATTTTCACTTATAACTTTAAAACAATTTATTTTAAATTATTAAAAAAAAAATGAGACCCTCACTGTAAGTCCTTTCATTTGATATGTCACACGGTACGTTTTGCAAAACTTTTTTTTTTTTCTTATTACCCCCCAAAACTGACCCCAATATTCTAAATTCATTTATTTACGGTTCACGTCCGTGTTTGGGTCACTCAAATTGATATGTATACCAAATTTCAACTTAATTGGTCCATTATATTTGGAGAAAATTGGCTGTGACAGACGGAAAGACAGACAGACACGCTAGTGATCCTATAAGGGTTCCGTTTTTTCCTTTTGAGGTACAGAACCCTAAAAATTTAAGTGTCAGTTTGTAAAGTCAAAATAAAATCTTTTTACAAAAAAAAAAAGTTACTACCTACTGGTTTTTCCATTTAGAGTGTTGTAGCTGCCCACCAGATACAACACCAGTCTAGTCGGAGGATCCTCCCTTTTCAATGGAGGACGAGTGAACTTTACACCCTGTGCCTCATACCTCTAAAATGGTGATGAGATGGTCAGCGCAGCCTTCGTGCAACTAAACAACCTGTCCCGGAATTAACGCCCCAATTAGAATATTATGTTATAATCTGCTCATAATCTATCTATACTAATCTATACTAATATATAAAGCTGAAGAGTTTGTTTGTTTGTTTGTTTGTTTGTTTGTTTGAACGCGCTAATCTCAGGAACTACTGGTTGGAATTAAAGAAATCTTTTTGTGTTGGATAGTCCATTTATTGAGGAATATTATAGGCTATATAACATCACGCTACGACTAATAGGAGCGGAGCATAAATGAAAAATGTTGCAAAAACGGGGGAAAAAAATCCTTTTTGAGAGCTTCCGTTGCGTGCGCTGCGTAAACAGTTTAAGTTACGCAAATATCGTGTATGATAGATTTGTTCCTCTTTAAATGTTCTAAAAAAAAGTCCGCGACAGCATATGTCTATCTTTTAAGATTGACTCACTATAACCTTTTTTATGGTAATCAAATTTGTTTGAAATTAATGCATTATTTGCGAAGGAGTTTTCATAAACATGGTATTAATGCTTATCCAAATAAATACGTTATTCATCACAAGTATTTAATTTTGAACCAAGTTGCCCTTACATCATTTAATTTCAATGAATATCTTAGGAGATATAACTGTTTTATAATAACTCCGCAGCAAAATAATGATCAACTCTGCGAGGTAGTCTATTCTAAAGCTGAAGAGTTAGTTTTTAGGGTTCCGTACCCAAAGGGTAAAATGGGACCCTATTACTAAAACTCCGCTGTCCGTCTGTCTGTCTGTCTGTCTGTCTGTCCGTCCGTATGTCACCAGGCTGTATCTCATGAACCGTAATAGTTAGACAGTTGAAATGTTCACAGATGATGTATTTCTGTTGCCGCTATAACAACAAATACTATAAAACAGAAAAATATATTTAAGGGGGCTCCCATACAACGGACATGATTTTTTTGCCGTTTTTTTTGCTCCGCCCGCGTGGATGTCGGTTATCGCGTAAAAATGTAGCCTATATCCTTCTCTATATCCCAGGCTATATTCCTGCCAAATTTCATGTCGATCGGTTCAGCGGTTTAGGCGTGAAAACGTAACATACAGACAGATAGACAGACAGATAGATAGACAGACAGACAGACAGAGTTACTTTCACATTTATAATATTAGTAAGGATTTGTATGGATGGAACGGAACCCTTCGTGCGCGAGTCCGACTCGCACTTGGCCGGTTTTTTGTTTTTTGAACGCGCTAATCTCTGGAACTGAGAGTTGGATTTGAAAAAATCTTTTTGCATTTTACAGCCCAATTCTTGAGGAAGAATAACATTCCTATTAACTAGGACACATTTTTTTTTAAATGAAAGTTTATGCGAAAACGAAGTGTAAGCACGGGCAGGCAATGTGTTGCGACGGGGTGGGTCGGGGGAACAAGAAATTTAACGCGGACGAAGTCGCGGGCAGAAGCTAGTACATAATATGTACTGAGTTTTTACTATTATATATAAAAAATTGTTTATATCGTCGGTTTGCTGCAAGAGGTGTTACTAGGTGTTTGACTGTAACTTTTATTTTATTGTAAATAATGTATGACCTAATCAATAAATGTGACATTAATATTTCCTCCAACAATCAGTATATATTGAAACTATAACTAAGTTATCATCGATATAAAAACAATTTTTTTCACTCCTCTTGCTCAAAAAGGCCGTCATTGTATCGTACCAGACTGAGAAAAAAATACCCTATTTACCTCTAGGGGAAAAAGTGTGATTTAAAAAAAAAAAAATATTTCTGTTTTTTGAAAATGGAACTAGAAGCGGAGATCTCTCCGGTAGAATGCGTGCATTGCGTTGTTGCGGCTACAGAAGAAGTTAGAAAAAAAAAGACTGGCGCGAATTCCTTAGAATTTTTCTCTAATTTGCAAATTGCAAATTAGTGGCCGTAATTCATTTTTCGTAGCGAAAAGTAGAGTGTAACACACGGCGCTAAAAACCCATTATAACTTGGTTTCTATTTACTCCCTCGCTAAAGCTCGGGAGTAAAACTACCTCGTATAAATGGGTCATTTTAGCCCCTTGTATAACAATCTACTATTTTTTATAACTGAGCAGTATGTAACGACCTAAGTCAGGTGTTATGTCACATTCCTACTGAAAAAAAAAGTTATTTGCGGGAACCATAATTATTTTTCAATTTTAAATACATTTAAAATATTAAGTGATATAGTCAAAACTTTGAAATAAACAATAAATTAGTTTTAGTTGTATTGATTTCCCGTGTTGATATCATCTTCATTATGTTAAAGAAAAATTAAACACAATGAGTTTTTGCATTACCTATATAAAACCCACCAAGATGAGTTCGAGGAATAAACTTTATTATTTTTTGCCATTAATGAGTTCTTGCAGTAAAACGATGATATATTAAATTAGTTACACTGATTGTGGCAGAAAATTGTGTCCACATTACAAATCTACGCACACACACTCATTAGGGTTTTGCGTTGTAGGAACTTCATCCATTTCGGTTTGTTTTGACTATACAGCAGAAATGTGACTGTAATTGACATAGTTTTAATTATTTTTGGAATTAAACAATTACCTTAATAAATGACAGGAATCGATACAGTAAACGATTCTGAACAAACCACAGGGTGGCCAATTAAGTCTTTCTTTGGTATTGTTCGTCGAATCGTTGAGCTCCTTATGTTCTGAGTTGAGCTGCACGATTACTGACAAATGCGTGCACTGAATGGACAGGTCCACTCAATCTGTGTGGTTCTTTCTTCAAAAGACCATTTCAGACACCAGTCTACATGGTCTTCACATGATTTGACCAAGATTATGTCTGGACTTTAAAAGAGACTGTGACCTCTGAGTTTGTTTCGGTCTTTCTTCTCAGAGTAGTCAGATACGAAATGCCGACCTCATCTAGTTTTAAAATATGATTGACGTGTAAAAGTGTTTGTAAAAACCTACTTACAGAAATAAAATCATTTATCATTTATCATTTAAGTTGTATACAACTTTTTTTAGCCCCCATTCTGATTTATAAAAAAAAAAGAATTTTTGCAGTTGTTTGGTGTTTATTATTTACTTAAAATGCGGCATATTCGTTATGCATAGTCTATTAGACCATGATCACCATTACTTTCAGTAATTTAATCCTTAAGTTCTTAAACGAATTTAAAAACGAACCAATTTTCCTAACAAATCGTTAAAAGCAACGAATACCATTTTGATCATTGAGGATTTCGCGACATGTCCTGACTTTTTTGTATGGGGTTATCCGAAGGGAAATGGCGTGGTCAATCTTGATTACAAAAAGCAGAATATTTGTGACTTTGTTAATGGGATAACTAAAAAAGTATGCGTTTAATAAAAACACAATGAAAAGCGATCGCATTTTTGAGTATAAAAAAGGAGGAGATTACGCTGATCTTAATTTTCGTATAAAATTACCAAGCAGCAGAGTAAAGTAATTACAGAAAAATATCCTATAATTTTCGTTTGTAATAAAAATAATCAAAATTTAAAGTTGCACTGAAAAACCGAATAGTAGATTTTTTTGATTGTTGATTCCTTTTGGTTGAGTTGACATTAAACTGTGTTCAAAAAACTGTTTGTTGACGACGACGACCATGACGTTTGTTTTGACAAAAAATTTGTTGATTTAACAAAAAAATTGTGGATTTAACAAAAATTTTGTTGATTTAACAAAAAATTTGTTGATTTAACAAAAATTTTGTTGATTTAACAAAAAAAATTTGATTTAACAAATCATGTCGGTAGGTGCTATATTAACCCAAAATATAGGTTAAAAACAGGTTAAATCAACTTAAAAAGTTTTTCAGTGCTTCCAAATTGGCCACCCTGTACTTTCATAATGAAATTCCTGTCTATTCTATGTCTGAAATAAAGTTATAATATGTATTAATTCAGTTAGGTACACATTGTACAAGTTAGCTGTAAGGTTCCCGAATAAAATAAAATAACTTCTACCGAACCCGCAGCCTAGGTGGGAAATTATGTGAGAGTTAAGCAATTGGCATTCTATCCTAGTTTCATCAATAAAGAAATCATCTTAAAAATCACCACCAACCAGCTCTGAATAATAGCCATCTAAAAATAAAGACGTCAGGCAAAGTGAAGCGGTAGGTACTGACGTCTCTATGCGGCCGTGCTGACGGCAGATAAATCAACGTGGCTGAATTTTGATGGCGCTCCCAGCTGTGGGAACGAAAAGATTAATTCCTCACGAACTTGAGTCTAGAGGAATGGCATTACAATTGAGAAAGGGCATTTAATTTAATCGAAGCTCAAATAATTCCCACTTTGCTTTCCTACTAATATTTTCCAAAAAAAGTTTTTTTTTTTTTTTAATAACCCCCGACTCAAACAAAAACCTCTAAAAACTAAAATAATAATAATATATATTGACCCTTTAAGTTTAATATAAGTTGTAGGAAATATTTTCATCCAAGCGTCCTCGCATCGGCGGACGGCTAATGAAAATTGGTTTGGAAGTTAACAGCAGCTATGTTTTCTACAATAGCATACATTCATTATTGCTTGGTATAAGCCTCATCTGTTTGGCGTTTTCGTGTTTAAAATCGGTTCAGCCGTTTGCGAGCTACGATGACACAGGCAGACACACCGATACACAGATACACACGTTAAACTTATAACACCCCTCCGTTTCTGTCGGGGGTTAAAAATCCATAGTATAGTGCCGTGTGGTGCCGGACCTAAAGAATAGCACCACCCCATTTCCCCCGTGGGTGTCGTAAAAGCCGACTATGGGACTTACTAGAGAATGGGCAGCAGCGTTCTCTATGCATTTTTAACACCATACTGCCCCCCCCCCCTCCGCTTTGGGTACTTTACACCTTGTTCCTCATACCCTCTCTATACCTATAAATCCTTAGAAGTTCTTATTCCATCTAAGTTACTTACCACTCAACAAACATATCCCTATTCCAGGCTTCCTCCATACTGATCCCTAGTTCCATCTCGCCCGGTCCGTATACATCTACCTCTATCTACGTGTATAGCCATGGGCATACCCAGCATTTAATAACTTAATAAAAGAATATTTTAGATTATCTTTATATTACATAGAGAAATTAATTTGTAAAGTTATGTCTAACGCGGATAAAAAACTGAGAATCACGCAAAATCTATCAAGCGTATTTTTCTGAAACCTTCACCTTTTTAAGTATAATTAAATTATAGATCTTTTAGTATACGTGTTTACTTTTTGTATTATCACTACATATTATAAAACAAAGTCCTCCGCCGCGTCTGTCTGTCTGTCTGTCTGTCTGTCTGTTCGCGATAAACTCAAATACTACTGCACCGATTCTCATGCTGTTTTCACCAATGGATAGCTTGGTTCTCGAGGAAGGTTTTAGTATATAATTTGTTATGTTTTTGTATGCATTTTTGTATGAATTAACGATATTTGTTGGAGGTGTCGGAAAAAAATAAGCCGTCTGGGAGCTTTCAACGAAAACGCTGTCTAAACCCTTTGAGATATAACAAAATAATGTATGGTGGAATTGTGTATCTTATAAAGGTCTTCAAAAAAGTCCGCGATGGCATATGTCTATCTCTTAAGGATAACATACTATATCCATTTTATTGTCTTTTTGTAGGTATTTGTTTGCCGAATTTTACTCTTGGAAATACGATTACGATAACAATACGCTATAATATCAGTAGCTATTAGCCAAATTATGTTCGTAGATAAATAAGCTAGCTACTTACGTGTATTTCAAACAGTATACAAGAATATTTATATAAAAACATTACTAAACACGGCGGCCTTATGATCAAAATTTGTGCATTCCAAAACTTTCCGTTACTTTTTCACTGACATATTTATCACTTTTCGATAAACTAACACTCAATACGAAATCTACATTTATTTCTCAGTAATTCTGTATAAGATTCTTCTATGATTAAACCGTTTTCTCATTGAATCTTTACGCATGTATAACCTTGATGAAAGTTTACATTAAGCACCGCACCACACCGCCACACGACCACAGAGTACAGACGTATTTTGTTTTCTTTTTTTTTTCCTTCGTTTAGTGGTGTTCCCGCTAAAATGTCAACCGATCAAGTATTAGTCGATTAATTGAATTCTACAGCCAGATCGTGTTGCAAATACAAAATAAATGTCAAATATTTCGTCCAATTGCGAACGTGACCCACAGAAAAGTTATGCACCAATGGTGTTCATTATATATTTCGAGCGTTTTATCAGCACAAATAGTGTATCATGCGACATTTCGGAGGATTTCGTTTTGTTTTCACATTGTTGGTACTTACGTGAATTATTTTAAAATTATCATTTGTGTCGCACTTTTATTTCGTGTTGTAATTTGGTACAATTGATTGCTTTAAGAATTTGAGTGAAATTTCGTATTTTGATTTTGTGTTTGTTATCTTTAGGTAAAGACTCATTCACGTTCAGAACATAAGTACTTTAAATCATTTGTTTCGGCTTCTATTCACATAGTGAGTCACATTAAAATTAATATTAAGTTAGAATTTTGAGATATAGCCTGGGATATGGAGAAGGACATAGGGTACTTTTTTATGCGATAACCGACATCCACGCGGGCGAAGCCGCGGGCAAAAGCTAGTGTATAATAATTAATAAATTAATAATGCGTCTTATTTAGGACAGCGGTCCTGGACATGGGCATACCCAGCATTTTTTTGGGGTGGAGCAGAAGGAAAGACACTCGATAAGTAGTAGGAATTTTAAAATGCTCTATATTTACTAACCTTATTTCAATATTAACCTGCGAGGGTTCTGGCTAAATCTAGAAAAAAAATCGTTTTACATTTTTGTGCTCTAAAATTATTGATGGCAGAGGACATAGATTCTGCATCCATAGCAGTCAATTCCACAAAACCTAGAAACTCTTCACGAACCACAATTTTTCTTCATAAAAAAATCTAATACCAATGGGAAGTTTCTCTTTTCCTGATGTGTCACAGCTGTCGTCTGTCAGGATACTGAAGACACGTGCATTCTTTACGTCAGCTGTGATATTGTCTACTAATGACATTCCCAAATACATCGATTATACGAATAATTAATGTTGATACTTAATAAACCTAATTTTTTAGCTTCGAGACAGGGACCAGGGTGGGGCAGGTGCCCCATCTTGCCCCACCGTGGGTACGCCCACGTGTATAGCTAGAAGGCACAAAACTTTGTATTTTATTCAGTCATCACAAATCACAGTTTTTACAATAATTAAAGCTCTCTGTTAAAAAATCACAGTCTGTATAGAAAATAATTTAAACATAAACGTGATAAGTATTTATTTTCTTAATCGTAGCACTTTTCCGACAAACCCTTGCAGCTAACAGGCATATAAAAAAGCGGGCGAGTTGGGAGTAGGGAAAAATCCACCCCGACCTACTATTATTATCGTCAATAATAATAATAGCCCTCCCCGTCCTTTGCCGCCGCTTAACGATGTGCCAGCATGTGGTTTAGCTGAGCCTGTAATCCAAACTCCCCATGACAATCATCAGAACCCTGATGTTATCCAGCCACCGACGGTCCCTTGCCACCCTCCCTCCGACACTGCCCTAAGCCGAGGTTCGAACCCCACCTGGGGTGCCCTTAGCGAGCAGTCGTCTAGTTTAAGTAGCTTTTAGTAAAAATTCCCCTGGCTGGAGGCGTAAACTTCTTTTAGGAGCTTGCGGCACCACAGGATAGCCCGGTTAAGGAGCAGGAACCCCCAGTGGTTATAACTCCGAGATGCCATGCACAAAAAAAAAAAGAGTAGGGATCAGTATGGACGAAGCCCGATTCCATGATACTGCTTGATATTCTCGTCACGTCCTGATATAATTAAATCCAGTCCCGGGACGGACTCACGACTTTTACCAGTGTGTTTTAATATTAATAATAATTAATCATGAGACAATTAATGAAGGACCAGCGTGTATTGTTAATATTAATTACTAGCTTCTGTCCCACGACTTCGTCCGCGTGAAATTTCGACCCCGACCCTCCGCGCTATTACTTCATTTTCACATAGCGTTCTTTCATACTTTATTTTCCTTTTGCCCGGCTCCTTAAAGTCGCAGCGTGATGTGAAATAGCCTATAACCTTCTCCAGGAATAGGGTGTGTCCTGGGTAAAAAAAAGAAAATCTGTTTATTCCGTCAATCAGATAATAAGAAAATATTAGACACGTATTTTTTGCTTTATTATATTAATAAAAAATTACTTAGATAAAACCAATGATATTATATTAAAAATATCATTGGATAAAACACATTAAACTTGAGGAGTGGGGCTCTAACGAGCCCAAGGCCCAATAGGAATGACGAGAAAAAAAAAAAAATTGTCCGTAATTTAGATTATAAAAAATAATATTGGACACATTTTTTCTTTTTTTACGTAATCAAAACATTACGAGTACGGCGACACATTGAGAACTGTGACGTAACGAGCCCCCACTCCCCAAGTTTAATGTGTTTTATTTAAGTATTTTTTTATTAATATTATCAAAAAATACGTGTCTAATATTTTTTTATTATCTGATTGACGGACTAAACAGTTTTTCCTTTTTTTTTACCCAGGACACATCCCTATTGGGGCCAAGGACACATGGACCCAGTAAGATTCCTCTACTAATAATTTGTATTTAATCTTTTACAGGATACAAGCCGTGCCAGCCTGAGATGATCGGCAACGTCACCACTTTTGTGCTGGACCTACAAGACCCTCACAGCTGTGCAGTCACGAGAGTGCTGAATAATAAAACTGTGAGTAGCAATCACCTTTACACAGTGGCGGATTTACCCCAGGCTGAGTAGGCCGATTTACAGATTTTAGGGGGCGGCAGATTTTAGGGGGCGGCAAATTTGCCTCAAATTGTTTTTTTTTTTTGTCTTCCTTAAATAAAATAAAATATATTAGTAAATACAATTTACTGCAGGTCAAGATTAATGTAGAAATTATTTATTGGGGAAATGTTCTGAAGAGAGTTGTTGACGTAGTGAAGCGACTGTGTTCAAGAGGCCTCGCTTTCAGAGGAAAAAAATAAAAGTTCGGTGATCCGCATATCGGAAATTATTGTATGATTTTGGAACTATTAGCAGAATTCGATTGAGCTTTTCTTAGCTCAGAAATATACCCTAAAACTATTTCTTGTGTAATCTTCACTAAATCGTGGCTTGTAAAAATAAACTAGGAACTGACACATCCATCGCCTATTTCACAACACAATCATACTAATAACGGGAAAAAGCTGATGTAATGAGGACGATAGTGCAGAAATCATAAAGTTGCAATTTCATTGACAAAAAAAAATGTTATAAATATGATCGTGAACTAGGGTATCCAATTGTAGAGGTAAGTAGGGGTGGCAAATTTTGAATAGCCGACTGGCGGCAAATGTGCATATTTGCGATTTAGAGAATTCTTGCGTAGGCCCGGTGACTTTTCATAGCATGTACAAGCGGCCTAAGGCGGAGACTGACTAGAAACTTTTGTTTGAAATGTATCATTCGAGGCGAGCTTGGTTATAAAACGCGCCGATACACAAGACGCGGCGAAGAAATTAAGGCTGATCCGAGCCAGTTAGACGATCAACACAGCAGGTGGCGATCCGAGCTAATGCGTGCCTTCAAAATGGTGGGGGCATTTTGAACGACTTTTGTAATTTTTTGTGTGTATTTTTTCTACTTTTGTAAATAATAAATCATCATCATCATCCTCATCACTTCAGCCGGAAGACGTCCACTGCTGGACATAGGCCTCCCCAAAGCACCTGAGTCGCACCATAAGGGTTCATTTTTAAAATATTGGTACCCTAAAATCGAAGTTAATTTTAACGTAAAATTGATCTTATAGCATTTATTTCAATATGATGCAGCATTTATTGTTATTATTAGAGTTATTTAACCAATTATTAATACTTTTCAGTTGCTAATAGATTTTTACGATATATTTATTTGGTAAAAACATGTACAACATTACAGACTCAGGTCCAAGTTATTGCACAGTTAAATAAAAAAAACGATAAAAATTCAAATTTAAATTCCAAAGTTACAGTACTTTTAGTCCGCACGCTTCATAAAAGTCGATCAAAACACAAATATTGCTGCCATTCAGGGTGTGTTCCAACCCCACATGTAGAATAATTTTATTTATAAAATAGAGCAAACATTAAGTCCAGTCTAAAACTGGACTTAATGTTTATGTAACTCTTGTACTTTCATACTTATAAACCCAGAAATTAGGCTGTGCGTTGTCTGTGAGTGACTTAATGAGTTTAATGAGGACTTCCTTCTTTTGCCCGAGATTGATATTTCAATATTACCGCGATCTTGTGGCCTTTCCTTCGATGAATGCCTCAATGTTGGAGGTATTATACTCATATTTACTTATAAAGTTTAACTTATAGTATCCCTTTTCCCCGTTTCAGGGCAAGCGCTCATTCCACCACAAGATTTTTATAGAGAACTCCTCAGGCGGCGTGGAGACACTGTTAGTGCGGTGTGTGGTGCCTGGCAAACTACGAGCGCTCACCAAGAGAGACGTGCAATCCTTCCCGCTGGACTTCAATGAGCCTGAGTAAGTGTAGACCATGGGTTTTTTATTAGGTTTCAAAATTGCTTCATCTGAGTTGAGTGGCGGTACGGATTTGTCCTACAGAGATGAAGTGGAAAGCCGGTAATACGTTCACTAGCTTCGTATATTGATCCAAGTCCGCACACGTACACAAATACATTTCGAAGAACAGAAGGTGAAAGTTACACACAAAGAGAAGCACAATATAGAAATACACAATCGCAAGTAGAAGACAGATATGTAAAGTACTTAGATTGCTTAGCGTTGGTAACAAGCGCGCGAGATGTAAAGGATAGCGGAAGCTAAGTATCGTGTTGTCAGCCCAGTGGCATCCAACGTAAACGTACTGGCGAGCCGGTGAAGCGCGAGGCAGCAGGGGAGGGGTTTCGCTCGCACGCTGCGCGGCCGTCCGTCGCTGCGAGCGGTCGATGACTCACGCGCTTGTTATTGGCATCTTATCTCCTAACAATTAAATCAGTACGTCTGCGACGTTCACAAAAACCTGTTCTTATCTAACAGTGACGCTACAGAGGCATCAGAAGGTTGCGTGTTCAGATCACGTCGGGGTCACCAGTATAGAGGGATCAGGAACAGGGTGTAAAGTTCACTCATCCTTCATAGAAAAGGGAGGATCCCCCGACCAGACGGGTGTCGTGTCTGGTGGGTAACTGCCCGACGGTTGGTGTCGGGATGTTGTATATATGCTGATCGCTCGTTAAACTCTGATTGCGCGATGCAGGATTTGTGACGTCAGGTCTTTGATGCGTAGTTCACATGTGGCGTTGTAGATGCTGTCACAGTCCCTTGGAGATATTTTCTTAACCCAGTCAAGTGAAGAGTCAAGAACCAAGAGAGAGTGAGTCAAGTGTTTTCTTAGCCAAGCCTCTGGCAATGAATCTTGTCCAGTTCCAATGGCCCCTTTATCAAGTCTGCTGTCTGCAATGCTACTACATGAGAATCATCCTTATTCCAAAACAAAAGACGCTCGTCTTTAGTTATATCTCGTCATATAACATCCTGCACTCAATGCGCAAAACCACTAAGAACTGATGTGCTTTAGCCAACTACCTAGTCTCTTGTCTACTTGGCTACGGCTCTCTTGCTCTCCTCTTGTCCTTGGTCGTAACATCTCCATCTTTACTTGCTAAACAAATGAAGCTCGTCTGTTCTTCGTCGTGTGACCTCATGCTGCACTGGTTCTCTCACGGGTGATGGAGAACTCTTAAGGTGGCGTGGATACACAGCGCGGTGTGTGGTTGCGGGCGCTCACCAGGAGAGACGTGCATCCCTTTCCGCTGGACTTCAATGAGCCTGAGTTAGTAAAGTATAAGGTTTATTTAGCTGACTTTGGAGAGAGGTTCATCTGGATGAAGTAGCATAAGGAGTTGCTTTTGGAATGACAGCAGTGTTTTGAATAAAAAACATGTGGATATTTTCTTAAGACTCTCGGCATGGTCTCTTGGCAATCAATCTTGCCTTATTCTCTAAACAACAACATTGGAGTCAGTTGTAATGGCCTCTTCATCTAGCCTGCCATCTGCAATGAGTACCATCCATAATGCAAAATAAAAGACGCTGCAATGCAGTCAATATGTAATGCTTTTCAGCATTGGCGTATTTTTAGCCACCTACCTAGTTTCTTGAACAAGTCTCTTGTCTACTTGGCTATGACTATCTTGTTCTCCTCTTGTCTTCGGTCGTAACATCTCATAATGTGCTTCATCCTAACAGATTTTTTTTTTATTGTTTTGTCGAGGTTGAGTAGCAAGCGAGTTGCTTTTGAAGTCTCTTGGCTAAATCATTTCGTCGTAGCCTTTGGTTACGTCTTATGGCAACCCTGTTGTGTTTTAGCTAAATACACTGAAAAAAAAAGTAGTTGCCACAATCAAGATTTTGTTTAGATTGACTTAGTAACTTGTTTGCATCTGAGCCTATCAAGCACAATGATCACAGCTACTATTTTTATTTGATTGAGTTTTGAAACGGGATCTTGTTTGGAGTTATCACAAAACCTATTTGCAGCAATCAAGTCAAAACATAGTTGCTCCAACCAAGATTATTAGATTAAAATTTCAATGATCTTTATCGAAGTAACAAAAATGCTTGATTAACACAACTAACTTACTTTGTTACAGTTAATTTTTTTTTTTAACTTATCTCTTTTTTAAATCTTCTAGAATAACGTCATGTTAAGGGTAATCGAGAAACTTGTTTGAGCGTTCAATCATTTGAACTAGTATTGCTGCAATCATGTCGTGATGATCAACTTAACTAAGATTTTTAATCATTAATCTAAACAAGATAAGTGTCAAGTAAAAAGTCACTTGATTGGAGTGCATTTTTTCAGTGTATCTAGGCAGATATTTTAACAATATCTCTTGCAAAACTCTCCAGAACTGTCTCTTGTTCAAGTGTTTTAGACGAGCTCCTTATAAAATCAAATAATATGCCTCATTACACCTCCATGACCTTTGAAAAATTCACAAGTTTGGTAAGTTCACTTAATTCTTTTAGCCATGATTCTTACCTTATTCAAGTTATCTCTTGACTATTGCAGCTACTATCCAAAAGTTCAAGGCCTGCCGGCCCGTGCCACTTTTCTTGGCACCTATCCAGATGGCATCAATATGGAGGAGCACTTTGATTCTTAAGAGACTCTTGTTTTATCTACGTTTTAAAACCGTCAGTTGGGACTGGTCATCTCTTGGCTTACTTTAATTATTTTATTTTTTAATTGCTATATATTTATTTTTCTGTACCTACTCTGGACACTTTTAAAGAGTACGTTTTCATTTTTTATTTTTACATCGTTCTCACATTTAGTTATAAATTCAACATTATAGATGTAACTAATATTTTTGTAACAATTTAATTTAAAAGAGTGTCCATGGAGTCTATTACCCGTTCTTCTCCTTAGGTACCTACTGCGCTTTGGAATGGGCATGTAGCTTCATTTTTCTTACTGACCGACTCCTTGACAATTCAAAAGTGCCTGCAAATGGTTTAATTGAAATAAATGATTTGAGTTTGAGTTTTTTTTTTAATAATCTTACTTTAGCGTATTCTATGTTCCAGTGTGCTCAATATTACACGTTATGAAGAAGGCAAGGCGCCTGAACCAGTACTAGGAGCTATCGTAAAGCAGAATGGAAAACAGTAAGTAACACTAAGTATTATACTTTTCTCAAACATGCATGGAAATATTGTCATTATTTTCGAAAAAAGAACACGCGAAGTATCGAATTTACGGACAAAGAAAATCAAGTCGATTGCAAGAGCGTTTTTTATTGAATTTGGAACATTACAACGCTCCAGCAATGTTGTATGAAATGGCGTGCTGACTTAATAAATACTCTTTGATTGGATCTCTTATCATTCTTGGCATACCAAAGTACGTCTCTTTGCTTAGCACAAATTGCGTTCACGTGGCTGTATAGCCATAAATGCGTTTGCCTTTCGGCACAGATGACAAATAGAAAATTGGCGGCAAAGCTGAAAATTCGTCTTGATTTGTTAGTTAAATACTTAATAAATATAAATTTAATTAAAATGAATTTCCACGGTTAAGAGAGTGAAATGGAGATTGATTGTACTCCACCAGATTTAAGATCAGAAACCAAATTAGCAATGGAAAACCTGCTTCTAGCGAAGTAAAAAAAAAAATACATGTAAGTATGTCTTATTTCCCTGCATTTCTTTGAGAAAAGCACTATATATGGCCTCGGCAGAAATGCCCGTCTCGTATTAGTGAAGTCCTCGCCTTCGGCTCGGCCTTCATACTAATACTCGACCTGCAATTGCCTATTTCCCGGCGTTTGCAATAATGTATGTACTATTACAGGCTCCTAAACTTTTCGTGGCGCAATTACAACAACTACAAACTATACACATCAGTTCATCACACAGCATGCTATAAAAAGATCAAGCAAAATTTATAGTGCGGCTACCGAAGAGCAATATACATTACCAAGATCTCTTTGATCTAGTGGTCGCAAGCGTTAGGCAAAGTGTTATCCGATTTTTCCATCACGAATTTCTGGATCACTCTGGATTCATGCTTGGTTACTGGCAACAAGCTTGCCTCCCATTACATAGGACTTTAACATAACTGGCGAAGTTCGGGTTTACTATAGCTTCACCTCAACCTATCCCTTCGGGAATTACAGGCGTGAATGTGGTTTATTTTATGTAGCTTTTCTAGTTCATCAGGTCTGCTAATCATAGGTGTGTCTCCCAAGGTGTGCTATACAACCTCTTCCTCTACATACACTCGGTTAAAGACTGCATATAAAGTAATCGAAAATATTTTGCCAGAAGATTCATACGATGGTTTTATGAAGTGGCGAGCAACATGTTATAATTATCAATAAATATTTTAGAAAAACTAGTTTTTTTTACTTTCCTTATATTTGAAATAAAAAGTAGAGTGTTTAAAACGGGTGAAAGTCACCAATTCCTACTCAGACCATAGCCACCCTCGCTACGCTCGAGCATCTAAATTCCTCATACGGGAATTGATTCCTTTCTACCCTTGTATAACAATCTACTATTCTGTTTGATTGTTTTAAATATAACCTAATTTTTAACTAACCACTTTCCAGGGTATCCGGTGAGATCTCAGTAACCCCCGGCACTCCTCTGACGATGGAAATCTTCTTGAACGAGAAGTCAGCGCCGATCTACGGGCTGCTAGTCAATTATATGCACGTCACCGATACTGGGAAACAGCAGGAGACTATTATATTGAATGGGTAAGTCTTGATATCAGTTTATTGTCTTCCTAAAACGGGGCAATGGCATCTTCTCATAGTAATGAGTAGTAATTATCATCGAGGTTGCTCTTCGGTGTGATTTTGGATCATTTATTGCAGAGTTCATCCTTCCTTTCGGAGTATTTTTTTAACTGAGTCCGGTATTCTTCCTCAATTTGTCTTATTACGAGCTCTTATAATGTTGAATGTAATCATTAGACGGTTTTAGGGTTCCGTACAATGAAAAAACGTAACCCTTATAGGATCACTCGTGTGTCTGTCTGTTTGTCTGTTATAGCCAATTTGCTCCGAATCTACTGGACCGAAGAAGTAAAAATTTTGTAAACATATGAGCCTTTGTGACCCAAACATGGAAGTGTAACGAAAATAAATGAATTTTGAATATGGGGGTCACTTTTGGACGGTAAACTAGTTTTTTAAATGCTGATGCATTGACATAGACATGAAGCTTAAAATCTAATGAGCTTATATCTCTGCCTCTAAACTAACATTATGTTTTCTCTATTTCCAGTTGCTCAGTGGACACGTACCTGTTCGACAACTTCGTGACAGCTGATGGAGACACGCTCACAGCCAAGTTCAAGGCGTTCAAGTTCCCCGATACGTCCTACGTGCAGTTCAAGGGAACCGTTACCGTTTGCCTCGACAAGTGTCAGGGGGTGAGTAGTTTTAAATGTCGCAGCATCATGCTGAGATGGGAGCCTTTTGATCTCGTACAAGACTCTGTTTTTATTTTTAAATACTTTTATAATTGTGTGTTTAGCTTGTGATCTTCCTGTGCGAGTCACAATAAATACTTATTCTTTCTTTCTAGTCCTAGAAAAATCCAAACATACCCTTATTTTGTAGATTTAAATCATTTTATTTCAATACTACCTTCTGCCCGCGACTTCGTCCGCGTTAAATTTCTTGTTCCCCCGACCCACCCCGTCGCAACACATTGCCTGCCCGTGCTTTTACTTCGTTTTCGCATAAACTTTCATTTAAAAAAAAAAACCTCAAGAATTGGGCTGTAAAATGCAAAAAGATTTTTTCAAATCCAACTCGCAGTTCCAGAGATTAGCGCGTTCAAAAAACAAAAAACCGGCCAAGTGCGAGTCGGACTCGCGCACGAAGGGTTCCGTACCATCCATACAAATCCTTATCCTTACTAATATTATGAATGTGAAAGTAACTCTGTCTGTCTGTCTATTTGTCTGTCTGTCTGTATGTTACGTTTTCACGCCTAAACCGCTGAACCGATCGTCATGAAATTTGGCAAAGATATAGCCTGGGATATGGAGAAAGACTTAGGCTACTTTTTTACGCGATAACCGACATCCACGCGGGCGGAGCCGCGTGCAAAAGCTATCCATAATAATATTATAAATGTGAAAGTAGCTCTGTCTGTATGTCTGTCTGTCTGTATGTTACGTTTTCACGCCTAAACCGCTGAACCGATCGACCTGGGATATAGAGAAGGACATAGGCTACTTTTTCACGCGATAACCGACATCCACGCGGGCGGAGAAAAAAACGGCAAAAAAATCATGTCCGTTGTATGGGAGTCCCCCTTAAATATTTTTTTCTTCTGTTTTTAGTATTTGTTGTTATAGCGGCAACAGAAATACATCATATGTGAAAATTTCAACTGTTTAACTATCACGGTTCATGAGATACAGCCTGGTGACAGACGGACAGACAGACAGACAGACGGACAGCGGAGTTTTAGTAATAGGGTCCCATTTTACCCTTTGGGTACGGAACCCTAAAAACTAACTCTTCAGCTTTAGAATAGACTAACTCGCAGAGTTGATCATTATTTTGCTGCGGAGTTATTATAAAACAGTTATATCTCCTAAGATATTCATTGAAATTAAATGATGTAAGGGCAACTTTGTTCAAAATTAAATACTTGTGATGAATAACGTATTTATTTGGATAAGGATTAATACCATGTTTATGAAAACTCCTTCGCAAATAATGCATTAATTTCGAACAAATTTGATTACCATAAAAAAGGTTATAGTGAGTCAATCTTAAAAGACAGACATATGCTGTCGCGGACTTTTTTTTAGAATATTTAAAGAGAAATAATTCCATCATACATGATATTTGCGTAACTTAAACCGTTTACGCAGCGCACGCAACGAAAGCTCTAAAAAAGGAATAATTTTTCCCGTTATTGCAACATTTTTCATTTATGCTCCTTTTGGTTGTAGCGTGATGTTATATAGCCTAGAATATTTCTCAATAAATGGACTATCCAACACAAAAAGAATTTTTCAATTCCAACCAGTAGTTCCTGAGATTAGCGCGTTCAAACAAACAAACAAACAAACAAACTCTTCAGCTTTATATATTAGTATAGATATTAGTATAGATTAAACCACATTGTTGTATTGAAAATCACATCAAAATAAATGTCTATGATGATCTAATGTCCGTCGGGTTTAACATTGTTAATATCGTAAGACATATAATTTTCAACCCAAAATTAACGGAATTCACGGCACAATTTAGTCGCGCCCGGCTGCCATCTCGAGAACAAAAATGCACGCTCGAAGAACCTCGCCTTAAGATAATTGCCCATCCAAAAAAGGGTGTTAGTAGTGATGAAGATTGGAAATGGATGAGAGAGTGTTCATATGTGATCATGGTGCTTGTTGTATGCTGAGTTGCAGGTTGAACGCTTATGGCAATAATCACGTTTAGAATACAGATTAGCTGATGAATTCCGGGATGAAGCTGCTTCTCCAGCATATGCCATTATGTTCTAGAATAAAAGAGAGTCTTCAAAAGTAGTTTATAAAAACTACTTATGGGTTTGGGACCTTTACTAGGGCCTACAGTAACTTCAAAATACAATAGTGTACGGTCATTTTTAAAGTACAGAATTTGTCGAAACTTTTCTGAGAGTGTGCACGCACATGGATGCCAAAATTCTTCTGATGTGCTTGTCGAATAGAATGCCTAAATGAAATTAAAAAAACCGGCCAAATACGTGTCTGACCTCGCACAATGAAGGGTTCCGTAGTTGGGATGAATTATCCCAAGAACAAACATGTTCAACATTAAAATTTTATTTGAAAACAAGTTCTCCCACACATTCCAACTGAAAATATAAGTTTGTACGCACAATATTGAGAGATTTTTCATATATTAAGACCATAGATTTCTTATTAATTTTCCTGTAATTTATAAGTATAGATTTTTTTTTTTTTTTTTTTATTTAAAATTTTCATCTATTTTCGAGACATCGCCAAGCGGTTGGTCGACTCTTCTCGTGACCAGAAGGCTGGCCTATTTCTTGGCCAAAGAATCAGCATTGCCATACAACGTGGCAATGCTGCCAGCCTTTTGGGCACTTTTCCTGTTGACTGCGATGCGGACGAATTTTTTGATGCCCTTTGATCCTTTCCCCTCCCATATTTTTATATATTTGTACATATTATTATTACTTAAAAATTAATTAATGTTAAGAAATAAAATAGAAAATTTAAAAAAAAAAATTTAAAGAAATCTATTTTCTTAAATAACTTTAGAAGTATTAAGTTTAAAATTATAAAAAAAAAACTGAAAAATTTAAAATATTAGCTTTCATTTGGTATGTCACACGGTACAGTTTGCAATACTTTTTATTAAAAGACAAAAATCATGGAACTCGTGTTAACGTCACCGAACGCTTTCCATGAGCTATATGTACATATACTGTGTATATATTTACTTAGTTTTCACTTCTATCGGCTGAACCCAAAGACTGCCCGTTTTTTATTTTTTTTATTTTATAGTTTACCCCCAAAATTGACCCCATATTCAAAATTCATTTATTTTCGTTACACGTCCGTATTTGGGTCACAGACATTAATATGTGTACGTTTCAACTTAACCGGTCCAGTAGATTCGGAGCAAATCGGCTGTAACAGACGGGCAGACAGACACGAGTGATCCTGTAAGGGTTTCATTTTTTCCTTTTAAGGTACAGAACCCTAAAAATGGCCTCATTGTCATGTGGATGCGTTACTAATCTGTATTTATATCAGCTTGACGGGTCGGAGGTTCAGCTTAGGAAAACACCGACTCGTTGTTTGTAAAGTTCATTGCGTCACTAATACAATTATTGTACAACACACGACTCACAAGGCGGGAGAAACCTAGGTACCGCAATTAAAACTCCTTTTCTTTTAACATTCGATCGCGTCTCCAATTCGCGGGAAAAAACTTCCAGTCAGTGACATTCTGTCAGTGTTGCCAACAAAACCCAAATGTGGAGCGTTGCGTTCGCCACAAGCTTATTTCCGAAATTCATCATTTATTCATGATTATATTTGCAGGTACAATGCAGCAACGGTCAGACAGCGTACGGCAGGAAGCGTCGCTCGATCAGCTCCGGAGCTGACTCCAAGCAGCTGTACGAAGTATCACTGACTACCTTCATCAAGGTGGACTATGAGGAAGGGCAGAAAGAGGCAGGTTTGTGGACCTTATTATCTTCTTTCTATTGATACTATTTTCCTCAAATAAACCGAATGCACATTACAACCGCAACGCAACACATTGTTATGCAAAAAAGTTCGGTGCGGCGCGCCTGTAGTGAGCGTTGGTTAATATGATATAAAAAAACTGTATTTTTTTTATTTTTTTTTAAATATTTGTATTTTTATTGCATTATCTTAGATAACTTATTATAGTTACAACAGGGAGAAGTCTTTTAAGCAATTAGTTTGCTTGTGTTAGGATGCACCCCTAGTAGCATTTTTGTTGGCGTTTGGTTGGGCCACATACCTCTGAAGGTGGCCCAACTAAATGCCAACGGAAAATGCTACTAGGGTCCGCCCCTCCCCAGGTTATACAAATTGTTATCAAGTTAATTGAGCCTGTTCAAGATTATGTAAACTTATGGAAGTAGGTTTGTACAAACAATTTTACACGTCAATCATATTTTTTAAACTAGATGAGGTCGGCGTTTCCTATCTGATTACTCTGAGAATGCCGAAACAAACTCAAAGGTCACAGTCTCTTTTAAAGTCCAGACATAATCTTGGTCAGATCATCTGAAGACCATGTAGATTGGTGTCTGAAATGGGCTTTTGATGAAAGAACCACACAGATTGAGTGGACCTGTCCAGTCAGTGCACGCATTTGTCAGTAATCGTGCAGCTCAACTCATAACTTAAGGAGCTCAACGATTCGGCGAACAATACCAAAGAAAGGACATTTGGGTAGGCCGCATAAATTACTCAAACTGCCAGACCATAGAAAATGCACGAAAGTTATGAAGGAGGACTTTTGTAATGTATTGATAGATAGATAGATAGAATACTCTTTATTATGTATACCATATAAATTACAGATATATATGTACATAGGGTGTCACAATGGGCGTTCTTATCGCTAAAAGCGATCTTTTACAGACAACCTTTGGATGGATCAAAAAGTAGAAGGAGAGACAATACTGCAGGAGATAATATTGCGTTGCAATGAAGCCTTGCGATGAAGATAGTTGGGATATAGCTAGGGAGATTAACTTAGTTCAATATAATAAACCCGATTTACTTACCTATTTTAATTGTTTAGGCAAATTACGCGTTCTTTCTTAAAGCCGATGCAAACACCTACCTATATATTAAAGTAGATAATGGTGCCGATTCCCTTGTTCACAAACTAAATTAAATTTAAGTTCAGTGCATCTTTTTCTTTCTATTTCATTAAGAAAAGGACATAAGATAAATTTTAGTTTAGTCCTGTCAAATTAATCAGCGCTTGACGTAAATAGACGTAACTTTACCCTGCGTTCCGAGTTGCGATAATATCGATATTCGCGTGCTAAAACCCGTACCGAATTAGCGTGAGCGCGATAACGATGTCCCGTGAAACGTCATAGATGACGTCATGACATTCGCCATCTTGCGATAACGCTGACCATGCCTTTTACTAATATCGCCGTGAGCGCTGTCAAAAATGACAGTGTGCTGTTTTGTTTTGAGTCGCATCTTATCGTATCGTGGCATTTTCAAAATTGTTCTTCTGGCTACAGTTGCTACCTAACCTAAGAAGAACAAAATTTTGGTGTATACACAGAGAAATAATACTCTAATATCGTTTTGACATTGCGTGAGCACCGTGAGCGCGTTCACGATCGTTCCGAGTTGTTGACAGCCCTCGGCTGTCATAATCGTAATATCTAAATCGGAACGCATGTGAGACGATGTGAGCGCTGTGAACGATTATAGCCAATTCGGAAAGCGGCCTTAGTAGGCAAGTTTTTAATCACGTCTAAACTGTTATGGAGTAGTGACAGGCGCTGATTAATTTGACAGGACTAAACTAAAATTTATCTTCTGTCCTTTTCTTAATGAAATAGAATAAAAAAGATACACTGAACTTAAATTTAGATTAGTTTGTGAACAAGGGAATCGGCACCATTATTTCACTATTTTTGTTTATTTGAGAAGCTTAGCGCACATTATAGCCGCGTCGGGCCGCAGCGCGCCGCATTGAAACTCTATATTTATTCCAGAAAGATTTAAATGTCGAATTTGAATTTGAATAATTTCTATTCCACTGCAAAAATCCTGCATCACTTTAGCCTTTAGTGTGCGATAGTTCATACAAAATTTACTTAATTTCTAGTTCTAGCGGAAATTCTGAGGGATCAGCAGTAGATCGTATGATTGGCAAATTTTTATTGAAGTGAAAACTTCTTTAGGCACGTTGAGCACTTTTTGGGTGAACAAAAATCATGGAACTCGCGTTATCGTCACCGAACGCTTTTCATAGCTCGACGATACAATTCACAAGTTACTTAATTTTCACTTCCATCGGCAGTCCCCGCAAAGAATGCCCCAATTTTTTTATTATTATTATTATTATTTTTATAAGGCCCGTAGTATAGAATACACAAACAAGAGTTTTGTTTTATTATTTTTAGTTTCTTGTCATATTATTAATTTTGCCCTGACTACAGTTACGTTTGCCTTTAGTTTGTAAATATCTAAGTTGTAATCTGTGGAAAACTTAGTGGGTAGTACGAGTATTTATTAAGTTTATTGTTAAGTTATTTCTGTTTATTTTTTATATTTTGTTTATTTTTCATAAAATGCGTTGCGTTGCAGTGCGGCCCGCTCAAATGTGTACGAGCCTTATTGCATTGGAATGAAAACAGTTGAAATTCAAATTCGAAATTTGAATCTTTCTGAAACAAATTTTGCGATGTCGCGCGGCCCGCCAATGTGCCTTTAAGGCGTCTGTTACACATAAAGTATTTACTGTGTTCCGCCAATAAAATACTAATGTATCGTGGTATTTATTGAACGTGTAACTAGCGTATCTACCGATGAATGTCAATTTGACGGCACGGTTGGCGCAGTGGTTAAGCGATTGACTGCTGCGCTGCGTGTCGCGGGTTCGATTCCCGCACGGAACAAATATTTGTATGATCTACAAGTAGTTGTTCCGGGTCTGGCTGTTTGTGTATGTGAGTTTATATGTTTGTAAACGCACCCACGATACAGGAGAAATCCTAGTGTGGGGCAACGTTTAAAAAAAAAAGACGTGTGGCACTCGGGGACTGCCGCGGTAAAGCTATTGCATAGCATTTTGTATCAACTTATGCAATTATAATTATTTATTTATTTTATTTATGCTTCTTTCTATTTTATTTCTTTTTCTTTGATATAATTTTTTTTTTTTTTTTTTCGTTACGGAATTTCTGGATTCGGTCCCCGCGCTCAAGGCCCGCGATAGAAGCTATGCAATAGCTTAAAAACAAAATAAATAAGTGCTGAACGTCGTAAAAGTGTATAACTACGTAAACAAAGTCAAATACTATTCAAATATAAGCATAATAACAACTTTAAAATAGACGAAAGTGTTGAACCTAAAGTAATTTTAAATAAAAAAAGAGTGACAAACTGTTTTGACAGCGAAAAAATTTCATGTACATGAGTCATTTCCAACCGTCTAGTCAAGTTTAAAAATTGTTCAACTGGAATGGTATCAACTATTTGGCAAGCTTTAATTAAGTCATTGTAGCCTTGCGGTGCAACAGGGGAACTGAATGTACTCGTAATCGACTGATCGTGAGTTCAAACCCCACTATCAACAATCACTTTTTGTGAAGATCATAATTTTATAAACTAATATTATTATAAGAATAAAATACGCAGTACACAGAAAAAAGAACTGCCAGAAATTATTAGATCACTAGAGGGTACTGGTGTAGATAAAGCCGTCGGAGTGGGGAGCGTGAGGTTTTTTCGTTAAAAAAAAAAAAAAAAAAAATATGGATTTCTTGATTCTGTATTGACAATACTTCGGAATGTGATAAATATTGAACGTCTAATCTCGTGTCAGTATTTATCACATTCTTTTTTATTTATCTAGTTCTTCAAAGCAAATATCGGGCATTCGAAAATAATTCTCGTAATCATCCATTTAGCCATGTAGTTTCATTTGGGCCATAAAATTCAAATGGGTGTAGATACCTTTCTCTTTGTAGGTACCAGTTTTTTGACCACAGTGTTTTATAACTTTTTTTTTAAACCATTTGCAACAATAATAGCCACACAAGCTTTAATTTTTAGCTGTATGTCCATTTTAACGTGTATTCAGCAAGAAACCGGACTAAATACTGACGTAATAAATATTGAACGTGTGTCTGGTGTATTAATCCATCAATAAATACAGACGTCTATCAATAAATACTGAACTGACGAATCGCAGTAAATACTTTACGTGTAACAGGCGCCTAAAACACAGACCTATAACATTATTTATTTAAAAGGATTCCTCCTATGATGAATGAGTCTAACTAGCCGCTATCAGTGTGGTTTAAATATTTATTACTTTAAAAGAGATTTGAGAGCGATATAACTCATTTTGAAATTAAAATGGATGGCTTTTGGTGTATTCGCGGCGTCCAGGGTGACCTATATAGCTTAATAATTACATGATTTACGTGAATGCTTATAATACTGTATACTAATTCATTTGTGGATTATTTTTTACTTGACGAGGATTTTTAGAACAATTAGGGCCTACTATATCTTTTAAAAGCCTTTTTTACATTATACATACATACATAGACATAAAATAGCAGAAATTAAATGAGGGCGCCAGTTTCTACGTAACTATCACATTTTTGACGTAAAATCATTGAGTTAACTAACTATACCCAAAGTCTCAAATTCAGATAATTTATTTAAACAAAGGGGATTACACAACAAAAAAATATCTTCGTATTGGTAATTCACATAAAATTGCGAAAAAAAGGTTCCATTTTCTTTTAAGTACTGATTTTAAGAAATAATAATTAAAACATAATCATACCGTAATTATTTTTATTAATTTTTGGTTTTAAACAAAGTTATTAATAAAAGGAGATTTTTGGGTATAAAATATTGTATGATACTGGGAACAATGCAGGAGATCCAAACATTTTCAAATTTTTTACATCTTCAACAACACTAATATTACAACTCTCATAATTAGATTCATATTGTAAGTAGCATATCTAGACACATTTTGAATGAAAACAATTGTAAACTGTTTTGATTGGAAATCGATTTTGGGACGCCTACGTCTAGCACTGGGCTTAAAAGAGCTGATTATGACTATCATATACGGTGTCTCCGACACACTACAAAAAACATTGTTTGGCAATGATATTTTGTTTGCATAGTTCTTATAATTAATTCACTTTAATTTTATCGATGATTATTTACAAAAACATTTAATGATAAAATGTTTTGTACCACTGTCCTGACATTTTGACAGTGACATTTCTTGACATTACTTTGTTTACATAAATTATCTGAATTAGAGACTTTGGGTATAGAGAAGCAAACCTTATTCAAATGTGTCAAAAAAGTGTAACCACTATTTAAACGCGACGACGCGCGACGTAGCTTTGAAACCACTAAACATTTAAGGCCTGTGTTCACCAACATTCAAACCACCGGTTAGGTATTTAAACAGTTGGTTTATGTCAAATTTCCTATGAAATTTTGAGTAAACAACTGATTAAATATCTAAACAGTTGATTAAAATGTTGGTGAACACAGGCCTAAAAGTAATAAGATACTGATTCTTATTCTTATTAAAAAGTTATTATTGTTAATATATTTAAGTTCACTTCGGTTAGCGTCACACAGATCACTGAACGGACGTTAGCTACGCATATAACTGTGGCCATAATTATGGCAACTGGCAACGCCTCAGGCGCCATCTCCACGGGCGAAAGAATCGTGGCGATATTCACGCTGGGCCTTCAAATAATCGCCGCGATGATAACGCCGTGTGGAGATTGATTCATAGAGCTTCTATTGAATTTGATGGCACGGCGTGACTATCGCCGCGATTTTCTCGCCCGTGGAGATGGCGCCTTAGCGCGGTAACTACTAATCTAGTGTAACATATTTATATATCAATGTGTAAAATGCTTAAACATGGCAACAATTTAGTATGTTTTTTTTTTAGTTCCATTTTATTTAATTTCTACTATTTTATGTCGCACTGTATACAGGTTGGATTTTTGGGGTTTGAAAACGGTCTTAGGAGACTCTCCTTATTTTTTTAAAACATTATGATACCAATTCAAAGATAAAAAAAAATACAGTCAGTACCGAAGTCCAACCGTTTTTCTGTACCTAACTACAACGGCTAAAGTACCTACATCGGGCCCTACCAGAATACCAGCGCTGCGGTATTTATTTTTTAAATATCGCAACATTATGCTGAAAGTGGCCTTTTTAGCCTCGCACAGGTTTACAATGTAAATTTTGTTAGTTTTAAATCCGGGTTCGAGAAAATCCGATTTTTTAATATGTATCGGATATATATCCAGGCCAAGAAAAAGAAACGAATTTCATTCTGTAAGGGGATTAAACACTTTAAAATGTGAAAGGAATTTGTAAAATAATATAAGTGTCAAATTACCACATTTTTTAATTAAAAAAAGTAACAAAAGATAATGACAACAATTTTATCATAGTCCTAAATTCCTACTCATATCAACAAACTAATTAACATAATATAAATACAAAAGTATCAAATCTTTATTTTTTTACCACATTTCATGTTGCCATTTATAAATTTTCCGCCATTTTCTTGTGCCACGACTCGCTGACCAATCTCTTCAATTGTAATTTCACATAAGCCCTTTCTTTATTTACAGAAGACGTACTAGCACTCCTGAGGAACCTTAAAGTCGCGAACCAGCGTCTAGGAGACATGGACGGAACCCCAGCCACAGTCGCCGAGCATACTTCGAAAAACGTGCTTGTTTACGAGCAAGAGTCCTTCACTGAGAGCAAAGCGAGCATTCTTACAAGCAGTCTATTAGTCCTAATTAGTTTGCTAATTCTGTTCAAATAAAAGGATTTTCTAACATGGCAATAATAAAAGGAACATGCAATGAGGAATTTCTAAAAAAATAATTTGAGCAAAATTATTGTTGACTGGTAATTTTAAATTTAGAAAAAAAAATGAGTCTCTTGTGCTACTAGCGCCATTGATAGTGGTTGCTTTTGGAACTACATTTTAATCCGTCCAATTGAAATTTATTCTTCCTCCAATTTTTTAAATATTTTTTACGTAAGTACTTATTATTTTTGCCAAAAAACTTAATAAATAATGTACTTTATTGCTCTGAACCATTCCGTAGACACTTAACATCGAACTTAGATTAAAAATAAAGTGATTTAACTATAATAACGTAATGCTAAGGACGTAATTAATGTAGTTTAGATTTTATTGATTTAATACCAGTGTAAGGTAAGCGCACATTATTTAAAAGAACCGCTAAACGATTCTCTTTCAAATATTTTAACGCAAAATGTCCTGCTACACCGGCTTAATGTCATGCCACTCTGAAAAAATGTTATTCCAGGGTTGGCTAAATGTCACACCAAGTTTGGCTAGATGTCATGCCGACTCTGGCAAAATATTGTAACAAACTCTAGCTTGATATTATGCAAAGTTTGGCTAGAGGCATACCTACTCTGACAAATTACTATGCCAACTCTAGCCAGAACCAAGCTCTAGAGAGCCAAGTCTAGCAAAATATGCCAACTCTGGCAAAATATTGTGCTAAGTTCGGACTTTTAATGTCATGTTAACTGGCTAAATGTCGTGCTAACATAAACAAACAAAAAAAAAATACAAATGCGTGTAAACATTATGCCGTCAACATTTTTAATTTGTTAAAAGGATTTTCCAGTAATGTGCGCTTTACTAAATCGTAATGCAGACGCATTAAGTCCACTAGTCTTATGATAACTGTTCCATAGATAGCCTCGGTCCATTAATTGTGAATATTAAACATAGTGCACTTACATTTGTAAGAAAAACATGCCTTTTTTGAGTTGTGACTCTATAGTATTTTTTTAGAATCTTCTGCACATATGCTTTAATTTACAAAAACCTTCTTGAATTTAAATACTGGCAACTTTTGTTTTCTTGTTTAAAACCCCGTTTTAATGAGTAAATTTAGGGATGCCTCGATACGCCTTTTTGCCGGATACCGATACCGATGCTCTTATAAAAATATCGGCGATACCGATACCGATACGCTTATTGAATTCAAAAATGAAGGTAAAATAAATAAAACACAAGTTAGTTTATTTTTTTTATTAATATAAAAAGAACAAATGACAGGACAAACTAAATAACACCGTTTAAAACAGGTTGAGATTAGTTAATAGTTTTAGTAATTAAAATTAACATTGATGAGAAAAGTATCGTTGAATCGGCCATAAAAATATCGCCGATGCTGATATATCGGCAAACTTGGAGTATCGCCGATATATCGGCATCGGTATCGGTATGGGATGCATCCCTATAAATTTTAGATGAAACGTTTTTGGGAAAACTGCAATAAAAGGATTATTTTATTTTAATAAACCCTTTATTACAAAATAATGTCTATTTAAGTACATAAATAAAACATTGTTTATGATTTTTTTTAAATCTCTGTCATTGGCCATATTTTTTAACTTTTAACTAAATAGTTTAATTTTTTGGTGCTTGCAATACTTACTTTCACTTATTGTGATTACAATTTTAAAACTAGCTTTTTAGGGACCCCTTTTACAAATACAGTATTGCTTTTTCTTTGGCTTTACTTCGAATAGTATTTACTTACTATTTGTGAGTTGCCTAATTGGGCTAGGGATAATAATTATGGTAAATGACCGTACATTTACCATAATCATTATAGTAAGGTATTACTAACATTACCCATACTAATTCTTAAGAATTTTAGCATACGAACTGTATATACGGTCGTTTAAACCATCGAGGCATTTTTGTATTTCGAACTGTATTCTAAATTTAAATTTCTAACGTTAAAATTCTAAATACAAAAACTGGTTTCAAACCCGAATCTATGTTGTCAATTTGGTTTTAAGAACTTTATCACAGTATAAATAAGGTTCGAAATTCAAAAACTAGCTTAAATTCTAAACTTGGACCAAATTTTGTGTTTGGGTTGGAAAAAAAAAATGTTTACTAAAAGAAAAATTAATTTTTTGCATATTTTTATTTTATTTACTAACATAACGGGGAAGGGATTTTAATTACCGCATATTCATCGATGGGTAGGATAATCAATTAAGGGTGTCGTATGTCGTCACTCTCGGGTGTACTAGAACCCACTACCGAGCCGGCGGAGTTTTGTGTTCGGGTCCTTTCGGGTGGGTTTCAGAACTATCCGGTTAACCCTTCATATTGGTTCAAGTATTACGTAACGAACTTGCGAGGGACGGGAGGTCTTTTTTTAACCCTTCCTAACGGTCGCGTAGAGATTTTCTCACGCATTTTATAAAACGGTTTTTTTTTTGTTTTTTAAAAAAAAAATAATTGAAATATTTCACACTTAGTATTTTAACGCGATTAAAACAATAAAAAAGGTATTTTAGCGACTTTCCGGTACTTTACGCCACATAATTGTGACCTTTAGGTAGAAATGGTCACTTGGTGGTTATGTAACGTTTTACTAGGGGGGAGGGGGGTCAAAAATCTCCAAAAATTTACGTGATACTTAAACGCTCTCTATGCCGAACATAGACCCACGCGAGACAGAATGCGTTTTTAATTGTGTCCATAATTACGGCCTATGAGAGGTTAAATCAAAACATCACGGTAAGCAGGGATTCTTCTAAATAATGTTTCATCCAAAACTAATATTGTTAATTTGTAAAGAGGGTCCTCTGCCTAACTCCTTAGGAATTGATTACGAATTTCAAAAAATAAAAAGAATATTTCGAAATTGATTGTCGTTTTATTTTAGTTCCCCTTGTTTTTCTTAAGGGATATGAATGTACAGGCATACATGTAACTTGCGTCCAGCCCTGGTCCAGGCCATGGTCCGAAGCGAGAGTGCATGGGAGGCAGTCACCTCTTTCTGCGAAGCAGTAATGCTCGCGAAGGAGGAGGCGGAACGCGTGAGGGAGCGGCGGTCTGTGCGTCCTCACGCCCCTAGTCGCCGCAGAAGACGCCCTGGGCGGCGGGAATCGGTAGCCGATTCCCGGCCACCGGAGGCGCGGGCTTGCGGACGGCGGGCTATGGGCAGCTAGCCGTCCAGTATAAGGACCAGGCCCGGGTCGACGGCGCAAGTCCACTAGGCCCGGTGCCTACCAGGGTTGCGGGTTTGTCCGAAAGGGATACCGTGGCCCTGGCACACAGGCAACTGAAGGAACACGGGTGGGTTTTAGTCAGTAAAAGTTCCGCTCCGCCCAGAGCGGGAAAAGTTATTTGATAATTTCCCACCACTAAAAAACAAAAATACAGGTAAAAACCGGCCAAGTGCGACCACGCACAATGAAGGGTTCCGTGGATGGGATGAATATATCCCAAAAACAAACTTAGCGGCCGCACCGGGCGCCATCATCGGGAAAGCGCCAAAATCAACGCTACCTCCGGGCACTGGTTACCGACTCCTTATTTATTTTAAACTAAAGTTTAGTAATATTCAGAGTAAATATTTTCTGCATTTACCAAGTACAGTAGGCGCTCGGTAATCCGGCACCCATATTTTTTCGCCGATATCGGATATCGCCGGATTATCGGATTTGTATGGGAAGTAAAAGCTTTAAACATATACTGTAAAATAAATTCTATATATCATAGATAGGTACCGCTCTGTAATCCGGCGTTCGGCTATGTAAAATTATCAAGCTGGTTACCTGAGTCGCTAAATGCCGAATTACTGAGCGTGCCGGATTGGCGAGCACCGGATTACCGAGCGCCCACTGTAAATAATTACAGTTAATAATTTTGTTTGAAAACCTATATGGTTGTTGGTTTCTTCGGAAAATATTCGCTAATTCGCTTCGAACTATCGGTTAACCCCTTGAAAACAGAACTAATAATGTTCACCAACAAAAGAACCATTTGACCCCATAGGCTTCCAAAACTTTTCAATACAGAACTAACACTTAAAGACGAAGTCAAGTACCTGGGGGTGATCCTCGATAGCAAACTGCTCTGGAACAAGCATCTTGACTACAAACTTAATAAAAGCACAATTGCATTCTACCAATGCAAAAGAATGTTAGGGAAAACATGGGGGCTCTCTCCGAAGATCACTTTGTGGCTATACAAAGCGCTGATCAGGCCAATGTTGGCTTATGGCGCTCTGGTTTGGTGGACGAGGATCGAACTCTCGACCACCATTACCAGACTACAACGCTTCCAACTACTGGCCTGTTCAGCTACCATTGGCTGCATGAGAACCACCCCAACAGCAGCCATGGAGATAGCCCTTCAATTAACTCCCCTTGACCTGTACATACAGCAGGAGGCGGCGCTAGCTGCCATCAGGCTAATGCACCTGGGCATATGGGGCAAAAACCTTACCAGTCCACACGCTAAAGTCCTGGACCGGGCGATTGTATAGCAACCTCTCATCGCTGCCCCGCGTGATAGAACACCAAACCAACCGATGTTCAACAAAAACTACATTATACAAACAGTTCAGGAAGATAGGGATCAGTCAGCGGCCGATGAGGTGCGCATCTACACAGACGGACTCAAAGACACAAAACGGTTCAGGTGCTGGCGTACACTCCCTTGACCTCAATATTAATTTTCACATACCACTAGGCACACACAGTTCGATCTTTTAATGTGAATGCGTTGCCTTAACACAAGCCGCAACAGCAGTACAGCGCTTAGGCATCCGGAACTACGGCATTAAATTCCTATCCGACAGCCTATCTGTGCTCAAAGCTTTAGGGAACAAACAAACCAACAACAAGCTAATTTTTGAGTGCCATCTAGCTCTGGAGAGTTTATCGACGTTCAATCGAATTACCCTCTAATGGATCAAAGGGCATAGTGGATCCTTGGGCAATGACGCTGCAGATGAACTTGCGAAGAGAGGCTCCGATATGAAGGTGCTAGGCCCGTACCCACTTCTCCCTCTGCCTTTCTCTCAATTTCGTGCGTGGATTCGCCAAAGATCGACCGAACTCCATAACAACAGATGGTCACGGGTAACAGACTGTAGGCAGTCAAAATTGGCTTTACCAATGGTACACCCGCGATTAACCAAAAAACTTCTCAGTCTAAGTAGAAATAACCTAAGAAGAATAATAGGTACAATTACGGGCCATAATCTCCTTAACAAACATCTTTTTAACATAGGCGTCACAGACAGCCCCCTTTGCAGGGGCTGCCTTGACGCCGAGGAATCAACCGCCCACGTCATCCTGGAATGCGAAGCCGTGGCTCCACAACGTGAAGAAATCCTCGGAACAGTGAGGTCGCTCCGTGAAGCCTGTGAAGCTCCCAGGAAGCTTCTGTGCTTGTGGGCGGAGCTAGGCTGGCTTTGTTAGCCAGAATCCCCACGCACAACGGACCAAATGAGAGTCTAAGTGCGGAGAAGGGAGCCCCATCATTATCATCATCATCATCATCGGACAATATTCCGTTGCTACCGTTTGTGGCACACTTCTTGATCGCTAGCGTGGTTGCCATGTGCTAACACAGGTTTGACAGTCAATTTACTAGGATAATGTTGGATACTAGCGAAGCGAGCACGAACCTCTCACAGAGTTAGATTTTCTTTTGAACAATCATACAAAAAGGACCAGGGAAGTCTTCACATACCGTTGCCTAGAATCTCCGTCTAACGACGAGTATGGTGGTGTTCATAACTCAATTCGGTCAAAAGTGTGACTTAGCTCTCTTCACCACTAAGGTGACGATACTTCCTTTACCTTTAGAGGTACAAATGTCTTGTTTAGGGTACAAATAGTACATATTTAGTACAAGCACTTAAATGTGATACATTTTAAATTGGGGACTTGATCCCGTCAACTTGACGCTCACAAAAAAAATGCATCTAAACTAAGGTTGTGTATTTCGAGATCTCGCACCACCTAAATATTTTCCAAGGGCCGCCATTGGTTGAAAAACATGTTCTCTATATATTCCAACTGCAAATGTAAGTTTGTAGGCACAATATTGGGAGATTTACCGTAATTATAGGTACTTCTTAAAGGTTTTCCTGTAATCTATAAGTATAGAACTATTCTCTGTATTTTTTTCAACCTATTCGGAGATACGGCATGGTAAATTTTCCTCAATTTTCTTAAATAACATAAAAACTAATGATTTTTTAAATTTTAAAATCATTAGTTTTTAAGTCTTTTTAAAACCTTTAAGAAGTACCTATAATTACGAAAACCTATAATTACCTATAATTAAAAACTTTTTTTTTTTTTTTTTTCTAATTTTTCACCATATTCAAAATTCGTTTTTCGTTCGTGTTTGGGTCACAGAAATTCATATGTGCACCAAATTTCAATTTAATCGGTCCATTAGATTCGAAGCAAATCGGCTGTGACAGACGGACAGACAGACAGACACACGAGTGATTCTATAAGAGTTCCGTTTTTCCTTTTTGAGGTACGGAACCCTAATAAATAAATTTCATCTCTCCTTACGTACACACATGTGAATTGTGTGTACACACGGCTACATATCAAGCTATACAAATCCAGTTTTCGCTGGTCTCGCATTGTATAGGATTTCCGTACAATGAGAGATCAGCTTATACTGGAAATGTATAGCTTGATATGTGGCCGTGTGTACACACAATTCACATGTTATAGTCCAAAGCTAGACCGATCGAATTTTCTGTTTTCAGTTTTCGGAAGAAATATCCAATTTTTAACCGACTTCCCAAAAAGGGTGAGGTATTTAATCCACTCGGTGTACGTTCATGATGTTATAAGATTTTCTGTCACTGTTGTGGTATATGAATTTGTGTGGGCTAGGTACCACAGCTAAAAAGTGAAAAAAAAAACAACCGAATTCAAAAAAAAAAAACAAAAAAAATCACTTTAATTTTGGAAGTCGGTGGCAAAAAACGAAAATACGGAATCAAAAACACCGATTTCCAAAATTAAAGTAATTTTTCATTTTTTCAAAAAAAAAAATTTTTTTTTTTAAATATGTAGTTTTCTTTTTTTTTTTTAAGTATTATTTTAAATATAAATAATTATAATACAGTTACGTTTATAAATAAAAAATCCAAGTTAAGATTTCAGTCTTTTAATAGAACCGTTATCAATAAATGATCTAACAATATAGGTACATAGCAATTAAAGTAGTCTTACTTAAATCTAATAGTAAAAGAAAATCACAACTATATTCATACAATACTTTAATAATTTTCATAATAATTCCTCGAGTTATTAAAAATAGTTAATAATATCATCGGAAAGAATTGAGGATTTTTTTTAAACATTAGAATGTAGACATTTTGTTTTGCAGTAAAGGTCTCTGCACACAGCGGGCGCGGCGCGGCGGGATGGGACGCCGACGCGACGCTGAGCAGTTGTAATGTACTAGATATTACGGACGACGCCACACAGAGCCGTCCGGCTCGACGCGACGCGACGTGACGCTCTGTGTGGCGTCGTCCGTAATATCTAGTACATTACAACTGCTCAGCGTCGCGTCGGCGTCCCGTCCCGCCGCGTCGCGCCCGCTGTGTGCAGAGGCCTTAAAGGTGCCTTCACATCTGACGTTGGTGACGTCACATAGACGCGGCGTAAGCGTCACAATGACGTTTACGCAGCGTATCCCCGCGTCCTAAGAGAAAGCAATCGCTGCGAATACGCGATCATTGCGTTATTATGCCTCTTTTTATTCGGAAAGCGTTTTCAAACGTCTTTTATAATGCGCACAGCAAAGGAGTGGAACTCTCTGCCTGCGTCTGTGTTTCCGAACGCATACAACCCTAATCTATTCAAAGTGAGAGTGAACAGGCTTCTTCTGGGTAAGCTCACTCCATCGTAGACTTTGTCTCTGTCATCCAGACCTAGACTAAAGTCAAGAGCAAACTCATAGTAGAATAAAAAAAAAAAAGCTCGAAGGCTGGGTACACACGGCACGTTTTTTACAATATTCGATTTATTTTATATAAGGTAGCTTCACAGCTGACAGTAAGTATAACATTAGTAGTATTCTAAACCGTACGCCAATTACGAAGTACACAGACAAATAAGAAATGTCTATATTTCTAGTGACATAATTATTAATAAAAATATTTGTATCTCCCGCATTGTTACCAGTATCATAAAATATTTTATACCAGAAAATCTCCTTTTTTTTTTAATAACTTTGTTTAAAAGCGAAAATTTATCAAAATAATTACGGTATGATTATTTTTTAATTATTATTTCTTAAAATCAGTACTTAATAGAAAATGGAACCTCTTTTTTCGCAATTTTATGTGAATTACCATTACGAAGATATTTTTTTGTTACGTTATCCCCTTTGTTTACATAAATTATCTGAATTTGAGACTTTGGGTATATGCGCCACTATACTTATTGGGTAACATTTATCCCGCAAAAAAAACATGCAGTCACTCTGCAATCGGCAGGTTTTTGTTTTGATTGTTTGTTTGTTGACATTTGTCAGTGACGCAACAGCGTCTTTCCAATCTATACAAGGCCAGAACGCAGCCATAGGAAACTGCTCGCGTATACATTGTAATGCTATTTTTAAATCTGCGATTACAATGTATACACGTATTTTGCGTACTGCTCGTGTATAGTTTGTAACGTGGACGCGTACGGACTGGTTCCAAACTATACTACATCACTTACGCCTGACAAGAGTTTTAAAGGAGAAGAAAGAGAGTACCGTTGTATGGTCACAGTTCTAACCTAACCTACAGGTCAGAGGCCCTAGTGTGAGTTTATTTTAACCATCTCGACTACTTAGAAATGATTGCATTTTAGTATGCGTGCTGACACTGTATATTATGGAGTAAGGTAATTGATTATGTTACTACGAAGTATACGCGAGTATTTGTGCACTACTCTTGTATAGATTGGAAGAGATTAGGTAAAAAAGTGACTTCCAATATTTATACGCGATTAGTTTCACCCTTGCGTTGTGGCCTTGTATAGAATGGAATGACGCGACGCAACACAGTGTACTAATTATGCAATTAAATTGCCTTTGGTCCCTGGTCCTGACGTCAAGCAATGAACTAAATAGTCAAACTTTTATTGCTTGAATACAAGGCTTTTGGCTACTTTGCATATGTATATTTTTTTTTTTAAGTGAAAACTTCTTTAGCCGCGTTGAGCGATTTTTGGTAGGGGAGAAACTTATGGGTTCGCGATAGTCACCGAACGCTCTCCATGAGCTAAATGTATACTGTGTATATATGTGTACTTTTTGGGTGAACAAAAATCATGGAACTCGCGTCATCGTCACCGAACGCTTTCCATGAGCTATATGTATAAAAGAACAGTTATTCCAAAGTTTTGACTGCATTTTTTTTTTCTTAGTAATGTGCGTTTTGTTTGTGCAAAATAAACAAATTTTTCATTTGTTTTCTTTTTTCTTTTAAGTACAATTCCATGTGAACCCAGCCGAAGGTGCTCTCTGTCGGAACGACATATGACCGCGACTATCGCTTCCTATTAGGACGCGGCCTATACATGCGAAAAACTCCTACACTAGATGCAAATGTTGCCCAATTAAACCTTTCATAAGTAATACAATTATTTGTAAATTTAACGGTCAAAATGAGTGTTTTTTTTTTTTTTTCATACAATATTGAAGTGAGTAGTCAAAAATAACTTAACATCTAGAACTTATGTCAACGCTAACACACTTAATGTACGAGTATAACGAATATACACAAAATGTTCAAGTTATAAACAATTGTATACAGGTTGATCAAATTTGTTAAGTATTTTGCATTATTCATAATGTAATTGCGTAACACTCATACAATTGCAATCGATTTGACATCCATTGCTATAAAGGTTTGAAAAAATTTATACTCTAGGGGCCTTACAAATAAACACGGAATAAAGTCATACTAGGAATAACTTCGGTATAACCATACAATTTGACGTTTGTACCTAGCATAACTTTATTCCACGTTAATTTGTAAGACGATACGTAAATAACGCAGTGAACGTGTCTAAACTGTCCAAATGAAAGGCATTGAAATCGATTGCAATTTTATATATTCGTACGCAATTACCCCGCTGATTCCGACATCAGTAAGTGCTCAATATCATTTTCTTGGATATTTGGAGAACCAGCCATGTTTCTCGAAACCAAGACCAAATCTTATTTTGTACACCCTGTATACATAATAATATTAAAACAATTCCATATTGGCATTACAGTGACAAATCTAGCAACTACAAAATTGTGGTGCAGAAATATTTTAATGCTGCTAAAAATCATTTAAAAAAAAAATATCATAACATTTCTTAGTTTAAAATAAAAAAATCTGTGATGAAAGAAAATATTCTTGTTTAGTTTTTTTCTTTTTTTTTAATTCATAAACAATTTTTTTTTTTGTAAACATTAAAATATTACTGCACCCTGTATAATGTCAATAATAATAGACAAAAAATTACACTACACATACTTATAATTATAAAATATTTACACAACTTATCGCCTTAAATGGAAGAATAAAATAAAAAAGAAACTTTTATGTCAACAATTGTTTGACAAAAATAATACTTTTTTATAGACTGGGTGCTTTAGGCTATTAGTTAAAATGGCTATTAAGTATACGAGGTACCTGTTTTTTTATGAATGAAAAAATAACCATGAACGAATGAATGATGAATGAACGGACCGATGAGTGGGAAAGTGAATGGATATAATTTCGTTCACTAGAAGTAATTTTTTTTTTAAATATATTTTGGCTAGCCATTTTTATGGGTGGAACAAAAATCATTTTAAATTAAAACAGTACCGTAAAACAGGGTGAATAGGGATGCAGGGGTGAATTGGTACAAAACTTTAAAAGGGATTTTAACATTGAAATAATGTAGTTTATTGCCAAAAAGGAGTCTAATGTGTTTACTGTATTATAATCAACGATTAAGGGCCTATACTACCTCAAATGGCTTAGCATGATCCTCCGTTATGTCGCAAATACTGCAGCATTAATTTTGAAATAAATATATGGTAAAGTTGAGGATTAATGTTAAGTACTATATTAGCCGAAAACACGATTCCATAAAATTTTCTCGATAGAAAAAAAATCCAAAGTTAGCTCCAAACCGAACAATAAACCGCTGGTATTCAAAAAATACTTCAAATTAGATCATAAAACTTTGCATATTAACTGAACTAACTATAAAGCAGGTCTTATGTTATTTACTTTTTTTTAAATGACCATTATTTTCACCGTAAAACGAAATTACCTAAACTATCGGCGCCTTGGAGCCTTCTCCCTGCCGCCCTGTCTCGCTTACTCGCGTGACCGGTAGCAATAGTGTGCGAGCGAGATACAGAGTGAGGTAGCGCTGAGGCTGTTTAAACTCTTAAGGGCCGGTTGTTTCAAACGGTTGGTTAACGTAACATACGTACGTCAAATAATAACGATTACATATCGACGGGGAAGTGCTGACAACTCCTAACTTACAAAAATCAAATTTTACAGGAGGCAAAAAAAAACCGTTTTTTAATTTTCTCAGAATAAAAAAAAAGAAAGTGTAAATGGAAATTTCATACTTAAATGGTCCCGCATGTCAGGTAATAATCAAAATTTGCTTGGAATAAGTAATTAGCGAGATGATGTAAGATAGGAGGTATCACCAATCTGGTGTGGCTGAAAATTTGAAGATAGGAATAATTTCCGCACTTCAAAAAAGTAACAGAAATCATTGAAAATTAATGTTTCCCGCTAAAGTTTTCAATCATATTCGCTCAATTATGTCTCGCTCGCATGAAGATAGAAGATATTAGCTCAAAGTTTTGTATGAAATGAAGTTACGAGATGTTTCCATTAGTAAGTTAGAATATATTTCCTGCCAAAATTAATCAGGTCGTCTGGACCTGAATATAGGAGATATTTCTTCGGTACCTAACTAATTCAATTTTCGGAATTTCAACTTTATTCATATACCCGTAGATGCGCGGTTAAATTCTCTATCGAACTGCATTCATAAGTCGTTTTCGGAAAAAATGTAAGTTAGGAGTTGTCAGCACTTCCCCGTCGATATGACGATTAACATTCGTTAAATACAAAGCGATGTTTCACTGCATAAAAAACCGATCGTCAAAGTTAGAATGTAAAAAAATAAAATGACGTTAACCAGTGGGTATGACACCGGTTACTGCAATCGTAATTTTTTTAACGAAATTTAAGGGCATAATTTTGTGAAACGTTTTTGGTTTGACGATAGTCAGCGCCATTTATGACGTATACGCGTGCGTCAAGTGGATGTGAATCAACCTGCCCTTAGTGACACCAAACTACATTATTTTAACGTTAAAATCCATTTTAAAAAATCGTCCCGATTCACCCCTGTATTTCTATTTACCCCGTTTTACGGTAGTAGAATAAATAAATTCATGACGAAATATAATAATTAATGAATGATAAACAAAAAACAAATGAGTGGACGGATGAATATAAAAATATATATTGTATAGCAGAGGGACAACTTAATATTACAACAAACCACAGTAGAGTTGGTATGAACTACTTTTACGGAATATATACATACGAGTATATGTTACCGGCCAAACCCGATTTCAGGCTAAACCGGTTTATCCTCACTATTATGGTTAACACAAGGAGACTAAGGCGGGAGCGAAGCGGAGCGGAGCTCTTGCCTTAGCCTTCGTGGTTTATTTTTTTTAAACCACCCAGAAATAGGAGCCCCGCCACGCGGGGCTCCGTCGACCTATCTTAGCGCAGGTGGAGTTTGGCCTAGTCTATACTGGTTTGTCCTATCGCGTATAGGGAGGGTTTGGCCTAGGACAAACTAGTTTGGCCTGAAATCGGGTTTGGCCGGTAACATATACAATGTGTTACTGAATTAATGCACAGAAGGTAGTTTGTTCAATATCGTTAACTGAATCGATTTCTGTCATTTTTACTATAGGTAATTATTTATCCCAAAAATAATTAAAACTATAATACGTAAATTACTATACCGTAATCATAGTATATTCCGTAAAAGGGACATAGTTCATTTCTAAATAACACATTGTTTCAGCATTAAACACACAAAACTGAGTACCTCATAGAATCATGTTCATAGGAATCTAAGTTTGGTCGTTTTTATTATAAAACAGTTTTTCATTTGAAATGAAACTAGTTTTTCTAAGGACTATCACGCTGAACTTATTATAATATTCAAAGAGTCTTCGAGAGTTTTTATGAGAAAGCTTTAACGTCTATTCTGATTTTAGAAACAAATTGGTGGTTAATTGGTGATTAATTGGTTGGTGATTAATTGGTTGGTGGTTGGTTTGGTGGTTGGTAGTTGGTTTGGTGGTTGGGGGTTAGTTTGGTGGTTGGTTGGTTTGTTGGTTGGTTGGTTGGTTGGTTTGGTAGTTGGTTGGTTATTGGTACTAGTAACTATTTTATTTCCAAAAATGACTCGCAGGCCGTCAAAAATAACCGATGTTTATACCTATAATTCAAGTCTCATCTGATAATAATATTAAAAGCAACCATTTTAAATATTGTATTGCTCTGATGACTAACGATAAGTGAATTTTTACAATGGAAGTTTTGATGGAAAACTAGTTTCATTTCTGTTAAGTCGCATAATATGTATCAGACGTTTTTAGTTATAAACTACTTGGCACGATCACTACACATCCACAGCAACATAGTAAATTATTACTCGAAATACGAGTATTGGCAATATTGGCATTGGCATAAACCTGAATTCAGAATCTTAGATAAAGGAACTGCAAACTCAATGTCATACATGACAAAGTTCAAATTCCATTGCACTCGAAATAACGTACCTTGTTACTACAAATGATCACTGAAAAATCAACTTAGATTACCTACATAATAAAGCGCTAAATTAGATATTTGAGTTAGAAAATTTGCCTAGATTCTGAATTCAATTATAGTTACTGTCGACATTTGACATAGGTGCCGATTCCTTTGATTACAAACTAAACTAAATTTAAGTTCAGTGCCTCTTTTTCTTTCTATTTCATTAAGAAAAGGACATAAGATAAATTTTAGTTTAGTCCTGTCAAATTAATCAGCGCCAGTTACTACTCCATACAAGTTTAGACGCGATTAAAAACTTGCCTACTAAAATTACGTCAATTTACGTCAAGGGCTGATTAATTTGACAGGACTAAACTAAAATTTATCTTCTGTCCTTTTCTTAATGAACTAGAAAGAAAAAGATGCACTGAACTTAAATTTAGTTTAGTTTGTGAACAAGGGAATCAGCACCATAGTATAATATAATAATCCTATCATTCAAAAGAAGTTCTTTTAAAAACTTATCTACGCGATCTACAAATTCGAGTTTTTTTATTTTTTTTATTACAAATAATAATCTCAATATTATTTAACTTTTTAGAGAGCATTATTAACACAACTACTTATCATTTTTTTTACTTTTTACATAATAATAATTTATTATTAATAAGAAATTAATAATTATTACGTCAAATTCGGAAAACGGCAAGTCATGTGTCAAAACATAGAAATATGACAGTTTTCATTTTATTTCTTTGCTAAATAATCCATTGAATGTATGAATGAATAATGAAAAATGAACGAATATGCGGTAAATGAATGAATGTTTAATAAAAAGTACGGTGAATGAAAGGTGAATGACGAATGAGTGGTAATGAGATGAACGAATGATTAAATTCACAATCAATGCATTATTTTCACTAGGAATAATTATGTAAAAATCAATGTTTAATTTATTTTATATAAATAAAACGTAACTATCGTTTAGAACAAATAGTATAATTTTAGTAAATACCACATACACGACAAAGTGTACAATATAGTGGACAATTTTATTAAAATCTAGTAATACGTGTATCATTTTATAGTTACTCCATAGTTTTTAGCACAGCACATAGAACATTTGAACAGAGAATGATAGAAATGATTATTTATTGATTAATAAGAATAAAAATAAAAATAAATCTCTTTTTTTTTTCATTGCTTTTCACACACACTTGTATAGGCAGTCGCTCCATGTAAATTATGATGAAGACTGAAAACTCATACAAAACTCATATTCATATCGAGAACCAAAGTTAAAAACTTTCAAAACAACGACAAAAACATTATAAAGTGACATTTTATTGTTTCTGTCTTTCACGAAAATCCTTCGAGCAACGAGATTCCATACTGAATAATTCTTACACCTTCAAAATGTACTTAAGAAAGTCGTAAATGCTAGAAAGTCATAACCGCTTTTAATGTTGAAGTCAGAATCCTGTATTAGTCTGTAACCTGTTTCTCAGAGCCACTCTGCCACCCAGAATCCATAGTATTAGTATCACTATAACAATGATGATGGTTCGTCTTCAAAATCTCTTCTTTTCCATCCCTCACAGGCTCATACTGAGAATCTGGTCCCAAACATTTGGAAGTCTCAGGGTCGTTCGAATATACTGTATCCGAAGGCCTTTCATCATCAGACAATAATGATTCTTCGGTGTTGGGAGATAGGGGTGAGATTTGCCTGAAATCAGGCTTGTTTGAGTCTGAACTTGACTGCCTAGGATGATCTTTAGGTACATTTTTGGGGCTAGATCTAGCGATCCGTAATGGACTTATGTGAGAACGCATTTTTGGACTGCCATCGATTCTGATGCTTGAGTTTATGTCGCTCATTCGTTCGAGGCGTGAGTCGTTTATTCGTTCATGACGGGAGTCGTTCATTCGGTCACTATGGCGAGTGTCGCTTCTGTCACTGAGTTTTGAGTCGTTAATTCTTTCCAATCTTGCTTCAGCCATACGTTCGCAAACGCGGGAATCGTTTAAACGTTCGCTTAATCTAGTCTCGTTCATTCTGTCACTGATTCTGGAATCATTCATTCTTTCTATTCTCGGATCTATGACTTCGCAATTCCTTGAATCGTTTAATCTGTCTCTAGAGTCATTCATCCGCTCACTCATTCTAGTTTCATTCATTCTGTCGCTGATGCGAGAGTCATTCATTCTATCACTGATGCGAGAGTCATTAATTCTGTCGCTTATACGAGAATCATTCAACCTCTCCATTCGCTCACACACCCTTCCCTCATTCAGTCTGTCTCTTGAGTCATTCATTCTCTCACTCAATCGAGTTTCATTCATCCTATCACTGATCCTGACATCATTCATTCGTTCAATCCGTTCTCTATCATTCAACCTATCCCTCGAATCATTCATTCGCTCACTTAACCTCGTCTCATTCATTCGATCACTCATTCGTTCCCGTTCAATTCGTTCGTTCATTCTCATGGAATTGTTCAACTGTTCTATTTGATGTTCTGTCAATCTTATAGAGTTGTTGAGTACCTGTCTCATTTTTTCTTGGTTCTTCATATGTTTGTCAGTTTGTCGCGGTCTTCGCTTGGAGCCGACCTGCGGCTGGGGGCGCTGCTGTCGCGTCAGAGTGAAGGAGCCGGTGTCCGACTCTGATGTGGACTCTGGATGATTCTCTATGGTTCCTACTAGAGCTGACACGTTGGCGTTCATACAGCAATCGGCCTGGAATAAAATAAAGATTAAGTATTTTAGTCATTTTAGTCTTGAGTTTTCAAAAGGATAATAAGGCCTTTTCAAAATGAGAAAGACATTTCGAAAAAGAGAGATGTTGTCTCATGTTCTCTTTATTATATCCTTTAATATTTTTTTCAAACTCAACTCAAACTCAAAGCATTTATTTCAAGTAAACCAATTACAGGCACTTTTGAAATGTCATGGGGTCGGTCAGTCAGAAAGATGAAGCTAGTTGCCCATTCCAAAGCGTAGTAGGTTCCTATGGAGAAGAACGGGCAAGAAACTCCACGGACACTCTTTTAAAACAAAATATTGTTACAAAATATGAGTTACATCATTCATGTTGAAGTTATACACGTGAGAACAATGTAGAAAGACGTGCACGTTAGAAGCGTCCGTAATAAAAACAATTCAAAAATTAAAATAAATTATAATAAGCCGTGGCAGCTAAGAGATGACCATTTCTTGTAGATCTTATGATTTTTGTCTCTTTTTACGAAACCTTTTTGATGACATTTTAGAGGCATAGGCCCTCAAGCAGGCCAATCATTTTTATTTACTTTGTTCAAATTCAAATTTAAAATATTTTTCAATACAGTTGTTAAACATGGCGTACTTTCAGAGGCTATATTATGATTCGAAAATCTAAAAATCTAAAATATATAATATAATAAAGAAATAATAATAAAAAAAAAAAAATTATATATATATATGTCGACGCAAGGCTAAAGTAAACTTCAAAAATATTAACTAAGTTCAAATGTAATAATTAAATATGACTGAATAGGTTTAAAATTAGTTTAGTTTCCATTATTGTAGTCAGTTTGCTACTTTTCAATATAAAAAGCCGTGTTATGATTTGTGGTTATTACAACAGCAAACCATAACTACCGCTTTATTTAAAGTTAGGTTTAAAAACAAGTTATCGATTGCTAAATTCATTTCTTGATTAATAATCGATATGCGTTAGTTTTAAAATAATTTCTGTTTAATTATTGTTTAATAAATAGTTGATTGAACTACTGTGTGTCAAGCGGAAAATATGGCGCGCGTTTAATGTTTAGATAAATGTTTTGTGTGTTCAAATAATTAATTCAATGTTAAAATCGAGTTCTAAAAATAGTAAAACTAATTAACAAATCATAGTTTGTTACTTTAATAAATGTTATCTGCAATTTGTAAAAAAAAAGATGTGTAATGACTTCGCAACGACGCCCCATTTTTGATTTGAAATGGCGAGCCGCTGCGAGGGACATTCCGATGGAGAATTTTGTGAAGACAAGTGGTGTATTTACTGGAATATCTTGTGAGTACGATTTCTATTTGTAATTTAGATTTTAAGGCTGTTTTAATTGTGTTTGGCTAATAATAAAAATAAAACGTGTTAGTAGATAAATTGTGTGTATTCATTTTTGCAATGAGTGAGCCTAGCATTGGAAATGGTGACGTCAGCCGAATGGTCCCGGTTCTCCGTTATATATAATAATCTAAATCTTTCTGTTACGCGGTCGTGACTTTTGTTTACGAGCTCGATCATTTTGTTTTGCAGTTTAGTTTTAAAATAAGACAATTTTAAAAGTTTAGTAGTAAGGAGTTTTCATACATAAAATAAAATGGGATAGATTTTATACGAGGAAAAATTTAATGAGCATTGAAAAGCATTGAATTCTCAAAAGTCTTTTAAATGGTTGTTTAGTTATTTAATTACTAGTTTTAATTTAATTATTTTCACATCAACATTTGTCAAAAATTTAATAGGCTGTATAGGCAGATTTCGTGTTAAAAAAAAAAATGTCCAGTTCCATAAACGCGCCATTTTATGAACATTTCAATTATTTGTGTGATAAATAGTTATTTTTTTTGTTAATATGAGTTCAAAGTGATGAAATGGAATTAACTCCACCCGATATTTTATCTGAGGCGAAAACTGCGCAAGATGTAATTTTGCCCCCAAAATCTCGCGAAAGATATATGGTGACTTACAGAGGTATTGAATTATTTGATTTGTTTTTTATTATTTCCCACAACTGTATTGAAAAACGTCGTGTGATACACGGGTGTGTAGGTTATTGCAAACTCGTGTCATTAAAAACCCTCGTCTTCGGCTCGGGCTTGTTAATGACAGCTCGTTTGCAATAACCTACTTTCCACCCTTGTATCACAATGTACTATTATTTCACATAAACCTACATGGCCACTTATGAAACATCAGAAGCTGGAACCGGTTCCAATTTGTCGTTTCCAATGACATTACATTTACATTGTAAATGTTCATACGTTAATTGAGTAATGAACAATGAAAAAGCTCAATACCTTAACACTCACATTGCAGCAGCTCGACACGTCTGCGAAGTATACTTCAGACTCCGCGTTCTGATTGCTGGCTGCACGACAGTCCTGCATTGATGATCTGGAAAACAAAGTTACATCAAAACATATAAAAATCGGAAAACATACTTTTTTTAAAAGATTTCGACGAACTTAGAACCTCCTCTTAATTTTGAAGTCGGTTAAAAAAAGAAATGTCCTGACTCTCTCACTGACTGACTCACCAACGCCCAGCCCATACTTTTAAACCTGGAAATCCGAAATTTTGTACCGAGGTTCCCGTTATGATGTGGAGAAGAACAAGGCCGGAGTTTGCGGAATTATCACGGAATAGGGAGTATAGGGCGGGCGAAGTCGCTAGCAATTCGCAAAGTGCTATATCCCAAATATCTAATTCAGATAATTTATGTAAACAAAGGGGCTCTCTTAGGTGCTCCACCAGGTTTTTTTTTCTCGTCTATCCCATGGTGTGGAGTATCGTTGGATAGGTCGTTCAAAAATGTTACGGGTTTGCGAAACCATTTTTCGATTCAAGGATCCGTTTGCGTTTCTAATTAAAGTACTCATTTTTGTTAGAGTCAAGTGTGTGTATATCCAAATATATCCATTTAAATGGATATATTTGGATTGAAAATTTAACTGAACTGAACTGAACTGCTGTTTGAACTGAATTGAACTACTGTTTTAAAGGAAAACTATTACAGCTAAGTAAGCTTTACAAATTACCGAGTAATAGTCGATCAACTAAAATTAGCAGTTGAAAAACATGTTCTATCATGAACATAGTTTTCAACTACAATGTTAAGTTTGTTCTTGGGATCAATTCATCCTAACTACGGAACCCATGGTCCAACACGCACTTAGCCGGTTTATAAGTACAGTATACACCAGGGCTTTAAATACCGGTAAATTTTCATAACGTTACCTTGTATTGACAGAGTTAACGTTAAAATTAAAATAACGGTAATCGATTTAACGTTATTTATGCGACTATTAATTTTATCGTTATTTTAAACGGGTGAGATGTAAGTAGTGGGGCCTGAGGCGTGCGGCGTGGCAGGAGCCCGCCCTCGCGCCTCTCTGAAGCCGTGCCGATCAAAACGTTGCCTGAATCTGCCTGATTCTTACCCACAGAACGGCAACGTAGCTAAATTAACGTTCGTTATCATATTTTTGTTAATGTTAATTAACGTTATATTACTGATAATGTTATCGAGTAACGTTAAATTTTTGTAACGTTAGTAAGGTATACATTGAAATTTAACGTTACGTAATGGTTATTATTTTGTTATTTGGTAACGTTAACAAGCCCTGGTATATACTTTCATATGCATTTAGTAAGAAGCTGTTATTTTAACATTACAAACAGACACTTGAATTTTATTTATTTGTTTAGATACTAACCGTATAGGAGAATGTTTGTCATTCTGGAAGCCCAGGTTCTCCTTGCCTTGCTTCTGACACGAGTCTGTGCTCTGATCTGAAACTAAACATATATAAAATGATTAGGTATAAATTAAATAAAAATCGTTCTGCGATATAAAAATTGGGGACAGTATGATTCTATAAAGGTATGAGGAACAGGGTGTAAAGTTCACTCATCCTCCTTAGAAAAGGGAGGATCCTCCGACCAGACGGGTTGATGTCGGGATGTATATATGCTAGTCGCGCGGTAAACTCTGATTGCGCGATGCAGGATTTGTGTGACGTCAGGTGTTAGATGCCGCCACAATTCTTTCAAATTAGAAATTGGAACGCTTTATCTTATATAGTTTTATATATAAAATACTTCTGTGCGTGGGATGACAGAACTCCTCCTAAACGGCTGGACCAATTTTGATTACATTTTGTGTGTATATTTGAGTGGATGGTTTAGATTCACAATTAAACCTGGTAGGTGGCGCTGCGATTGAGTTCTAGCAAACAGGATAACGTCTGTCTAGTGAGGTAATAACTATAGAAATTTTTAGATTAAGTACACAAAACGGTAAACAAACGGTAACGGTAAACAGCATAACGGTGCCTCTGGTTCCCAGAATCTCCGTTACTTTACCCAAAATCCAAACAAATGAAAAGTAATGTTTTACCAGATAAACCGAAAAGTAACATGCAAATTAGTTGTTATAGTTTGACTGATATCGCTGTACCGCACCTTAGGGCCTGCACTGCCCCGTGAGCCGCGCACATACCTAAGACGCGGTATCGGTCAAACTATAACCTGGATACTTGAAAAAGCTCAGTTAAAGTAATTATTATTTAAAACTTCACTAACCTTTACTCCCAGTCTTCTGATGCAAGCACTCAATAGCCACCGTATCATCAATCCGACAATCTCTATGCAGGTTACTAGCACTCATACCCAATCGTTGACACCGATACGGCACTAAATGTCCCCTCAACGTATTAAACCTCGCTTCCGGCGGCATATGAGCTAATTCCGCCTGTAAACGAGCCATTTCCGCCACGTCTTGAGGATACATCTGCCCCATGTGAGCTAATTCTGGATTCAATCGCGCCAATTCCGGATTTAAACGCGCCAATTCCGGATTTAAACGCGACAAGTCCGGATTTAATCGCGCCAATTCCGGATTTAATCGCGCAAATTCGGCCAATTCCGGGTTTATTCGAGCCAATTCCGGGTTGATTCTGGCTAACTCCGGGTTGATTCGGGCTAGTTCTGGGTTGGTGATTCTGATGTCGTTGGGTGGTATGTGCTGTTGCATGAGGTAGCTGTTCCGGGCGCAGGTGTGCGACTGCAGGGCAGTGGGATGCTCGTGCATGGGCGCGCGCGGCTCCATGTGGTGGTGGTGCAGGAGAGTCGCGGCCGCTGGGTCTTGGTGGTGTAAGTGGTGTCTGGAAACAGGAAAAATTGGGATCAGTATTCATAAACAAAAGCGAATTATTTTCATATTAGGATGTCAATTTCTTGCTGCAGAACCAAGGCTTGTTTTCCTCTGTAAAGGAATTAAACTGAACACTTGCTCCCTGCGAATCTTCAGACCAAGACGTTTAAGTTTTCTTACAAAGTTTTTCTCACAGCGCGTTTTCCAGTGGCTAGGTTACAGTAGGTAGTCATGAATTATTCATAAAAACTCTTATCATGATCTATACGCCCAGAGTGCGCCAGACGTATGTAAGTACCATTGATGTGCCGGATATCCGGTTCTGTATCTGTATTCGCGGATATCAGAAGATCTGGATCCGTATCCGTTAGTTTTGTACGGATCTCGAACGGAACTTTTATATCAATACTTTTCATTACGTATATGAAATTTTAAAGATAGGTAGCAATGAAATACTGTTAACTTCAATGCAAATTAGTTTAAGATTACATATTTGGCACATTGATAACGCAAAAAAATTATTTACATTCAAACTCAAAGCATTTATTTCAAATAAACCAATTACAGGCACTTTTGAATTGTCAAGGGGTCGGTCAGTCAGAAAGATGTAGCTAGTTGCCCATTCCAAAGCGTAGTAGGCTCCTATGGAGAAGAACGGGCAAGAAACTCCACGAACACTCTTTTAAAACAAAATATTGTTACAAAATATGGGTTACATCATTCATGTTCAAGTTATACATGTGAGAACAATGTAGAAAGACGTACACGTTAGAAGCATCCGTAATAAAAACAATTCAAAAATTAAAATAAGCCGTGGCAGCTAAGAGATGACCAGTCCTAACCGACGGCGCCCGTTCACGAACATGAGTAAACTATCGTCTATGCTATCCTGTGTCACACTTAACGATAAACAAAAACATGCTCAGTGCAAGTCGAAACACGTCATAGCAGTGTTTTACAAACGCCAAACATCAACTATCAATTCAAAGTCACGCACACTGACATGTGTATGACTGAGTATGAAAGTTAAGATCCGTATTCGCGGGTCTAGACCCAGATGATCCGTATCCGTTACGCGGATAATATTTTTAACTATCCAGCACATCACTAGTAAGTCCTCGAGAATGTTATCACTCCTGAAGACTTGTTAATTGCGCCATTATATTGAAATAGTTATTTCACCAGCTAGATGGCTGCATTTACACAAATATCAGCATCAAAACTGCAAGTTGACTTGAAAATAGCGTAAAATACACACCTGCTGCCACTTCTTCCTTGAGGACTATAGGGAGGAGGAGGTCCCCACACTCCTGTGGCCGCGTCGAAGCTCCCGCTCGCTTCTCCAAAACTTTCCCCGGAGAAGTTCGGCTGGGAGAAGTTGCCTGGAGCCTGGAAAGAGATATTTTATACTAGTTAGTAATTTTGGTATCAATACTAATATTATAGAGAGGTAAAATTTGTTTGTAAGTTTGTATGTAGGGAGTAGTCTCTGTAACTACTGAACGGATAAATGATTCGGGTTTTAAACCACCAAACAACCTACAAACCTGAAGAAAATACCCGATACCTGCGAAAGTGAATATTATTCCCTGTGCCAATGTCCCAGAACTAGGTGTCCTCGAGAAGGGAATCTGGTTGAAGGAGTGCGTAGTGGCTGTCATCTTGGAAAAAAATTACAAACCTGAACAAAATTCCCGGATCCCTGCGTAAAGTTACCCTGCCCCTGCGTGAAGTAGGTCCCCTGAGCGAATGTCCCGGAGCTCTGTGCCCTCGAAAAGCGAATCTGGTTGAAGGAGTGCGTAGTGGTATCTGTCATCTTGGAAAAAAATTACAAACCTGGACAAAATTCCCGGATCCCTGCGTAAAGTTACCCTGACCCTGCGCGAAGTAGGTCCCCTGAGCGAATGTCCCGGAGCTCTGTGCCCTCGAAAAGCGAATCTGGTTGAAGGTGTGCGTAGTGGTATCTGTCATCTTCGAAAAAAATTACAAACCTGAACAAAATTCCCGGATCCCTGCGCAAAGTTCCCCTGCCCCTGCGCGAAGCTGGTCCCCTGAGCGAATGTCCCCGAGCTCTGTGCCCTCGAGAAGGGGGTCTGGTTGTAGGAGTGCGGGTATCTGTCGTCGTAGGCCTGCGCCTGTTGCGGCGGAGGCCCCTCGGTGTCGCAGAACCCGTACGCGCTGTCGCCGGACTGAGGGACACCCATGCGGCAGCGGGAGCTAAGAAAAAAAAAGGAATAATAAAATAACCGTAGAGAGGTGTCGTGCTACATCCGGTTGAAATGAAGTTCCTTTCGCTTTTGCACCGTTTTTGACCGTTTGCAAAATTTTGACGATACAGTTTGACCTCAAAGCTGTACCACGCCCTAGGTATGTGCAAGGCGAGGCGGGGAGGGCACTGCAGGCCGATCATTTGTCAGTGCAGGCCGGTCATTAGTCAGTGTAGGCCGCTCATTCGTCAGTGCAGGGCGCTCATTCGTCTGTGCAAGCCGCTCATTGTTAGTGCAGGCCGATCATTCGTCAGTGCAGGCCGCTCATTCGTCAGTGCAGGCCGCTCATTCGTCAGTGCAGGCCGCTCATTCTTCTGTGCAGGCCGATCATTCGTCAGTGCAAGCCGCTCATTCGTCAGTGCAGGCCGCTCATTGTTAATGCAGGCCGCACATTCGTCAGTGCAGGCCGCTCATTGTTAATGCAGGCCGCTTATTCGTCAGTGCAAGCCGCTCATTGTTAGTGCAGAGCGCTCATTAATCAGTGCAGGCCGCTCATTCGTCGGTGCAAGCCATAACAAAACTGTCGTGACGGTCACAATTTTACACTTTCCGTCTAGCTCTCATTCGTCAAGTGTGCAGAGTATAACGACCGATGAGGAACTCCGTTCCAATAATATAATACCGTATTTACACGCGAGCTCATGATTCACCTCGAAAAAAAAACGAATTTCTAAAGCAATTATTAAAATGTGATTTGATTTTGCAAACATCTGGAAAAACTACGTTGCTTGTCAGAATTATAATTGTTTAAAAAAAAAACGAAAATACCGGTCAATTATGTGTCGGACCACGCACAGTGAAGGGTTCCGTACACTGAAAAAAATATTTAGCCTAACTACTATTTCAGGAATAATCAAAGTATGACAAGACTTTATAAAAGTTAACTTGATTTAATAAAAGTGATACACAACAGCCAGCACAGGTTTTGGTTACATGTTGCATAAAGTTATGTGGTCACTTTTTTGTGTTACATGTTGTCGAAATTTTGGTTATGTCTAAGTAAACATTTTTTTCAGTGTAGTTGGGATGAATTTATCCCAAGAACAAATTTAACATTGCAGTTGAAAAACATGTTCTCCCATACATTTCAGCTGGAAATGTAAGTTTGTACGCATAATATTGGGAGATAAGAACTTCAAGAACGTAAAATAGGTATAATATAGTGAAAAGTTAACTTACTTCTGACTGTTACTCCTTGGCCAAGGGAACCAGCTCCACGCAGAAGTCTTCCTGCCGGTGCCGGGGTTTGGAGAGTATAGATTGCCTATACGACCTGAGGGTAACACAATATTGCTTAGTAAGGACGCGCGAGAGAATCTCGGTGATAATCATGTTATGCCATCAAACTATATCGCCGTGTGGAAATGAATTCATGAAGTTTCTGTTACATTTGATGATACAGCAAGACTATCGTCGTGATTCTCTCGCCCGTGGAGATTGTACATAAGGGACTAACCACACTTAGAGAACGTCATTCAATACTCAAGCATAACTTAAAACTATATTCAAACCATTTGATTGGTTGAAACTAGTTTTAAGTAGATAATGCTTGATTATTGAGTGACGTTCTGTAATACGGGACTTAGGCTACATTCTGACTTAAGCCGTGATTGCTCATAGCACTCACATCAATAATTTGCGTCCCGATTTAGAATATCACGATTATGACAGCTGAGAGCTGACTGACAGCGCTCACAGTGATATTACTATAGGATATGGTCGGCGTTATCGCAATATGGCGCATGTCATGACGTCATCTATGACGATTCACGGGACATTGTTATCGCGCTCACGCCAATTCGGTACGCGTATAAGCACGTTCAAATCAATTACAGTGCAATTCGGAATGCAGCCTTATTCAGCTCTGTTCAGCTTTTGTCCACGATTTTGTATGGAGATGCATACGCATCCGTTCAGCTTTCCGCGTCTATTCAGTTTTCGCGGCCAGCAGGTATAAAATGAGGACAAATGTGTTATATCATACGAACGCATGCAGAACATACAGACTCACTCACACGTCTTATACACCAGAATTGTATAAGAGTGACCAAAAACGTTCAGCGAAACACGAATGGAGCTGAATAAATGTAGTTAAACCCCGCGTTAATCCTAAGAATAATAACGCGGTAACACAGGCAGACACGAAAAGCGAATTTAGTTTAGGAATGAGCCGAATATTCGTTTTATGTTCGATATTCGGCAGGTTTACCGAACATTCATATTCGTCGAACGCCGAACGCCGAACATTCTACCAAATGATATGTATTAAGTAAAAAGATTCCTCTCTAAGCATATATGAAGTATCACAATTGTATAATTGTATCCATATCAAATGTGTCTTATCATTAATTCTGTCTATGTTAAGAGATAAGTACATAGTAATAATCTTACATTAACATTAAAATATGAATTCCACCAAGCTCGCATCGTATTGGATCGGAAAGGATACGAACGGATGCGGCAGACGATCGCGGATCCGGCAGGATGTCGACGCATACGATCGGTTCCGTACCGTCGGTTGGGAACGTATCCGTTTCTGCGCCTAGTCAAATAGTTTCAATTCCTACCGTGTTGACGTGTGACGACAGCCGAAAGGATCCGATCGGATACGACGACAGGCGAACCTGGCCGATCGCGCGTCGCAGCATACTTTCGGCTACGATCGCTTGTCGCGGAAGACGCCCGCGGATATTCTGCTGTGCGCGGCTTAGTAATATAGACTTTAAATACTGTGTACACAATTTCATATCGTTTAAAGATGGTAAAAGTCGTTCCGATCCGATGCGATGCGAGCCGTTTGATGGAAATCATCCTTTACACGTTCCAGTGTTTTGCCGCTAACTAGATGATGCAATAAAAGTCCGGGCCGTCCGAGGGTAGCGGCGTAAGCGGGTGGAAGGTACCTGCGCTTCAACATGCTCGACAAGCACAAATTAAATTTTAGAGATCCAAATATTCGGCCGAATATTCATATTCGGTAAAACCTGTATTCGGCACATCACTAATTTAGTTTATAATATGTATAGATCAGTTAACTTACCAGGCGCCCAGAACCGATGCTGAAGACTGATGTCCCACGCAGGCTGGGTTGGGTGACACTGCGCACAACAACTACAGTTGCTCTGGAAATTTTAAAAAGGAATAACAGTACTGCAGCTGTTATTAAAAATATGTTATATCTTTCACACTTAACATTATTTTACCCTTTTTAAGAAAGCAGTCTGTTTATTATAAAATCTGGATCATTTTCGGATCGAAAATTCAATCGTACCCTGAGATGATTGATCAAATCAAAACTAAACAGCCAATCGAGCCTTTCTGGGCATCGACTGGTTGGTCACAATCGCATTTATAGGACCATTCACTTTATTCCCCGCATTTACTCTCCGTTCCACAATCTTTCCATCCCTTATAAACTGACTCCTCAAATATACAAACTCACTTGCTCCACACTCTTATCATTTCATTCACACATCCTCGTCTCTTTCAAACACCATGACCTTCATCTTATTCACATTTATATCTAACCCTTTCATCTTGTATGCTTTTTCCATCACAGTCACCATAATATGTCTTGCAACTGTTCTGCTGACGATGCAAGTAGAACTTGATCATCTGCGTAGAGAATAGTAGTGGGTCGTTGTCGAATTTTTGACGGACGAAACGCAATGTTTTTCCCGACGACGAAAACGGTTGCGAAAAACGGTCTTCGTTACAACTGGATGGAGGCGGACGACGGACGACGAAACTTATCCAACATGAAATAGAATTACGTTTTCGTCGAGTGAAATAGTTGTAGTTTCTTACAACTATCAACAGGTTTGATCATCGCATCACGAACGACAACATTGACAACAGGGGCCCAAGTCTGCTATTTTTATAAATTCGTCACTCCAACACGATCCCATTGTCATTTTGCTAAAAGTTCGTAATCTGCTAAATTCATAATGGTCGATCATTGTTAGGTCAATGGTCTCGTATTAGAATTGTATTACAATGGCATTTTAAACATTTATTCATGCCAGATTTCATTTATATATATTTTTACATATTATTTATTAGTGTTATAAGCAATCTAAAGTAGTAGGAAGTTTCATTTGACATTATGTACGAGATTACCAATTCTTTCAATGGAGTGTCAGTGGCTGACCATTGGAAAGTCATAATGACGCCATTATATTAGTAGATTACCAAACTTGTCATAATCAACAATTATGAAATCAATGATAGACCATTCTGACACTATTGTAATAGCAGACTTGAGACCGCTGCCCGCAAGATTCGAGGCAGAGACCTAAGGAGAAGATACGATCCATACACCCCATTCCGTCTCTAAATCCTGCCTGGACATCCCATATTTTCTCATCTGTCAATCTTATCACTCTATTGATCAAAACCTTAGCATATAGTTTACTGACAACACTCAAAAGACTAATGCCGCGGTAGTTTTTACACTCCTGTTGAGATCCTTTTCCCTTATACTTTCCCTCACTCTCTTTTCTTCTTTTTTTTTCCTTTTCTTTTCTTTTTTTATGATTACAGCCTTGCACCAGCCAGCCAGTCAGGAATAGCGCCTACCCAAAGTACGTAGTAACTTTTTGAAATCTCGGCTTAAGTCTACTTCTACTCTACAAATCTGAACACAACAATACTCCCTCAGACGAACTTTTTAACATCAAGTTCTACAATTTAGAATCTTACCTGCACCTGTCTCCCGGCAGAGGGAGCGGCCTGTCCCGTGGAGGGTCGGTACAGCGACCTGCAGCGAAGTTCCAGCTGCTCCCAGTACATCTTCTTACGTTCATGGCTAGAACAAAATTAAATATCTACTTAAAAGCCACTTCTTTAAAAAAATATTATCTCGTGACTGAGAAGGAATCATACAAAATGTCTTCAATCAGCAACCTCGGTAAGTGTGTCTAGAATTTTCTAATACCTTTTATAAAGTTTCATATTGAGACACGAAGCAATAAAATACGATCTAGAGGAATGTGGCCGCTTTTCTTTAGATCGAATTTTGTTGCTTCATGTTCTTTGTTTTTCGCGGAGCTTCGTACGCTGTCACAATAAGAGCGCGATTCACCATCATTGATTGTGAAATTAGATTCACCGGACAACGCCGGTGAAACTAATTTGACATTTTGCCCGTGGTACTACCAGTATTACTACCAGTTACCACGAGTAAAAAAAATTACCAAGCGATCCAGTAGTACCACGGGAAGTTAATTTTACCCGGGGTACTACTGGTAGTCCACATTTCATAGTTTACACAAAAACCTAACCTAACCTATTTCACCCAGTTCAAAATGACGAATCATACAATCTGCCGCAAAAATGTTTTTACCATTGTCTAATTATCCACTCGCAGGCAAATTGTATGATTCGTCTGGTGGTAGTAATACTGGTAATACGACGGGCAACAAACAACTAATTTCGGTAGTTTTTTATACATCTGCTCACAAGTGCGGCGCGCCTGCCCCGCCAACAATACCTATCTAACTTCTTTTATCTGATGACATCACAGATGTGTACCCATCTATACTCCATTTATAATAGCATTAGACAGAAGTTAAAAAAGGTTATTTTTGATGCACACTTTATAACAAAAGTACAATAAACTTGTTATAGTTACGATTGACGCCAAATCGATTAAAATGAATTTTTATATCAGCTATCACACTTAATTGTAATCATTTAAAAAAACAACCATATGAAATTAAGTAGCTTTCATTTAGATATATTATTTCATTCCAATTTAAAATTACAGTGCCAATGTTAAAAACCTAAAAGAAGCAGGAGTCAACAATACTGCAACCCTTTTTGTTTCACTATAATCCTACCAAATCTAAAATGTTACTTAATCCCTTCATAAGCTGTGACAGCCGGGGATTTCTAATTTTACTGGTTTATGTCGTCTGTGAAATTGACTTGACAATGTTCTAAGATTGTCATGTATGTCATTTACTTGTGAATACTTTGTTTGTTATTGTTTAATTTTCGTGATTTTGTTGTTATTTATTAAAATAATAAATAATATTTAGTTATTTCTTTATTATTGTATTGTTATCAGTGTTGTCATTGGGTTGTTTGTACAAAACGTTACTTTTTTTTTTGAGCTATGAGTGATCCCGGTGCGGGACCGAGTGGCTTACAACATATAAGTACTGAGTCCAAAGCCAACGGCGAAAAAAACGTGGTCCAAAAGTTGACTCCGACGAAATAATAATGTCTCCCAAAAAAAGAGAACGCTGCGTGCTGTAGAAAAACAACCTGTGATAAATATTTTTAAGCAATTGGAGTCCTGGCCTGAAGATACTCCTCATTATAAGACTGAGATGATAAACAAAATCGCAGAAGTTGCCGGTAAGGATGATTCATAAAATTATTACTATAAAAATATTTGAAACTAACATGCATTGTGATAAAATGTATTATATTTTAGAAACTCCGCACATGATTTTATTATTTACAGGCGTATCTCGGGCTACTCTGTCCAATATTCTCAAAGAGTACAACATAAAAAGTCGCCTGCAATCTCCCCTTCCCCAACAGAAGCACATGAAACGTGATGATTTTGATGACATCACATTTAGTGGAATATGCAGGAAAATTCATTCCTTCTTCTTTAATAATGAGTTGCCCACCTTGGACAAGATGCTGGAAGCAGTTAACAGTAACGAGTCTATGCCAGATTTAAAAAAAAAAGCAGTCTGTATAAAATTTATTTATTTATTTATTTATTTATTCAAAATTAAAATAATTAAATAAACATTAAAGTTCACATAAATCAAACGGAGCAGAAAAAGTGCACTCATAGAAGTCATAGACAAGCAGGAGATCGTCCTTTGGAGACTAAAATATTTTCATGAAATAAAAAGGCTAAGGAATAAAGGAAGGAAAATATATTATTATTTAGATGACACTTGGCTAAATGAAGGTACAGTGCTTCTAAATTTCTTAACAGCTATTTATGCACTAAGCAGTGTATGACCTCTTCGCATTCAATAACATTATAATTAATTATACAGTTAAACATAATTTCATAAAATTGGTTCGTTATAACCTTTTATCATACAAACAGGTCACACGAAAAGCCTAATATGGCATGACACTAATAATAAGTCTTCAAAAGAAGCACATTGGGAAGGTCTATCTGCTGGTTTAAAAAATCCAACTTATAATCGGTCATACTGGTATGTATTTTATGGACTGTCCTCGCCATAAAAAAATGAACAGCCCATTGTTATTGACTATTAATTAAGTAATACATATTACATTGTATTATGAATTAACGCATGCAAAGCGAACTTTTAAAGTTATAAATTTTGTTATAGTATTTATCTATGAACTATTTCCAGCAGTGAAATTATATAGGGGGTACGGAATAATTGACTGCTGCTGCATTAATATTTGATGCAAAGAAAGGTGATGAAGATGACCACTCCGAAATGGACGCCTTCAACTTTAATAATAATAATAAATTATTTATTTACACTTCAAGACACAATCATCTTTGTAGCCCTGACTCTTGTACTAGGATTTCCTGTTTCATAAGAGCCAGACCTCTCAATTTACAGGGAATATGTTATAGAAGCGCGATAGACTTAAGTGAAAATGGTTCAAGTTAATTTTGTCAAAAATTGAGAGTGGCGCTGTAATTATTATGGACAATGCGCTATACCACTCAAGGACATTGGAGAAGCTGCCAACCACAGCTACACGAAAGGCAGATATACAGGAATGGTTTAAAAGCAAAAATATTCCTTTTGAGGAAAAAGATCTTAGGGCAACTTTATTAGAAAAAGCAAAAATACAAAGACATTTATACCAAAAGTTTGTTGTAGATGAGATGGCTAGAGAGAAGGGTATTTCAGTATTGCGCCTCCCACCCTACCACTGCGAGTTCAACCCTATAGAATTAATATGGGCTCAAATGATGGGGTATGTGGCTCAACATAACAAAACGTTCAAATTAGACAAGAAGAAACAATTACTCCCACAAGATCTGGATAGTATTACGCTAGAACGATGGCAGTCTTGCGTTGCTCATGCAATTAAAGAAGAGGAAAAGTTAAAGCATAATGGATGATGTGGTAGAAGATTTATTATTAGGTAACGTCGGTGAAACTTCTTCATCTTTATTCTCTGATGATAGTGACTAAATTATATGATGAAGACGAAGAAGTTACACCAACTATTGTGTGTTGAAAGTTGTTGTTTTAAATAAAATATTGTAAAAAAAAAGACTTTTTTTTCCTTTAATCTTAATTAAATTTAAATCATCACGACGTAATCATTTGTTTCATTCATTCGTTTTGTTGTAAGTAATGTGTGATGAAGATGTTATTACGACCTATTTATCAAAGTTATGTTAAAACATTTTTAGTTTAATTGTTTAAACTTTTAACTTTGAATAAAATGTTTCGCACTCCTGCTTCTACGAGCCTCTTTTTTCTAATGCTATAGTAAATGAAGTATAGTTGGTCCATGTATTATGATAATTGATAGACTTTTAAAAAGACCTTCTTTTTCAAACATATAAAATAGTTTTCTGATAATTCGAACCGAAAAAAAAATCTGAGAACAACAGTCACAGACAATAGTCATTCTAAGTCATTCTGACAAACGAAGTTGTTTCAAATTCTGTGCTAAACTTTGTTCTGAGAACAATTTTTGATTTGAGATTGTGATATTTAATCACAGATTTTGTATAGTAAGTATCTCCAGTATCTCATAAAAATGGTGTACGGCAACGGCAGTACCCTAGAATCAGATACTTTAAGCATTTTCGCGATCGAAGTCGTATCCGACGCTGACTTAATTAAATTGGTTGAAAACCTCAAGAAACAACTCAGAATTCTTCGCTTAGAGAACGAAGTCTTGGAGGCAAGCATCATGAGACTACAACCATCCTTAATGACCGGTGCGTACGCAGCTTTCGAATACGCTAAAAAACTATCGCAAACTGCACTCACTATGGACGGTACAAGTCGGTCGAGATTCGCCTTGTCAGACTCTCGGTCGAGATTCGCGCTGACTGACTCCACGCAAAGCTCCTCAAATATCAAGAGCCAGTCTAGAATTTTTCATCGGAAATTAGAACCCTCACTCAAGGCGTCTTCAGTCAAAATGACCAGGTCTATCATAGGCGGCACGGGACCAAAGATCAATGTTGAAGAAAGGCTAGAGCTAATATTCGCTATTATGGAAAATCAAAGGAAAGATTTGAAGAAATTTAGAAGCACTGCGACAAAGCAAAATGCTTACTTAAAAGCTCAATTAGAAGAAATTGGTCTTCGGACCATTGACTTCGAAAAGTGGACTCTAGAGTTTGAACAGGAGGTGGTTATTGAAGGCGTAGAAGCAATGACTAAACGAATTCCCGCCGAGACTTGGATCAGATTCATGACAGCGCATTGCAAGAAAATTGACAAACAAATAGACAAGTTGCGGCTACGAACGAGCACCGCAAACATTCAGCACAGAAAATTGAGAGAAGATATTAAACGCAAAAAAGACTTGGTATCACGCCTGGTACCTGTAGACTTTCAAATAAAGACAATAGAAATTACAGAGGCGCTGAGAACAATACAACGCAAAAATAAAGACATAATCGAACTGAAAGAAATGACGGGCGATGCTAACTTGAATCTAACTAGGCACAAGGATGATCTGATGACCATAACCAACTACTTAAAGAAAGTAGAACAGCTGAAAATTCTAAGAGAAGGCCAAACTGTAAAGTTGGATGCTGAAAGAACTTCACTAGAAGAACAAGTTAACATTTTAGAGCAACGCTTAAATTGGATTCAGAAGCAAAGAAAGGCTTATTTTGTTCCAGATGTACTAGATTATGTAAGAGTTAAGCTTGAAATTAATGAATTGAACAACTCCATTAAACGGTTGGAGACTAGTCTGAGTATTAAAAAATGTGCTATAACTAGTTTTAAAAGGAAAAGTCTGAATCTGCCTAAGATATTATTAAGAAAGAAGAATTTCAAAAGCATTGGAGAGTCAACGAATGACTCAGATGTGTGCGAAGTACAATTAAAGGTAACTGAATTTAATGAATCGAAGAAGATTTGCAGCCCATGCGGCTTGTTGCCTCGTGGCTGACTTGCAATGCAACGAAGACGATTTGCAGCCTAAAATTTCTAACGTGACGATATTTTCGTGGGTGTCCACGTCCATAAAATGTATGGAAATACGCGTACAGATATTTCCATACATTTTACTTCTCTATGTTATCGGGATGCCTCGCGACATAGACGTGGACTTCCACATCCATAAAATGTATGGAAATACGTGCGCGTATAACTTTGGGTGGGTACCTACTTTATTCATTTATGTACGCGTTGTGATACCTGTGGATATTTTTTCATGTTATCTAATAATATTTATTCATAAAATAGGTTGTATAGTTGGATTATATTCTAAGTACTGTTTATTTTATTTAGTTGCCAATTTATGTACAATTAAACCTGACTTGGTTTCTATAAGTCTTTTTCGGGTGACCACTGAAAATCAGCGCTGTGCTGTGAGTCCCTCATAGCACAGCATCATGCTGAGTAGTAACATTCTTTTTTTTTCTTCTGATTTTATTTCGATTATGTGCTCGTGATTGTAATTGTATGTAAATAAATAATCGTACTATTCTTATTCATAAGTTGCACTTACTTATTTTCTCATAGATAAAAAGTAGACTGTCCACCTCGGGACCGACACTATTTTAAGCTCTAGTGATGTACTTTGAAACCCTCGCTGCGCTCTGGATTTAAATATGATTTGCATACCCTTGTGACGGTAGAACACGGAGCACCTCCATTAAAACACATATTTATTAAAACACATCTTTGTACTAATAACCCATGTTTATAATAAATGATTTGATTTGATTTGATGGTGGCGCGTGTATTGTACCACTCGGTTCCCTTCAAAATGGTTGAGTCGATCTGTCGATGCTGATCCACGTGTCAAGTTCAGAAACGAGCGCCAAGACTGGTCATCGCTTAACTGCCAAGGCTTATCTTGTATTTTGAATTATATTATATTATATTATATTGTTTTTTTTTTTGTTTAATTTTCTTGCCATAGATTTAGTTTATACATGGTTCTGACATATAGAAGCAACAAGAATAATGTACCCAGTTTTGTAATATTATCTTGATTTAAAAGAGTGTCCTTGGCATCGATTTATATCTATGTTCCTTGGAGTTTCTTGCCCGTTCTTCTCCATAGAGATCTACGTTTTGGAATCTTCATCTTTCTGAATTACCCTTGACCTTGTCCTTTGACAATTTAAAAGTGCCAGTTAATGGTTTAATAATTGAAATAAATGCTTTGAGTTTAAATAACTTCTAAGCCACTCGTACATCGTGCTCTGCTCAACAAACATATAAAAAGTTGTAGGTACTCCGTAGATGCGCCACGCGAGTTAGTCGTAAAAACCTTCAGAGTTCCTACTTCCAGCAAAATACCCGTAATCGATACGTTGAGCCAGCAAAACCATAAAACGAAACCAATAAACCCAATAAACCAGAAACATTCGTCTATTTCAGACACAAAACCTATAAAAACTATCCGTTTTCGTGCTCACCCTCCATATAAAACCTATTTAGAAGGTCAAACACCAAATGAAATTGGCCAAATACACTTTAAAACTGACACGTCATTCGAAACCGATTACCATGGCAACGGTTGCCTGGCTACAACATATGAATAAATATTCCTCACATATGACAGGTGACATATCCGCCAAACACTGACAGCAATCAGAGCTTCTACGGTGGTTTTTATACAATTTTATTTTTTTGTTAATTATATAAAGAATTGTAATAATGTCGGTGACCACCCACACGGGAGGACGGAGCTGTATTATGAGTCAGAACTCTCGGTCAATGAGCAATAGCCGATGGGAGACGGATATGGACGTTCTGACTGATGAGGAACTCGTTAAGCTTGTGACTGAACTAAAAGAAAAAGTCAGTATACTAACCCTAGAAAACGAAATCTTAGAAAAGACTATAATGAGATTAGAACCTTCGTTGATGAACGGTGTGTATCAAGCCTTAGAGTACGCCACGAGAATCCCTTCCGGAACTTCAATAAGCTTGATGAGATCGGGCGTATCAAAATTCGGTCTCTCTGACGCGCTTATAAATCCTTCGAGAATTCTGTCTAGCCCTTCGAGGTACCAGGCTGCCTCCTCAAGGATGACGCTGACCAGCCCTTCTAGAGTTTCCACTCGGAGAGCAGAATCCAAAACCAAACTCAGCGGTGCCACCATCGTCTTTGGAGCTGGAGCAAAGATTAACGTTTTAGAAAGAGCCGAATTAGTAAACAAAGAAATGGAACTCCTGGTTAGTAACCTGAATAAGGCAAGGAACAGAGGGGCGAAGCAACGTGCTCTGTTAAAAGCAAAATTGGAAGAAGTAGGATTGAAAGAAACTGATATTGAAAGGGCCAATACAATTTTCCGTCGGGAGGTTTTAGTAGATGGCTGGGACAAGATAGCTCAACGAATCCCGGCTGAAATATGGATTAGATTCATGACGGAATGGATGAAGATATCGGATAGTCAGATAGGGAAGCTTCGATTGAGAACCAGTACCTTGAATACTCAGCACAGCAAACTAAAAGGGCAGATCAAAGTGAAAGCAGAGCTCAGCGAGAGTCTAAGACCAGTTGACTTCGAAAAACTTCAAATTGAGAATGGAGAAAGTTTGAAACTGATAGATCACAAGTTTCAACAGTTAGGAGAGCTTAAAAAATTGACTGGCGATGCTAATTTGAACCTGACAATCCATAAAAAGGCAATGATGGAACAAAACTGTTACTTGAACAAAGTGTTATCGACAATCAAGAATAAGGAAGATATGACTGTGCAACTGGACAAGGAAAGCAATTTGATCCAAGTTCAGGTGGACATACTCTCTCAAAGGCTGAATGAAATACGAAATCTGAGACTAAAGTATCAAGTCCCGAATATAATGGAGTATGTGGAAGTGAAATGGATGCTCACAGGCTTGAAGCACTCCATTAAGATCCTGGATACGAGGAAGCATATCCAACAGATTGCTTTAGCGTCTATTCATCGAAAGCTGCAGACTTTGAGTGACATCGCAGCGAAGAACGAATTCAGGAACACCTCTGAAGACCATCCAAATAAATCGAAGACATTAGCGAAAAAAGGTACCTAATATAACGTGAGATAGAAACGTGAAATAATCTTAGATAAAAAGGTGAAAGTGAAGATATGTTTGTTCACTAGTTACTAAGATCGCATTATTCAGTTTTGATTCCAAAGATCTTCTTTTCTGTTTCGTATAAAATTGGAATTATGTATTTTTGTTGATAATATTGAGGGGCATTGAGAAACTTTTCAATGGGAGAGGTCTATGTCAGCAGAAGTCTAAAGCTTTATTAATTTTAAATTTATTTTTATTATTATTGGAACAAATCAAAATTAATATTTATTTAGTAGTGAGTGTATCTTGATAATTATCCTTATAATTTCCAATAAAATATTTGTTTTGTTATTGCATCTGCATTTTAATGATTTATAAAACTCAAACTCAACTCAAACTCAAACTCAAAGCATGTATTTCAGGTACTTTTGAATTGTCAAGGGGTCGGGGTCAGTCAGAAAGATGAAGTTAATTGCCCATTCCAAAGCGTAGTAGGTTCCTATGGAGAAGAACGGACAAGAAACTCCATGGACACTCTTTTAAAACAAAATATTGTTACAAAATATGGGTTACATCATTCATGTTGAAGTTATACATGTGAGAACAATGTAGAAAGACGTGCACGTTAGAAGCGTCCGTAATTAAAACAATTCAAAAATTAAAATAAGCCGTGGCAGCTAAGAGATGACCAGTCCCAACTGACGGCGCCCGTTCACGAACATGACGCATGGATCAGCACCATTTAGCTCAACCATTATGAAGGGAACTTAATGATCCAACACACACGCCACCACCAGCGAGACATTTGAGTGAGCATGACATGAGTATAAGTATAAAACCGGCCAAGTACCTGTCGGACCTGGGACAAAGCAGAATTCCGTAGTTGGAATGAATTTATCCCAAGAACAAACTTAATATTGTACACAGAAAAAAAATAGTAGTTGCCACAATCGAGATTTTGTTTAAGATTGACTAAGTAACTTGTTTGCATCTGAGCCTATCAAGCACAATGATCACAGCTACTACTTTTATTTGATTGAGATTTGAAACGGGATCTTGATTGGATCACAAAACCTATTTGCAGCAATCAAGTCAAAACATAGTTGCTCCAACCAAGATTATTAGATTAAAGTTTCAATGATCTTTATTGAAGTAATCAAAATGCTTGATTGACACAACTAACTTACTTTGTTACAGTTGACATTTTTTAACTTGTCTCTTTTTTAACTCTTCTACAATGATGTCATGTTATGGGTAATCGAGAAACTTGTTTCAGCGTACAATCATTTGAACTATACTCCATTTATAATAGCATTAGACAGAAGTTAAAAAAGGTTATTTTTGATGCACACTTTATAACAAAAGTACAATAAACTTGTTATAGTTACGATTGACGCCAAATCGATTAAAATGAATTTATATATCAGCTATCACACTTAATTGTAATCATTTAAAAAAACAACCATATGAAATTAAGTAGCTTTCATTTAGATATATTATTTCATTCCAATTTAAAATTACAGTGCCTATGCTAAAAACCTAAAAGAAGCAGGAGTCAACAATACTGCAACGCTTTTTGTTTCACTATAATCCTACCAAATCTAAAATATTACTTAATCCCTTCATAAGCTGTGACAGCCGGGGATTTCTAATTTTACTGGTTTATGTCGTCTGTGAAATTGACTTGACAATGTTCTAAGATTGTCATGTATGTCATTTACTTGTGAATACTTTGTTTGCTATTGTTTAATTTTCGTGATTTTGTTGTTATTTATTAAAATAATAAATAATATTTAGTTATTTCTTTATTATTGTATTGTTATCAGTGTTGTCATTGGGTTGTTTTTACAAAACGTTACTTTTTTTTTGAGCTATGAGTGATCCCGGTGCGGGACCGAGTGGCTTACAACATATAAGTGCTGAGTCTGACCAAAGCCAACGGCGAAAAAAACGTGGTCCAAAAGTTGACTCCGACGAAATAATAATGACTCCCAAAAAAAAGAGAACGCTGCGTGCTGTAGAAAAACAACCTGTGATAAATATTTTTAAGCAATTGGAGTCCTGGCCTGCAGATACTCCTCATTATAGGACTGAGATGATAAACAAAATCGCAGAAGTTGCCGGTAAGGATGATTCATAAAATTATTACTATAAAAATATTTGAAACTAACCTGCATTGTGATAAAATGTATTATATTTTAGAAACTCCGCACATGATTTTATTATTTACAGGCGTATCTCGGGCTACTCTGTCCAATATTCTCAAAGAGTACAACATAAAAAGTCGCCTGCAATCTCGCCCTCCCCAACAGAAGCACATGAAACGTGATGATTTTGATGACATCACATTTAGTGGAATATGCAGGAAAATTCATTCCTTCTTCTTTAATAATGAGTTGCCCACCTTGAAAAAGATGCTGGAAGCAGTTAACAGTGACGAGTCTCTGCCAGATTTTAAAAAAAGCAGTCTGTATAAAATAATTAAATAAACATTAAAGTTCACATAAATCAAACGGAGCAGAAAAAGTGCACTCATAGAAGTCATAGACAAGCAGGAGATCGTCCTTTGGAGACTAAAATATCTTCATGAAATAAAAAGGCTAAGGAATAAAGGAAGGAAAATATATTATTATTTAGATGACACTTGGCTAAATGAAGGTACAGACAGTGCTTCTAAATTTCTTAACAGCTATTTATGCACTAAGCAGTGTATGACCTCTTGCATTCAATAACATTATAATTAATTATACAGTTAAACATAATTTCATAAAATTGGTTCGTGAAATGAATGGTATTTATATTAATAACCTTTTATCATACAAACAGGTCACACGAAACGCCTAATATGGCATGACACTAATAATAAGTCTTCAAAAGAAGCACATTGGGAAGGTCTATCTGCTGGTTTAAAAAATCCAACTTATAATCGGTCATACTGGTATGTATTTTATGGACTGTCCTCGTCATAAAAAAATGAACACCCCATTGTTATTGACTATTAATTAAGTAATACATATTATATTGTATTATGAATTAACGCATGCAAAGCGAACTTTTAAAGTTATAAATTTTGTTATAGTATTTATCTATGAACTATTTCCAGCAGTGAAATTATATAGGGGGTACGGAATAATTGACTTGTATTAATTTTATTTCACAGGGTTTGTGAAGGGTTTTTAATGGATGCTGCATTAATATTTGATGCAAAGAAAGGTGATGAAGATGACCACTCCGAAATGGACGCCTTCAACTTTAATAATAATAATAATTTATTTATTTACACTTCAAGACACAATCATCTGTGTAGCCCTGACTCTTGTACTAGGATTTCCTGTTTCATAAGAGCCAGACCTCTCAATTTACAGGGAATATGTTATAGAAGCGCGATAGACAAAAGTGAAAATGGTTCAAGTTAATTTTGTCAAAAATTGAGAGTGGCGCTGTAATTGTTATGGACAATGCGCTATACCACTCAAGGACATTGGAGAAGCTGCCAACCACAGCTACACGAAAGGCAGATATACAGGAATGGTTTAAAAGCAAAAATATTCCTTTTGAGGAAAAAGATCTTAGGGCAACTTTATTAGAAAAAGCAAAAATACAAAGACATTTATACCAAAAGTTTGTTGTAGATGCCATGTTGATGATAGCCATCTGGCTAGAGAGAAGGGTATTTCAGTATTACGCCTCCCACCCTACCACTGCGAGTTCAACCCTATAGAATTAATATGGGCTCAAATGATGGGGTATGTGGCTCAACATAACAAAACGTTCAAATTAGACAAGGAGAAACAATTACTCCCACAAGATCTGGATAGTATTACGCTAGAACGATGGCAGTCTTGCGTTGCTCATGCAATTAAAGAAGAGGAAAAGTTAAAGCATAATGGATGATGTGGTAGAAAGATTTATTATTAGGTAACGTCGGTGAAACTTCTTCATCTTTATTCTCTGATGATACTCGTAGTGACTAAATTATATGATGAAGACGAAGAAGTTACACCAACTATTGTGTGTTGAAAGTTGTTGTTTTAAATAAAATACTATATAGACTTTTATTTCCTTTAATCTTAATTAAATTTAAATCAACACGACGTAATCGTTTGTTTCATTCATTCGTTTTGTTGTAAGTAATGTGTGATGAAGATGTTATTACGACCTATTTATCAAAGTTATGTTAAAACATTTTTAGTTTAATTGTTTAAACTTTTAACTTTGAATAAAATGTTTCGCACTCCTGCTTCTACGAGCCTCTTTTTTCTAATGTTATAGTAAATGAAGTATAGTATTGCTGCAATCATGTCGTGGTGATCAACTTAACTAAGATTTTGGTTAATCTAAACAAGATATCGTCAATCAAGCTAAAAAGTCACTTGATTTGAGTGTATTTTTTTCAGTGTAGTTGAAAAACATGTCCCCCATACATTCCAACTGCAAATGTAAGTTTGTACGCACAATATTGAGTGATCCACCGTGTAATTTTAATACCATAGATTTCTCATAGGTTTTCCTGTAATCTATAGAACTATTCCCTATACTCAATACTTTGTATTTTTGACAGAAAGATAGACACACGAGTGATCTTAAAAAAAATCTACACAAAAAATGTCTGCATTCGTGGTTAGTTAAAAACAATTATTATTTAGATCTATGAAGTCAGTAGACTCACCCCGAATTACATGAGACTATTTGAGAAACATAACAACATATCAAATGCAGATAGAATTGTTTTTTCGTTTTATCCACGGCACACAGTGTTCCATCTGACCAAAAAAAAAAAAAAATTTAAAAAAATTCTTGGGATAATTTTTCAGATTTTTGTTGATCAAGTCGCACTTTTCCGTTTCCAGGAAGAAAAAAAAAAACTAAAATCTGAAAAATAAATATTACTCGGTATCCGGAGGTGATTTTCATGAGGAAAATATGCGCCTAAAGATGCTCTATCAGATTATATTTATATAAAATAAATATCTTGGACAGTTACTTTTATTTTTTTAAATGAAAAGATCACCTAAACATCGAGATAAAAAAAAAAAATGTATTTGAAATGGACACGTGGGTGTTTTGCTCGTGCATTATAAATGCATCCGTTGATCGATAAATACCATAAACAGCAGAGGGATTTTTTTTAGGTCAAAAAAAAAAAGAAAAGAAAAACTGTTTATTCTGCACAAACAAAACGCAATTATAAAATACATACATTGAAGTAGCCAAAAGCCTCTTATTCAAGCAATAAAATATTGACAATTTAGTCCATTGCTTGATGTCAGGGGTGCGTTTAAGTAAGCCGGCGAAATTTTCGCCGGATAAAAATTAAACTAGCGAGGGTTCGCTGAACGGAGTCATAGGTCTAAATCAATGTTAACTGTCAAATTCAATTGACAGCTCAGCTTGTCAAACAAAAGTAATAACAACTATCAATTCAACTCAAATTGTAATCTCGATTTTGCTTGTGATCTCGAAATTATTACACAGTAAAAATGGATCGGAACATGAGAAATCAATTTAGCGGTATAATATTTCAGTTGGCGATGCAAAACCTCCAAAAAATGTGGCACGCTGAAATTATTATCCATGATGATCCCCAAATAAAATTGACGGAGATGAGGAATTTAGTACTCGTTTGAAATATTCGTTTTTAAGGCGCGAATCTAGCAAATAAAACAACAAACAGCTCAATGTCAACATCAATCTGACAGCAGAATAAAATTTAGCGAGGTAAAAAGGTCGCTAAAATTTATCCTAGTCAGGCGAAAACTTATACCAGCGGACGACCGTGAACGGGGCAGATTAAATTTTAGTCAGTTTAATTTTTCACCTCGCTGTGTGCTTGAACGGGGTGTTTGACGTTTAGTCAGTTTAAATTTTAAACTGGATAATTGACTTAAACGCACCCCAGGACCAGGGACCAAAGACAATTTATATTGTTACACTGTGTTGCGTCACTGACAAAAATGTCAACAAACAAACGATTTAGACAAAAACATTATGCCGATCACAGAGTGGAAAATGACTACTTTTGTAACAAACAAACAACAGTAACAAGAACAATTAAGCCGTGCGTCGCATCTGTGCAAGAATAAGTCGTTGCTCAGCAAAATGCTGTGACTTCGGACGAACCTACCATCAAAGCGCTGATTTTCAGCAACAACCTTTAGGAATGACGTATTGACGTCCCCCTGTGTGATTTAATAAATCGGGTAAGTAAAATTTTTCCACAGAAACGTGATTCTAGCTGAACATAGCATGTACATACAAATAAAAATAAAATATATAGATTCATAATAATACGTAAGTTTAAAAACTAAAGATAAATAAATTAAGAACATGAAATAAAAACAATGAAAATAAACAATAATAAGTGATTACTATAGACGTTGTGTAGTGTGGTGTTTTTGTGGTCAAATGGAACACTGTGCGGCGCGGTTTATACGCCGCACCATAAAGAAACCGTACCGTCTATGTACAAAGGGACGAACCCTGTCTTTGATGTCGCGCATAGTAAAAAGTCTCACCTGAGCAGTTGATACGCCAACATACAGCTAAAGATGCACACGAGCACCGCGCTCACCGACAACGCGAACACGCCGCGTAGGCACCAGTACAGCGCGCCGTGCACTACGCCGCATTCTGATACGCCTTCAAATACGCAGCGTACTCCTGGGGAACAAGGAAAGGCTTGTATACCAATCTATACTTAATATTATAAAGCTGAAGAGTTTGTTTGTTTGAACTCGCTAATCTCAGGAACTACTGGTTGGAATTGAAAATTTATTTTTGTATTAGATAGTCCATTTATTGAGAAATATTATAGGCTACATAACATCGCGCTACGACCAATAGGAGCGGAGCATAAATGAAAAATGTTGCAAAAACGGGAAAAAATATTCCTTTTTGAGAGCTTCCGTTGCGTGCGCTGCGTAAACGGTTTTAGTTACGCAAATATCATGTATGTTTTTTTTTTTTTTTTTTTTAATTGTTCCTCTTTAAAAGTTCTAAAAAAAAATCCACGACAGCATATGTCTATCTTTTAAGATTCCTTTTTTTATGGTAATCAAATTCGTTCGAAATTAATGCATTATTTACGAAGGAGTTTTATCAACATAATATTAATCCTTATCCAAATCAAAAATCTATGATCTTGTCAGCCATGTTTGGCTATTATATTGTCGACTAGTTGTTGCTAAGGCCGCGTGGCTTTAAAAAAAAAATCTATCTGCCAGTGAAAGTCCCGTCAAAATTGGTCCAGCCGTCTCGGAGACTTGCCGGAACAAACAGACAGACAAAATTAAAAAAGTGCAAGATTTTTCACTTCAAAGCTTAATAATACGCAAACGGAACCCGGAATCGAAAAATTGTTTTCACAAACCCGCAATAGTTTTGAACGAACTCATACTATGGGATAGACGAGAAAAAAATATCATCCCTACTTTAAGTGACGGGGAAGTACAAAAAAAAAAAGATGATTTTACCACTTCGTCGGCGTGATTAATATGTATGCCCATGCCAAAGTACAGCTTTCTAGTACTAACGAGTATCTGAGCTAAGCCGCGAACAGACAGACAGACGGACATGTCGAAGTTATAAGGATTCTTTGTTAATTACGGAACCCTAAAAAGAACAAACAGAAATTAAAATTAAAAAAATATATATACAACGTGCTTTTTTTTTTTCATATCCCATAACTCTAGGGTTATATTCTATGAGTAAAAATAATACAAAAAGTCCTAGATTATGTGGTCCAAAAATGCATAGTTTCGAAGATAATTATCATCAGTCATATTAATTTAGGTCAAAAATTGTCACCCGTATGACGAATTATTACTTTTGCGACGTTGCCGAACTGATGAAACTGTGACCCTCGATGTATGTAGGTATCTAGGTTTCATTGATAAATACGAGTAATTCATTTTCATTCAAACCAATCATTAATATTTAAAGCTAAGAAAATGTGACGTTGTCATATTTCACATAAGGGTGTTTTACATTAATAATCGTGACTTTGTCGAATTGATAAAAAAAAAAAAAAAATATATATGCCAGTTGATTCTTTGATATGGTCTCATTCCTACCCTAGAGTTATGGGATATAAAAAAAAAAACACCTTGTATATAATAATTATTATTATTTTATTACTTATTTTTATTAAAATTATTATTTTGATAATTTAATTAATAATTTTAATAAAAATAAGGAATAAAATAATAATTACAAACAGACACTTTTTTATACAGTCCATGCTGATAAAAAAGAAGACGAATTCACTTACCCTCGTCATCAGTCGCACTGTGCTGTGTGTCAGGCGGCATTGAGAAGCACGTGCAGGTACGAGTCAACTTGGTGTACTCGCAGAACTTAAGGGTTTGTAGTCTGTAACAAGATTGTTAGTTAGGAGAGTTGAAACAATTACACTGCTGGAAATAAACCTACTAAATAGTATGCTGCTCGGAATATCCCGAAAGTAGGTAAGTTTGTTGAGTAAATCACAGCTTAACACGTTAAACACCGATTCAAATTTAGTGGTGAAATGAAATGAAATCGTTTATTCTGTAAATAGGATATCGGAATCACTTTTACACGTCATATAAAAAATATAAAAACAAGCTTGGGGAAGTCGACATTTCCTATCTGACTCTCTGGTTGTTTCAATTGGGCCGTGGGGCTCACCGGTGAGTGACAGCAACACTACCCGTTCAGGCCGTGGAGCCGGAAAAAAACGGCAAAATCAAAACATTTTATTTCACATAAACCTACGTGGGCACTTATGAAACGTCAGAATAGCTAAGTGCACAGTTCCAATTAGTCGTTTCCTATGGAGAAGAGCCGGCAAGAAACTCCACGGTTACTCTTTTAAAAGTAATTGGCTTTACAATATTATCAAATAACAGTGTTAATAGGTATGGGAGGACAGTGTAGGCCTTTCAACAATTACCAAGTACTTAACAAAATAGAAAAGTGCCAACAAATCTACACTCTACTAGGCCTACGGCGTCAGCCCATATGGAAAGTATAGTGGTCGTCACTGGTGTCCACCACGGCGTTCTATGTGTTAAGAGCGTTCACCCCGCGCGGGCTGGCATCGTCGCATTTCTTGAGGATTTTCGAGATTATTTTATTAAATTTAAATCAAAGAACTATTTTTCGAAAAACCTCTAGAATTGCGACGTTGCCAGCCCGGGCGGGATGAACGCTCTTAAGCAGATTTCTGGTCTTTTGATAAATAAATATCTTTAATCGTAATACTTACTTGTTCATATGTATGACGGTGGTGGTAATCGTGACTAACACGCAGGTTAACGCGCATACTAGGCAGCACGCACCAACCACTTTGATCTGGTACAAAAAAACATGAAAAATTAAATTATTCTTAATGTCCCTCCTTTGTCTAAAAACTAAGAATTCGTTATTAAAGTGTGTTCATATTTATTTCTTATCACATCTATGCAAAAAGAGAGTTTATCTTGTTCGTAAACAGGGACTCCAATAGCTCTTTAATCCCTAGGGACTTTGAATTTGGAATGTGGATATTGTTAGTAAAATTTCCAATCACCAAAGAGATCATTCACGAACAATGTATGAATGAAGAAGTACCAGGCTGTATGATAAGGTAAACCAAGCGCGAGCCTAATAAAAAAAAAGTTTGTGAAAAAATTAAAAGCACGGGTTTTTTTATTTTTTCGCCGCCTTCGTTCGTAATTGTTTACTCAAATTCGATTTTTTCTCATAGAGGCTGATAAAAAGTAGATTGTCAACCTCGGGAATAACACTATTTTAAGTTGAAGTTATTGTTCAATTGGTTTGTTGTTGTTTTGAGTTGAAGTTTGAATCTCTCGCTGCGCTCAGAATTCAAAAGAAACACTCTCGCTTTTAAACTAGTTTTTGCTCCCTAGGCAAACAATCTACTATTTCTTGTTTATTGGAGATAAATAAAAAAGGAACCTTGAAACTAATACAATTCTTCGTTAGTAAAAATCGTAGTACTAAAGGCCGAAACACATCACAGTGATGCCAAGTTGCAACACACAAACTTCGTTAGCATACATTAAGTATGATTGCTTCGATATATATCAGCCTTGACGATAACATAAAATAGTATGACAAGATGCTTTACTTTGAACATAGAAGGATCAAAATGAAAGCAGGTGGTATCACAGAAGTTTTGTTAATACAACGTCATTTTAATTAGTTTCTATGAGTATAGACTAGAGCATTTACCTGTAACAAAACATCGAGTCACCCTAATGTGTCACCCTTTCAGGAACCGAACAATGAGCACGAGGCTCGATGCTTTATTACAACTTGATTTTGCAAACAAACGAGCGAATTTGTGCAACATTTCATCTAGCCTTCAGATCTAACACTAAACGCAAAATAGAAAGGAATGTCAATCGCCGTGAGCATTACTTCGAACACTGTGTCGAGTATTCGCTCGAGTAAATGCTCTAGTGTATACTTACCTTTAAGGTGAGTATACACTAGAGCATTTTCTCGAGTATTTCCGTGTAATGTAATGTTTCTGCGAATGGTACGATACCAGCAAAAGATAAATTCTCACTCGCCCCGAACATTACTTCGAAAGTAATGTTCGGGGCGAGTGAGAATTTATCTTTTAAGAACAAAATAGAAAGGAATGTCAATCGCCGTGAGCATTACTTCGAACACTGTGTCGAGTATTCGCTCGAGTAAATGCTCTAGTGTATACTTACCTTTAAGGTGAGTATACACTAGAGCATTTTCTCGAGTATTTCCGTGTAATGTAATGTTTCTGCGAATGGTACGATACCAGCAAAAGATAAATTCTCACTCGCCCCGAACATTACTTCGAAAGTAATGTTCGGGGCGAGTGAGAATTTATCTTTTAAGAACAAAATAGAAAGGAATCTCAATCGCCGTGAGCATTACTTCGAACACTGTGTCGAGCATTCGCAGGAACGTTAAATTACGTGGAAATACTCGAGTAAATGCTCTAGTGTATACTTACCTTTAAGGTGAGTATACACTAGAGCATTTTCTCGAGTATTTCCGTGTAATGTAACGTTCCTGCGAATGGTACAATACCAGCAAAAGATAAATTCTCACTCGCCGCGAACATTACTTCAAAAGTAATGTTCGCGGTGAGTGAGAATTTATGTGTAACATTCCTGTCTATTTTGCGCTTATTCGTCGTTAAAATGTCGGATCTACAGGCCGATAAGAAGGTCGCCCGCGCTCGTGTCTTTTCTCGATGAAATGTTATACAAATTCGCTCGTTTGTTTTCAAAATCAATTTGTAACAAAGCATCGAGCATCGGTGATACATTAGATCGGCTCGATATTTTGTTACAAGTAAATGCTCTAGTATATACTCACTTTTAAAGAAACATTGTTCACATCATTCGGAAGCAAAAAATTAAGCGATTAATATCAAACATGATTTTCATAGTGCACGCAACGTTTACAGAAGCATGTTAATGACTCAATTGACATGCGACAGTACCTACCTACTGACATAATTTTGGTATTATAACGAAACCATTAAATCCCGTTAAACTTTAGATACTTTAAAACTCATAAGGATAAAGCTCAGTTGCAATCGGTCACGAAAATCTAACCACCTCTTGAAAACAAAATCCCGTGCCCACGATAACCACATCTATTTACCGCCCCTTTTTGCGACGACCAATCTGTCCAAATGCCTATGAAAGTAAATACGGTACTTATAACAATAGTACATTGTGATACAAGGGTGGGAAGTAGGTTATTGCAAACGAGCTGTCACAAGGTACTATTTTTAATGTTTTTATCTGTCTGTCTGTCGAGTAACTTAGGATTTTTTTTATTTTAGAAAAAGCAACGCAGGTGAAGCCACTGGCAGCAGATAGTGTAACATTGTTTAAAAGTAGATTCAAATAAGCTGCCTTTATACCAAACAGCTCGTTCAACTGTACACAACATAAGCTTGTGCAGTATACAGGAAAAGTTTTTAATGAGTGCGCAAATTTTTCTTATTTAGATATGTCATAGTACAAAAAAAAAAATAAGAAAGATGTTTATTTTGAAACTGGTATAACTGGATACGCATTTTTTTGTCAATAGTCATCTATAAAATTAAAGTGAATTAATTATAAGAACTATGCATACCGTTGCCAAACAATGTTTTATGTAGTGTGTCGGAGACACGGCCTATGATCGTCATAATCAGCCCTTGTAAATCCACTGCTAGACGTAAGCCTCCCAAAATCGATTTCCACTCGAAACAGTTTGCAGCCGTTTTCATCCAAAATTTGGCTAGATATCCTACTTACAATATGAATCTATGAATGAAAGTTGTAATATTAGTGTTGTTGAAGATGTAAAGAATTTGAAAATGTTTGGATCTCCTGCATTGTTACCAGTATCATAAAATATTTTATACCAGAAAATCTCCTTTTTTTAATAACTTTGTTTAAAACCGAAAATTTATAAAAATAATTAAGTACAGTGTGATTATTTGTAAATTATTATTTCTTAAAATCAGTACTTAAAAGAAAATGGAACCTTCTTTTCGCCATTTTATGTGAATTACCATTACAAAGATATTTTTTTGATATGTTATCCCCTTTGTTTACATAAATTATCTGAATTTGAGACTTTGGGTATAGGTACCTATCAGCTGTGCGTGCGCCCATTGATATTATTACGAATAGATTGTATCCATATTTTGCTGATTTCAAGTGGATCAAAAAAAGTATTGAACAAATAATGGAAATCTGTTCTATTACTGATACTGAAACACCAAAAAAAAATTTGCCCACTGGTTAAAAACGTATCCTGTATTCAAAGACGTCACATGCAGCATGCACTAACAAGCAGTGAATATAATGAATGACATCGAACATACTTTTCTTACCATATAGCTGTATCTGTTACGACGGCGGGCTAGGCTCATGATACAGACTCCTGTTAACACCAACTGAAACAAGAGAAGTATAGTTTTTGAATTGCCTACATCCACCTTAAATACCACGATTTAGATTGATACGATTTTTAATGATTTTATACTGAAGATCAAGTCCAAACGAGTAATGTTAATGATTTGAGATTTTTTTTTTTTGTTAAATTAGTGCATTTTCTTAATAACTTAATATGTGAATATTTCAGATTATGTCTATACTAGTGCAATTAATTTGTAAAGTTATGTCTAACGCGGATAAAAAACTGAGAATCACGCAAAATCTATCAAGCGTATTTTTCTGAAACCTTCACCCTTTTAAAGATAATTTAATTATTGATCTTTTAGTATACGTGTTTTATTAAAAAACCTTTTGTTTTATGTGTAATAAATTAATAATACGTTTTATTTGGGAGAGCGCCCTAGATGGGCGAGTCCTATTACTGGCTGGACGTACGACGCGTTGCGTGAGCTCAGTACAGAACACGCAAGCTAACCACTCAAGTTCACTGGCACTCTAGTACAAAGTGCAGCTAGTGCTAAGTGAAGTACTAAGTTTTATATTAAAATATGTATGTTTAGGTTAAGGTATGTTTCTATAGGCCTATGTTGCCTAAAAACTAAGAGACCGAGTGAAAACTTCATTGATTAGGAAAAGTACAAGATCGAGGGATGTGATTAAGCAGATGCTTAAACTTAAGTGGAGATGGGCAGGCCACATTCAAAAACTAAAACACAAAGATGGGACCAGGTTGTGACAAACTGTACCCCCAGAAATATGAAAAGAGAGGCAGACCTTTCAAAAGGTGGGAGGACGACATTGTGAAAATATCTGGAAAATTTTGGGCAAGAACAGCCAGACAACCCGACGATTGGAAACATTTGGAGGAGGCTTTTACCGCCTCAGGCGGTCCTTACATAGAGGAAATATAAAAAGTGAAGATACTAACACAAAATACTAACAAAATATCAAGATTAAGATTTTATTTCATTAATAACACACTAACATACTTAAAAAAAACAATGTAAGGAATTAATAAAAGCTATTTTATTTTTATTATTATTTTATTATGATGCCTGAAATAAATGGTATTATTATTATTTTATTATATATCTGGGCCTTAACACGTATGGCCAGGCAATATAATGAATGATCCAACTCAAAAGATTACCCTATTGGTATTTTCTCCATGAGTTTCGCTTCATACAGACGCCATCTATATTTTAAACAATGCGAAGAGTGCACTTCTTTGTAGCTCAAATTGGTTTGTTTTGTAGTGTTCTAGATTTACACACTATACAAAACTTTTAATGTTCTTCTTTGTCTCTAATTTTCATATATTAATTTCATGCATACCTGTTGTGTGCATGGTTACTAAAATGCCAATTTTAGATGTTATTTTATTTGAATTTTAAGTGACTGTGCTGTGTGCTTATTTATTTTTTTAATGGTCTGATTTTATAAGTTGTTCAGGTCAAATGAACTGAGCTGGACGGTGTACACACAGCAAACTAGATAGGGATACCAGCACATACTGCGCTAGGTTGAGCTAGGATACTAGCCAAAACTGAGCTAACTTGAGCTAGGATACTAGTGCAAACTGAGCTATGTTGAGCTAGGACCCACAGGTCATACATGGGCAGACAGGAAACTAGATAGGTTTGCAGGGCACACCAACATAGATGTTGGTGTGCGTAAAATCAACGGGTGTATTACTTCGCCTATTTACTCGTATTAATGTTTGTTGTATGAAGCAAAGAATATGAAGCATGCGTTTAACTAATAATACACCCGTTGATTTTACGCACACCAACATCTATGTTGGTGTGCCATGCAAACCTATCTAGTTTCCTGTGTGCCCATGTCTGACCTGTGGGTCCTAGCTCAACATAGCTCAGTTTGCACTAGTATCCTAGCTCAAGTTAGCTCAGTTTTGGCTAGTATCCTAGCTCAACCTAGCGCAGCATGTGCTGGTATCCCGGCTCATCCTAGCGCAGTATATGCTGGTATCCTAGCTCAACCTACCATAGCGGCCGGAACAGCGGCGGGCACAGTCTCCAGATGTTGCGGAGAAGCAGTGTAAGCCCGCAGCAGGATGTGTTGCGCTGCCAGTAGACCGCCCAGCGCGGCCGCCAGGGCTCCGCATCCCACACACCACCAGGCGTATTTACGCCGACGGCACGTACCCTCATTCCCGTTGCATCCGACCGAAGCTGAAATCAGAATGATCTTATTATACACTTTACACTTTTATTATACACTCGGAATGAGCAATCGGGTAACCGTAAGTTGTAAGACGTGTTTCAATATACGAAGTACAATACGGCCGATACATAATGACCGGTCTGAACATAGGCTCTCCGAAGGTATCGTCGACCGTAGGTTCAATTGACGTAAGGGACAAAATATCCAAAATGAGTTGAGTATACAGTTTTGTTCAGAATTTTTCGCTCTTTCGAAAGGTGTATATAAAAAAATTGTAGCTTAAGAAAAATGTCCCTTAGCCTACTGATTTTTTGGATCCAAATTTCGAATCAGCCCCATAATAACAATGTATCTGAAAAACTATGCAATATAGCAACTTGAAATGGTGTAATTACCGCCGCCAATCGAATCAAATAAGGTAAGGTAGGTAACGATTTCCAAATTTAAGATATCCGTACGCCAAAAGTGTGTACTTAATTTTCTGCCAACAATCTCTTAACACTGTATTTCTTTTCATAATTTTTTTTTTTCAACAAGCCCTTTACACTATTTTTTCACTATTTTTCCACTATTTTTGATCAAACGTAGAGGTCAATTTAATGTAAGGGATACTTGGTCAGTATGGGACATTACTAAAAAAATACGTTGATGTAAGTAACGGCTATTTTCTTAAATAGATAATTAATTTAAATAAATGTTACACAGGTAGATAGAGCATTAAAATACAAGATTATGTGTGAAATCAGATCTGAAAAAGGTTAATAACAAAAAAGTTATGGGTGATTTAGTCGGTAAAAAAACTTTGTCGGCCTCTCCTGAAAAATCGTATTTTGTCCCTTACTTCAATTGAACCTACGGTCGACGGTATAGATTGTGGAGCCATGTCTCATATTTAACTCGGGTAGGTACTTCGAATACTTAGTTGTAAATTATCCGATTTTGTAGGCCCGATCCACGATTTTGTAGTAAATAAAACCTTTAAAAAGTTACAGGTTCTTTTAGGCGACTCTTCTATTCAGACGTCTGAATTTAAGAGTCACCTTAGAACTCGAAAACTAGCCGACGTATACTTTTGAATTTTTTTTATAGTAATTTTATTCAAGGTAAATGCATCGTCTTCACATATACATAATTAATCATTATTAATGTATACAAAATATTGTTAACATTTTAAAAGAGTAAGTATGAAGTTTCTTGCCCATTCTTCGCCATACGTAACTACCTTTTGGATGGGGACAACTAAAATCAATTAATTCTTTTTGTAAATTTTGACGTTCAAAAGTGCCTTTTATGTGCCTATTTGAAATAAATTATTTGACTTTGGTAAGATTTAGTAGTTTACGCGTAATCTGTACACATAAATGGGTTTCCTACGGATGAATTTGAGATAGCTACAATGCTTTGACTTATAATAACTTAGTAGTGCACGCGGCTCGGTTGTGGAATTCACTGCCACCTGACATTAGGGACTGCCTAACTGATGCAGCCTTTAAAAGAAGAGTAAAAGATCACTATCTTTCCACTTCGTCATAGTTGCATATTATTATGTATTTATTATTTTCCACTACATTGTAGTTCTAAGTATATATTTGAGTGATATTTATTTTAGAAGTATGTATGTAAGTATATTCTCTTATTGTATGTTTATAAGTATTTATATTGGTGTATAGCTATTTTGATTTTATGTATTTTTTTTTCTCTTCTACTCCTATACACGTTGTCTACATCTCATACTTCATCAGATACTTTGTATCTGCTTTCCTATCGCAGGTATGCTGGAAGAAATTTCATTAGAAATAAGCATCGCCTTTGTACGTATTTTTCTGTTCCTTTCTTCTTGTCTGTTTATATGTGTGTACATAAATTGTTAAATAAATAATATCCTGGAATAAAAAACATATTTTTTGCCACCAGATAATTCAAAAAGCAAAACGAATGTACGTAAATCCGATCCTTGTTAGTTAATACTTTCATAGTTCATCAAACTACCTAAAACGTGAATTACCTACCGTGGTTAAACTTTTTTACCTTACCCGACAAATCTTTAATTCGCCGTGACATTGAACTTGTACAATCAATGGAAATAAATAAAATTGAAGTGTCTGTTTGTATTGTCAAAATAACAGTTTTTTACTAAATGCATATGAAAGTATTTAAGTATGCGGTTCTTAAAACAAAAAAACTTTTGAAGTGAAAACTTCTTTAGGCGCATTGAGCACTTTTTGGGACAAAAATCATGGAACTCGCGTCATCGTCACAGAACGCTTTCCATGAGCTATATGATACTGTGTATGTATGTTTACTTTTTGGGTGAACAAAAATCGTGGAACTCGCGTCATCGTCACCGAACGCTTTCCATGAGCTATATGATACTGTGTATGTATGTGTACTTTTTGGGTGAACAAAAATCATGGAACTCGCGTCATCGTCACAGAACGCTTTCCATGAGCTATATGATACTGTGTATGTATGTTTACTTTTTGGGTGAACAAAAATCATGGAACTCGCGTCATCGTCAAAGAACGCTTTCCATGAGCTATATGTATACTGTGTATATTTATTATGTACTTAGTGTTCACTTCTATCGACAGTCCGCAAAGACTGCCCCATTTTTTTTTTTTTTTGTCTATCTTTCTGTTTGTTCCGGCTAATCTCCGAAACGATTGGACCGATTATGACGGGGTAGATTATAAGGAGTAACTTAGGTTACTTTTATTTTAGAAAAACCCGAAGCCGCGGGCATCAGTTAGTATGTACTATCAAACTTTGAACGCACGAAACACAATATTTTAACCACGATCTCGACATTCTGTTTTTTATTGCCATTCAAAAGTTGCGCCGAGCGTGATCAGAAGGGAACATTTTTTTTTTTGAACTTAACAAACTTATCTTTTGAAGTTGTAAAAAAAGTTTTGATAGTTGTATATGAAAACATAAAAATATCATCTATGTACCTAGCCATTTCCCAAGTATGTTAGGGATGGCTTCCAGTCTAACCGAATGATTAGGGCAGTTGCCTACCAGACAAAACACCCGTCTGGTCGGAGGATCCTCCCTTTTCAATAGAGGATGAGTAAACTTTACGCCCTGTTCCTCATACCTCTATAATTTGTATATGTCACAGGGAAATGAGGATATCAGGGATTTCACTAAATACTTAGGGATATTACGAAATCCCGGTAGATGTCGAATATTCTTGTTTATTACGTCTTTTTACTAAAAGTATCTAATAATATGACAAAATAGTAATTTATCGTCAGTGACACAGACAGCCTCAGCCTAATTTGAATAAATGACTTTTGATTTGATTTGGTTTACAGCTGAATACCAGTATTTTACATGGAGCGACCGCCTATCTGACCTCCACAACCCAGTAACTGGGTAACACGAGACCCTTTGGTAAGACTGGTTGTCAGACTTTCGAGCTTCTGACGACCCATAACAACTGTCAAAGATCTACAAATGACAGCCGGGACCAACGGCTTAACGTGCTTTTCGAGGCACGGAGGAGTCTTGGTATGTTAAGATGGTCACACATCCACGGACCAACCGCGGCAAGCATAGCTTAACCTAATCGATCGACCTGTGAGGCTGCTTTACTAAACCACAAGCCCCGCACATGAAAACATAACAATGATGTTATTTTGAACAAGCCGTGTGAACGATGGGATTTTTCATCGATAATAATGACGAACTTCCCTACAAATTATCATCCCTTAATAGGAGGTGAATGTTCAAAAATACTTCCTTCCTTCCCGGTCCGTCTATCGTCAACGCGAGTATGATTGAAAAGCTTGTTGTTTCATCCAGCGCAATGTTAATGCTAACAAGCAAGCGAGAACGCAATAACATTGAACGAAAAATAGTGTGCGGAACTTTCATAAAACTTGTTCCAGGAAATACGTGTTTTTGAGAAAGACTTAAAAGTTTGTGAAACAAATGTATGTCATTTAAAATCTCCATTACATATGCGATGTTTCTATGGAGATGTTCTTTTTATTTTTACAATTTATGAGTACATTATGAACGGCCAAAGTTCAGGTAAAATGTGTGCAAAAAGCAGATTTTTGGAGGCTTATACTGAATTTGTTTCTCCAATAATTTTTTTTTTTTGCTTTCATAGAAACCTAGATATAGTGCACATGATACCAATTAGTTCAAAATTTTCATTGAAAGATTTGTTCCAACGCCATAATCACGTACGAGCGTAAGTATGACGGGTTGGCCGGTCTTAATAGCGTTCATTTCGCGTGGTCTGTCAACGACGCATTTCTAGAGGTTATCCGTGATTAAATATTAAATTTAAATCAAAGTACTATTTTTTAAGTGAAAACTTCTATAAGCGAGTTCTATGATTTTTGGTCACCCAAAAAGTGCTCCTTTTTGGGTGAACAAAAATAATGGAACTCGCGTCATCGTCACCGAACGCTTTCCATGAGCTATATGTACATACCTATACTGTGTATATAGGTATGTGTATTTTTTGGGTGAACAATAATCATGGAACTCGCGTCACTTCTATCGACAGTCCCCAAAGACTGCCCCGCATGTTTTTTTTTTTCAGCCAATCACTAGATTCTTTGTATTTTATGATTATTTATAACATTTTCTACAAAGTACATAAATAGAAAAATTTACCAAAGTATGGTGGCGGTGGCACATAATGTTGAGGTACTTCAGCTGCTATGGTAGATCTTGGAGTCGATACTTGGTATTGTACTACTTGCATAACACCACACGCTTGCATCACAAAGTAACTAAACAGTCACCCATTTTAATAAACCAACAATCACTTAGAACTACAATAATTCAGTCAATTAAAAATAAACAATACTAAAATTCCATTTTTATTTACAACGTCTGATTTCCCGCCCTGTCACTTTATTATTTTTAATTTTCACAAACAATGCACAGGCACAACATTCAAATTCCACTGTGAACTTTCAAATCTCGCGCCTTTTCTATAAAATCGATATTTACACCCCAAGCTAGCCGAGCGTAAAGAACAATGACCTCTTCACATAAAACAACAATCTTATTTTTGCAGCGGCTTTATTAAGATCTACACTTCCGCTTCCTAATTTAAAACTTATCAATTCCTTTATTTTTAATTCCATAAACTCGTCTTTTATTTTTCCCTCCGTTCTTTTGTTTTTATCACTTCATAACACAAACCACGTTTAATTTTTAACGAAATGACTGTTATTTATCACGAATATTGCCAATTTACGTTTTATTCGAGTTTATTTTCACAATAAACAAATTCTCGTTGCATTATTGAGTTTACGTTGTAAGGTTATGTGATTTGACAATGGCCGTTTCGCGCAGAAGCAATGGGTTCTTTATGTGGTTCAGGTAGGAAGGTCTTATATTAAATGTATGGGAATGTGACTTATAGATTTTGCTGTACACTTACTGTATTACTGTATAGATAGAGAATTTTTTTTGCCATAGAACAGGTAGATATGTGCAAAAAGGTTTGATGTAAGGATATGAGGTTTTTTTTTTTAAAGAATCTTTTGAATTGAATGACATTTCGGTTTCGGTTTGGTTGGAACTTATTCGCCTACACGTTGAATACATTTCTATGGTCCATAACAATAAGTTTTACGCGTTTCTTATTTTGAAATTGACAGCAAAAACTCAGATTGATGTCCGGAAAACATAAAACATCGAGGTAACAATAAAATTCTATGCCGCCGATTTCGCAACGCTTTTCAAATAACATAAGAAAAGAAACACGAAGAAACCTATTCTGCAAGATTTGTTGACATTTTTGGGGCAATTACCTACCTGTCATGATTTAACAGCTTTTGCGACAGGTACTAAATTAACAAATAGAAGTTTCATTTCAGTTTTCCCGCCAGTAAAAATGTCACTTCGATTCAAAATTAGAAACTCTAATGCTTCATGATTCATGCCTTTTTGCACAATAGTTTTTTTTTTTTTTTTTTTTCTGTTCTACTTGATATTAAGTATAAAATATGAAACGGATTTTTGATAAAAAATCGTAGAGCTAAACTTGTGTGTAGAATTTTGAAGTTTATGGTACTTATTTCTAAAATGTCTTTATAGAAGAATAAATGGCATGATGGCATTCACATTCCATACCTTTCTCAACCTCTACCACACTCATCTCAAACTCACCATTATTCCTTCTGTTGGTGGCAGCAAGCACGCTGGTAGGTGGTCGCGGGGGCAGCGCGGGGGGTGTGTCGGTCTTCGCGGGAGGAGGTGGCCCCGGGTCGTCTGCGCATGCGTACTGAGCTGATGCCGGCTTGCATGTGCAGGCTACTTGGTACTGGAATTGAGAAGGAGTTGATGTTATTAGTGTTTTGATACAGATTTTAGTTAGAGAGTCCATAATCGAAGGGTGACGTAACGTCGATGGGATCCCATTAGACCAGGGATGGGCAAACTACGGCCCGCGAATGGTTGCAAACCGGCCAGCAACCATCAACCCAAAAGTAGATAATAACTCAACATAAATCGCGCGAAACTAAAATTCATCAAGACGGAAGTGCATGTCGCATTGATCAACGCGTACAGTGTGCAGTGCAGTGACGCGTACTCGCTTACATTAGTAAATATTTGTGCCTTTTTTGTAGATTACCTGCAATAAATATAATGTCCCTATTTCATAGTGTAATTGATTTGAATATCTATAGTTCATATCACTTAATTTTGTATAAACGAGTCAATAACTAATTTTATTTCGGAAAATACAAATACATTTAATTTTGTATTTCAATTAAGAATTACACCCAAAAAGTCTAAAACATGGCCCCCAATAGATTCTGTTTTTTTTTTAATAATGGTCCGCATAGGAAAATGTTTGCCCATTCCTGCGATTAGACTATAAATTGTCTGCCACTAAGGGTCTTACAAACAGGCGCGACACGCGACGCGACACAAAGGCACCGCTCCTCCCGCGACACGCGGTGCTTTTGTGTCGCGGCTGTTTGTAGGAGCCTTTAATCTGCTTTCATCGCAGACTGTTTTGTTACATTGATCGGGCTGGATACAAAGTTGAGGTCTTCAATAAATGAGTGTGACTCGCGCTTCTATATTTTTTGACTTCTCTGCAGTTAGCTAGCTTCAAAATATTGATACTTATTCAAGCATGTAATTCATCTGTGTATAGTATTTTTGGTTAGACCACCACCTTATGTTCTGAGTTGAGCTGCACGATTACTGACAAATGCGTGCACTGACTGGACAGGTTCACTCAATCTGTGTGGTTCTTTCCTCAAAAGACCATTTCCGACACCAATCTACATGGTCTTCACATGATTTGACCAAGATTATGTCTGAACTGTAAAAGGGACTGCGACCTCTGAGTTTGTTTCGGCCTTTCTTCTCAGAGTAGTCAGATACGAAACGCCGACCTCATCCGAAAATATGATTGACGTGTAAAAGTGTTTGTACAAATCTACTTACAGAAATAAAACCGTTTATCATTTATCATTTACCAACTCCAAGTTATAGTTACTTGGCTTATCATATGTCCCTTAGATCGGGCACACGGCGTCCACAAAGGCTCTCCATCCATCCTGATGATCCGCTTGCATTTCATGATCTTTGTTTGTTTCCGTTTAGCTAGCATAGTGAATCGCCTAAGACAACCATGCTTATACTTTCGTTGGGAATCTCAGTCTAATGTCTGCGTGGGTACATATTATAGTAAGGACCCTTCGGAGAGCGTTGTAGCGTGTAGTCGCTGACCTCAGAGACCTGAGTTAATAATAGAGGTCAGTGCGTGTGGTCAAACATGATCATACCTTGTGCAAATCAGAAGTAACAGAAGCGCTGGTATCGCACTCGGGACACGCTTCTGGCGCCGGCGAGCTGCGAGCTGACGTGACGTCACCCAGCGACATCTTCCACGTGCTGATGCTGGAAAGAGATAGCAATAGTCAAGTTAGGGTTCATTTTGAAATCCATAGAGTCTGACCGAATTTCGTTTTTGTTTCGAATTCAAATCGAATCAAATTTCGGCCGAAATTCGCTATTTTTCGTATTCGGTAACATTCCGCTAAAAATAAATTTGCTATTTTCAGCTGTGGCCGTAAAAAATTAAGTGCCGGAAAATCAATACTTTCAATCAAATTCATTTACGCAGAGAAAATCGATAGTTACAACAACTAAAAGCACAACAAAGCCCCATTTACACGGTGCAAGTTTATTGCCTGTAGCTAGGGTTGACAACCATACTATAATATATAGTATCCTGCTATATAATAATAATAATAATTTATTTATTTCTTACCACAAATTACAGAGAATTAGTCCAAAGTCTACAGACACAATTTTATAATTAATTTGTGGAAGACTGGTGCCTAAACTAGGTTTTTTTCAAAACCTGTATGTCAGGTCACCAGGCCCCCTAAAACAAAGTTTTGCATTTTTATTGTTGTACTGGAGACGATCTGATTCGCATATAATATTATTCAAATAAAAATCTCATACATTATAATGTTGCAATATTGCTCATAAAAATTGATTTACAAAAATAAAAATATAGAAAGTAAAGTAATTTATTAAGGATACATGCAAAGGAAGATGTGAGTGTATGTGTGCGGTGTGTGTGTGATGTGGAGTGTGAAAACGTGGTGTTAGTAATTGTGCGTTGCAAAGGGGGCTAAATATTAGAGGCCTAAATACTATATTTCTAAAGAAAAAATATAGTAGGCGAAACTACTATATATTTTTTTCAATACAAATGGCGAGATGATCGCAGTATTAATCTCATTATTTAAGCTAAAGTAATGATTTACAGTGTCAAAATAAAACCTGTTAATAAAGGCTCATAGTACCAAAAAATATGCATTTGAATGTTAAAAATATTAAAAAAAAATACCTACTATATTTTTTCACCATCTACTATATTTTTACAGGCAATGGCTTCGAAAATACTTTATTTGGTTTAAAAAAAGTTGGCAACCCTACCTGTCGCATACCATAAAATTGAAACCACAATTGACTGGCACCGTCTAAACAACACGTACATTTTTTTGCATTATACGGGCAAGTTTAAAAACAGAAAATATTAAAAAAAAATATAAGTTAGTTGCCCTTCAAATCTGCTGTAGGTGTAAACAGCACGTGCATTAAAATCACATTCAATTCTGCCATGAAAATGTTCTATCATTCACACATGACATGAGCGAACAAACAAGTTAAAAAAAAGACGTGTGGCACTCGGGGACTGCCGCGGTAAAGCTATTGCATAGCATTTTGTATCAACTTATGCAATTATAATTATTTATTTATTTTATTTATGCAGTATTTCTTTTTCTTTGATATTATTTTTTTTTTTTTCGTTACGGAATTTCTGGATTCGGTCCCCGCGCTCAAGGCCCGCGATAGAAGCTATGCAATAGCTTAAAAACAAAATAAATAAGTGCTGAACGTCGTAAAAGTGTATAACTACGTAAACAAAGTCAAATACTATTCAAATATAAGCATAATAACAACTTTAAAATAGACGAAAGTGTTGAACCTAAAGTAATTTTAAATAAAAAAAGAGTGACAAACTGTTTTGACAGCGAAAAAATTCCATCTGTCAGTCATTTCCAAAAGTCAAGTTTAAAAATTGTTCAACTGGAATGGTATCAACTATTTGGCAAGATTAATTAAGTCATTGTAGCCTTGCGGTGCAACAGGGGAACTGAATGTACTCGTAATCGACTGGTCGAGAGTTCAAACCCCACTATCAACATTCACTTTTTGTGAAGATCATAATTTTATAAGCTAATATTTATAAGAATAAAATACGCAGTACACAGAAAAAAGAACTGCCAGAAATTATTAGATCACTAGAGGGTACTGGTGTAGTAAAACCGTCGGAGTGGGGAGCGTGAGGTTTTTTCGTTACGGAATTTCTGGATTCGGTCCCCGCGCTCAAGGCCCGCGATAGAAGCTATGCAATAGCTTAAAAAATCTTTTGAAGACGAAATATTTGGCAGCGCAAGTATGGGCAATTGTACAGACGCCAGCACATCAAGCTACTACAATCTGTCAAATTTCTTTAATAGATTTTCAACTTTATCTCTACAGTATAAGGTTCAAGGTTGATTGCGAAAATTTCAGTTTGCGAATTTGTCAATTTCAGTTTCGGGTTGCTTGACCTGCTGGCGTCTGTACAAGGCATCGTCCTTGTTTAGACGGCAAAACTTGCGTTCAATATTTGCCTTAGTGTAAACAGAAGTCGCATGCAATTAATCAACGGCAAAACTTGCTTTCAATTTTTATATCTATGCAATTTTATGGAAATCGCATGCGTTAAATACTTGCATGCAATTCTTGAATGGCAATAATTGAACGTGCTTTGTGGCATGCGACTATTGCTCTTGAACGTTCCAGAATCTTGTACCGTGTAATTGTAAATTTTTAAAATATTTATAATATTATTTTTATAAAAACATTTAGTAATAATATGTATTGTGAATTTATATTATTTTTTATCTCATTGTATACTGCACCGGTTGACGTCATCACGTCAACGCCGGCTGTCGCTGAAAACCAGCGCTGGGGCTCTGTCTTGCATCGGGTCGCAGCATTATGCTGAGCGATGGCAGTTTTGCGTGGATGTGACGCATATTTCTCCCCAACTTGTTTTTTTTGCGTCATGTTTACCGCAAATAAACGTTTTTTCTTTCTTTCTATAATTATATCTTTGAGAAAAGTATAAAGTTTCGTGTGATTTAATATAGAGACTCATTATACAGATCAGAAAAAATCGTTTTCAGTTTTGGGCCGAAAGTGCAAATCAAATAGTGGGTAGATGATATCTCACTCATTCTTATTATATCCACATAAAGAAAATAGCCTATTCTTGTCATACTTGCTTTAAATATGGTCTGTCTTTTAATATACACCTCACTATATCGCTATAAAATGTACTACCAATCATAAAAATGATTTGTCGCAAACTTTTATTACCTAAGAATAAAAATTAACCCCATTGAAGGCATCCATCCAATTATCATACAATAACAATTAAAAGGAACACCATCAAAGAAACTAGTGCGATTAAACAAGAAGATAATCTATCTAAGATAATTTACCACATACTTCTGCCATAAATACCTTTGCTATACTCCAACTGCAAGCAAAAAACAAATATGCGCGCTCTATGGCAGCAAAAACAACAGTTAATCCATTTACATCCGGTCTCTATGGCCACATCCGGCGCAAACAGCTGTTTTACCCGACTCGTCAACAAAAGAGGTTTGTGTGTACAGCTGTATTTTATTGAATGGCAAATAAAAATAAATGAAATTAGTCATTCTAGTTTTGTAATCAACTTTGCCGGTTTGATATCGATATCAGAGGGACCGGGGGACCTTTATTTCTTGGCATATGGCGATATGGAGGGCTAAGAAATGTACTGATTTTCGAGAAAGAAAAATTGTCATGAAATCACTAATACATGATTATCACTTATTATGAAGTAAGGAAAGTAATTTATATAAAAAACTGGTCAACCTAGCATTGTAGTTGAAAAACAAGTTCTCCCATACATTCCAACTGCAAATGTAAGTTTTTACGCATAATATTGAGAGATTTACCATGTTATTTTAACACCATAGACTTCTTATAGGTTTTTTTTTCTATAATCTAGGAAAGAATAGAAAATAGCTTTACAGTAGATTGATATACAAGGGGCTAAAATGACCCATTTATACGAGATAGTTTTACTCCCTAGCTTAAGCGAGGGAGTAAATAGATACCGAGTTATAATGGGTTTTTAGCGCCGTGTGATACACTCGACTGTTCATTACGATTGTGAGAAAACAAAATAATCCAATTCAATATTAAAAATAAATTACATATTATTATTGGGGATTTATTTTGCAACTTAGAGAAAAATTCTAAAGAATTCGCGCCAACGTCTTTTTTAGGGTTCCGTAGCCAAATGGCAAAAACGGAACCCTTATGGATTCGTCATGTCTGTCTGTCTGTCCGTCCGTATGTCACAGCAACGTTTTTCCGAAACTATAAGAACTATACTGTTGAAACTTGGTAAGTCGATGTATTCTGTGAACCGCATTAAGATTTTCACACAAAAATAGAAAAAAAAACAATAAATTTTTGGGGTTCCCCATACTTAGAACTGAAACTCAATTTTTTTTTTTTTCATCAAACCACTTGCAAAGTGCTAATATGTATGTCCCCCTCCTGTAACTTCCAAATTAAGAGAAAGATAAAACTGAAAAAAATATATGATGACATTACCATGTAAACTTCCACCGAAAATTGGTTTGAACCAATTGGTCCTCCTGCGGATCTCTTCATTTCTGATTCGATCACGTAGTGAAACTCCAAGCATCGCTTGCTTGCGCTTTGGGTGACTTTTAGCCTTCTAATAAGGCCCATTGTGAGCGACCACGTTTCAGTGCCGTAGGTCACCACTGGCAACACGCACTGGTCAAAGACTTTCGTCTTGAGACACTGCGGTATGTGGGACGAAAAGATATTGCGTAGATTCCCGAACGCTGTCCAGCCGAGTCGGATTCGAAGATTGACCTCTTTCTCGAAGTTCGACCTACCTAACTGGACAGTTTGTCCTAGGTAAACATACTCGTCCACAACTTCGAGTGTAGCGTCTCCGATATTCATGAGAGTGGGTGTTACATGGGCTATTGACATGACCTTTGTCTTGTACATGTTATAGAATTGGCGATATAGAATTTGATAAATCATTAGAAGTAGCCTTCGCTTATTCGTTAGCGACCATATTAACCAATGTATACTAGCCAAACAAGAAGATCAAAGCTTTTTTTAGAATGTCGCCGTGCGCAGATGGCATTTAAAATGGAGATCAAATGGGGTCAGGCTATCACTCGACGATCTAATAAACTGTATTGTCCTGTCTCGGAGTTTAAATGCCATTAGGTGGTGGATTTAGTAGTGTAATTATTATTGTCTACGTAGTGTTGAAGGCCGCAATGCCTTTAGTGGTAATTTTATGCTTATAGTTGTATCCTGTTGCCTCTCTAAATAAAAGCACTCCTTAAGTTGAAATACACACACTGGCATAAAAGTTAACTTATCCTATCGACGTAACTAGGCAAAGTTGTATTTATTTTGGGCAGAGATCGGAGTCTGGGCGTCATTTCGGGGCCGTATCTGGAAAAATGATTAATCACTTGAACGACTACTCCATATCTATCAAAAACATTCCAGGTTCTAGCCGGTAATGATCGCCAATATTCCGATTTCTAATTATATATTAGTGGGTACTATCCAATAATTGTATAGCTACTAATGTTACTTGTTTGTAGACGCTTTGGGTTGACCTGTAAAGTCTACAAAATGTTTAAAATAATAAATATAATATAATATAATAATACCTTTCCGAAATCTATTTCTCTCATTTGACAAGTCTAATATAACCAATACTTTGTAATATTTTGATTTAAAAGAGTGTCCATGGAGTTTCTTATCCATTTTTCTCCATAAGAACCTACTACGTTTTGGAATAGGCAACCCGCTTCATATTTCTGACTGACCGACTCCTTTGACAATTCAAAAGTGTTTCAATTGAATGAAATGCTTTGAGTTTAAATGATCCTGTCTCTGTCATCCTTCAAAACATCACAAATTCACCATGGTTTACAAGAAACTGCAAGGTTCATGAATACCTTAACAGATACAGGATATATTCATATTCCTTTCCGTAAATCCTATCTTGGTCTCAAAGCTCGCTTTTGCAAATTGATTGATGAAATTGACAAAATCAACAAAATAAGTGATAGGTATTACCAAAACAACAACAATCATCATCATCATTTCTGCCGAAAGACGTCCACTGCTGGACATAGGCCTCCCCAAAGGGATTTGCCATAATCGCCACGCTTGGCAGACGGGTTGGCGATCGCAGTATGGTGTTAAAAATGCATAGAGAACGCTGCTGCCCATTCTCTAGTAAGTCCCTTAGTCGCCTTTTACGACACCCACGGGAGGAAATGGGGTGATGCTATTCTTTACGTCCGGCACCACACGGAACAACAGAATGGTGGAACCCATTCCACCATTCTGTTGCAAAAATGGTAATTTCTGGATTAGTCACTAATCTCTTTTGTTGACTGTACATCCCGTACAAATTATTACTACAAACATTCGATCAGCAATGCTAATGTTTATGACCAGCAGACAAGTTATGACTGCAGCGCGTCGCTTTGATCCTTGCTTGTATTTAGATTAGCTACCTATGGCCTGTTCCAAATTGATTGATGAAATTGACAAAATCAACAAAACAAGTGATAGGTATTACCAAAACAACAACAGAATGGTGGAAGCCATTCCACCATTCTGTTGCAAAAATGGTAATTTCTGGATTAGTCACTAATCTCTTTTGCTGACTGTACATCCCGTACAAATTATTACTACAAACATTCGATCAACAATGCTAATGTTTATAACCAGCAGACAAGTTATGACTGCAGCGCGTTGCACTTTGATCTTTGCTTGTATTTAGGTTAGCTACCTATGGCCTGTTCCAAACGTATCGGATGAAAATGTAAACAAATGGAAAACCTACTTGTGGATGCCAATTTGTAATACCACTTACAAATTAGAATGAGAATAAAAATATGAATAAGTATAATGTATTGGTCCAATGTTATTTATTTAAATTAAAAAATTGTATGCCTACTGTAACTAGAATATTTAACATCAAACTCAAAGCATTTATTTCAAACTAGCTTTTGCCCGCGGCTCTGCCCGCGTGGATGTCGGTTATCGCGTAAAAAAGTAGCCTATGTCCTTCTCCATATCCTAGGCTATATTTCTGCCAAATTTCATGACGATCGGTTCAGCGGTTTAAACGTAACATACAGACAGACAGACAGAGTTACTTTCACATTTATAATATTAGTATGGATAAACCATTACAGGTAATTTTGAATTGTCAAGGGGTCGGTCAGTCAGAAAGATGAAGCTAGTTGCCCATTCCAAAGCGTAATAATTTGAACAGTTCCAAACATAGTTATTTGAACAGTGGTCCCCAAACTAGGCAGCGCCTATATCTTGAAGCCCGAGTTGCGTAAAAAATTTAGGATGAAAATATTGAGTCCTTTGATTTGATTATTGGCATAGTTAAATCTCAAATTCTAACTTTGAGTCACCATAAAGATGTTTTTCATTTGACAATATTGAGGTTAATTTTATAACCTCAATTTTCGTTAATAATTTTTCATTCAATAATGTTAATTAAACAATAATTGTTGAGAAGTGGTGAGATATAAAGTTGAAACCTTTTTAACCGACTTAAAAAAAGGATGAGGTTCTCAATTCGGTTTTTTTCTATTTTATGTTTCTTACCTCAGAACTTCGTAATTTATAAACCGAATTTAATCATTATTTTTCTGTTTAAATGGTTATAGTCCTGAAGGTCCTGAAAGTGCACCTAGATTCTGACGTTTCATAAGTGCCTATGTAGGTTTATTTGATTTTTTTATTTTGATTTTTAAAGTTTTGGTCAAGTTCTAATGGATGGTTTTTGAGTTAGCGTCTATAATATTTTTTACACGTATGTTGATAAAATTATTATAACTTCTGTCTCCGTTATTTACATCTCTAGCAAGTAGTGGTATACGAATTCGGGTGGGGTAGGTAGGTACTACAACCAAAAAACGAGAAAAAAAAAGCAACTGAATGTTTTTTTTTTAAAGTCAGTCGTATTTTTTTTGTGTATTTTTTTTAATTCTGATGAATGTGTTATGTTTGTGTTGCCCTTTAGTGAGTGATTGCGTAAGAATTTTACCTGAACAGGATTTGTTTACACTTTAGACTTTAACTTTTAGAACACACTATAAGACTACCTATAGATTTTGATATTATGTCGGATACTGCCGTGCCGGGTCGAAATGTCTGCACGAATAACCAGTTCTCAGAATTAATTAAATTAAACACTAATATAGTCATATTCTACTTCTAGAACATTATTAATTTGCAAGCAGGTGTAGGTACAGACGCCAGCACATCAAGCTACTACAATCTGTCAACATTCTTTAATAGATTTTCAACCTAATCACTACAGTATACAAGGTTCAAGGTTGATTGCGAAAATTTGACAGTTTCGGGTAGCTTGACCTGCTGGCGTCTGTACATTAAAATAGAGGAGCTCGTGGCTAAGTAATAACAGCCGCAAGGTTAAGCTACGCTTGGCGGGGTTGGTCCGTGGATGGGTGACCATCTTTACATACCGAGACCCCTCCGTGCCTCGGAAAGCACGTTAAGCCATTGGTCCCGGCTGTCATTCGTGGATCTTCGACAGTCGTTACGGGTCATCAGAAGATCGAAAGTCTGACAACCAGTCTTACCAACGGGTATCGTGTTACCCAGTCACTGGGTTAAGCAAAAAGGTGTTATTTTAACATTACACTTCAATTTTATTTATTTGTATAGATATAAAATTCAAAAGATAACAACACACATCGTAAGGAAACCGGCATGTCTTAGGCCCGTATTACAGAACGTCACTCAATACTCAAGCATTACTTAAAACTAGATTCAAGCCATTTGATTGGTTGAAACTAGTTTTAAGTAATGCTTGAGTATTGATTGACGTTCTGTAAAACGGGCCTTAGAAACAAAAATTCGAAGACATGTGACTACCAACCCGTACTGGGCCAACGTAGTAGATTCAGCCCCACTCCCACTCGAAGAGAGGGGACCTGTGTGAAATATCTAGCATGATCTAGCATACGGACTTAAACTGGGGCCTTACTCCCGCAAACGATTCGAGTTTGATTTTATTTCCGATTCGAACTCGTTTCGATCCGAACTCGATTTAAAACCTTACTCCCGAACCAATTCGAATCGTAAACCAAGATCGACAGTTCGAGTAATATCAGCGTCGTTTTATACGATCCGGCGGATTACGTCATCGTCAAGTGCTCTATTGTCTTTTAGGTAGTTATCTCACTCGATCTGAATAAAGTAGCTTCTTTGATATCGTGTAATTTGACGTTTAGTTTTGATCTAACAACTCGATATCTATCTGTCAGATGGCGTGCGGAGTACGAATTGTCGATCCTAACGAATCTTTCGATAGAAGTTGGTTTCGCTTCGAACCACCGCACGATCGTGCGCTAGTCGAATCCAATTCGATTGATTCAGAACTCGATGCTGTCGGAAGTAAGGCCCCTGGTACCACTTGACTAACAAATGATTAACAAGCTGCAAAAAATAAATCCGACGTTTTCCATTAAAAACCACAATGAAAAAATCAACAAAAAACCGGCCAAGTGCGTGTCGGACCACGCACAATGAAGGGTCCCGTAGTTGGTATGAATTTATCCCAAGAACAAACTTAACTTCGTAGTTGAAAAACATGTTCTTCCATACGGAATGTATGGGAGCACATGTTTTTCAACTGTAAATGTAAGTTGGTTGACTATTACTCGGTAACTTGTGACGCCTACTTGGCTGTGACAGTTTTCCTTTTTACTTCGTTGTATATACTACTGCTGTGATTTTTTTTTACATATCCAAGTACAACCATTTAGCTGGCGGGGGGGGGGACTTAACTCTATCAAAAATTAGCACTTTAAAGCCTAATATTTCAGAAACGGATCACTTAATCGAAAAATTGTTTTCATAAACCCGCAATATTTTTGAAAGACCCATCCAACAATACCCCACACAACAGGGTAGGCGAAAAAAAAAAACATCCCTACTGTACATGTACAGGAGGTACCCTAAATAACTATTTCTTTCATGATTTTATTTTACTACTTTGTCGGCGTGATTAATATGTATATCCATGCCAAATAATAGCTACTAAGTATTAAGAGTCTCTGAGCTAAGCTGGGGACGGACAGACGGACGGACATGGCGAAACTATAATGGTTCCTTGTTGACTACAAACGGAACCGTAAAAACCACATGAAATAAGAATAAACACCAAAATAAATTAGCGAAAATCTCTCTACGAGCGAATCAAAACATCTTTCTGAACGATCATCGACACAGATCATTCACTCAGTGAATGAATGATTGAACGATTACGCGCGGTCATTGACCTCGGCGAAGCGGTTTGTCAACAATTCGAGTGTTTTTTTTGTTGTTTTTAAGCGTGGGAAGACGCGATAATGCCTAGTTGTTTGTGAAGGCTGTTATTCAGCCTAGATTTGGAGCTAGGTTTCGGCTGATTGGTCGAATGTTTTTTTTTTTTTTTAATAATGGCTGAATATGTGTATACGTACTTATAAATCCAGCCATACTAATATTATAAATGTGAAAGTAACTCTGTCTGTATGTTACGTTTTCACGCCTAAACCGGTGAACCGATCGTCATGAAATTTGGCAGAGATATAGCCTAAGATATGGAGAAGGACATAGGCTACTTTTCTGCGCGATAACCGACATCCACGCGGGCGGAACCGCGGACAAAAGCTAGTATTATCTATATGGATTAGTTAGTACCTATAATACGAACTGCAGTGGCCTGTTTGGAAAGCTCTCAATCGACTGCGTACTCAAGTAGGCCGCTGCAAGAAACCTGGCGAAATGGGGCATAGTCGATTCACCTAACACTCAATGCGAGTGCGGTGCTCCTGAACAGACTATGTCCCATCTGCTGGAGTGTCCCAATTGTCCGTTCGCCTGCACCCTTGACGATTTGAACAATGCCTCTGACACCGCAATAAATGTGGCCACCTACTGGGCCCAAACAGTATTGATGTACCGTCGAAACGTAAAGAAAAAGAAGAAGTACCTATATGTATAATCCATACTTATATTATAAGTGTGAAATTAACTCTGTCTGGTTGTCTGGTCGACATGAAATTTGGCGGAGATATAGCCTGGGATATGGAGGACATAGGCTACTTTTTTACGCCATAACCGACATCCACATCCATCATCGGCGGAGCCGCGGGCAATAACAAATTTTCATCCCTATTTTATCCCTTTAGGCATATCGATGTATAAAAAACACCGCTCTAATGTCACCTAAACATGAGGACTAGAAGCAATTACATGTAAACACACCCATACAACTACATTTCCCGTGTCGTGAAGCAACCGAAATAGAGAACGCAATAGAATTCAAAATCTGTTGAACCTGTAAAAATGAACAGAATAGAATACTCTTTATTATGTACACCATAAAAATTACAGATATAAATGTAGAACTGTTACATAGGGTGTCACAATGGGCGGTCTTATCGCTAAAAGCGATCTTTTACAGACAACCTTTGGATGGATCAAAAAGTAGAAGGAGAGACAATACTGCAGGTAGTCAGTGGTGTACCATTTACATATACAATAAATACATACATACATAAAGCATATTATAGATACTTATCCATACATAATAAACATGATACAAGAGCAAGGAACTTTAAGTAATGATGATGTTTAAGGAGAGAGGAAGTGATTTAAAAGCGGACAAAGATTGAGCTAAAAAGATTGTACTTAAAAGTCTATTTTTTTTTAAATGGAGTATAGGCATTTTAAACATGTTTAACAATGGCCGCTATTCATAAAAACATAATAATAGCGGCGAAACACCAAAAAGGCATAAGGTAAAGGAAGATCGTTTGAAAAATGTTTTTTTGGAGCAGGTAATTCATTATGGTTGTTTTTTTTTTATAACTTGTAAGTTAAAGCGACCTGTCATTATTATTCTTCAAATATTGGCACAAATTATCTTTCTAACATTATTTGTAGGGTTAGCACAAAAAAGTAATTGGGTATTTATCTCGCTACTAAAAAGATGTGATTTTGATGGCTCTGCGCAGTTTTCAGGAAGTCCTAAAATTATTCCGTAATTGAGTCTACTTTTGACAGTCTTACCAAGTAGTATTGTGTTACCCAGACACTGTGTGGTTGTGCGTGAATTTACCGGGAGTTTGGCAATCAAAATGCGGGACATGGCAAAAAAAAAGCGGGACTCAGCTGTAAAAGTAGGAGGCAAAAAATTGAATTAGAAATAATTTTAAACGATTTTATTGAATGTTTTACTTCGGCATATAAGTGCAAGACTTACAACATAACAAAATTTGAAACTATAAGGAAATCTAAACATAATAGTAATCACTATAACTTCTGCCCGAGGGTTTAGCCGTAGGTGCAATAAAACGGGACAATTGGCGTCTCGCACATATCTTTCGCGGGACGCATCCTCTAAAGATATAGAAACGAGACGTCCCGGCTATCGCAGGACGGTTGAAAAGCCTAGTTATGGCAATCAGATTGGCAGTCATCATTCATCATTTCAGCCGAAAGATGTCCACTGCTGGACATAGGCCTCCCCCAAGCACCGCCACCTCAACCGGTTCTGTGCTTCCCGCATCCAGCGAATTCCTGCGTCTTTCACAAGGTCATCAGTCCACCTTGTGGGAAGCCTTCCCACGCTACGTCTTCCGGTACGCGGTCGCCACTCCAAAACCCTTCGGCCCCAACGGCCATCTGTTCTGCGAGCATGTCTCCATGATTGGCAGCAAAATAGTGTCATACAGCTGCATCAGATTAGAATGGAAGCCGACCCCAACAGTTAAGCCTAGGCAAATACAAACATGAGCCCACTTTTACGATTGCTATTATGCCAAGATCACCCAGAGAACGATCCAATTTATCCTTCACAACTGGAAATGGGCATTCTTTTCATTTATACTCAACTGTCTCAACCGCAATGTGGTTTGTACGAAATTACACAGGAAGTGATAAAATGATTGAGTAACAGGTAAACACTTTCGAATTACGAGGTGAACGTGACACTAATATAATAGGACAAATCAAATCAAAAGTTAAGGCCGCTCCTTGCATGGCTCTGACATCATGCCATGCCACCATCAACTGCCTCGGACATCATGGCCTATCGTGCAGTAGTGGTGGGTCGTTGTCGAATTTTTTACGGACGAAACGAAACGTTTTCCCGACGGCGAAAACGGTTGCAAAAAACAGTCGTCGTTGCAACTGGTTTGAAGACGGACGACGGACGACAAAACTTATCCAACATGAAATAGAATTGCGTTTTTGTCGAGTGAAATAGTTGCATTTTCTTAAAACTATCAACGGGTTTGATCGACGCACCACGAACGACAGCATTGACAACTGGTAGGTAAGGTAAGGTAATATTATCATTATCATTATCGACTATTTCATTGACATAAAGTTCACTTTCTATTGTAAGGACTGTTTTGTAAACGAACGCGGAACGACAACGCGACGGATCAGATAGTTGACTCATTACGTTCTCGACTGTAATTTCATAGGCGTAAAATAAAAAACCGCACTAAACTAATTCGAAGACTGGTTTGTGCAACGAAGACTGTTTAAACCCAGGACGTAAAACGGTTTCATCGTCACAGAACACAAAACGGTCTTTGAAAACTGTTCGTCGTCGCAACGCCCACTCCTATCCTGCAGTTGGAGCGCAGGAAGGATAGCACGGCACGCCAGCATTAATTACATCATCCGTCGTGCTCTTGTCAACGCCGGGGTCCCAGTTTTAGAACTGGCTTGGCACGCGATGATTGGAAGAGACCCGACGGAATGACCATAGTGCCTTGGAAGTTAGATCGGCCTTTGATGTGGGATGCAACACGTATCGACACTCTTGCGCCATCCCATCTTAATAGCAAGGCGGGCTGTGCTGAGGAAGATACTTGGAAGCTCGTAGGTTACGACTATAAGCACTGCCCAACACTTTGAAATAATTCTTTAGATAATCGGGAGCACATGGATCGTTCATAATTGTGAAGAGCAAGCAGAGAGATCTGAGGGACCTCCCTGAGTCGGATAGGCAACCATTTATACTAATTACTTAAGGAGTTGTATTACTGTTTCTAATGATTATAATTCCGTAAATACATATATGTTGCGGTCGTGAATCATACTTTAATCAACATACACCCAGCCAATGAGCTGCAAATTGCAAAAATTTTAAGAAAATTTGATTTTGGCGGGCTACGTTAGCCCTTCACCCGCCATTTTGGTTCATTTTACCCGTCCATTTTCTTTGTGTGAACACGAGAAACTTTCTAAAAGGCTTGACAAACGTCGACTGTCACGACTCTGGACTCTGAAGCTGTAGTCAATGAACCATACTATTGTTATTATTTCTTGATTTCAAACGTTCTTCTGAATGGAAAGATGATTTTTTGTTTGCGTAGTTTATGAAAATGTATAGAAAGTGAATGTTTTAGCAAAACATCGTTTTGGCAACTGTCTCTTTGCTCAGACCAAATAAAAAACCAAGACAGAGCGCTGTCAACAGTGACGTCAGGCCGGTTTCGTAAACTGTGTGCACTTAGTGAGGCGTAGTTTGATTGTAAATGGTTGTAAATGTGTACGTGTGAGCGTGTACGCACAGCGCGGAGGTGTAGTTTTGGCATGCTGCACTGCATGCTTCGCAGCGCTCTGTCTTGCCTCTATGATCTTGGTCACAAGCACGATTACTAAGTGAATCAAGAAAGTGTTAGTAGATTTTCTACCAGGAAATACCTCAGTCATAGCTAGAGTCAGCAGTCAGCGGGGTATACCGTAGAACGGGGCTTTCAAATATATCCGTCCGTCTCTTGGAAAAAACTTAACCATTTTTGGTGCATGTCTTTTTCGTCCCAAAATTCGTTACCTCTTCTTTACGCCAGCGCTGTGCGCGTATTACACGTTATTTAAATTGTATTACCGGGACGACCGGGACAGAAGTTCTAGACCAGTGACATGTCCCGGTGTACCGGGACGGATGGCAATAGTATCTTTTAGTAGTACCCCATTAATTAACAAAACATTTCCATTAATAATCCAACATCACTACACAAACAACAAACCACCCATAAAATGCCCATAAAAAGTACCTATAGTCCATTAACTATAGCATTAGACAAATAACGGCTAAATAATGACAGTTATTGTGTAATATTGTTGAAATTACTGCACTTTAGAGTTATTTTTTTAATGTAAATGGTAAATAGATTACAATGCTTTGTATTCATCGTGAAATAACGGGGTTTATTAAACGTTTACATCGAAATAACGAAAGGGTGAGAACAGTTATTTGTCTAATGTTAATGGAGTATAGGTACTTTCACTGACCTCTGACATGAAAACCAAGCCACCATTGTAATAATACCTACATCGCAATTACTACCTTAATAACACAGGACAGAAGACTTTCACTCAGGAAGTACAACATTGAATGCTAACTATGTAATGTAGTTGCAGCTAAATTATGAGCTTTTAAAAACAATGTTTGTGGGAACTGAGTTTGAAAGGCGAATCAAATAGTATAATTTATAATAATAAATAATAATAATAATAAATTCTTTATTTACTCCTCACAATGACAAACTTATTCTAGGTTTTACATACATCTAGTCAAAAGTAAGATTTCCAAAACATGTATAATGCCTAAAAATAAACTAAAACTAAAATAAGTTTAATACAAGTGCAAGTATTGATGGTTCGGAATTACAATATTTGGTAGCAACCCGCCCGATCTAGGTTAATTTAAACCTGTGTTTCAGGCCATCACTTTACATCTGAATTAAATTGGAACACTAAAAATTTAAAGTTAATCTGATATAAAATAATCTATTAGCAACTATGAGAAAAAGCATATTGCTATTGGTACATTAATATCTAAAACTAAACCTATGTAAATATACAAAAGTAAATACGAGGGATAAATTATCATCATGACAAAATTTCTAGAAGTTTTTCTGTATCTGTGTAATTGAGTATCGCTAAATGTTCTGATAACATTTTACTACATTTTTTATAACTTACACTATAGAAGCTTAATTAGTAACTTGTTGAGCCTATTATACAGAAAACGCATAGAAAGAAACAAAGTCAATAGTTTGAATAAGTAATCCTCTTTTGCATTTTGAGCAAAATACCGATTACGGCGATCACATATCGTTGCCAAATAGGGCTGAATATTCGGAACATTCGATTTTATGGAGCACTTAAGCGTTTAGTTGCTACCAAATGGTTGGTAAAAACATTCTCACTATTATAACCCTTTGAACTTAGGGAACGTGCGTTGGTGAAAACGACAACAGACTTCGCTCACTACTACTAATTAGGCATGGTACTTTCTTACCAAGATGTTTTTATTAACTTTTATGATGTTTGATGGCAGTCTGTGGCCCATCTGATGTTAAAGCGCTATGATTTGGCACTCTGGTGTCCCAGGCTACCGATTCGAAATTCTAAGCTTAACACTTAAATAACTGCAACCGAGAAATAAAGTAGTTGTAGTAGAAAATAATACACATCATACTGTATCTGGTACGCCAAGGGAGGCCCACCGTGCAAATGCTGAATCAAAAAATAGAGGTAACTTTTTGAAATTATCAACTGTTCGCTAAATACGATTGAACATTTCGAAAAACATGTAACATAGGTTAGGTATATGTTTTTCGTAATTATATTGGGAGTCAACTCGGTTTCATCAGCCATCGCATCTTAGGGGTCAGTCCCCCGCCCCTTGAAAATAGCGCCAATGGGCTCGCGAAGTCACGAGTAGTTACCTCGCGCATTTTTTTTTTTTTATTCTACTATGAGATTGCTCTTGACTTTAATCTAGGTCTGGATGACAGAGACAAAGTCTACGATGGAGTGAGCTTACCCAGAAGAAGCCTGTTCACTCTCACTTTGAATAGATTAGGGTTGTATGCGTTCGGAAACACAGACGCAGGCAGAGAGTTCCACTCCTTTGTTGCGCGCATTATAAAAGACGTTTGAAAACGCTTAGTGCGAGTTGGTGGAATATCAACTAGGTAGGGGTGGTAACTTGCAGTGCGCCTAGATGTCCGATGGTAGAAGGGGGCTGGTGGAATGAGGTCGTGGAGATTTGGTAGGTATTTAACAGTAATAATTTTCAAGACAATCTTACTTCCTTTTCATTTATATAAAAAATAAGAAAAAATTGTCTGTTTTGTCCCTATGAGATTCATTAAACATTATGAAAAGGGGTAACTTTGGGATTTTTTTCTATTCAGCAAAGTTAATCTGATCGTTTTATTAAAAGCCTTTGCATGTCCGCCAGATCCTTAAATAAAATATATCTATTTTATTCAGAATTTTATGACACTGTTTGTTATGTTTCCCATGAATTCAAAAAACTAGTAAGCAGGGTCTCTGTCGGATCATACCACAACCTCCGCCTAGGGCCTTTGGACTACCAGAAGCATCACAGATGCGTTGCCATCCCGGAGACCTTAGTAAAATACTTCATCTGCTTCATTGATGTATTAAGAGTCTATATATACTACCTCACTCTGTATCTCGCTCACACAGTATTGCTAACGGTCACGCGAGCAAGCGAGACAGGGCGGCAGGGAAAAGACTCCAAGGTGCCGATAGTTTAGGTAATTTCGTTTTACGGTGAAAATAATGGCCATTTAAAAAAAGTAAATAACATAAGACCTGCTTTATAGTTAGTTCAGTTAATATGCAAAGTTTCATTATCTAATTTGAAGTATTTTTTGAATACCAGCGGTTTATTGTTCGGTTTGGAGGTAACTTTGGATTTTTTTTCTATAGAGAAAATTTTATGGAATCGTGTTTTCGGCTAACATAGTACTTAACATTAATCCTCAATTTTACCATATATTTATTTCAAAATTAATGCTGCAGTATTTTCGACATAACGGAGGAACATGCTAAGCCATTTGAGGTAGTATAGGCCCTTAAAAGCGGTAGATACGGGACTTGGTAACAGCGCTTGGTCCTATCAAACTAAGTGATGGTCCGTAGTTGGCACTCAGTCGCGCACGGGATATCGTTGATCAAACAGCTCCATAATTAGTTTTTTTTTTTTTTTTGTGATAGATTCGCATCAAAATGACTTCTTGTGCAGCTAAACAGTATTTTAATAATACAAGGAAGAAAAATAAGACCACCCGTAAGTACAGCCAAAAATGCTAATTTGTTGAAAGTTATAAAATAATATTTAATGTCTGCTTGGCCATGTTTGTGCTACCATAATCGTAAACATTCTGCCAACATTCGGGAGCTAACGCGATTTCGCGCGCAGGACAGCGCCGTCTCCTATCTCTGTTCTTGTCTATCGGTAACTGTAGGTTTGCGACTGTGATCACACTGATCACAGATGTGTGAGTTTTGGTGCATGACTTCATGCACCAAAACTCACACCGCTCATACGCACACTCTCACACTCGCGCCGAGCCCAGGTTTACTAATTGCGAAGTTAGCGCGTAACATATCTTCCTCCTTTTAATATAAATCAATGATCTACATACTTATTAAAGTCACTCCCCTCCCTAGTCTCTCCTGGAGGTCACTGGCCTGTGTCCACATACAGTGGGTCAATTAACACTTCGAGACAATTGGCAAAATGGTGTCACATTACTAACTGTTACTTTCAAATCAGGAAATTTAAATGGAGCATAGTTTAAGGGGACACTCACAGGTCCACTAGCGCCACTCTCGGCGTATTGTTGCCTGCCTGTCGCACAGTGGAACGAATGTATGGGAGCGGTTGGACGTAGACATGTCCGAAAAAAAAGAGTAAAATTATGCCAAACTAATGATGCCATCTTATTCGATTACTTAATGCCTTCATAACTTGTGGTGATGAATTTCTTCATAACTCCCATATTTCGGGAGTAATTTGAGAAAATGTGAAATTTTACTATGAAAATGAGTGTATCGAGCTCTCTCCCTCCTGATTCCGGGCTTGTTTCAAGTAGCGGTCTCTAATATCATAATGCTAATACTAAGAGCTATATTTAATACTAAGACACATAGTGCGCCAAATGTGCACTTTCTGGGATAAAGAGTGATGTTTATTTTATAACACAATTTTTTTATTTTTTGTTTATTTTGTTGATTAAAACCGTTTTTCTAAAGGTTTACCTTATTACAATAACATTTCTGAGCAGCCAATTAGAGAAGATATAAGCTAATTAGGATATATAATTAGGGACTTAAGGTTTACATATAAAACTGATGCACTAATGATTACTGATAAGAACATTGCTATTATTTAATTACTAAATGGCTCTTAATACACTAATTTAGCATGCATCATTTACTAATTATCACAATAACTAATTACCTTGCAATATTTAACAAAGGATACCTGGTATACCTGGATTTTATATAAATAGGTCACTATTAGTAACTTTAAAATCAGTGTTGATTTACACCTCGTTGTATCCAAGCTAATCTCGCAATGTATTTTCCAAATTTTAATACAAATCTTGATATTCACGTTGCTTTATGCGCACGCGCACATAAAGATTTACGCGACTTTAACTATTTGTTCAGTGTTTTAAAAGATAACAGTTGTGTTCAGTTATGTGAAAGTGCTGAAACAAGTTTAAAAGACTGGTGTCGTCGATTTTGCTACCGCATTTATGCAAAATGGACACAGTCTGGAAGAAGCACAGATAAGTTTCGGAAGAAACATGAGATTTGGCTACAGGCTGCAATTCAATGGCCGGAATTACAGAATGAAAATATGGAACCTTCTACAGAAAATATAAGTGACGTCATCGAGCCCATAATTTCTCCTGCTAAATCTGATGCTTCAACTTGTACACATCCTAGTCCTCGTAAATCTTTTGAGGACCTTAGTAACCGGCAAAAAAGAAGACGCACTGAAGATAGTCTTTCATGCAGCAGTAGCAGCGCTGAAATTATGTTTTCGGCCGAAAGGGCGCTTCAAAAGGCAGGACAAAGCGATACAGCTTATGTTATGAAATACTTGACGGAGAATCCAGAAGAGGCCTCAAAAATCAAAGCCTTCATTGAAGGTAAATCAATTCAGGTACGGGAAATATCCCCTTTGAAGGCATTGGCTCTTTATGTATCGATGAACTTATCGAAATGGCGCTATAACACTCTTCGGGATTTCAACACTCAAGAAGGAGCTCTTCAATACCCGAGTTACTACATGTTGGTTAAAGAAAAAATTAAGTGCTATCCGGCCAAAGAAGATCTCACAGTTACAGAGAGCTCTGCAAAAATCAAATTACAAGCCTTGATGGATTTAACCTCAAGAAGACTTATTAGGTCGTTAGAAACCCCTGTTGATCCCAATCAACAGCTCGTATTGACCAGCAAATGGGGTTTTGACGGATCATCTAGCCAAAGCATTTATCATCAAAGGACGAGTGAAGATGAGCAAATCGATCTTGCTAGTAATTTTATGATTAGTCTTGTACCACTGCGGCTCGTCTCAAAAGGTGTAACAATTTGGGAAAACGAGCGACCATCTTCCACTTCATTTTGCCGGCCAATATTGTTTAAGTTTATAAAGGAAACCAAAGAAAATGTGCAGAGAGAGATGGCTGAAATCGAAGCAGAGATTGAAGCCTTAACTCCATCCACCATCACTGATGGAATTAGTGTCAAACACCAACTGCTGTTGACAATGATTGATGGTAAAATTCATTCCATTATATCCAATACAGCAGCTTCAGTGTGTGACATATGCAAGGCTTGTCCTAAAGAAATGAATAATTTAGAGTTAATCAAAGATAAACACGCAAACGAGGACATGTATAAATATAGCTTAAGCACCCTTCACGCTTGGATTCGCTCAATGGAATGCTTATTACACATTTCCTACAAATTAGACATAAAATCATGGCAAGTAAGGGGTGATATAGCAAAAAGGCAAGTTGATGACAGGAAGAAAAGAGTTCAAGAGGCTGTAAGAAGAGAAACGGGCTTACTTCTCGATGTTGTGAAACAAGGCAGTGGATCCACCAACAATGGCAACTCGGCAAGGAGATTTTTTGAAAACTACACTAAATCTGCTGAACTGACCGGAATAGATGCTATGCTTTTAAGAAAAATCTGTGTGATCTTGCAGTGTATTTCATCAGGAGAGAAGATCAACGTAACTAAATTCCGAGAGTTCTGCTTTGATACTGCTAAGCTTTACGTGGAGTTATACCCATGGTATTATATGCCTTCTTCACTTCATAAAATTTTAATGCATGGGCCAGACATAGTTCAGAACATGTCAATTGTGCCCATTGGTTTTCTATCCGAAGAGGCATCTGAGGCTAGAAATAAAGATTTTAGAAAATATAGAGAGGGGCATTCTCGAAAGCATAGCAGTATCTCATGCAATGAAGATATTATGCACAATCTTTTACTGTCTTCTGATCCACTTGTTACAAGTATCCGTCCAAAAGGAAATAAGTTTGTAAAAAAATCTTCTTTTAAGGAATTTTATGAGCTTACGGATTCTGAGAAAAGTGATATCGAATTTGTTAACATAAATGATTTAGCGGACATCGATTCTGAATTTGAATTAATTGATGATGATGATGATGACGAAGATAATTAAATGATGTTATTGTTTTAAAATGTGTAACTTAGTAAATTAGAGCTTACATCTTAATTATTTATTGTACTTTTAATGAAACTAGGTAATTTATTATCAACTTACTTAAAAGTCATACTCTCATCAGTTCTTGTGAATATTTTTGTTAATATATATTTCTGTATATATATAATATATTTATAGACCTCTTAATAAGTCTGTCTGCGGTTTAAAGTAAATACAAATGGGGAAAAAACGTTTTTTTTTTTAAATTTTCATTTCCTTTTATCCCAGAAAGTGCACATTTGGCGCACTATGTGTCTTAGTATTAAATATAGCTCTTAGTAATAGCATTACGATATTAGAGACCGCTACTTGAAACAAGCCCGGAATCAGGAGGGAGAGAGCTCGATACACTCATTTTCATAGTAAAATTTCACATTTTCTCAAATTACTCCCGAAATATGGGAGTTATGAAGAAATTCATCACCACAATTTATGAAGGCATTAAGTAATCGAATAAGATGGCATCATTAGTTTGTCATAATTTTACTCTTATTTTTCGGACATGTCTACGTCCAACCGCTCCCATACATTCGTTCCACTGTGTGTCGGTCTTCTAGAGACTGTACTTCGGAGAGTGTGCAAGGAGCTCCACGAACTGATCCCATCATCGCCCTTTTATTACCCGACAGCAAGACGTACTGCAGCGTACTATGCGTACTTGGTTGATATCCCGTCCAGTCGTACTCAGCGCTCCTCCTCCACATTTATTATGCGCACAGCCAAAGTGTGGAACTATCTGCCAGCGTCTGTGTTCCCTTCCACATATAACCCGTCTGTCTTCAAAGCAAGAGTGAACAGGCATCTTCGGGGCACGCTCGTTCCATCATAGACCTCATCCATCAAGCGAGATCGAAGTCAAGAGCAGGCCCAATCAGTAATATTTTTATTTTATTTTTTTATTACGAAATTTAGGAATATAAATTGTCTTTGGACATAGTTTAAAACTTTCCACCCAACATTATTATACCTTTATTGGTTACTTTAAGAATGCCTTGGCACTGTTTACTGTCGAAGTCGGTGAGAATATTTCGAAAACAAAATGCAGTTTTTGTTCATTACCTTTATGGGAAAACTTGAAAATCAAGATTTTGAAAGATACTTTTTCATTTTTCTCGCCACCTTTTGCAATCCAAACCAGTAGGTTTTTAGCTTACCTACTACGTAATAACATTAGCTTCGTATGAAAAGCATGGACGAATGTGAGAACGTTGTAGGCCTAGTAGAGTGTAGATTTGTTGGCGGTTTTCTATTTTGTTAAGTACCTGGTAATTGTTGAAAGGCCTACACTGTCCTCCCATACCTATTATCACTGTTATTTAATAATATTGTAAAGCCAATTATTTTTAAAAGAGTAACCGTGGAGTTTCTTGCCGGCTCTTCTCCATAGGAAACGACTAACTCGAACCGTGCACCTAGCTTCTGACGTTTCATAAGTGCCCATGTAGGTTTATGTGAAATAAAATATTTTGATTTTGATTTTGATTGGACGATTATAGCTAAATATGAAAAGTTAAGGCCAAGATATATGCCAGTGACCTTGATTGGTTAGCTTGCGTGATCTGTACTGAACTCACGCAACGCGTCGTACGTCCAGCCAGTAATAGGACTCGTCCATCCAGGAGCGCTGTCCCAAATAATACGTATTATTAATTAATTATACATAAAATTAAAGGTATTTTAATAAAACACGTATACTAAAAGATCAATAATTAAATTATCTTTAAAAAGGTGAAGATTTCAGAAAGATACGCTTGATAGATTTTGCGTGATTCCCAGTTTGATATCCGCGTTAGACATAACTTTACAAATTAATTTTCTGTAATACCTATAAACATAATCTAAAATATTCATATATACTCGTACACTTACACACGTTGTCTACATCTCTATATCTACTTTCCTATCGCAGATATGCTGGAAGAGATTTCATTAGAAATAAGCATCACCTTTGTACGTATTTTTCTGTTCCTTTCTTCTTGTCTGTTTATATGTGTGTACATAAATTGTTAAATAAATAAATATATTAAGATATTAAAAAAATACTCTAATTTAACATATATTTTTTCCAAATCACTGACACTACTCGTTTAGGCGTGATTTTCAGTAGGTATAACATCATTAAAAATCGGCTATCTTTGCCTTAAGGAATCCCCAGTTGACAGGATCATCCCAGTGCGCCGATTTGCTGGATTCGTTTTATCTTCTACCTATCGTTGTTTCTTATGACTAAGTTTATTGTGTTTTATTTATTTATTTACTATTACCAGTTACTTTATTTTTTACAGGAGGGAACCCAATACAAAAATGTAATTACAATTTCCACACTCAGAGACCAACAACCAATTAGACACCACCACCAACAAAAATGAAATGTTTTTAGACTGTACTATTTTGACTGACAGTGACAGGGTCCAAATTTATACCTGGATTGGTGTGTTACGCAGTTAGTGTGCTGAACTATAGAGGAAAAAGAACAAGGTAGGTACATCTGCTATCATAAGAACAATAGAATATTGAAGTAGTTTTTAGGTAAGTACTTCATCCTGCCAGGGTTGCGGGTTTGTCCGAAAGGGATACCGTGGCCCTGGCACAAAGGCAACTGAAGGAACACGGGTGGGTTTTAGCTAGGGCATGCACCCGGGTACACCCGGTTCCGAAACACCCGGGTATACCCGGTTCCTCAGAACCGGTTCCGAAAAATACTCGTAAAATAATAATTCCCGCACGGAAAAAATATTTGTATGACCTACAAGTAGTTGTTCCGGGTCTGGCTGTTTGTGTATGTGAGTTTAAATGTTTGTAAACGTACCCACGATACAGGAGAAATTCCTAGAGTGGAGCCACGTTTAAAAAAAAATAAAAAAATGTTGATTTGATATAATTTACCAATTTACTATTTCATACCTCGTTATAATTTCGTATCCTCTCAGTTTCTCAAATTTTTCTGATTATTTATAACTTTCAGTCGGAACCGGGTGGAACCGTGTTACCCGGTTCCGACAGAACAACTACCAGAACCGGTTCTCAAATCCTGGAACCGGTTCCAGTTCAGTAAAAGTCTTGAGGAGAAGTTATTTGATAATTTTATTTGATATTTGAAAAAAAAAAATGTAATTACTTCATTACTGCAAAAGTGCAAACTGGTAATGTACAAACATTCCTTTACAAGCTTTTTTTTTTTGCCCATCCACCTTATGTGAAATTCCAATATTAAGAAACTTTCAAGCTTGCACAATGTACAGAAGTTAATTTAAAATAAACAATGGATAATTTGCTTCTTTGCAAATTGTTAACTTACTTAAAATATTTTGAAATGCTATTGTTTCAGTAAAAAGTAACAAGTTGCAAAAGACTAAAGATGCCATGTTTGCCAAAGTAAATTTATCGTTTGGTTTGGGCTTACATGGACGGAAATTACCACGCTAAAGCAAAAATATCAAAAACTGTAAACGTTGAACAATATAAGACACAAAAAAAACCCTATGCCCTGCCCTAGCCTGATGATATTGGCAATATAGGAAACAAAGCAGTAAAAGAGCCAACTATTACGACAAGAGAGTAACGGAAACCGAGCAGCCAACCAACACAACTGACACAAATTACACCACCATGCATACACACTTTTTTTAACCTATTTCATGTTTTAAAAATATACCTTACTTATTAGGGTTCCGTACTTCCAAATGAAAAAAAAAACCGGTCAAGAGCGATTCGGACTCGCGCACCGAGGATTCCGTACCATCAAAAATCATCAAAAAAAATTACATTAGGTCCACTATCGGTCAAGAGATGGCGCTGACCTAAAATTAGAAACAGTGTGCTATTTAGAGACATCTTTTTATTTTCCTGTAATCTTTGCATAAACTGCTATACTTATGTAATAGATTACAGAAAAGCCTAAGTATAAAGAAGTCTTAAAATGGTAAATGTCTCAGTATTGTGCGTACAAACTTACATTTGCAGTTGGAATGTATGAGAGGACATGTTTTTCAACTACAATGTTAGGTTTGTTGTTGGGATAAATTCAACCCAACTACGGAACCCTTCATTGTGAAGTCATCCGACATGTACTTAGCCGGTTTTTATTTTTTTAATAAAAATTGTTAACGGAACGAATCTCAGTGTGAGGTCTTGGAATTCTATCCATCATCATTATCATCATCATTTCAGCCGAAAGACGTCCACTGCTGGACATAGGCCTCCCCCAAAAGGGGGGGATTTGCCATAATCGCCACGCTTGGCAGGCGGATTGGCGATCGCAGTATGGTGTTAAAAATGCATAGAGAACGCTGCTGCCCATTCTCTAGTAAGTCCCTCAGTCGTCTTTTACAACACCAAAGGGAGGAAATATGGTAGTGCTATTCTTTACGTCCGGCACCACACGGATTCTATCCACTTGAATGTAATCTTAGCGAAATAAGTAGATTCTTATTCTGCACACCTTTTTTTGAACCGCCCAGGTAAACCGGTCCATGCACATTCGGAGTAGCAGTAGACAGACGAGTTATTAAAGTCTGGAATCATAAGAAAGGATCTTCAATTATCTAGAACTTAAGACGCTCTGTAGTCTGGATCGAGATTAGCTAAGCATAACACTAACGACCTCACACACAGACATAACTCGTTGTTAATTTTAGAAATGATTAAACAAAGCGCATACGGCAGTCTGTCATTCGGCACTAATGGATGCTGTTAACATATTCCACACTGTGATGTCTGAAGTTTCATAAATTGTAACGGAAAGAAGTTCAAATATTTCTTTCGAAACACGACAAAAAATACTTTTTGGTCAAGTAGTTAACAATACATAACGTGAGAATCCCATTGATGCACAAAAAAAAGAAGATAAGGCTACGCTCTAATGCCACGTAAACATTATTGGACTATACCCAAAGTCTGAAATTCAGATAATTTATGTAAACAAAGGGGATAACATATCAAAAAAATATCTTCGTAATGGTAATTCACATAAAATGGCGAAAAAAAAGGTGCCGTTTCCTTTTAAGTACTGACTTTAAGAAATAATAATTAACAAATAATCATACCGTAATTATTTTTATAAATTTCCGGTTTTAAACAAAGTTATTAAAAAAAGGAGATTTTCTGGTATAAAATATTTTATGATACTGGTAACATTGCAGGAGATCCAAACATTTTCAAATGTTTGACATCTTCAACAACACTAATATTACAACTCTCATTCATAGATTCATATTGTAAGTAGCATATCTAGCCACATTTTGGATGAAAACGGCAGTAAACTATTTCGAGTGGAAATCGATTTTGGGAGGCCTACGTCTAGCACTGGACTTAAAAGGGCTGATTATGACGATCATATGCCGTGTCTCCGACATACTACACAATACATTGTTTGGCAACGGTATTTTGTTTGCATAGTTCTTATAATTAATTTACTTTAATTTTAGCAATGACTATTTACAAAAAAAGAATATGATAAAATGTTTTGCACCACTGTCCTGTCATTTTGACAGTGACATTTCTTGACATTACTTTGTTTACATAAATGATCTGAATTAGAGACTTTGGGTATAGAAAAAATTACATGTAAACACACCCATACTACTAAATTTCCCGATGTCGTATGTCATGCATCAACAACCGAAAAAGCGAGAGATATGACGCGGGCTATAGCGGGAACGCCGGGAACGAGATAGCAGTAATTGTCACTGTTACGTACCCGGGTACCCATAAAAACTCAGAAACAAATGGCAACCTAGAAAGCAATATTATTCTGGAGAATTTGAAAGAATATTAGTTTTGATGTACGAGTGGAAAGTATTCCCGTGGAACTTGTTTTTGGATTGTGCACATTTTGAAAACACAAGAAGGCATTGTTGCTGCTTCTTTATATTATTACGGCTTAACGTGCTGTACATGTGCTACACAGATGCCAGTTCGATTATGACTAAGGTCAGTTGTGCCAGTCGGCACATGTTATGCGGTCCACATCGAGGAACGCGTACCTTATCTTCCTTTTTTAAAGTTCCGTAGTCAACAAGGAACCCTTAGAGTTTCGCCATGTCCGTCCGTCTGTCCGTCCCCAGCTTAGCTCAGAGACTTAGTACTAGAAAGCTATAATTTGGCATGGATATAAATATTAATCACGCCGAAAAGTGGTAAAATAAAATCATGCAAAAAATAGTTATTTAGGGTACCTCCTGTACCTACATGTAAAGTGGGGATGTTTTTTTTTCGCCTACCCTATGGTGTGGGGTATTGTTGGATGGGTCTTTCAAAAATAGAGCGAGTTTGTGGAAACAATTTTTCGATTAAGGGATCCGTTTCTGAAATTAGGCTTTAAAGTGCAAATTTTTGTTAGAGTTAAGTATCCCCCCCCCTGCCAGCTAAATGGTTGTACCTGGATATGTAAAAAAAATCACAGCAGTAGTATATTAACGAAGTAAAAAGGAAAACTGTCACAGGCAAGTAGGCGTCACAAGTTACCGATGAATAGTCAACCAACTTACATTTACACGTACACGTGTGTTTACATTTTTATGTTTGTTCTTGGGATAAATTCATACCAACTACGGAACCCTTCATTGTGCGTGGTCCGACACGCACTTGGCCGGTTTTTTTATACCATGTAATTTTAGATACAATTTATTGATCATGAACTTATGAGTATGACTTATGACTATATGGATTGTGTGTACTTGTATGTGTAGTCCGAAATCAAGAAAAATAATAATATCACATGGAATTCTTCTTATAAACCCAATTCGCACAAGTGTAAACTTGTAAAGATGCGATAACCATATAGAGCGAGACCTCTCAATTTAGCAGAAACGGAGCACTGTCTGTTTTATACAATGACTAGCTTTTGCCCGCGGCTTCGCCCGCGTGGATGTCGGTTATCGCATAAAAAAGTACCCTATGTACTACCCTCTCCATATCCCAGGCTATATCTCAAAATTCTAACTTAATATTAATTTTAATGTGACTCACTATGTGTTTATTACCGAGCTGGTAATGAGTTGAACTATCGAACTAATGTGCACACTAATAGGGTTGAAAATAAAACCACAATTGTGTACTGATCTAAGCTGGTATATTTAATTAAAATTGCGAGACCCCAACCAAATCGCGGTAACGAAACCATAGCGAGATCTATTTCGACGTCAACGCCATCTATCGAGCTTGACATCAAACTTTTAACATTTCACAATAATAACTATGGTTTTATGGTTTCTTCATGAACACTATGTGAATAGAAACCGAAACAAATGATTTAATATAGTAAAAGTACTTATGTTCTGAACGTGAATGAGTCTTTACCTAAAGATAACAAACACAAAATCAAAATACGAAATTTCACTCAAATTCTTAAAGCAATCAATTGTACCAAATACAACACGAAATAAAATTGCGACACAAATAATAATTTTAGAATAATTCACGTAAGTACTAACTTTTCTCAGGGTCACGTTCGCTATTGGACGAAATATTAGACATTTATTTTGTACTTGCAACACGATCTGGATGTAGAATTCGATTAATCGACTAATAATTGACCGGTTGACATTTTAGCGGGAACACCACTAAACGAACTAAAAAAGAAAACAAAATACGTCTATACTCTGTGGTCGTATGGCGGTGTGACGCGATGCTTAATGTAAACATTCATCAAGGTTATACGTTCGTAAAGTAATGGATTCAATGAGAAAACGGTTTAATCTTAGAAGAATCTTAGACAGAATTACTGAGAAATAAGTGTAGATTTCGTATTGAGTGCTAGTTTATCGAAAAGTGATAAATATGTCAGTGAAAAAGTAACGAAAGTTATGGAATGCACAAATTTTGATCATAAGGCCGCCGTGTTTAGTAATGTTTTTATGATAAATATTCTTGTATACTCTTTGAAATACACATAAGTAGCTAGCTTATTTATCTACGAACATAATTTGGCTAATAGCTACTGATATTATAGCGTATTGTTATCGTAATCGTATTTCCAAGAGTAAAATTCGGCAAACAAATACCTACAAAAAGTCAATAAAATGGATATAGTATGTTATCCTTAAGAGATAGACATATGCCATCGCGGACTTTTTTGAAGACCTTTTTATGATACACAATTCCACCATACATTATTTTGTTATATCTCAAAGGGTTTAGACAGCGTTTTCGTTGAAAGCTCCCAGACGGCTTATTTTTTTCCGACACCTCCAACAAATATCGTTAATTCATACAAAAATGCATACAAAAACATAACAAATTATATACTAAAACCTTCCTAGAGAACCAAGCTATCCATTGGTGAAAACAGCATGAGAATCGGTGCAGTAGTATTTGAGTTTATCGCGAACAGACAGACAGACAGACAGACAGACAGACAGACAGACGCGGCGGAGGACTTTGTTTTATAATATGTAGTGATAGTGATGTAGTGATTGTTTGTTATGTGCGTCACTTGATCTAAGGAGTCATTATCTGATGTAAGAGGGAAGATGATATTTTGCGAAATTAGTCTTGAAGCAATGTTTTTGTTACGATTTTTGGGAAATTTGTGATGGTCTGAAAGTATGCGGAGCTGCTTTTTAAGGATCATTATTAAATAGTATTGCAAATTTATCTTCTATCCTTTTCTTAATGAAATAGAAAGAAAAAGATGCATTGAACTTAAATTTAGTTTAGTTTGTGTACAAGGGAATCGGCACCATTGTCTACCCTTTTCGGGCAGGGTAAGCAATCACTTTCATTTTGACCTTTCAACACACAACTTTCCTACTTATTGTCTTTGAATGTGTTTATATTGTCACCTTTTTAATACCCTCCGATAAACTATTGAACAGCCGTGCTCCTTCAACCAATATTGTTTTTCATTTTTTCCATAATTAGTGCGAGAGTGCGCTGGTTTTAACTTAATTTTGTTTTTATTCCTTACGTTGTATGTTATATTATTTTTCATAATTATGTAGTATTATATGTTTGATTGAACAGATTTAGTGATGATTTTTTAAACTCAATAAGGATGGGGCCTACCACCAGCTCTTAAAACAGTATTATTATAATCTTACTTTGACTTTTCGTACCATGACGTCCTTAAAATAAGCTTAATATAATGTTGAAACAATCTTCTTCTAAGTTGAACGATTTAATCTTTTGGAAACATTGTCGGAAATCGCCAACACAGTGAGCCCTTGTCTTTGGTCCCTGGTCCGCTGGTCCTGACATCAAGCAATAGCCTAAATAGTTTTTTTTGTTTTTACTACTCCTACTTAACCGGACTTTCCTATGGCTGCAACATGCGAAATCAAAGCCTCCAGGTAGGGCAAAAACTTATAAACTAAGCAACTGCACGCTTAGGGCACCCCCTGTGGAGTAAGGACCTCGGCTTAGGGCATCGCTGGGGGGAGGACAGCAAGGTGGGACAGGCTGGATAAGCTCTGGATAATTATTATTATCAAGGGAATTTAAAGCTACAGGCTCAGCTGCGGCGCGGGCTGGCACTTCGTCAAGCAAGGGTCGGGGGAAGACTAAATTGCCAAACTTGTATTGCTTAAATACGAGGCTTTTGGGTACTTTGCATATGTGTAATTTATTCTTTGTAATGTGCGTTTTGTTTGCGCAGAATAAACAAATTTCCTTTTTTTTCTTTCAAGCGTGGTGATCTTCTGTTGAATGTGAATTCTCGTTCCTTCATGTATGGGAAGAGGTCATGGAATGCATGCTTTGCAACGGGGCAGTTGTCGGAAATCTTAAACCCCTGCCAGGGTTGCGGGTTTTTCCGAAAGGGATACCGTGGCCCTGGCACACAGGCAACTGAAGGAACACGGCTGGGTTTTAGTCAGTTAAAGTCTGACACGCCCTACACTGAAACTTTTTGGCTGGAAAATATTAAATAACGAGAACGAGAAGTTATTTAATATTTTCCAATAAAAAAATAATGAAAAAAGGCATAGACAAACCAGATTAAAGGCTCGTACAGACTAGTCCGATATCGCGGGCGCGACGCGACACTAGTAGAAGAATTTCTTTGTCGGTGCCTGTCGCGCCCGCGATGTCGCGCGAGTCTGTACGAGCCTTGATGCTTATGATTTTGATATCCAAAGCAGACAGAGATTCATTTTCGCTTCATCATTATTTTGGTTACTCATGTTTTTGCCTTTTGTGTCGGCGAGTTTCAAATAGATTATGGTGAAATAGAAGGTGGCTAGGTACTATCGAGTCACGATTTCTATGTAACAACTGCGGGATCATATTACACAATGTTTCTAAGGAAACAACATGAACTTGTGGGAACATTATTATAACTATCTTCAGTCTTGTGACCTCCGATAGGAATTTGTGGTGATATCTGTTTTCTAAACGTTAGTGTCCTATAATAACGGTGTTTTTAGCGCAAATAAAATAATGTATTTGCTTTCTTTCAATATTCGTTTATTTTTAGGGTTCCGTACCACAAAAAGAAAAAACGGAACCCTTATAGGATCACTCGTCTGTCTGTCCGTCTGTCACAGCCAATTTGCTCCGAATGTAAAGGACCGATTAAGTTGAAATTTGGTATACGTGTCAATTTGATTGACCCAACCGCGGACGTGAACCATAAATAAATGAATTTAGAATATTAGGGTCAGTTTTGGGAGGAAAATAAGAATATTAAAAAGAAAAGTTTTTTAAACTGCACCGTGTGACATATCAAATGAAAGGGCTTACTGTGGGTAGGGAAAATTTAAATATCGCGGGCTACCTTAGCGCTTCCCCCTGAAAACAAAGTCACTCTGATATCATCGCTTCTAACTTTGCTGAAAGTAGAGTAAGATTTTCGAAGTGAAGGCAAAGACAAAAGGGCCGTTTCATAAATTTATACCCAAAAGCGTTTACCGGGTGTCCAAGTTACCGTTTGTTTCAATAGTTTTCGTTTTTTTTTTTTTTGAAATCTGTGAATCGGACTGTATTTCTTAAATATTATTTGCACTGACTGCCATTTGCAGTCTACCTAACCATGACCTAGCCTTTATTCAAGTAAAAGCTCGTAGATATAGGATATTATCATTGATATTATAGCTACGATCTTTACAAAAGTGTAGTTGTAAATTCCCTTCGCGATCACGGGTAGGACCTGGATGAGACTGGCACAGGAAGGAGCGTGGGATTGATACAAGACGAGGCATTTTCCCAGCAGGGGTTGAAGTCGGACTACGGATGATAATGATGAGTCGTAATTGAATAGTTTGAGCAGATTTTAGAAACAATTCAACAACAAAACCAACTGATACACCGCTTTTCCCTCGCCAAACGCCATGGAAAACATTCTCCACACATTCCATTATTGTAACTAAGTCATGCCCAACAGAAGCCAATGCCCGGACTATTAGTTCCGAACGAAGTAACCCAACACTTAGCGCTTGATGACTGTGAGAACGTAGCCATAACAATTTTATTATTATATCAATCGCAATGGCGCGCGCAATGACAGCGGCGGCCATTGTTGTTGTGGTTATTTTTTTTTTAATTTTGCAATGACAGTCAATTGTTTATAAGCCTTGTTGACTTGTTGAGATGGATTTGTTTTGTGGTGGTAGTATGATCTATTTTGTTAGTAGGCGAATCGATGATCTATTTCGATTCTAGTAGCAATAGTTATGGTTTCTGGACTTTGCACTTGGATAAACCAAACTACTCATTATTTGTCTCAATTGATTCATACATAGTCGTAGTAAATTCAGGACCAACTTAAATTGTCTGTATATTCATATGAAATGGTTAATGACGTAAGGTCTCAATTTGTTAACAAAGCTTGTGAATTTGATTAGCTATTGTAACTTACGAATTTGTCAATAGAATGCGTTAAGTACGAGACACTAAGATAAAGAAGCCATTCTATTTTCAAAAAGAAACACTCGAATCAATTTCCACAGTCCAAATGTTCAATGAAGAAGGAAGTTTTTAGTTATCCTAATCAAGAAAGGAATATTATATTGTGACAAAACTATCATTCATCATCACTGTTTTTCTTTGTACAATGTGTATCTACAGAAGCACAGGACAGTATCTTGAATGCCTTTTGAAGAATTTACCGTGACTATTTACTTGTACCCACAAATTCTGCAAGACTTTTAAGTGTGGCCAGTGAGAACAATATTCTTAACAATAACCATTATTAAACTCGACGGGGTGCGGATAAAAATTCGCTCTCAACAAGCACCCATAGACAAAAAAAAAAGGAGAGGAATTTTGACCATCAACCCTTGTTAAGAAAAAAAATTGTTACCTGATAAAGTTCCATAAAGATTCAAAGTGATATTACAGGGATGATACGGGTAGACAACGTGGAATTGAGAATGAAGGTAAGTCGATTTCGAATTTGGAAATAAGTTAGTGGTTAGATGGAACTTGTGTGTATGAATGTTAGTGTTGAAGAAAACACTGTTCTTGCTAACACTTTTAATGTCGGATTTATTGAGAGGCATTACTTCTTGAGCATTGAGACATTTTTTACTGATAAACAAGGTTTTTAGTTTCTGTTAAGGGATTTACCCTCGCTGTAAAAAGTCTGCTTCAAGCTTTAAAGGGACCGCTGTTAAAAGAAAGTAACAAGTGCTTAGGTAATGTGAGTAGGTAATGGCTCATTTTCATTAGTCGTTAACTCGGTCGATATACAGCATGCAGGGAATCCCCGCAGGCGGAGTAATAACTAATGAAAGTCATCGGTCGGTAAAAAGCGCGCGGAGATTCACACCCAATGAAATTGAGCAACGAAAATGAGCCTTCAAAGCAACTGCCAAACCTGCGGTGCAGGTTCTCTGTATAGCGCAGTCGTTTCCTATCGACTAATGAAAACGGTTCCCCGAATACGGGCCCTATGGCATGCCTTAGCGAAAATCTCCCGCATACGAGCCCTATTGACCAATGAAAATGAGCCTTAAGTGCTTTACCATTCATTATTTTATAACCGCCTTGACGTAAGTGATATTCTTGTTTTGGATATCACCCTCTTTGGTAAGGTCTCTTGCCCTTATCTAAATTTTTGAAGTGAAAACCTCTTTAGCCCCGTTGAGCGATTTTTGTTAAGGGAAAACTTATGGGTTCGCGTCAGTGTCACCGAAATTCGCGACATGCTCGTGTCGTGTAGCGCCAGACTGTCAAATATCCCAAACTTTTGAGTTCACACTTCTGTCGGCAGTCCTCTTCTTCTTCCATTCTTCTCTATTAGTCTTTATCTCAGTAGTCACCCCTTTCTTTAGTTATAACGGGATATAATTCGATAATTGTAATCATTAAAAATTCCTTCTTTTTTTTACTTTGGGTTTGCTCTTGACTTTAGTCTAGGTCTGGGTGACAGAGACAAAGTCTACGATGGAGTGAGCTTACCCAGAAGAAGCCTGTTCACTCTCACTTTAAATAGATTAGGGTTGCATGCGTTCGGAAACACAGACGCAGGCAGAGAGTTCCAGTCCTTTGCTGTGTGCATTATAAAAGACGTTTAAAAACGCTTAGTGCGAGTTGGTTGAATATCAACTAGGTAGGGGTAACTTGCAGTGCGTCTAGATGTCCGATGGTACATAGAAGGGGGCCGGTGGAAAAACATAAAAATGGGTTCACAATGCAATGCAGTGCCCTGAAGTTCCTTGTTAATAGTTGTTTAATAAAAAATGCAAGACCATACACCCTTTGTTTTGACCATTGCTATATTTACACCCCAGAACCTCGAATAAAGACATTATAGAACATTTACGATTCTTTCCCCTTTTTAATAGTTTTAACGACCAAAATGTACAAAAACTCACTGTGGAAGTTATGGGGTTTTAAGAAAACTTCCTGTATTTAGGTAAACAACTTTTAAAACAGTTCATTTCCCTATAAAGCTTCTAAAACGAATTCTGTTACCATCTTTGTCAGATCATACACTTTCGTAAGTCCAATAGTCTCAAGTTATTCTAGTAATTATACTATCGAACTTACTTTTCTTTCAAAAACTGATGAATTCAGTTGCGATTGCGAAAGTAACTGTCAGTAACCTTCCGTACAATACTGATGATTACCCGCATCTGGCACCAGCATAGTTCAATAAAGTACAAGGCTAGCAACACGGTGACTTGTATAAAACGACGCAACATGCGACAAAACTCGGAATGCGTGCAGCAATGCGTACGGGAGCTTACAGCTTGCAGAGAATGACAGATGATACATTCCAAGGTTTCTTATTAGTTCTACAGAAGTGTTGATAAAAAGTTGTAGTTAGCTAACAACTAGCTAATTGATAATGATTGTACATAGTTTGGACGATGTTTGATAGATCATTGATCTGTAAGCAGCTGGGAGACAAGAATTCAGAGAATGTTACTCAATAGAGAAGCCTGCACTTTTATCAAGAATTAGTATAAGCTTTCGACTATATTATCATCAATTTTCTCTTCAGTAAACTTAAATTCTACATGAGGGAGGGCTCTTATCATAGTGGTTTAAAATAACCTCTTGAACCGCAAAACACATGTTAAAGTTAACCATCTTGGCTAGTCACCCAGTTCCAATAAAGTTTGGAATCCCACAGGGCAGTATATTTCGACCAACCCTGTGTATTAACATGGCCGACATTCTTATGTGGATGATTCAGTCATCGTTCCGTATGTGAAATAAAGGAAAAAAGGGTTCTGCATTTCAGAGCAAGTCTGTGGATTAGAAACCTTACTGCCCCAAACTTTTTTCTATCATAATAACAGTCTTGTCACCATTTCAGCGTTTTCTTATGGCTATTTTAGTCTTATAGAAAAAATATGTATTGATACATCGATACGAAATATCAAGTATTGAAAACGATACCAAATACAATAAATTTCCAATAGCAACACCGTTGTTGCCACTGTCTAAAACCGCTGGAATTCAAAGCCGTAAAAAAGTAGACTTATTTTTACCTATGTTTTATTAATTTATGATTTTACATCAAAAATTATGTTCATAAATAGTTTGGTACTACATAATACCGAACTAGGAATAAAAAACAAACTCAATAGAATTTCATAAAGTACAAAATATATTTTACAGAAAATTTCGCCAATGTATCGATATAAGGGTTTTTTTTTTTTTTTATTATATCGACATCGATATCAATACTATTAAAATATCGATACGATATATATCGATACTTTTTGGCACTTCTTACATCTCTAGGCTATTTGCGTAATTTTCTCAGTTTCAATCAGAATTAAGCGATGTCAATGGAATTTTATTAATATCAATATTGCCAACGTCCACAATTTTGCACAGAAGCTATTAGAAACTTTTTGTAATATTAAAAGTTTATAGACATAATTCTATACGCCTTGAGAACCAAAACTATTAGCAGCCATAACTGTTTCATGGTAGGTCCATCAACTATCGAGAACATAAAATATTGTAACTTTAGAAAGACCGTTACAATATAAATTCTCTTTGCATCTACAACATGGAGATTAGAGGAATGTGTTTTTTTTTAATGTTGAGTCATTTTGTTGATTACTACTATGATAAACCCATCTGCTAGGAGAATGCCTGGATTCCGTAGATGTTCCTCTAAAAACAAGAGAATGCTTTGCTGACGTAAAAGTCTTTCTTAGTTCAAACACATTGCAGAATCACACTTCGAAGTAAGTCGTATTGCCATGCACATGCAGGACGACGACAGCTGCTAATCATCCTCTTGACATCCAATTATGACTAAGTTTGACCCGACGAAAGCCCTAACAATCTAAATAAGCGCGTCTGAAGGGTTCTTAAAAGTGGAGGTCAAAGTTTATCACGAAAGGAAGTTCAAACAAAAAGTTTTGTTCTCTCGATTAAACTAAGTAACTGATGAACACTTTAATAATGGTACCCACGTAGGCAAATTATCTTAGTTATTTACGTAGAAATATATAAAATGCGACCCATTTTAGCTCCCACTACAACTTTTTTTTACAAAAAAAAAAAAATTAAGCAAAGATCCTACACCAAACATCCTCGTTACCGGTCCTCATAACAACTAACGAAATTTTATGCCGCTTACTTTCAAAACTAGTTTACGTTTTCTTTGTTCTTCACCGTTCATACTTCAAAATTACACGCCCCAACTAAAACAATGATTTACCATCAAATTATAACCTTAAAACTTACCATAAAGTTTAAAAAAATCACAAAATCCTGTTTTCCAAACGTAACAGCACACCTTTTGCACACCACACAACTATTTTGAATTTCGAAACTGATTTATAAATGGGAACACATGTCAGACGGCTCACGGTTGCACATACACTGAGTCAAAACACAAAGATTTCATTTATTTGTGCATTTTTCATTGAAAACTAACATTTTAAGTTACAAAACTACAATTATTTTTTTATTAAAGACGCGTACGAACCGCACCGCGTCGCATTTTCACTGAATTTGAGTAGAGTTAAAAGATATTTTTACCTGTGATGGCAAAAAAAGTTTAGTTCGTACTCTGAGCTTAATTGACTGGCACAACCAACTTCGAACCTTATATCTGCTATACTAAAGTCCATTTCCTTTTGTGGTTGACAAATTGCATTAGTGTGACTATAGTTGTAGGCTTTGCTGAACAAATCTAATATGTATTACAACTTCGTAAGGTAGAATATTGCATGGATATTAGCCCAAAAGCTTCATCTTGAACCGTGCGCTTGTAGATATATTGTGGGCAGTTGGTTCGTTACAAAGTTTCTAAAAGTTTTTTTATTACCATTTCGACCATTTTGGATTCGGATGTTTTAATTACCACGCTTTGGGAGGCGGGCACAAGAATTTCGTATGTTATAAAAAGTGAATTGGAGAAAATAAGAAGAAACAAAATAATTACAAAATAACTTATACTTGATGTGATTCCAAAATTAAGTTTAATTTTCTAATTTAATACCTAACTATTTGTGTAAATATAAGTATCTTCCTAACATTATTTTTACACTAATTCCCTTAAGAGCCATTTCACAAAATTTTAACGCTCGAATTTAGGTAAAAGACGGCAGCGCTGTGTATGTGAGCGTAACTATCCACACATACACAATTTAAGCAGTGTAACGCGAGTGTCGAGACGGACTAAATAATCTTGAGCCATTATAATAATAATGCGGTATTTAGAGATTGATTAAAAAAGTTATTTTATTTATTCAGTCTACTAAAGCTTTCTAGACTAATAAAAAAATACAAATATATGTTTTGAAAGTATATAATAAAAATGAACAGGAAAACAATCACATCGTACAAAATATAAGTGTTGGTCATTATTATTTGACAATAATGTCAAGTAATAATGACTATCACTTACGTTAAATAAATATTTGTCGTAAAGGCATTGATCTTGCTTTTCTAGGGTCTATAATTTCCGGCAATACGCAATCTTCGTAAAAACGAGTCAATTTGGGAAGCATCAAAATGTTGTAGTCGTAGTATAATATCACGGTTACGATATGAGCACTCGACAATTGAGATGCGGGAAAAAGTAGCACAGGTCCTTCCTCGATGGGCGCTCGCGCTGTACTAAACGGTGCCCACTTGTGCATCGCAATTTATTCTTTTTTAGAGTGTTTAAAAAAAGGATATTGTGGCTAATTAAATGAAGGGATTTTAATCAAACTTGAGAATTCGATTTGTTAAAGAACATAGTTCATTTTGAGATGATTTTTAAAATGTAATTACGCTTTATTCAAACAAAAAAATCGCAATATAATTGCGAATAAATCGTAAAAATTGTCCTAAGTCTTTATTTTTTTTACCTATTAATGTTATTAATAATCGAAATTCTAGTACGTCATTTGTCGACAAAACTATATGTCTGATGCTTTGTGTATTTTTTTCAGTCAAATTTATAAATATTAATTATAGAAATAGGAGTCTGAAATTGCCTCTGCGCTGATTTTTCAGTAAACTAGTTCTGGGAGATTAATAACTACAAAGTACACAAATAAGTTTTTGTAAATGTGTTACATGAAGTGTCAATACGAAAGAATCATCTATTATTTACATATATTCACCAATACCAGAGAATTAACTAAGATGGTAAATTAGGCGACTAAAATCTTAGATATTCGCGCGAAAACGTAAAATGGCTCTTAAAGAACATAACATTACTCCTGCATTCCCCGAAAGGCTAGGTAGACGCGTATAATATACACATATTTTTATTTTCTTTAAATAATTAATCGTGTTCTCTAGACACAAATGATTATGTATTCTTTAAAAAATCGTGTTATCTTAATAGATTAGGTAAACCTGAAAGTGATTGGTTAAAAAAAAAGTATAGTCCGAAACACCACTCAAAAATATTAATAATAATTAAATTCCTGTCTCGGCCGGACCGGGCGAGACATATATACTTTTCATACTCTATGGGCGAGACTCAGCGGCCGAGTCGCCTACTAAGCCAATTTACAGACACAAAACACACATAAATACAAAAAATAATAATAATAATAAAAACTGGTTAAACAAAAAATAATACTCAAGGAATCCAACTCGCAACCCGTAGCGCGAAAACATTGTATTCCTTAAAATACCCAAATTTTTCTTCTTTTTCTCTTTTTATTCTTTTTAAATAAGAGAAAAATTTGGATTTCAGAGTCACTCTATAATACAACTTTAACTGCAACACTTACCAAACCTTTGTAATGGTGAGGCCATTACACAACACAAAAAAATACCATTGAATGTCTATTTATAATCAAAACAACAGTTGCACCACATCCGTAGATTTGTGTCTAAAAATATCGACACATCAATCAATGTCACGTAATATAGGACACAGATGGACACAAATCTCCCGCAAAGGGCGAAAAGAAGTCGGTGAAATAAATTCAACTGTCACCGTAATTGTCATTCTGCTCAATGTTCTTTATGTTTTTCTCGTAAGTAGCAATACAAGTCAACTGGTAGTGCGGCTTTCTTGTTCTGTACAGAATGTGCTGAACAATTAAAGGATATTTTTTTTTTGTTATTTTTTTTTTCAAAATTCAAAATATTATATTTCACATAAACTTACCTGGGCACTTATGAAACGTCAGAAGCTAGGTGCACGGTTCCAATTAGTAGTTTCCTTTGGAGAAGAGCCGGCAAGAAACTCCACGGTTACTCTTATAAAAATAATTGGCTTTACAATATTATCAAATAACAGTGTTAATAGGTATGGGAGGACAGTGTAGGCCTTTTAACAATTACCAGGTACTTAACAAAATAGAAAAGTGCCAACAAATCTACACTACTAGGCCTACAACGTTCTCACATTCACAAAATAGAAAAAAATCGTTAAAAAAGATTAAGCTATGTTATGACCGGCACAAACCGGGGATCATAGAAGGCGCACAAGTTCCCATGATCCCCGGACTAAGGAAAGGAACACCAAGGTGGTTTTTAGTCGGTAAGAGGCTGACAGACCCTACTAGGGCGGAGGACATCCATGAGGATTTTCCACCACGAAACATAAAAAGTTTTTTTTTAATAATATTCTTACGGTGGCCAGCATATCAAGTTATACGAAACTGTCAAATTTTTCACAATCGGATGAGAAAATTTGACTCTTTGTGGTAACTGTGCTGGCAGGTGCTAGGCCCGTACCCACTTCTCCCTCTGCCTTTCTCTCAATTTCGTGCGTGGATTCGCCAAAGATCTACCGAACTCCATAACAACAGATGGTCACGGGTAACAGACTGTAGGCAGTCAAAATTGGCTTTATCAATTTTACACCCGCGATTAACCATAAAACTCCTCAGCTTAACCCTTTACGGCGCAAGAACGTGTTTTTGTATTTTTTTATTGACAATAGGTTTAGACGAGCTATTTATTGATGGGAAAAATAATGAAAAAAATAATATGTAAGAAAAGGTATTTTTTTTATTTTTTAAACTTGGTGATGCAGATGTGCATCGTGGTGTAAAAACATATTAAATTTTACGAAATGTGATAAGATCGAAAACAGTTAAAACACAAGGCTACGCCGCACTTTTCATATTCTGTTTGGGCTGTTCCAGTAGAACCTGGATATTTGCACCTCAGCCTTTTATCTGTCCAAACAGGCCAGTGCCCTAACTGATCCAATCTGACGTCTTTAGGCGGGATATGCTGACAAGGCCATATCTATTTTGAATATCGCTTTTGAATGTTGCGTAAGTGTAAGGTATAAAAAAAAATATTACTGTTTGGGCCTGCTCTTGTGCTCGATCTCGCCTGACGGAAAGCGATGGATGAAGTCTATGGTGGAACGAGCGTGCCCAGAAGATGCCTGTTCACTCTTGCTTTAAAGGCAGACGGGTTATATGTGGAAGGGAACGCAGACGCTGGCAGTTCCACACTTTGGCTGTGCGCATAATAAATGTGGAGGAGAAGCGCTGAGTACGACTGGACGGGATATCAACCAAGTACGCATGGTACCCTGCAGTACATACGTCTGGTAGTCTGGTAATAAAAGGGCGATGGTGGGATCAGGTCGTGGAGCTCCTGCGCACACTTTCCGAAGTAAAGTCTGTAGAAGACCGACAGGCAAGCAAAATTACGCCGATGAGCCAGTTTGTGAAGCCTAGGCACCAACACTTCGTCGCCTATAAGCCTTTTTGCTCTGCGTTCTACCGAGTCATGTGTAGCAAGTTGATAATGATTCCACAAAGCCGAATATACCATAGTTGCGAAATTTATATAGTTTTTACTTTTGAGCTTGCTCGATTTAGAACTCAGCCGGAGTTGCTAATCAGCGCAAGTTAGCTCACTCGATAATCTCGTCACGGACTCACGGCTAGATTGTGCGTATCTACATTAACAGATCATCATCATTATTGCAGCCGAAAAACCTCCACTGCTGGACATAGGCCTCCCCCAATTGGGGGGTTGTGTCAAAATCGCCACGCTTGGCAGGCGGGTTGGCGATCGCAGTATAGGGTAAAAAAAAAATCATAGAGAACACTGCTGTCCATTCTCTAGTAAGTCTCTTAGTCGCCTTTTACGACACCCACGGGAGGAATTGGGGTGGTGCTATTCTTTACGTCCGGCACCACATAAACACATGAGACGGTAATTATTGCCAAATACATAGAACCAAGAGCCTCTTTTCTAAAACTCGGCTAACTAAAAAACTTTGAGAGCCGCTAGCCAGGACCCGTGGCAGTGCAAACAGGTTTTAAGTAGAAGTAATAAGTGGCGGCATGATACGAATTACACCGTTTCCAATGGTATCTACACTTCGGCCACGCAGATCCGACATGCATGGTAGAAAAACAATGATGTCAGCGTTGTCAGCTGCTTGGCATCTAAAGCGATGTTCTACTTTTTCTTTCGTTTCGGCACTAACTTGAGGATAACAGATGAGGAGCTTGCAAAACGAAATGAAATTGTTGATTCTGTAAATATAGGAAACTAACTTTTGCCCGCGGCTCCGCCCGCGTGGATTTCGGTTATCGCGTAAAAAAGTAGCCTATGTCCTTCTCCATATCCCAGGCTATATCTCTTCCAAATTTCATGACGATCGGTTCAGACAGATTGAGTTACTTTCACATTTATAATATTAGTATGGATTATAAGTATGGATTAAGTATGGCCTATGTCCCTCTCGATATCCCAGATTCCCAGGCTATATCTCTGCCAAATTTCATGACGATCGGTTCAGCGGTTTAGACGTGAAAACGTAACAGACAGACAGACAGAGTTACTTTCACATTTATAATATTCAGTATGGATTACTTTTATACGTCATATAAAAAAAACAATCAATCTGCCTAGTCTTTTCCCAACCATGTTCGGGTCGACTTCCAGTCTAACCTTGAATACCAGTATTTTACATGGGGCGACTGCCTATCTGACCTCCACAACCCAGTAACTGGGTAATACCCCTTAGTAAGACTGGTTGTCAAACTTTCGGGCTTCTGACGATCTATAACGACTGTCAAGGATCTACAAATGACAGCCGGGTCCAACGGCTTAACGTGCTCTCCGAGGCACGGAGGTGTTTTCGTATGTAGGTAAAGATGGTTACCCATCCACCCGTTCACGAACATAACATATGGATCACCATTCAGTTCAACCATTTTAAAGGCATCTGCCATACTCAAGTTAGTTGAGTTCAGCTACACGGTTACTGAAAAATGCTTCCACTGACTGGACAGGCCCACTCAATCTGTGTGGTTCTTTACTCATTTCAGACGCCAATCTACACATGATCTGACCAAGATTATATCTAGACTTATCGCCACAATTGTGGCGTGCCCAGTGCTGGGTTGCGACAATCGCACCCTCAAAGTCGCTATGAGATCCTGCCGGAGCTCCGTCCACTGGGCCGTGATTTTTCGCGGCAGCGGAGTTACGCCCCGCCGTTTTACCTCCTCGCGGCACTCCCATAAATGCGCGAGTATTTTTGCCTAGGTTGGGCAGAAGCCTCATTAAGGCAGCCCCGGCCCGCTCCAGTCTGGGAGCCAAACAACGGAAATGCTCCACGAGGTCCACCGGCTGTCGAGGGCGAGTCCCAGATACTTCATCGTCAACTCAACGCCGATGTGAACCCTTCCTATCGTTACTTGGGAACCCGTCAGTGGCGCGTTCCCGAGGACCATGAAAATACATGGCCTCGGACTAGTGCAAGGCCACCTTGTGTCCCAATTGCCGGATCCTCTCGACGATTGTCGCAACCCCACGTGTCGCTAGTGCGGCCACCGCCTGGCACGACCTACCCTGCGCCAGGACCAGCGTGTCGTCAATGTAGCAAACTACGCTGACGCCGCTAGGTAGGTCGGCGCGCAGCACCCAATCGTACCCGATGTCTAAATGCGGCCCCAGGAGCGATCCCTGTGGGACACCGCACGACATCTCTCGCCAGTTCCACTCTCCCAGGTGACCAGGGTATATGACAGCCCTGTCCGTCAAAGACTTTGACCCCTGAGTTTGTTTCGCCATTTCATCTCAGGGGTAGTGAGTGAGATAGGAAATGGTGCCGATTCCCTTGTTCACAAACTAAACTAAATTTAAGTTCAGTGCATCTTTTCTTTCTATTTCATTAAGAAAAGGACAGAAGATAAATTTTAGTTTAGTCCTGTCAAATTAATCGAAATTTTCATTATTTTTGCGATAAGACGCACCATTTTGGAGATATAAGCAAAAGAAAAGAAAAAAATTTATAGGGATAAACACGAAATATTTTAAATGATACACCTGTAAGTGGTAAAGAAGCCATGGAAATGATTTTCTTTTTTATTCCGAGAATATTATTAAAAAAATTAAATAATTTAAAATTACTTGATATGATGATTAATTATCAAAATTCACCGCGCTCGTGCCGCCACCCCACCGCACCGTTCGGCGTCACCGCGTCGAGGCGGGTCATTCATAGAATATGTAAATAAAGGATTTTTTCGCTTTTTTACCACATAAAGATGTTTCTCTTAAAATATTTCGTGTATGAATAGATACACCTTATATACAGTACTGGTTTTGCACCAGAAGTCGAGGTGATTGGTCTGAATTTTAGTTCATGAAAACTAATTTTATTCCACACCTTTTTAATCGCGATTAAAAATAGTCAGATTTAGTTAGAAAATCTAAATTTTAGTTTAAAAACGTCAAATTCAGAATAGCAAAATTGCCATTTTCACTAAATTTATAAACTCAGTACTATCTTTAGAGCTGTCAAACTAAAATATAGTTAAGTTGTGTCACTTTAGTCAATTTCAGAATAGGAAATGGTCGTTTGACAGGAATAAACTAAATTTTGGTGATTTTTAGTCTAGTTTAGAGAATTTTGTGACAAGAGAATCGGCACCATTGTTGAATAAATAAGTTACTTACGAAAAGACACTAGATATGGCTACATGTCTAATTCTGCGAGACCCACAAGTGCACTAATTCTATATTTTCAAGTTAAAACTTGACTGAATACTTAACCGATGAGGTGGCAACCGGTTCGTCATTACGAGCCATTGGTATGACTTAAATAGTCTTCGTGAGCGTTAGGTAGCCTACAGGACGGGAATTTGCAGATGACAGTAGTGTTATTTGTTCGTTAATTATTTTGAAGTTGCCCTACACAAGGATTGTTTTGTTGGTTTGCTTACGTAACAATCTTAAATGCACTAACACTGAAAGACAATCTGTGGGGCAATGCATGGGTCAAAAACATATTTGTTCATTGCGAGAATCGAACCTGTAAGCTGCAACTTGTAGCGCACAAACCAATCGCTCGGCTATTTAGAGTGAGCGTCAAAATGAAGGGACTAAATCTCCAATGTCTGTCAAAGATATAAAAAAATAATACCATTAATCTACTATTTCCTACCTTTGCTATAATTTTAGCTACCTCATCATATCCATACTAATATTATAAATGTGAAAGTAACTCTGTCTGTCTGTCTCTATGTTACCTTTTCACGCCTAAACCGCTTAACCGATCGTCATGAAATTTGGCAGAGATATAGCCTGGGTTATGGAGACGGACATAGGCTACTTTTTTACGCGATAACCGACATCTACGCGGGCGGAGCCGCGGGCAAAAGCTAGTACATAATATTCTAACAAAATGCTCGTCCCTCCATCATGATATCAAGATGGAGACGATTTCGATTTCGTCTTAGGAGACGTGGACCTAGACCCTAGAGACGAACGCGCAGAGTAACGGAACGTAAATTCGAACGTAGTTAAATTGATTACAAAAAAAAACTACAAAGTTAAAAATTACTTTAATTTCGGAAATCAGTGTCTTTGGATCAGTCTTTTAGTTTTTGCCACCGACTTCCAAAGTTATTTTTTTGAAAAAATGTTTTTGTGTTTCACTTTTTACTGATGAATTATTAAAAGACATAAAACAAAATTTGTTGTTAATGATTTTAGTCATCTATAGTCCTGAGAGGTTTCTACGAGTATTATCAATAACCCTGTATATTTGTTTTCGGCGAAATAAAAGGAATTACCGCAGAAGCTCAGGGCCTCAAGTCTGCTATTACAATAGTGTCAGAATGATCTCTTCATTGTGAGTTTTTGACAGATTTGCCATACAAACACTGTCAAATACTCACAATGGCGAGACCATTCTGACACTATTGTAATAGCAGACTTGAGGCCCTGAACTACTGCATCATTACCGTCATCGAAGCAATCAAAATAAAACAAAATTCAACGATGAACTCAAAATATGATTTATTCCATTTTCTACTTAAAATTACAACTAAATCATAAATAATATTCCACACAAGATGGTTATGGTCTCTTGCTAGCCACCGTCTTCGTCCTCAAAACCTAGGGGCTCTTACTTTAGGCGCTCTTGCCCTACTGATCCTAGGCGTTCTTACCCTAGGCGCTCTTACTCTGGGGTACCCAGGGCTCCACCTTTGCTCTGGTGGTGCTGTAAGGAACGTACTGGCCAGTTGTGCCTGACATGTTCTCTGTGAATTCTGCCATCCATTTGTACTTAGGTCTGCTTGGGTCCTAGAATTTGAATAAAAAAGGTCATGTTTACTACAAGGAATGTCTAACAATCAAACCTTAGTGTAGGAAGCACAATATTGTAGTCATTTTATTTATATTTTACATAATTATATAAGGTGTATTCTATTCATACACGAAATATTTTAAGACATACACCTAGGTGGTAAAGAAACCATGGAAACAATTTTTTTTTTTTTATCTAAGTATATTATTTAAAAAATTAAATCATTTAAAATTACTTGATATGATGATTAATTATCAAAAGCTACCGCGCGCGCTCCGCCACCGTCGGCGTCGCCGCGTCTGGGCGGGTCACCCATAGAATAAGTAAGTAAAGGTTTTTTGCAAAATTTCTCAAGCAAATTTTAAAATTATAATATTTATGTAAAAATAAAACACTTAGATAAAAAAATATTTTTAGTTGCTATGGCTTTTGACCACATAAAGATGTTTCTCTAAAAATATTTCGTGTATGAATAGATACACCTTTTAAATAACTATTTTATTTAATACTGTATCTGCCCGTGGCATCACAGTGGACCCCAACAGAATACCATCATAATATTTGGTTTGTTGTTCTTAGTGTGAGAGTCCCAATAAATCCTTTTCTTTCCTTCTTTCAAAGCAAACTCAAGCATTTTATTTACTAAACCAGCTGCTGCTCGCGGCTTCGCCCGCGTTGCTTTTTCTAAAATAAAAGTTGCCTTAGTTACTCCTTATAAAAATCGGTCCAGCCATTTCTAAGATTAGCCGGAACAAACAGGCAGACACACAGACCGAGACTTTTTTTATGTTTTTTTTTTAATATAGGTACTGTATATACTTTCATATGCATTTAGTAAAAGGATGTTATTTTGACATTACAAACACACACTTAAATTTTATTAATTTGTACAGATTAAAATTTATTTATTTACCATTGTCTATTCTTTAATTTATTACCTGGTGTGGGGGAAGATCGGTTTTGTAGTGGAGCCAACCGAACCATTCAGCAGGGACCTGGAACATGATAAAAAATTCAAAAAACAAATCAGACTGTGTTGTCCAAGGACAATTATTGCAACAATAAATCAAGACATTTTTAAAGTTAGCCAATAACATCTAAATACTTAATTTTATTAAATTTAAATTAACTCATGAAAGGAATCTGAAGATTTCCAAAACAATGTCATCTAAGCTTAGCTGAGCCATATCAGAGCTAGATGTAAGATTTTTTTAAATTTGTGCTGAATAAAATTTATTTTCTTTCTTTCTTTCTTAAAACATTAAGTATGGTATAAATAATAATAGTAAACTGGGTATGGGAACAGGTTCAACACATATTGTCACTGCAGAAATCAAGCAGAATATCAGCATCAGGTACATTTGCCTGACACATGCTGAGCTGGACTCCCATTTGGTACAACCTTGAGCCACACTACACCTTGTATATTTGAATGAATTATGTCATGGTGTCACTCTGTTTCTTTAAGTATGTTTTTCTTTTTTGTGTGTATTGGCACCTTGTTTTTTATATACTCGTGTAACATATTTGGGGGTGCCCAAAAAATTTTTTATGTGACCGTGGCGAAGCTCAGAAGTGTAATGTTTTTTTTTTTTTTTTAGTAAATAATGTAGATGGTTAGCTTGTCATTGTGATTTTGCTAATTCAAAGAATGCAAGAGCGAAGAACGAAAACTACAACACCCTGACTTGGAAAAGTAAGTTTAAAAAAAAAATGTAGATTTTATTTGTGACTAAATGAATGCAAGAGCTCGAGAATTTAACCGCATCTGTACCTTGAATCCTTTGAAACCTATAAACAAAAGGGTACTTTTTTTTTAATGTGTTCTCTAAGTACGAGTATTCAATAATTACGGGCATCTTATCAATAAGATTTTTGATAACATTTTACGATTTTTGGCGTAAACACGATGCCCTATAGCTATGTTCTATCTATGTTAGAGGGTTTGGTTTCCGCACTTAGTCCTTAAAATGGACCATTGTGCGTGGGCCATGGCGGCCGTCGGTGGTTATTCCAACCAGCCCACCTCCTTCCAGAAGCTAATCACGTCTCCTGGTCTGTTCAGAACATCGGCATAGGATCTGGGTTCCCCGAGGGTTTCTGTTCTGATCTGAGTGACGCCTGTGCATTCGAAGAGCACATGCGCAACGGTTTCATCCACCTCCATGCAGGCCCTGCACAGAGGGCTGTCCGTTATCCCTATTGTGTGCAAATGTTGTTTAGCGAGCAGTGTCCCATGATGGTTCCCGTCACCAGGCGCAGACCGTTCCTGTCCAGGCGTAAAAGGCGCCTGGTCAGCCCACCATCCAAGGAAAGCTTAGCCCTATAGCTTTGGGGGCCCCATATCATTGATACAGCAGTAGCTACGCTTGCTTTTGTGTGTTGTGCTATGTCTTATGTCCAACCTGAATAAATGTTTTATCTACCTACCTAACTATATATCTATCTATTAATGTATTCTATTCATCATCTGCACTAAAACCAGATGAAAATGATTCTCTTACCTGGCTACCGTCATAGTTCAAGTAGGTCTTATCATTGTACTCCACCCAGCGATTCCTTCCATAAAAGAAGCGAGGGTTCTCGAAGTATTTGTTGCCATATTTGTCTTCCCCTACTAGCTTGCCATCTTTTAGCTCATCTTGTCTGAAAACATAGTATTTGACAGAAGAGTACAGTGAAATAAACCATTATAAGAAAAAAGAAGTAATGATCGACTGATCACTGTCCATAATTTTTCATTTTTTTCAGCCATTAGACGTCCATTACTGGACATAGGCCTCCCCCAAAGGAGGGTTTATTATAATCGCCACTCTTGGCAGGCGGGTTGGCGATCTTAGTATGGTGTTAAAAATGCATAGAGAATGCTGCTGCCCATTCTCTAGTAAGATAGATAGAATACTCTTTATTATGTACACCATAAAAATTACAGATATAAATGTAGAACTGTTACATAGGGTGTCACAATGGGCGGTCTTAACGCTAAAAGCGATCTTTTACAGACAACCCTTTAAGTCCCTTAGTCGCCTTCTACGACACACACCAGAGGAATTAAGGTGGTGCTATTCCGAGTTCGGCACCATACTGTACATCGCTGTCCTGTTGTAGAAAACTAAAGACAATTTCTATTCCTATTTACGACTATCTCGTAAGTCGTAATTCAAAATCCATAAACAAAGTAGTGATCAATATTGTTTTAACTTGTAACAGTAGCAAATAGCAAATAAAGGATGAAAGCATGTTTCTACAGTATTTTAGATATTAGTCAGTCCTTGAATACAGAAACTGCGTCTAAAATAACTATGAAACTATCAGCTGAGTATAAATTTGGGATAAACATAACCTAAAAGCAAATTACATAATAAACTAAATGACTCCTTACCTATACAGTTTATACAAGGACCCTCTAATGCCACCATTCTGGCGAATGATATTGAAGAAATTACTGATTTTATCAAGCGCTAATATCTTCCCTAGGGACATTTTTAATCAATATTTCGTTTTCGTGTTCCAGTGAAAATATTGACGACTTTGACAGATAAAAACTTGGTATTGCTAGTTATTTATTTATAGAAAATATACTAAATACAAGATTTTTTATTATAAAAATAATAGTTCTATTTTTTTCACATCCCATCCGAACAGCCATTTTAAATCTTAATCTTATACATATATCTAATATCAAGATAGACAAAACATTGAATACTCTTTTTGTGCACAAAATAAAAGCTTTTGCCTTTAATGGGTGGTGTATAATATGAATAACGCCACTACTGTTTCTGAATCAGCTCTTTGCCTGAAGGCCTCGTTTCGGACCCACGGTTCACGGATACTTTTACTAGTGTTCTCTAAACTTGTGTATCAAATATTTTTAATAATATCACATTATGTTAAGAATTGAAGACAAGGTTGGAGAAATAAAAGGTAAGCTTTAAAAACATACACGATTTAATAATTATTTTACTCATACAATTGTCATGAGTTCTTTTATGCTATGATTCAACACTTTTATTTTTATTCTTTTTGCTCTTTTTGTTAGTTTTATTTTCAGTAGATATGATATTTTCGGTATTATTTGTTTCCATAACTTCGGCCGTTTCAACATGTTCCCTTTCCTTCTTCTTTTTCTTAGGCTTTGAAACATCTTCATCTTCTTCGGGAATTATTTCAATGTCCCGAAAATCTTTCTTCTTAGATTTTTTAGAGTTTCTACTAACTTTTCCTACTTTTATCACACTAGCAAGACTGTCATCATCTGTCACTTCACTTTTATCTGGAAAAGGAACTTCATTTGATTCAGCCAAGATACACTCTGCTTTGTTTCCAGATTTTTCGTTACTATTACAGCGTTTTCTTTTCTTCTTCTTCTTTTTATGTTCTGTGCTATCTGAGTCACTATTTAGGTTAATATCATCAACTTGTTCTTTTAATTTCTTTGCATGTGAATAGTCACTGTATTTTGATTGGGACAGTAGTAACGCTTCTTGTTGAGCTATCCTTGCTAGTTTTCCTGTAGCTTTCAAACCGTGGCGTGCGCCCCTAAAAAAATAAAAATAAGACATAGTAACAAAAAAAAAATACTGGATGTAGAAAAGTTTTGGTGACATTCTACACAATATATATTTTCTTGGTTGGTTTTTCATCCTTTTTCCATTTACAGCAGATTAGTGTAGTATTTAAAATAGTGCAGAGTGGTTTCTCCTGCGGGATTTCCCCCTTTATTTTTATGGCAGTATGACTTAGATAACATTGACAAAGTCCATTACAGCTAATCTTTTCAGCCTATAATTTTACAACACTCTATTGATGGGCATACAGATTCCTAAAACCTTCAATTACTAAGACATTATTCAGGAGAACCACTTTGTCATGTATTACAAAATATTTGCTAAAAATTCATCATTTCAGCCGAAAGACGTCCACTGCTGGACATAGGCCTTCCCCAAAAGGGGGGGGGGGATTTGCCATAATCGCCACGCTTGGCAGGCGGGTTGGCGATCGCATTATGGTGTTAAAAATGCATAGAGAACGCTGCTGCCCATTCTCCAGTAAGTCCCTTAGTCGCCTTTTACAACACCCACGGGAGGAAATGGGGTGGTGCTATTCTTTACGTCCGGCACCACACGGAACTGCTAACTATTGACTCAGAGTAATTGCTTTAAGCAGTGAAGCTCAGTTACCTAATCTAATTCTAATGTAAACTAATTCGGTTGCTATCTAATTTTATCTTAATTTATCTACTTAATTTTACCAACTTTTTTTTTTTTATTTAAGCTAATTTAATGATTGTATGTGTAATCACTAGTATTGTCTGATAACTTGTATGTGTGCTGCAAACGTTTTAACATCCTTACTAATATTATAAATGTGAAAGTAACTCTGTCTGTCTGTATGTTACCTTTTCACGCCTAAACCGCTGAACCGATCGTCATGGAATTTGGCAGAGATATAGCCTGGGAATCTGGGATATCGAGAGGGACATAGGCCATACTTAATCATGTAGAGATAGTAAAATTAATCATGTGTAGATAATAAAAAAGTAGCCTATGTCCTTCTCCATATCCCAGGATATGGAGAAGGACATGGCTACTTTTTTACGCGATAACGTACATCCACGCGGGCGGAGCCGCGGGAAAAAGCTAGTTAGTAAATAAATAAATAAATACAGTTATCTGAATGCTCTTGAATTCTTAATTAAAACAAGTACTGGAATATACTTACTTATGAGCAGTCCTTCCCTCACACTTTGCAAACAGCTCCTCATCGGTCATCTTAAACACATCTTTCTTATCATCCTCATCTTCTGACTCATATTCCCGTACTCTCTCTACGTTATTAGCACCGTTTGTTAGTACCGCAGTTCTGACGAAGTAATCAGCGTACTGTTCTTCATTTTCAGAGTCTTGTGGCTTCTTATTTAATTTCCAAGTGCTGTTAGTGATTACAAATTCTTTTTCGTCTTTCGTTTTGATTTTCTTTGTTTTACCATTTTTTTCTTCAACCTGGAACATTGGGTTTTATTAATATTTATACATGATTACAGTGTAATACATACACATACACACTAGACATAGCATGCAGAGTATGCAAGCTGAAGTAGCAATGGGCTGGCCATGTTTGTCAAAGGACCAATGGCCGGCTAAATAGGTCCCTTTCAGCAAAAAATATTAAATATAAAATACAATCTACTATCTTTCTACTGAAAACATAACTGGAAATATTACTACTGCAGCTAAATATAAAGTTTTTGTAACTAAATGTATTGAAAAAATAAATGATTATGGCTTTTTACCTGACTGCCTCAGAAGGAGGGTAATGTTATTTGAGAGTATGTATATATGTATGTATGTCTATATGTTTGGCAAGCTCTGTAGCCTAAATAGCTTGATGGATTTTAACATATGAGGTGTTGTTAGATTTGACATAATTGTGGGAGTGACATAGGCTATAATTCTGCAAATATAAAAGAAAGGGAGGGGAAGGTTTAAAAAAAAAACAACAATACTGGTACCATAATAAAAGCTAGTAATGAGACAATTCCAAATATAAGTATATATATAATTAATAAAACTAAAAAGCTTGAAAAAAAAGCAAATTATTTAATAATAAAACAAAAAAATCGACTGCAAAAACAATGTAAAACTTGTGTTTTTTAAATAATTTGCTTTTTTTACTGCCTTTATCTATTACAAAGTTCCCACCTCTACATTAGCAGCAGCCTTATCATACAGCGTAGTCCACCAGTGCTCATTAAACTCGGCCGCAGCATCGTGACCCACTCCCGCCACACTGCGCTTCAGTTTAGGTTTCAGAGCCTCTGAAATGCCATTCTCGTGTTTGCCAAGTCCTTTGCCTGAAAAAAAAAAAAAAAAAATATTTACATTTATGCACAAGTAATACTGTACAAAGGCGGACTTAATGTCGGAGGCATTTTCTACCAGGCAACCTTAGGGTAATGGCATGCATAGACAAAACATGGCAGGTGAAAAATAAGGGATAGATAACTCGAAAACGGAAAAATAAATATACCTAACACATATAATAGATACATACATACATAAATATAAGCAAAATAAACAGTGTCAGGTGAAATAACGATTGGTAGGGGAGAAAACGAATCAGCACTGGGATGATTCAGCCAACTAATTTATTAATAATTAATCATTTATTTCATAATTTATTTCACGGAATAAGAAATATATGTAGGTAAGTACTGATGACTAGGCGGCATGGTCTCAGACCTTAGCCTGTTCCATCAGGAACTAATATTATAAAATAAAAAATATATAACTACTAAAAGTAAACTGAGAGTGGAATTCACAGATAATAACTAATGTTTGGTATTTACACTGATTTAAGTATGAACGGAAATACGTTCTTCAGAAATTTAGACAAGAATACTCATAATTATCTACTACTATGTACTTACTCTTAACTATATACTTATGTGATCATTGAACTATGATAGACAAATAAAATTGACGTAAGCAAGCGGCATTAACACTATTATCAAGTAACTTTAAGTTAAAATTTTATTTACCTTTAAAATGCTATGTAAATGGCTCGAAAACAAAACTCAGAACTTAAGAAAACAAAATAATTACCATCAGTCCAGCCGTATTTCTCCAGTTGCTTACGTGCAAAATTCATAATTGGGTAACGTGAAGAGCTCTTAACCCATTTGTTTCACATAAAAGTCTCAAAATAATAAATCAAAACATAACCTATTTGCGAAACATGCTTTTTAAGACAGCATCACAGACTATATAGAGAAACAGCTGATAGATATGTTTATTGAAAACATAGCATAGATAACATATGAAACTTGACAACAAAATAGTGTGCCCAGTATACTTTAAGTTCTGAGTTGAGCTAGATTACTGATAAACGTCCACTCAATTATGCGTGGTTCTTTCCTCAAAAGACCATTTCGGACACGGATCTACATGGTTCTCACATGATCTGACCAAAACAGAAACAGGAAAATTTCATCAGCCTAGGGTAATTTAAGAACAGTACTGGATTTCGAAAGAGAGTTTTGTTTTTGAGAGTTTGTTTTGCCATTTCTTCTCAGGGGTCATAAAAGAAATGTCAACATCACAGACTACTTAGAGATACTACGTATACGGTCAACATCTAGTTTTTTTTTTTTTTAGTAGTTGTGTGAAAGTGATTCCGTAGGAGTATATGTATTCTGTGGATTCCGCTATCTATTTACAGCACAGACTACTTAGAGATACTATTTACAGAATAAACGATTTCATATCATTCCACCGCCTGGGTATAAAATCCGAAATTGCTCTCAATGAACTTGGCAAAATCTAAGACCGTATGGTTAAATGGGTCTAATGGTTAAGCGTTTTCAATCCGGAAATTTTGATGTCAAAGATGCACGTCGCTCTGGTCGCCCTATAAAATATAAATAGGATATAGAGGATAAATAGGATGCCATTTTTTGAAAAAGTGGAGCAAGATCGGCATATCAGTAGTTACGACGTAGCTGAAGAACTGGAAATTGACCACAAAACAGTTTTGGCACATTTGAAAAAAACTGGGTACACAAAAAAGCTCGATATTTGGGTACCTCATGAGCTCACTGAAAGAAACCTAATGAACCGTGTACTCATTTGTGATTCTTTATTACGACGTAATGAAACTGAACCATTTTTGAAGAAGCTGATAACTGGTGATGAAAAGTGGATCACGTACGACAGGAACGTGCGAAAAAGGTCGTGGTCAAAGGCCGGCCAGGCTTCACAGACTGTGGCGAAACCCGGGTTAACTCGCAACAAGGTGATGCTGTGTGTGAGGTGGGATTGGAAGGGCATTATTCATTATGAGTTGTTACCACCAGGCAGGACCATCGATTCTGAACTCTACTGCGAACAACTGATGAGATTAAAGCAAGAAGTTGAGAGAAAGCGGCCGGAATTAATCAACAGAAGGGGTGTGGTTTTTCATCATGATAACGCTAGACCTCACACATCTTTAGCCACTCAGCAAAAATTAAGAGAGTTTGGCTGGGAGGTGTTAATGCATCCGCCGTATAGTCCTGACCTTGCACCTTCAGATTTCCACCTGTTTCGGTCTCTTCAGAATTCTTTAGGCAGTGTCAGGTTAACATCACGAGAAGACTGCCAAAACCACTAGTCGCGGTATTTTGATCAGAAGTCCCAAAATTTCTATAGCAATGGGATCATGTTCCTACCTACAAGATGGCAAAAAGTTATCGAACAAAATGGTACCTACATACTATAGATAAACGTAAATAAACTATATTAAAAAATGTTTTGAATTTTCTTAAAAAATGCGAAGAAACTTTTTCCCCAACCTATTATTATAACACCATCAAAATACACAAAGAGTATTATCGAAGCTAAAGCAAAAGGTATAAGTAAGAAAATAAAACAAAACATAAGTAATATTTAAAAAATATATTTAAAAACGAGTGCAAATATTAAAATAAACTAAAAACATGGTCACTATCACTTTAGGAATGCACAAATTCAATATTTTTCTATCTAAGAACAATTGTGTCGCTTAACTTCAAACTCGGGTAAATCCAATTTTGTCAATTTTTAAGATTTTGGTACCAAATTAAAGGCCAAAAACAGACTTTTTTTTTTATCAGTTGTATAAAAATCCGCATAGTTCTTGAGAAAAAAACCGTTAAAGTCATAAATTTTTATCTAATTCCGATAGATCCATGAGACAGTTTTATTCAAATGCAGATAAGTCCATGAGAGCCAATCAGCTAACCGCGTTTGTTCAACATGGCGGTCAGTCGACGTCAACTCTGCGACATTAACACCGTACGCTCCCGTTTTTTATTGTTTCTTTTTAATCATAGACAGTTCCCATGGATAATGCCATTAAAATAGTTACACCGAGCAATGCCCGCAAGCGGCCTAATATAAAAATCCACACTGAGTTTTTTCAAAGATAGATAAATTGCATTCCATTAGATCAAATGAAGGTAAATCCAATCTTAATTTTTCATTTTTGAAAGAATGTATGGTTACAATACTAAATTTGCTTTATAGGATCGTTACCTTCAGTATTGTTGACATAATAAATAAAAAACCGCCTTTTAATTCATGGAATTAAGACTGTTATCACTTTTTCTTTAATATCTCCCAAGAGGGTAAAGTGGATTTACCCGAGTTTGAAGTTAAGCGACACAATTTGTTATTTTACTAAAATAATTTAGCTATTCAGCAGTACGTCATCATCGTCCAAATCTTCTAAAACGGATTCATTGTTACTGAAAAAGAAAAAAACACGTCAGTCATCTATCTTGTTTTCCTGTAACACGGAACAATCCTGAACTAAGCGAGTTTCTAAGCTACATTTCATTTTCAACGCACAAAACACGCAAAATCAAACAGTGTGTTTTTTTGACACGCTGGGATGCACTCTGTTAGATTCTCAAAGCTCGGTTCAACATCTAGAGGTGATAATCCAGTACGCCATAATCACCTCATCACAGATCAGGAGGCATTGCACTATCCATACTAATATTATAAAAATGAAAGTAACTCAAAAAAAAAAAAAGTTTGTCTGTCTGTCTGTCTGTCTATCTATCTGTCTGTCTGTATGTTACGTTTTCACGCCTAAACCGCTGAACCGACCGTCATGAAATTTGGCAGAGATATAGCCTGGGATATGGAGAAGGACATAGGCTACTTTTTAATGCGATAACCGACATCCACGCGGGCGGAGCCGCGGGCAAAAGCTAGTATAGTATAAAGCTAAGCGCACATTACAGCCATTATCGATCAACATACAACCTGACACTGACCTGTATAATGCAAATTTCGCGGGCTACCTGAGCGCATCCCCCATAAATGAAACTTATAGTTCATTTCACATAATCCATACTTAATATTATAAATTTGAAAGTAACTCTGTCTTTCTGTCTGTATGATACGTTTTTTTGGCAGAGATATAGCTTGGGATATGGAGAAGGACATAGGCTACTTTTTTACGCGATAACCGACATCCACGCGGGCGGAGCCGCGGGCAAAAGCTAGTATGACATATAAGTTATCAGTCATTTCCAAGTACTTATCAAACTATTCATTTTGCCGTAAACGAATTATTATTTCTTCTTAATCAATAAGTCTGCCATTTCCTCTATGTCATGTAAGGATGATTTGCTGGAAATAAAATAACTTAAATGGCATTACTTATATATATTTTTTTTTTTAAATTAATTCTTCAATCGTTTTTAACTTTTATTTGAACAATAAATATCGCAGTTTCGACATATTTACAAAGCTCTAAGTCAAACCAAAATTTTTATCCGTATACTAGCTGATGCCCGGAACAACAAACAGACATTTTTTTTTTATTAAGTACAATAACTATACTCTCATATCATTATCATCATTTCAGCCGAAAGACGTCCACTGCTGGACATAAGCCTCCCCCAATTGGGAGGGTTTGCCATAATCGCCACACTTGCCAGACGGGTTGGCGATCGCAGTATGGTGTTAAAAACGCATAGAGAAAGTTGCTGCCCATTCTCTAGTAAGTCCCTTAAGTATATATATATATATATATATATATATATATATATATATATATATATATATATATATATATATATATATATATATGGTTCCTCCCGTGGGTGTCGTAAAAGGCGACTTAAGGGACTTACTAGAGAATGGGCAGCAGCGTTCTCTATGCGTTTATATATATATATATATATATATATATATATAATATACATATATGGGATACTCTCATATGCATTTAGTAAAAAGATGTTATTTTTACACGTTTTTACCTTTTTACATTACAAACAGACATTTCAATTTTATTTATTTGTATAGGTACAGACGCCAGCACATCAAGCTACTACAATCTGTCAAATTTCTTTAATAGACTTTCAACTTTATCTCTACAGTATAAGGTTCCAGGTTGATTGCGAAAATTTGACAGTTTCGGGTAGCTTGACCTGCTGGCGTCTGTGCATAGTACGAAACTGTCAAACCAAAATTTCTATAATAGCGCACATTGGGGGTTGACCACGAGCATTTGAACAATACATCAACCCTGCGTTCCGAGTTGCGATAATATCGATATTCGCGTGCTAAAACCCGTACCGAATTAGCGTGAGCGCGATAACGAGGTCCCGTGAAACGTCATAGATGACCTCATGACATTCGCCATCTTGCGATAACGCCGACCATGCCTTTTACTAATATCGCCGTGAGCGCTGTCAAAAATGACAGTGTGCTGTTTTGTTTTGAGTCGCATCCTACCGTATCGTGGCATTTCCAAAATTTTTCTTCTGGCTACAGTTGCTACCTAACCTAAGAAGAACAAATTTTTGGAGTATACACAGAGAAATACTCGAATATCGTTTTGACATTGCGTGAGCACCGTGAGCGCGTTCAGGAGCGTTCCGAGTTGTTGACAGCCCTCGGCTGTAATAATCGTAATATCTAAATCGGAACGCATGTGAGACGATATGAGCGCTGTGAGCGATTATAGCCAATTCGGAAAGCGGCCCAAGTTACCACAAACTATCAGATTTTCTCATTCGATTTTGAACTTAACCTATAAAAATTTTAAAGTCTAAATTCGTTTGGAGAAATTTGACAGTTTTGTGTAGGTTGATGTGCTGGCCATCCGTACGTTGAAATGTTATTTGTTTGGGTGAAATCGTTCCAACGAGACGCTTATTCGGAAACGCACGATGGAATTTTCACGGCCTCGGCCCGTGAAAATTCCAACGAGCGATTCTGCGTCGTGCGTGTATGGAGGCGCCTTAATAAAACCGCAAATCACCGAAATACAGAAAAAGGTCAAAAGATCATTTTTTTTTTTTTATAACGGCAATTTACTTAGTAAAAGAAATTACCCACAATATTTTTTCTATAAAGCAAAATTAATAGTCTTAGGCCAATAACCAATCAAATGGCTTGAATCTAGTTTTAAGTAATGCTTGAGTATAAGAATAATAACAATAATATTAATTAAATTAAATGTATAATATGCTTGAGTATTGAGTGACGTTCTGTAATACGGGCCTTAGACTGGCATTGCAAGCAAAAATGACAGTTTTAGGGAAGCGCGCCCAAAGATCGTGACCCCGCGAAATTTTCTTACGTTTTATAAGCCGGCTCTACACTCGCGGCCGCGAAAGCCCGCGACAACTGCGAATCACGAGTGTAGATGTTGTTCGCGCTTCGCGCTGTTCCCCGATCAGTGTCGACAAAGGGTTTGCGGCGCGCGAACGTGAACTCATCCACACTCGCAGTTTTCCGCAGTAGCGTACAAGACAGCGTATGGAGTGGTTTTGCGTGCTGTTACACCCTTCATCTGCACCCTTTCTGGCTCTCTCAGCAGTCTACGCTGCATTCTTGCTGCTGACGCAACATCCTCTCGCTCCTCTCTCCCCCTCCTCACAGTCCAACACGCCAGTCGTCTCCCACCCTTCCTTCCGTGCACATCGTATATCTCGTACTCGTGTCTTAGCATATTTAAATTTAATACAAAGTCTATTTTAGCATAAAGTGGTTTCTTTTTTTAAAAACCCAAATAGGAACCCAGTTATAACAGTGCCTTGTAGATTGACTTTTTATTATTATTGCTATTTAATGTAATTGTAATACGCAATGGCAAGTAGTGAGACAGCAGCAGCAGGAATCACTTTGTCGTCCATGATAGTCGCGAACAAGACTGTGAAGCTTTGCGAGTGTGGGGGGACACAGTTCGCGTTATTCACGGCGCGAATTCACGGCGCGACGTCACACGCGAGTGTAGAGCCGGCTTTACAATTCGCATTTTTAGTTGCAGGTTGTACAGACGCCAGCACATCAAGCTACTACAATCTGTCAAATTTCTTTATTAGATTTTCAACTTTATCACAACTGTATAAGGTTCAAGGTTGATTGCAAAAATTGGACAGTTTCGGGTAGCTTGACCTGCTGGCGTCTGTACGATGCACAGGTACGATGATTAAAATAAGATTCGCGACCTTAACAAAGAAAGTTTGCGTAGTTGCTGGCGCTTTCGCCAAAAACAAAGAGAAGTTACTAAAGCTCTCTATAGTGCTGTCTCTGTCTAAAAACCGAGTTATCACCGGTCCACTACGCCACCCCTTTAAAAACATATTATCTCGTGACTACGAAGGAATTTTGAAAAACGGCTCAATCAGCAACCTCGGTAAGTGTGTCTAGAATTTTCTAATACCTTTTATAAAGTTTCATATTGAGACACGAAGCAACAAAATACGATCTAGAGCAGTGGTTACCAAAGTTGACTGGACCGCGACCCACCTAAAAAAAACTTCCTAATTCGGGACTCACCTCTTGGCTGTCATGGAGAAAAATACTATATGAATGATAGAAAGTTCAAATAAGAAAAAGAACATTCAGTTACACAAGAAAATTTATACTGAATTTAATAAAAGGAGTGCAATTTCAATGAGAAGGATATATTGGTGCCGATTCCCTTGTTCACAAACTAAACTAATTTAAGTTCAGTGCATCTTTTCCTTTCTATTTCATTAAAAAAAGGACAGAATATAAATTTTAGTTTAGTCCTGTCAAATTAGTAAGCGCCTGTCACTACTCCATACAAGTTTAGACGTGATTAAAAACTTGCCGACTAAAATTACGTCAATTTACGTCAAGCGCTGATTAATTTGACAGGACTAAACTAAAATTTGTCTTCTGTCTTTTTCTTAATGAAATAGAAAGAAAAGGATGCACTGAACTTAAATTTAGTTTAGTTTGTGAACAAGGGAATCGGCACCATTATGTATTTGTTTCGTATTTTTAACATTATAGCTGCATTTAGTTGTTGTTGTTTTGCATTTAGGATCAACTTCAATTTTAGTTACTTTAAATAGCACTGAGTTTGATACATCCAATTTATTTCGGTATTTAGTTTTAAGGCGAGGTTCTTCAAGTTAACCTCTTAATCCTCTTTAATGTCATTTTATTTAGAAACGGTAATGATTAAACACGTGAAAAAATTATATGTTGCTTTTGAGATCTTTCTGTAGGTACGTCGGGAACTCGTTACATAATTGGATAAAGTTCTCTCGATAGAAAAAAAAAACCAAACATACCCTTATACCTAATTGTAGATTTAAATCATTTTATTTCAATATTATACCACATTATGTATTGAAAATCACATCAAAATAAACGTCTATGATGATGTAATGTCCGTCGGGTTTAACATTGTTAATATCGTAAAACATATAATAAAATTTACAACCCAAAATTAACGAAATTCACGGCACAATTTACTCGCGCCCAGTTCAGGAACAAAAATGTACGCTCAAAGAACCTCTCCATAATATTAATCATAGCTGAAAATATTTATTTATGGCCCACCCAGTATTCGCTCGCGGCCGTTTTTCTTTAGATCGATTTTTGTTGCTTCTTCACACTTACCGAGGTTGTTGATTGAGCCGTTTTTCAAAATTTCTTCTCAGTCACGAGATAATATGTTTTTAAAGAGTGGACCGGTGATAACCATCTTAAATGTGCAAAATTAATCTACTGACCTTCACCTGTACTATAGTGTTGGTTCAGGCATTATCAGGCTTAATTTCAGTTTTATGATTATACGAAGAATCTCTTTGAGACCTGTCCATGTAGACCAGCCCGTGGGGGCCTGTTGAGCTGTAGGTTTCATAACGTTGCCTCAGCATCAGCTCCGGTTTAAAGTTCTTCAAAAAATACACCCAGCATTGCATTGATTCTGGCTTTTCTTCAATACTGAAAATGTATATACAGGGTGTTAGGTTAGGTTAGGTTAGGGGCCATTTATAAATTACGTCACATAAATTTCATGATTTTTGGAGACCGGTCGGTCCTTGTTATATTTGTGTGACCCGTCCCCTGGTGTGACATCACATATTTTGCAATCCTTCCCACTAATACTTATTATATAATTTAGAATGTGAATGTTTGTTACTCAATCACGAAAAACGACGAAACGGGGTTGGACGAAATTTGGAGAATAGTGCGTTCAAACAAACAAGCAAACTCTGCAGCTTTATTATAATAATAATAATAAATAGTATTTTAAGCCTGATATTATGGTGATAGATCGACGAGAGCGCCGTGCAATGATTGTTGACAACGCTGTCCCTCATGAAGAGAATCCCGTGAAAGGTGTGAAAGGTGAAAAAGATAAAAAAGAATCAAGTGTATCTTGACTTAGCACACGAGGTTGTCGACATGTGGGACATAAGACTCTGCAATCATTGTACCGATAATCGTCACGGTTTATGGCCTAATAGCGGAGAGCCTCGACCAACACCTCAGGAGGCTCTCATTGCGCGGCTGGGTCAAGGGCTTGATTCAGAGAGCAGTACTCCTGGTACGGCACGCACAGTGAGGAGGTTCCTTTCTCTAGAGCCCTGACCATTGGCCGCTTGGACCCTGTTCCTGATGCCAGTGGGCCACTAATTTTTATATTTTCAAATGTTTTTATTCAAAGATTTAAAAATGATGTGAGTGAAAACGCCGGAAGGGGACGCCCTAGGAGGACATATAGTGACCTAATCGGTGATGTTCTTCAGAAAGGTCAGGTGCGTAGCACTCACAACCGGCGTGCGTGTATGCTGAACCATGAGAAATTCCTATGTTGCCTCCTCATACCTACACTAACCAATTTTGTACCGAACGACTGGGTGGGCTATACCTACCTAGCATCATCGGAATTCCTGAAGAATTTAATATTAAGTAATTTAAGAATGAACGCAAACGAAGCAAAAGGAGAATGTAAGGAGCGTAGCAGGTGGTATTCTATAGTTTCTACGTACCCCCATGAGAAGAAGGCGAGAGCTTATGTATGTATTACCCTAATCTATTCAAAGTGAGAGTGAACAGGCTTCTTCTGGGTAAGCTCGCTCCATCGTAGACTTTGTCTCTGTCACCCAGACCTAGACCAAAGTCAAGAGCAAACCCATAGTTAAATAAAAAAATTAAAAAAATCAGACTTACAACTCTTGATTATATATCAAGATTTCATCTTTTTCCCGTATATAATAATTCGGGTGATCCTCTAAAATGTCTAGTTTGCCAAGCATGTTATCGTCCACTTCATATATTTCACCTGAAAAAAAAAGAACAAAGTAGAGTAGAATCTCAGTAATCCGGCACTTCAATATACCGACACTTCCAGTAATCCGGCACAGTATTAGTTCTCATTTTTTGTATTGCTAGGTCAGTTTCCTTGGCGATAACGCGAGTGCGCGCCAAAACCGTGAACACGAGATTGATTTTCGCTGATAGTTTAATACACTTGGGCAGAAGAAAAGGAGTTTCTACACAAGAAGTGATAGTTCTCAGATATCTACGTGAGAAGGTGGGCAAAAAACGAAAGGTTATAATGGATTATTTCAAGAAACATTAAGTTTCATGTTTCTGAAATAAGAAATATACACACATATCCCAATATTTGGCATTATTTTCCCATATTCCACTAATCCCTTGTGTTTGAATTAGTGCCGAATTACCGAGATTGTACTGTATACTGCAGGTTTTAGTGACTCTCTAGAAAGAGACAAAGCGACTGTGCGGCCAATACCTGTAGCACTACTAAAGAGACAAGTAGTCTGGCCGCACATTCGCTTTTCTCTCTCGTACTTTTCGGTCTGTATTCACTGCACAACTGACTACGGAATAGGGTATACAATATCAGAAGGTTATCAATACTGGAGATCTGATTCCGGAATTCCGGAACTGGTAACTTTTAAAGTTTGTTTCAAATCAAACAAGATTTATAATTATATCAGTCTTTTAATCATTTTTAGTAACAAATTAAACATCTTTCTCCCTTATTATTCTAATTAGCGGCCCGGCCGTCTAGCGGCCTGTGGAAAGTTCCACAACTAGTTTAGTTGCGTTTAGATAAATAATAATCAAAATATCAAAAAATTATGAATATTGGAATTCCGATATTACTCCTCTCAATTCCGGAATTGAAATATAAGAAAAATTGTTACGGAATTCCGGAATTACGAAATTCCGGAATGCATGCCCTACTACGGAACGCTCAGTCCATTCTCTATGTTTATGAACTCCACAAAAGTTATAGCCCAGGTACGCACCGGCGATTTTTTTTTGGACGGGCAGGTTTTATATACGTGGGCTTTCACGTCTACGTACAGTGGCTAACACATCAAGCTACGCGAAACTTTAAAATTTCTCCAAACGATTTTAAGCTTTAAAATGTTGATCATTAAGTTCAAAATCGAACGAGAAAATTTTACAGATTGTGGTAACTTGATTTGCTGGTCACCGTACACAATTGGAATTTATAAGCGTCTTCATATATATGTATTTAGGCCAGGGCTGAAGCCTTTGAAAATCGTGAAAAGTGAAAAAAAAAAAACTATTTAAAAACCGTTTTTTTACCCTTAAAACCTCTGACCTCAGATCGCCCATAAATTATTTTTCCTTTAATGTTTGTTATATTTTCTTCCTTTTCCAACGGGTTTCATCCTACTATATATTTTTTTTGTTTAAAAAATTATCGACCCTGGTCTAATTTCCAAACATCCTATTCTGTTTTCGTGATGCCGTGAATGTCCACGATAATATCCTGACGTATTCAACAAAATTCATTCTAAAGAAAAACGGCCACATTCCTCTAGATCGTATTTTGGTGCTTCGTGTCTCAATAAAAAAGTTTATAAAAGGTTTTATAACATTCTAGACACACTTACCGAGGTCGCTGTTGAGCCGTTTTTCATAATTCCTTCTCAGTCACGAGATATTTTTTAGGTCTTAACATGTTGACGTAATTTAAGGATGGCCCTAAACATTATGAATCATGAATGAAACTCTTACCTTGAACGTTGTACCCCGACCCCGGAGCGTGCAACAGGAATGGTATATTATACTTAGTTGCAATTATAAGGGGGTACTGAGTTTTGGTGACGCCATCATTCAAATATTTACCAACACCATTTTTCTCGTCTTGCAACCAATAGTGGTTTGGTTCGCCTCGTTTTAATGTACCGTATACAAAGACTTTGTGCATCTTCTGAAAGTTGTAGAGTAAAATTAGTTGCCGCCTTTAGACCTACTTAGGGCGAAAGCGCTGTGGTAGCTCGCGAATTTTAAATATTCTTAAGGTGTGACCAAACATAAAGCGGCAATAAATATGGTAATACTGATTCTAATCAGTATTACCATACAATGTGGCAATACTGCCAGCCTTTTGGGCACATTTCCTGTTGACAGCAATGTGGACGAATTTTTTGAAGCCCTTTGATTCTTTCCACTCCTTTTTTGGATATACTTGTACATATTATTATTGCTTGTTTAAGCAAATACACCTAAGTATAATTTCACTTGGGTTTTGGAATCTAGCCTTTACTTCTCTAATACCAAAAACTCAATTTTTTATAATAGCTTATTTTTGGAACCGTCTTGTCGTGCACTTTCTTGAGTCACTCTAAGACTCGCAAGGGGGCCGCGCCGTGCCCCACTCGTTGGGAAACCATGCTTTGAAGTGAAGTAGTATATTTCTGCACTGGGCAAAGTGGTCGCTAAGCGACAAAGCCCTCTAAATAAAAAATAAAAATAAAAAAGTGAAGTAGTATCTAGCGTATTTACTTCGATTTACCTACATGTTTACTAAACAATTCTAAAATGACAGCTGAGAACAGCCTATTACTATTCTCTATGAGAACAGCGTTTTATATAACTAACGCGCTGCGTTATGACTAAGAATAATAAAATAGAAAATCTATAAAATTATGCAAATTAGATCCTCAGCAAAATTATGATGCGATACGGGCAGGAAAATGGTAATAGAGCAACAAAAACAAAGATGCAATTATAGAAACAGAATGGGGAGAACTCACAGACGCATGTCTTATTGTATGCAATTGGAAATAGACAGGTTTGGGGACAAGGAACTTTAACTTATTCATCTGTGTAACTTCTTTTCTAACCGAACATCCTAATTTCATAAATATAATTTGAATAACTACCCTTTCCTCGGTTTAGAAAACTTGGTTATTTACAGAACAGCTACCCGGTATGTTTGTTTTTTTCCTTCGCTAAGTACGTCAAATACCGTTGACAGTCAAATAACAGTCTTGCTTGTGTCACTGTCAGTGTCACATCTTCACAGAGTACATAAAAAAATCACATTTTCTATGGTGCTAATGATTGCATGTAATCAACATTGTTATTAAAGTTGAATGAATACTTTAAAAATGTTAATGAAAATAGCACTGACTGACCCAGACGACCCCACTACTCTCCTCCAGGAGAGTCGTAGGGAAACTAGTACAGTTCGCAAAATAAGAGCACACAATACACGATCGTCATTCCGACCTCGCCGCCGAGGCCCCGCGCGAAATCCCCGACTAACGAATAGTCCTCCCCGACCCTTGACTGTAAGTGAAGCGCCAGCACGCGTTTTAGCTGAGCAGCATGTAATCCAAACTCCCCACGATAATAATCAAAACACTGATTTTATCCAGCCACCGTCGGTCACTTGCCACCCTCCCTCTGACTCAGCTGCCCTAAGCCGAGGTTCGTACCCCACAGGGGGTGCCCTTAGCGAGCAGCAGTCGTTTAGTTTATAGTTTTTACGCCCTGGCTGGAGGCATTAAGTTTCGTTAGGAGCTTACACTCTGAGATGCCCTAGATAAAAAAAAAAATAAAAAAATATCCTCTTCTAAGATTTTTTCTCTGCTATGCTGCGAGAGATTTTAGTTTCTACTCTTGAAATAAAATCATCATAAAGTATTTATTTCTATGATGTTTGCTGTTGACATTTTGGTCGCTAAAACGAACAGCGTTATGCTGCGCTCCGAAGCTACTCTTTCATTACTTGATGTTCATACAAAAATTATTAGCGTAACAGTAATGTAGTTTTATCGACATATCGTAACGTAATTTCTTGAAATATTAATTACAACAAAATTAAATACCTTTTATTGTTCTCACAACACTGAGGTTCAAAGTTCATGTCACTTTGAAATATATAAGCTTCAGAAAGGGGCAACACTGATTCAGTCGAAATATTTTCTCTTCGTGGAAAGTTAGTGCCTGTGAAAAATAAAATTATTAATTTCCAAAACATGTGTTCTAATCATCTGTGAATGTGAATAAGTTTTGTCGTGTAAATTTAACAGTTCTTCAGTTTATAAACGATACTAAAAGTTATCCAAGATGAGGTTAGCGGGGGCTATTTTCTCCAATGTTACGAAAATGCTTGATTTTTACTCGCAATTCAACCCTTCGCCGCTGTCTATAAAACAATTTATAGACTTTGGTAAGTAATGTTATTAATTTGATTACAATTTGTTATGCTTTCGCAATAAGTTCGATGTTAAAACAAGGTCGGACCTACCGATTTTCGCCTGACCTTATTATTTGTTATTTTTTTTCATCGTCTAAAGAATTAGCGATGATCGGACATCCTGCCGTAATTCTAGGGCTTCTAGTAAGTTTTCGAAAGTTTATAACGACTTACGTTATTTTTTAGCAACCTCATTGCAAATAGGACGGTTTTTTTTTTTTTTTTTCGTTATTTATGTTTTCTGACCTTGGCATAATAAACTGCAGCCGGTTGCATTTCGCAAGACCTATAATTTGAATTAAATATTCATACGCAGTTATCGTATTTATCGGCGTCACTAATGCCTGTTTAACAGTTATGATTAAATATTCTTAGTACATTTTTAATCTACTATGTTTCAGTTAGAGGGGTTTATTCATAAACGTTGCTTAAAGTTAAGTGACGTTCAAACGTCAAAAATGTATGGTTAAACAGTTGCTAATCATTACTTAACTTTAAGCAGTGTTTATAAATAGACCTCTTTATGTTGTGTTGAGAACTTATTATGTTTTGATCATGCTTTAAATATAGTAAAACTGATAATCACACCCATAAACATTGTATTTTCACCAACCAGTGCCAATGCTGGCCATTGGTTGTGGCCTTTGTCCAGCGTTTCCATAGCCTTACAAACTGATGTATAGTTATGGTCATGTCTGGGTTTTAAATTAACTTTTGTAATTGAACATGTTATTGATAAATAATGATAACTCCCCAATTTTTTTTTTTAATATTTCCTCATAATATTCTTTTCTTTTTTTCTATGAATTGGTTAAATATTTTAGGGGTTTATCTTTCATAAATTGTACTTAATTAGTAAACTTCCATGATTTTTCCTTTTTTCGTGACTATAACTGACTTTTCTTTTTCCTTTCTTTTTTTTTTAACAATTTACTAACTAATTTAGGTATTATCTAAATCATTAATGAAATAAGTAGCATTTATTAGTATGAATAACAAAACCAATACCTTAATTTTGTTGTTTGGTTACTCTGTTAACTCTATAGTTAGTTTTAACTTCAAAATGTTCTCAGGATCAATAACACTGAACTTCCTGTAATCAGATACTGAAGAGCTCAAAATTCAAGTTTGTGTGAAGAATGAAAAAGAAACAAGAAAGAATACAATATCTTGTCTGATTGTAAAAATACCAAAATAATATCACCAAAGTCAATAAAGTTTGCATTTTTTTTTTAATGATGGCCTGAGATACTGTAACCCGATTTTGTTTTTTTTTTTTCAATGTTCTTAATAAAAAAAAAAGAATGGTTCTTTCTTCCTCTCGTATGTTATGCTTTGAGTACTCCATTTTCCTTCAACATCAAGATGTGATAAACCTAAAAATAACTGTTCTCATAATAATATTATGTAAGTCAGCCACTTAAGTATAGTGTTGCATTAAATTAGGCTGCTGACTCACTGTGGTGCCTGTTTTGTTACGTATTGTGAACAACTGCATTTAACTGGACCACCAGTTAGGGCTGCCAGTATTTTTATCCTGTGATATTGAAAAAGATTTGTAAAAAAAAAAAATTTTTTTTTTGCTCTCCTAGCATCGCTCTTTTTAATCGCTTTGTTTTACATAATGTCTGGTAAAATTGCAGATGCTATTATTAAAAATAACTTGCAGTAGGTACTTGTATGCAAATTATGATTTAGCATCAAAACGCATCTTGCACCTAATGCTTCGTAAAGTGATGCCACCACGATTTCGAAACTAGCGTATTCGCATTTTCACGAGGTAGGTAGTGCACAAAGGCTCAAAAGCGATGGGCGCCATTCGGAAATTGGGTTCTGTTCCGGACCGAATGTCTGACGGGAAATGTTCAATGCACATCATGTAACTTTCCCACACGTCATTTTACACGACAATTTCGGGATATACGATACAGAACATAGAAAGACTAACCCCTCGCCAATTCATTATTTCGCTTTATGCTTCTTTCGCTAAAGCCGATTTCAGACGCTTAACTTTTTGTTAATTTTCGCCTTTCATTCGGATCTTTCACTCGAAGTGAATTCAACGTCTGAACACAAAATAAATAAATCCATACTTCCATACTCCATACTAATATTATAAATTTGAAAGTAACTCTGTCTGTCTGTCTGTATGTTACGTTTTCACACCTAAACCGCTGAACCGATCGTCATGAAATTTGACAGAGATATAGCCTGGGATATGGGGAAGGACATAGGCTACTTTTTTACGCGATAACCGACATCCACGCGGGCGGAGCCGCGGGCAAAACCTAGTAAATAAATAATTTATTAGCGGTGCCGTGTTGGATTTCGACACTCGCCTGTCAAACTATCGAAAAATATAATGAAAGGAGCAGATGTACGTTCCTTCCTATTAATAACTGTCGGTGTTGTGTGAACGTAAAATGAAATAAAAAATGTACCTTCATTCGAGTGAAAAGTTGAATGGCAGTTATACAAACGAAATAGTGAATTACAAAAAATTACATCTCCAGTTTTGACAGCCCTGATTGTCCCGCCAGAAACGTGGCATTAAGTTTGTTATTGTTATAAAACCCCGGTTTTGCCAGCCTTCTCTACCGTATCATGTTGCATTCGCATGCACTACAATCTTGTCCCCTTTTGTCACAGATAAACACTATCATTATTATGTTTCACAAAGGATTTCGTGAAATTATTTATTTTGTGTCGTAAAGTAATATAGTTTTATTAGGGTTTTTACTTTAGCATGTGAAAAGTGATATAAATAAAGTGACCGTTCGTCTCTGTTTTCGGTTCTTCGCCCCGGTGTCCCCGAAAAAAGCATGGAACGCAAAATTGTCCCGTTTTCAGAAAACGCGCGAAAATTGGCGGGCCAGATATAAAATAAAAGTGAAGATTTATTCTTACTCGTATGAATGAATGAATGAATGAAATGCACCGACCCCAGCGTGGTTAAAGCAGACTCGATTACTCGAATGAACCCAGAGATTCGCACTAGCACCTGGAGCCTCATGTTTCATGGTGCTACAGTCACCATTACATATCCAAGAGTAGACCGGGGGGCACGATAATGGTAGGGAAGACGTGCCCATAGGATATGGAAGGATTATTAGAGCCGTACCGGATATGCATCCTTGTCAAGATTTATTTTTACTCTTTAACATATAAATTGTAACATCGTGAAATATTTAGGTATTAAATGAGTGTGGGCAAGCTTTGTAGTCTAAGCTAGTTCCTTCTATGACAAAGAAGACATCTTTTACGTATAGACAAGACCATATGATATAGATTTCTCTAACATTTGCACAAGGCATGAATATATCTCATTACAAACTGAAAACTAGTTTTCGAATGTCAGATATCTCGACGAGGGAAACTATTTTCGGTATTTCAATCGACATCCTTCCATCAATAGTATTCTAAATGAAAGTTACGATTTGTGTTCCAAATATGTAGTTCCAATGTAGGTAGTTGTGGACAAAACGAATACCAGCAGAGGCATGATGAGAGAGATAATTCTAAATTGGATTGTTCGGGAATTCTGGATGGCAATGACAGAAACTCGTTGTGAGAATTTCTTTGTAGATTACTAAACGACGACTCTTGGAATTTCTTGTCGTTAGAGACTAAAGGGAGTCCGCAAAAATGTGTGCAATTTCCGACAAAGATGAATACTAGATCCCCATCCCTCCCAATGGATGTCTTAAGGCGATTAAAGGATTATCTCAAAAGAATTCTGAATCAACCTTCTTACGCAAAAAACGAAAGACAACAAACTGGTAAATGTACCTACTCCGAACCGAATCGACAAAAAATATTTGTAAGACGTGTTGGCAAAAACTGTATAGATAACAATTATGTTATCTATTATACAGTAACATAGCACACCTGTTTTCTTCGGAGGGATAGGCTGAGGTGTACTTACATAGTAAACCCGCCAGTAATTTTAGGTCCCATGTAATGCGAGTCTATTCAGATTGCCATTTTATTCTGAACATCTTTGCGTTGTGGTATTTTCAGTAGTTTATAGATTGCTCTTAGTTCAGTGTGCCTTTTAGCAAAGGCCTCCAATAACAACTCCCACTGAGTCTCATCTCTCGCAACTCTTCTCCAATTTGGACCCACTGTGAGCTTCAATTCGTCTTCCTATCTTTAAAATTGTCTGCCTTTGTTCCATTTGCCATCTCTGGGGTACCATTCTGTTACAAGTTTACTCCACTTGTCTTTAATGCCTCCTAACACGTGGCCTGTCCATCTTCACTTTTGTTGGTTTATGTTGGTAAGAAAATCAATAAATTTTAGTATTTTTTTTGCCCCGAAATCAATGTCAGATTTATAGAAAACATTCATTCTACCGTGCTTAAGACCTGACGGAAAATAATCACTTTGTCTACCTAATAAATGACTACTCCTGCTAGTATATCGACTCCACTATCCAAGCTAAGTCAGCTAACCCTCAGTGATATTACGTTTACGTAACTAAAAGACCCAGGGATTCTAAAGGTCAGGTTACGTAACCGTCAGACCGTAGGTATAACTTATAAGTACAGCTGAAGTAAGTAATAAGGATTTAAATGCTTAAAGAGCTCGTCATACAATATGGAACAAGGTTGAACAACTTTATTTTGTATTATTGTTGTTTCACAAGAATTATTAAAGCTTTGTTCGAACTTATTTACTGTTAAAAGCTTTTGGATTGGTAAAATCATTAGGGAAAAGCTCTATCAGTAACTTTAAGACTCATAAAACCTCGCACAGACTATAGTCTCATTTCAGAAGCAGCATTTTGGGATCGATGACATTTTTTCTACATTCAACTTTTTGAGTGTTGGATGTAAATTCATGCTTATCCAAAAATGTTTTGATACATAATCTTATTGATTTAAGAATATGTAACGCAATTCTGGAAAGACTGAACACTTAAAAAGAACTAGAAATAAATAACTTAATTTCAGCTTTATTTTAAAATAGATCGCTGTCTGTTGTAGTCATAGTTTTTCCTTTCTCCGGATCCACACGAAAATGTCATCAATATAATAACTCATGAATCACGACCCAAATCACTTGTCAAACATTTCGTCAATTGATAACGTAACGAACTTAATATGTACGTGATCATTCGGGCGTTTGTCAAACGCAGTTCTCTTAATTTTGTGAAGAAATGACTTGAATTGGAGGACATCCTTAGGTAGGCCGATCACGGCTCTCCAAGCTTTTTTAGGGAAAGAATTCGTAAATTCTAAAATAGAAATCGTAATATAATAAAAAATCTTTGAAAGTATGTTCGTTGAATGAGACATAATATTTAGCGCCTTGGAAAAGGCAGAAAGGTAGCAGAAATAGCGTATCATGAGCATTCATTGAAATCTTAGATTGTTTTTATTTTGTTTGTGGACTTAAGCATAAGCTAAGTAAATTCAGGATGAAAGTTACTCAAGATAGTGTCAACAACACGCTTGTTATTGATTCTGGCAGAAAAACAATGTTACATCTGTTTTTCTCTTTGAAATGTCTGTCGTTCCATATCTTGCTTATATTGATACTGACGATGAACTAATCCATACTAGTACATATTATAGATGCTAAAATATCTCCGTCTGTCTGTTAGTTACCTTTTCACGCCTTAAAGGCGGAACGCATTTCGATGAAATTTGGCTCACTGGTAGACCATGATCTGGAGTAGGACTAAGTTTACTTTCTAACCTGGATATTAAAAAAAAAAAAGATTATATCAAAATTACACGCAGACGAAAGTAGCGGGCAAAAGCTAGATAAGCAAATAAATAAGTGGTACTTGTTTTCTAACTTAGCGCTTAATTTGCTTTGCAGTTTAATCGATGCAAGTGCTTGGCAAATACATTTATTTAATGCATTTATGACAAGCCACTAGGGTCGTTGAAGGCTACTAAGTGCTAAGATATTATGTCGTATGGACAAACAGTAGCGCCTTTCTGACAGCGAATAAAAATTACATCAAGGATTTTTTAGGTAAATGTTAAATAACGACGCTCCCCTGGCAACTTTATGCAAGCACCAAAAGATCCTCCAGTAATTATGCACTGACTGGACTTTAATATCCTTTGTAAAGAGTTCTCATTTGACCCATTTACCAACAAAACCTATTCTGCACGCACTCAGCTGAACGCTGACTTCTTAAGAAGTGCATACTGCATATTGTACCTTATATAAATGTATATTTATAATCTTTTCTATCGTGCTTGTTAGTAATCCAGATTTCTACTGCTTTTTCTGTTTTTTGTGAGAACCTGTAATTGGCTCTATATTTCATACAGAAAAGTTTTCAGTCAGTGCGCAAATTTTGATAAATTAAACTTAAACATGTTTTATTATACACCTATTTCTTATTTTGATATGTCTTAGCCTTAATTACGTAAAAAAAGAAAAAAATACGTGTCCCAATATTTTTTAATAATCTACATGACGGACGGACAAATATAAAAATTTGTCAACAAACCCTATTCTCCTATGACAAAAAAAAAAACAGGAACTGCGCTAGTGAGTCTATAGCCTAATAATAATAAAAACGCCTGAAATATCACTTACAAATTGGTTTCATAGTACCTTTGTCACTATTAAGATACTACAGAAACCTTTTACGCCCAATGTCATATCAAGGCTGGCTATAGTTCAGTATGAATACTGCGGGGTTCTGACCTTGAGTGGAGGTCATTAAGACCGTGAGAATATAGGTTAGCCTGACATGTGTGGGCCATATGACAGTTGAATAGAAATTGCGGATTTTCATATATCTATAACGTAGCGTTGGATGGCCTCCCACAAACAAGGTGGACCGATGACCTTGTGAAGGTCGCAGGAATCCGCTGGATGCGGGAAGCACAGAATCGGTCAAAGCAGCGATGCTTGGAGGAAGACTATGTCCAGGAGTGGACGTCTTTCGGGCTGACATGATACGGGACACTAAACGCTCCCAAACGTAATAACAATAAAATTTCTATTGTGTCCCGTGCAGTGTCCTAGTGTCCTTCAACCGATCTAAGATTAATACGCAAACGGTGGAAAATGTCGTCTGTTTTCTATTGAAGAGTGGGCGGAACTGTTTACATTATTCATAATTTGTTACCGTCGAAGTCTTGTCAATATTGACGATGATAGCAGGTTTCCTTTGCTTTTCTGAGAAAATTTAGCATTGATGTATTAAAAGCGGTAGATACGGGACTTTGTAACAGCGCCTGGTCCTATCAAACTAAGTGATGGCCCGTAGTTGGCACTCAGTCGCGCAAGGGATATAGTTGATCAAACAGCTCCATACTTACAGTTGTTTCGTGTGATAAATATGCATCAAAATGACTTCTTGTGCAGTTAAACAGTGTTTTAATAATACAAGGAAGAAAAATAAGACACACGGGATTACTTACCACTCGTAAGTACAGCCAAAAATGCTAATTTGTTGAAAATTATAATAATATTTACTGTTTGCTTCGCCATGTTTGTACTACCACATGCAATGTCATTCATAATCCTAAACGTTCGGCCAACATTCGGCAGCTAATGCGATTTCGCTCGCACGACAACGCCGTCTCCTATCTCTGTTCATGTCTATCGGTAACTGTAGGTTTGCGACTGTGATCACACTGATCACGGATGTGTGAGTTTTGGTGCATGTAGTCTTGCACCGAGCCCAGGTTTACTGATTGCGATGTTAGCGCGGAACATATCTTCCTCCTTTAATATATCAATGCGTTTTAGTAAAGTATTAGCTAGCTTCTGACGTTTCATAAGTGCCCATGTAGGTTTATGTGAAATCAAACATTTAGATTTTTTGATTTTGATTAAATTATAATGCTCTGAAAATACAAGAAGAACTTTGAATATGCATCATCATCTGCTCAGCATTTTCCCAACTATGTAGTGGTCAGCTTCCAGTCTGACCAAACGCAGCTGAATACCAGTATAGTACATGGAGTAACTGGGTAACACGATACCCCTTAGCCAGGCTGGTTGTCAAATTTTCGCGCTTCGGACTACCCGTAACGACGATCAAAGATCTACAAATGACAGCCGTGACCATCTATCAAGATGCCTTTGTTAGTAAACTAATAAATCGTCACTCTCGATGTTTATAATTTAACAATGCATTGTCATTGCAAATGAGGATAATGTCGTCAGGAAAGTTTTGAGTATGAATGTGGATCGCAATACGAGTAGGAGAAGACTAAAGAAACGATGGATAGATTTTTGTGAAAGATGATATAGTTAGAAAGGGAGTGACTACCGAAATGACCACTAATAGAGAAGTTTGGAAGAAAAGACATGTTGCGCAAACAAATTGGGATTAGAGCAGGACAATGATGATATCGTCTACCAAACCACAAACTTCTTACTTCTGCATGCATGAATTGTTTTCCTGTTGGAATCTTTGAGATTTCTCTCAAGTTCAACTTGATTGTTTAAAGACGAAGTTGGATATTCAAATGATTTTATAAAAACAAAGGTAGTTTCTTTTGTGTTACCGGACTAGTCAACAGCCTCAACCCCCTTAATTTAGAACTCCTACGACTCTGACAACCAATGTCCTTTAAAACATTTTTTTATTTCAATTACCTAAAAAGCAACACTTTTCAAAAAACTATTCGTAGCTCTGTTTGAGAAATTGTCTAATGTAAATTGAAAATCAGGCTTAGCTCGGGCACCTGACAAAGAAATTAAACTCACACAAAGCAACAAAGACAAATAAAATGTCGCATCCACAATAACTTTATACTTTACCGTATTTTGGCGTCATTCCGCTATTTTGGCGTGATGCCACACGTCATCTCTAGGTCAGTGTTGCCACTGCATCCATACCAGACTTCTTTAAATAGAGATGCTTCCTGTTTAACAATCTAAAGAATGGATGAACCAAAACTGTGCCGTTTTGGACATTTCGACTACCTTCAACCTTTGCCATACAAATGTTAAACGAATTTGGACCTTCAATAATTATACTCCTTTAAACAAGACTGCTAATAGTTGTGTTTTGCGTCTACCCTTATCGCCGAACGAACGTTGGAAGACAACATCTAGGTCGTGGTAACGCCCCCTGTCTAAAACAATTTCGATCTCGGCTTTGATGGAGAACGTAAAGAGAATTTAAAAGCAGCTGAAATTCGTTTTATTATTGAAGACTGTAATTATACGAGATTTTTGCATAACTTGCACGCTTATTATAGCGAGGTGAATCAATACAAGCGTGAATAAAGATTAGGCAAACGTCTAGGTTAGCTCTTTATCACAGCACTACGTTATTTTGTGCCGATCAATTTCATCATCATGTGCCTAGCCTGTCCCCATAAATATAATATTTCTATGCCTGTCTCCAACCATATTTCCAGTACCTGCCTCTTTGACCTCCTCATCAAGCTACTGGGTAATACGTAGCCCGTTGGTAAGACTGATGCCAATCGATGTATTGGAATGTGGAACTTAGGTACTCAAATCTGTATAAAATAAGTAACGAATCTTATCCATGTCGCCTAGATTGTCATTTGTATTGCTCAACGCAGCCATTTCTGAAAATTCGTGGGTTTCACCAGATCGTTAGTCTGGGTGGACTTACGATCTGGTGAAGTTCGTATGAATTTACTGGGTGCTATTAGTGCGGGACTAGGGTTGTCTTATGGAAGAATTAAATGTCCTGATAAAAATCCTGACATCACCCTAAAAATCCTGACATTACTTGTAACAGTTATAATACCTGTTGTATTGTGCAATTTGATTAATAATTGAAACCAATTAACAAAAGTAGATTGTAACTAGAGTTTTAAGCAAACAAATTGATTGAGATCTCTTTAGCTGTACCTACGAGGGCGGCACTGAAAATTTCGGGAATCAAGGAAGAGACACAACATTACTATTTAAAAATGTATTTATTGCTTTTCGAAGTATTCTCCGCGAAATTTGACATATTTTTCCATACGATGGAACCAATCATTGAAGCAACCATTCCATTCGGAAGTTGGGGTCTCCAAAATGGCCGTTTTGTAGGCGTCCACAGCTTCTTCAGGTGATGAAAATCTCTGTCCACGCAATTTATTCTTTATTTTAGGGAAAGTATAGAAATCATTAGGGCTTAGGTCGGGGCTGTACGGCGCATGGTCTAATAATTCTATGTTTTCTTGCTCTAAAAACTCTTTTGTTCTGTGCGCGGTGTGAGAAGTCGCATTGTCGTGATGGAGGATGATGTGGCGGTTGCAGTTCTCTTTACGGAGTTCAGAAACGACCTGTGGCAAACAAATGCTAGTATACCATTCTGCATTAACCGTTCTGTGTCCCTCAAGAGGAATAGTCGTAACATGGCTGGTTTTGGAGACAAACGTGGCCACCATTTTTTTTGCAACACTCCGTGAACGAACAATTTTTGTTGGCTTTAACTCATTTTCGAACACCCAAACTCGTGACTGGTTTTTTGTTTCGGGTTCGTACGCATATATCCAGGATTCGTCACCTGATACGATGTTGTATACAGCATTTGAGGATCCTGCGTGGAATCTTTCGAGAGTTCACACACACCAAGTAACGCGAGCCGCTTTTTGCTCTTCACAGAGCGAATGCGGTATCCATCGGGAAAACAACTTTTTTACACCTAATTGTTCATGCAAGATTATTTGTATTTGACTCATGCCAATGTCTAAAGTTGCCTGAATTTCGCGGTATGTCACACGTCGATCTTCCTCAATCAGCTTACGCACAGCATCAACGTTTTCTTGGGTGACTGCAGTTTTTGGACGACCCTGACCCTGGGATCATCACTGAGCTTGACACGTCCACGTTGAAATTTAGCAAACCAGCGATAAATTGTGGTTTTGGGAGGGGCTTCATCACCAAATGCAGAAATCATCCGGTCAACACACTGTTTTTGTGTTAAACCACTTCGAAAGTCATAATAAATCATCGCTCTTGAATTTTGTCGAGTCAATTCCATTTTCTCAACGACTAAACAAGTTTGACAAAACCTTGTGACGAGACCGAGAATCTTTTTTTAAAATATAAATGGTATTCGATTTTTAAAACCAAGGAGTTTTCAATTAAAAAGATTTTAATATGACAGGAACAGTGGAAATATTCCATTCCCGATACTTTTAGTGCAGCCCTCGTATTTTATATTGTTTTTAAAGAAATATTGTTGTTTTTGTTGATCGCTTACTACTTTTATGTATCCTTTCATTCATTAAAAATGTGTAAACTTTGTAATAAATATATCACGTGAACATTTTTTTTTATGAGGTTATTCCTAAGAATCCTAACACGTATTCCAAGACCCCCTGAAAGTGACTATTTTACATTAGGGTTCAGTTTTCCCCACTGAGAGGGATTAGTGGAATACGGATTATCAGGGGTGAATTCTAGACTGTTTTTTTGTTAGTATAAGTTGGTTATTAATAAATAAATAGATTCCACTTTTCCTCCTAAGGGGGATTTGTGGATTAAGCCCCCTCTGGCAACCCAAGGGCGGAGAACAACTATGAGGATTTCCACCCCGCCAAAAAAAACAAAAAAAGGTGTTGGTCCAGCAATGAACATGTTTCGGTTGAATGATGATGATGAAAAGAAAACGTGTGTGCTCTCTAAAAATAAAGGCACGCTATAGACCGTTAATGATGGTGAGTTGTTTCATTCATTGTCAACACTCATTGATATTTTACTTAGAAAAGACGCTGTTCGTAGTGTTCGGGCGAATGAACTCACGTCATACGAATGTGTGTCAAGTAAACAAAGTTGCACAACACAAAAAAAACTACTACCTGTTCGTTACACACGAAAAATAAAAGGTTGTGCTGCCAATTTACTTTTGGAATAAGCATGATGTGATGGATTGAGTTTAAAAACAAGCAAAAAACATTGTTGTTTATAAATCCAGTCTCATGATTATGTATGACTGTGTGCCTACTTTGATTCATCAAAAAAACAAACGAAGTTAAAGCTTCGTGTATCCATAGTTAGAAGGTCTGACGGTGAAACCATACACGACAAACGAATCAGCATTTTTACCTTACTTCATCAGATTTGTCCATTATGAGATCAGAGGCCCTAGTGTGAGTTTCTTTTAACCATCTCGACTTTACGCATCAACTGCGTTCGGCGCTCTGATTAGCCTCCGATTGGCCCTTCACCAATCGGAGTGCTGAACGCAGTCGATGCGTAAAGTCGAGATGGTTAAAATAAACTCACACTAGGGCCTCAGTACAATATAGGAATCGCCTTTGGACGCTTCAATACATTTATTTTATCTGTAAGACAGCATTACCTGTCATTTGTCTATCTTCCAACCTTCTAAAAGGTCTATACTCGAAAAACAATCGACTAGAATATTCCAAATCATTATCTTACCAACCTCGTTAAAATCCTTACAGTTAAAAACAAAACTACGTGACAAAAACAGGTTGTTGAGTTTTAAGTAAGTTATCAGAAACTTTCAAAGAAACCTTCCAGATTGAAATATGGACATGACCGATGTTGAGTCACGATTGCAGATACGAAGTAAATAAACAACTTGAATTTACCGCATGTTCCTTCGAAGATAAAGGCAATAAATTTAAAATTAATTAAGTTTAATAACGTGTTTTATTGCGTTATATAATACTTTGTTAGGATTTGACAGTTCTGGCATAACAGTAATACGTTTGCTAATTTCCTGAGGAATGAAAAAGTATACTAGATTGCCATTAGAAAAAAAATATAAAGGCTAATGTAGACAGCGAGATCAGAGTTTGAATATGTTGATGCTGTGTATGATCTTTAGCGTCTATTGGTCGATTGATTGACAACTATCTTGAAAATGGTGGTTAATAACATAAAGTCAATTAAAGGGGAAGACAGACTTTCTTTGAGGATAGGTACTTATTATACACAATTTCTAGAAATAGACTGATTTAAATTGTCATAAACTACCTCGTTGGTCTAGTGGTCGCTACTACTAAGCTCCTCATGCTTAGCAGTGGGTTCTTGTTTTTCCTGGGTTCGATTCCCGGGTCAGGCAAAGTGTTATTGGGTTTTTCCGTCTGGAATTTCTCAGTAGCAGCCCGGAGTCTGGATTTAAGCCCGGTCGATGGTAATAGGCTCGCTCCCCAGTATCAGATTATGTTGATCTAAATATGAGTCGCGACTGTAACAAATATCGCTCATTAAGTAATATATTATATTGGCACATTCACTTTTTCACATTTTACAGAAACGAGGGTCAAAGATTTTAATATTTTATAGTAATTTTTTTTTTCTCTTATGTTATTTTATAAATGTATAAATTAATTTCATTCAGTCATAAAATCTTTGACCCTCGTTTCTGTAAAATGTGAAAAAGCGAATGTGCCAATATATTAATAGGTGAGCGATAATTATGTATTTACAGAATTATAATCATTAGAATCAGTAATACAAGTCCTGGCAAACATTAAATAAAAAATTGTTGGCATTGTATTCTCAACAGTTTCAAAGTTCAAACTCTGAAACTATGAATTATTTACAAAAATATCATTATATTTCGCTTTTAGCGATAAGACCGCCCATTGTGTCATCCCATGTTAAATTTTTACATTTAGGTACTTATATCTATATTTTGTATGGTATACATAATTATCAATCTATTTACTATGTGACAAACATTAATTAAAAAATTGTTGGCATCGACAGTTTGGCATAGACTGTAAAGACATGACTAGGATAAAGACAAAGATCATCCTTTTAGCTGGTCTGCATTTCAACAACCAATCGACAATGTACTATCACGGACTTCCGAATCGGCACACTTTCAAATCGAAATCCCGTGGTCACGGTGTCCACATCTGTTTACCGCCCCTTTTTGCGTCGACCAATAAAACAAAAATAAATAGCAATATTTTGTTTAAATAAATTTTTCAGGCTCTGTTACAATGATCATAGATGTCTGACCATACTTTTTCGGGCAATAGGAATAGAACAATAAAAGACCCCCAGGTTGATGGGCTTATCGTAAGCGTATCTCTAGCAGCCGAGCGCTGCAAGCAGAAATAATCCTTAGGGCCAGCGCACACCTGGCGAGGCGCAGCGCGGCGCGGTTGTCCCTGCCATGAAAATATCAACGTTGCGTGCCTAAAAATAAAGTTTAGAATAAATAACCTGAGAGACGCGCCTCTTTCCGCTTCGACGCGCTCTCGGGGTAATGGAAGTTTATTTATTTTCAACTGAAGCAAGGTCGATATTTGTTTGGCAGTGACGAATGCGCTGCGCTGCGCTTCGCCCGATGTGCGCCAGCCCTTACGGTGCTGTGGTCCGATTTGGATGTCCCCGATAATACCTTAATTGGTCATTAATTTAACCCAAATTGTCCGTTTACAATTACAACGTAATTTGGGTAGTTTCCACTCCAGGAGTCGGAACTCATAGTCCATGGCCATTTTAAATTGCTAGAATAAAAATCACTTGCAGGCCAATAAAATTGAATCAATCTGACAGTTCTAAACTGCTCTGAAAATAGTCCCCATCATTGTTAGTGAGTGCTTCCTAGTTTAGTATATCGGGCTACGAAGTGCATGGATATATCATGTAGTTATGTAATGCAGTTACCAAGGAACTCGTGGCTAAGTAATAACCATCAGGATCTATCAGGTTAAGCTACGCTTACCGGGGTCAGTCTGTGGATAGGTGGCCATCTTTACATACCGAGACTCCTCCGTGCCTCGGAAAGCACGTTAAGCCGTAGGTTCCGGCTGTCATTCGTGGATCTTTGACAGTCGTTACGGGTCGTCAGAAGCCCGAAAGTCTGACAACCAGTCTTACAGGAGTATCGTACTACTAAATTACTGGATTGTGGTGGTCAGATAGGTAGTCGCTCCATGTAAAATACTGGTATTCAGCTGTATCCGGTTAGACTAGAAGCTGACCCCAACATAATTGGGAAAAGGCAGCGCAGATTAATTATTTATTTAATTACCCATTTAAATATTTGTTAAGACTAATTTTGCTTTAGTTTACTGCTCAGTTTAAAGTTTTTAACTGCATTTGTTTAAAAAAAAACTTAAATAGACAATTTCAGCTATAAGTTTGTGCCATATAAATACTACAAAATAATATAAAAAGTGTGTCTGTAGGCATCACTGTGCATTGATCCTATGGAACTTAATCGAAGCTATAATAAATGAAGACACACAGTGATAATTAATCCTAATTTGCAACACGAATGGCGGTTGCAAGTCACGTAATATCACTGAACAAGTCTGTTTACGGTCGCCATTATTGTGGACCTCGACCTCTGATTATTTCGCTCTTGTGGACTGATCTCGATAATGTTGCATGTTAAAAAAATGTGGGAATTGTCAATTGTTTCGCTTTAAACCAGCGGCTTTATTACGTAATTGGCAGTGCAACTACAGATAAGGATGCTGCACCCTAAGGCGATTATCAGACTGCCACGCATCAAGCTGCATCAGCATCCGAATGAACGCGTGTGGATGCATTTTCTGTGTGTTGGACTTTGCGTGTTTTCTATACAAACGGAGATACTTACAAGCAACGTTAAAACACGCATTCACGCGCTACGCTGCGTGGTGCGTCGCAGTGTGCAGTGTGTTAATCGCCTAATTGGGTTGCATTCGGAATGACAAATGCTAAAAAAAAAGTTTGCATGACTGCAAAAATAACGCAATAGTATAGTAACACAATACATATTGTTTGAATTGTCGAAATAAAAGGAAAAGGGGTTCAACATGGTCGGGGGTAAAGATTGTGACGGTTGAACACGGACTAAACCAACTAGTGGAGCAATTGCGTAACACTCATAAAATGTCTATTGATCGCAATGCCTTTGAATTTGACAGTTCAGCCACGTTCATTGCGTAATTAACGTTTCCTTTGACCTTTATCGAAAAAATTCCAAACAACATTCCTCTCCCAACTATGCGACGCAAAGGCACCGCGTGTCACGCCTGTTTGTAGGAACCTTCATCGTGACGCTGGCAGAATAGTCGACGCCGCCGGCACAATTGCCAAAAATTACAAAAAAAAATCGTTGTAGAGACAAGGATTTTTTCAAACTTATGATTATGAAGCAATGGATGTTAAAATTAAAGGCATTGCGATTGATTTCCATTGTATTTGTGTAACTGGATAGTAACGTATGTATGTTCTAGAAATAGCCAACACAGAGGATGGATAGGTCCCTTCCTACTGATTAGCAGACGATCTCGCACGATGTATTTATTTACACGTAGCGTTTGCAATACTAAATAGTAGGTAAGTTATATGAAACGCGGTCGCTCACAATGGGCCTTATTAGAAGGTTTTAGCCTTCTAATAAGGCCCATTGTGAACGACCGCGACGAGCGGACCACACCCAAAGGGCAATGGAGAGGGCTATGCTTCGGAGTTTCCCTACGTGATCGAATCAGAAATAAGAGATCCGCAGGGTAACCGACATAGCTCGAAGAATTGACAAACTTAAGTGGCAATGGGCAGGGCACATTGCTCGCAGAACAGATGGCCGTTGGGGCTAAAAGGTTCTGGAGTGGCAACCGCGTACCGGAAGACGTAGCGTAGGAAGGTCTCCCACAAGGTGGACTGATGACCTTGTGAAAGCCGCAGGAATCCACTAGATGCGGGAAGCATAGAACCAGTCGAGGTGGCGGTGCTTGGGGGAGGCCTATGTCCAGCAGTGGACGTCTTTCGGCGGAAATGATGATGATGATCATGAGGTAACTTATCTAGCCAGGATCGGGCGATATTTTCTGTGCCAGCAGTAGTCGGGTCTATGCTGGCGGAGTCGGAGAACTGGAGGGAAATGGCCTCCTTCTAGGAGACCGTGATGGCTCCGAAGGAGGCTGCCGAGCGGGGTCGTGAGAGGGCTGATCCTGCTCGTAAAGGAAGACGTCGGGGAGGCAAGCGCCTCGACGCCTAATACGCCGAAACCCCGCCTGCATCCGTTAAGGATCCGGTTTCGGATCGGTCTTTTAAGAGGTAACGATGCCCCTTCCATGTATCTGCACGGGCGCTCAGAGTGGAGACACTGTCCGCCCACTGAGAAACCTTAGAGAAGACGGCGCTCAGTGGTCACGTGCTCCCTCAATTGCACAGTCAGGTTTCGGGGAGACCAAGTTACAGTCTCCCCTGAGATGTGCCTTAAGGCGTTGCACAGAGAGGGTTTCGGATCGGTCTTTTAAGGCTTTCACTGCCAGACAACAGACACAATAGAAAAACTATTGTTAGCGGTCACCGGTGACCGCGGTGGCAGTCAATGTGTTAAGAGGTAACGATGCCCCTTCCATATATCTGCTCGAGCGCTCAGAGTCCCCACTCTGAGCGCCCGTGCAGTCAGTACACTGTCCGCCCACTGAGAGACCTTAGTGTACGGCCTGAGTAAAATGGCGTGCGGCGGGGCGTTTGCGTTGCGTGCAATCGGCGAAAGATTGTTCGCCGCGCCGCCACTCTGACACTCGCGAGGGATTTTATGTGTTTAACATGAACGCCGCACGCGCCGCCCCGCCGGACACTCAGTTCGTACCCTTAGAGAAGACGGCGCTCAGTGGTCACGTGCTCCCTTGCACAGTTGCACAGTCAGGTTTCGAGAAGACCAATTTACAGTCTCCCCAGAGATGTGCCTAAACAGGCGTTGCACAGGGGGGGTTTCGGATCCGTCTTTTGAGAGTTAACGATGACCCTTCCATATGCAGATGGTGACCACCGGGATGGTTTTAGTGAGGTGAGGAAAATCCCACACTCCCCGGTCTTATCCACAAAGCCCGGGCGCCTTTTGAAGATTTCTCCACGAAAAGAAAAGGTGACTTATCTTGTAAGTTGCGACTTGCGTGGCCAGGACAGGGAGACATATTAGAAGATTGTATTACTGTGGGTCGCCCTACAGCTAGATGGACCGACGACCTTAAAAAGGTGGTTGGGACAGACTGGATGCGGAAGGTGGAGGATAGGGTGTTGTGGTGCAGCCTGGTAGAGATTGATTAGAAGATTCTAGAAAGATTTGACTCAGATGGCTAATAGAAAACACGTGTGAGGTGCAGTGATCGGGAAAATGAATTAGCCCCTCGCCTCGTGCAAGGATGTCATTAAATATGATTCAGTGATGTAACGATAGGCTACACATCCTCCTGTCTGCTAATAATACAGCGAACACCAATCTGTCAATGTCCTAATCCAACCGTAGTCATTATGTCTAAAGACATGGAACCCTTATAGGATGCCTCGTGTGTATGTCTGTCCGTCTGTCATAGCCAGTTTGCTCCGAATCTACTGGACCGATTAAGTTGAAATTTAGTACACATATGAACTTTCGTGACGCAAATACGGAAGTGTAACGAAAATAAATTAATTTTAAATATCGGGGTCACGTTTTGGGGGAAAAATTTAAAAAGCAAGCTTGCAAACTGTACCGTGTGACATATGAAATGAAAGGGTATATTGTAAGGATTTCAGATATTTATTTTTTTATTTTTTTAAATAAATACTTTTAAAGTTATTTTATGAAAAGAGGCGAAAATTGACCCCCTTATCTCCAAAACTACTGAGCCTAACCCCCCCTTATCTCCGAAACTACTAAGACAGAAAACTAAAAAAATACATACAGAAAATAGTTCTATACAGGAAAATTAATAATATAACATGATAAATCTCTCAATATTGGGCATACAAATAAATAATTTAAAATAAATTTAAAATAAACTGATATAAATAATTTAAAATAAATTAAAAATAAACTGATATAAATAATTTAAAATAAATTAAAATAAAATTGAAATAAATAATTTAAAATAAAATAAAATTGAACTAAATTAAAATTAAATTAAGATAAATTACAATAATACAGACAACAAACCTAACTTCATCAGGTAACATGCAGCCTGATGAGCCTTCCCACAGCTGCCGATACTGGTCTATCTGCAATCATCTGTAGGATTCCGTTGCCACTCCCTCGAATTCGGCGAATTAGTGAGGCTTACTTTTTGTGCAGTATAGCGTAAAAGTCATCAGTTATACGACTCCTTCGTGTATTCTGATTGAATGACTATTTCATGAAATCATGACTTTTAGGATTGTACTAACTTAAGGAGTTGTATTACTGATTCTAATGATTGTAATTCTGTTAATACATTTTTGTTACGGTCGCGAATCATATCTAGATCAGGGCCTCAAGTCTGCTATTACAATAGTGTCAGAATGGTCTCTTCATTGTTTTGACAGATTTGCCATACAAACACTGTCAAATACTCACAATGGCGAGACCATTCTGACACTATTGTAATAGCAGACTTAAGGCCCTGCATGCGTTTTTGTTTACGGTGCAGCTCTTGCGTCATTCAATCTATTACAATGTGTAATATAACCTGTGAGGATATAATAAAATGATCATCCTTGGATTCAGCTAGTTTTCATCTGTTACTTCCTGTTTACTTGATATGTAATATTATCATTTTGTAGTATTACGCAGAATCATCGCGTCAATCTGAGATAGGTCCAAATAAAATAGCGAGTTTAAAATTCATGCCAAATTCTATTAACTAACGTTTTTCCGCCATTTTTCACGTGATCTATCGTCATGTGATTCTAATTGTTTTCACCTCTACAAGTCGTTGGATATATAAATCATTGTTTTATTAATGTTGTTCAATGCCAGTTCTCTCACTCTGAAACTCTGTGAACTTTGAATTTAGTCTGTTACACTTATAAACAAGACATAACCGGGATCGATTTACTGTGATGACAGAATTCCTGTGATATATCCATACTAATATTATAAATGTGAAAGTAACTCTGTCTGTCTGTATGTTACGTTTTCACGCCTAAACCGCTGAACCGATCGCCATGAAATTTGGCAGAGATATAGCCTGGGATATGGAGAAGGACATAAGCTACTTTTTTACGCGATAACCAACATCTACGCGGGCGGAGCCGCGGGCAAAAGCTAGTATTCCATAAGTTACACATTTTTTATAAGACAGATCTCAGACAGAGTCATCGCTTTTATCAAGATTTTTATATTATTTTATCGTTCAAAAAAAAGGCCAAAGTTTACATTGGGTCGATCACAATTGCAGATACTTGTAGATGATAAATATGATGGCTTTTTAAGTGCACTTCAAACGAATCTTTACTTAGGGTTGCCAATTTATTGCTTTGGGTTCTACTGTCCACTCTATTTCATAAAATAATTTTTTTTGAAATAATGGAGTACTTAAACATAAAATAAAACTATTGAGTAAGGACTCAACAGTGGCGCCAACTGGTGAGCACAAAAACGATAACCCCCATTACCACACAATATGCATTTCATTCTGGACCGATCGGCCACGTCCGCGCCATACATCTTGAGGTTGCCAAATTACGTAAAGAAAAATTGCAACGTTATGTACTTACTACGGCCGTATGATCATTCTTTATTAGTCGATGATCGTGACGTATAATGTCTGTCTGTGCGCTGTCATTTCAGGATTCCTGAAACTCTTGGCAGGTGAAATTTATGTGATTTACAAATGAAAACGTCATTAGCTATGGTAAATGCTTTTGTTATAACGCCACGCCATGTGTCATGTGCTGTATTTGCGCTATAACTCTTAATGGAATCTTTACCAGGTGCCAAGACATTAATACTGTATTTAACGTCAAGATTGACATGCTTGAGAGCGTCGTTCTAGAATATGGGGTAATATTTTTTAATTGAATTACAGACTTTATTATTACAAATAAATAAAATGTAAGTGTTTTTAATGTCCAAATAACAGCTTTTCACTAAATGCATATGATTTTTTTTTTCTTTCTGTATCTTTGTTCCGGCTAATCTCCGAAACCGCTAGACCGATTTTGACAAATGTTATAGGGAAGGAGTAACGTAGACTACTTTTATTTTAGAAAAATCACGCGGGCAGTAATTTGTAAAAAAATAAATAAATACATTTTATTTAAACTGGTAACCCTATAAAAAGCTATTATCGCCTGCAGCCTAGCAACGAATAGACAATTGTGGTTGCTAGACGTATCAGTGACAGTTAGCGAAATAATGACTTGCTAGAGTATCATGCGTGTTCGTTTGCTTGGCAGGGGGGGCAAAAGTGGCTGTTTTGTTCCACTATAACACTATTACGCTTTGGGTTGAAGTTGTGATGCAGTAATAACGGCCCAAACTAACGAGTTGTAGGTCGTGGTTTTGAACCCAGCCAGGCGCTTTACTTTGTTTATGTAATTTCATAACCACTGCTCTCAAAACGGTGAAGGAAAACATTGTGAGGAAACCTGCATGTCCTAGAACCAATAAAATTTGATGACGTGACATCTCGCATTGGGCCCGCAGTTTACAGTCCCTCTCGAAGATAGGAGGTCTGTGCCCCAGCAATGGGAACATTATGGGCTGATTATGCTATGTTTTGGTAATCCAATTTTCTTTTGATAAATTATTAGGTACAGTAGCCAGCACATAAAGCTACACGAAACTGTAAAATTTCTCCAAACGATTTTAAACTTTAAAATGTTGGTGATTAAGCCCAAAAACGAACGAGAAAATCTGATAGTTTGTGGTAACTTGATGTGCTGGCCACCGTACCTAGGAAGTTCACGAGATAAATTTGAATGTGTTTCACAATAAAAGTCAAAAGACTGAGTTTGTTTCGCCATTTCTTCTCAGGGGTAGTCAGATAGGAAATGTCGACTCCATCTAGCTTATTTTTTTATATGACGTGTAAAAGTGATTCCGATATACTATTGATAGAAAAAACGACTTCATTCCAACATTAAAATGGATGAAGTTTCAAAATTAGAAGTCGATATGACTGACACTAATTGCCTAGCTCACTCGCAATCTCTAAGCGATTGTAATTGGTAGTGCTATCGTTAGCGAATTGGGATTAAAACTTCATTTGACCAGAAAAAATCTCATTCTCTCTGAATATTAGACCAAAAATAAAATAAAATTGGTCATAAAGCAGTTATGCAGTTGGTCCCGGCTGACATTCGTGGATCTTTGACAGTCGTTACGGGTCGTCAGAATCCCGAAAGTCTGACAACCAGTCCTACCAAGGGGTATCGGTAGGAAAATGATGATACTGTTAATGTTCTTTGCATGTATACCTTTAGGTATGCTGTGTAGAAGTTTATACGCAGACAGCGCGTGACCGATCTCCTTGACCGCAGATTATTTCCTTCCGCGCCCTAGGTAAACACTTCCTGCTCTGACTTTGTCGTATTTGCGACGATTTTATAACAAGAAAACCTGCTATTTATAGGTTAAAAACTATTGTTTATACATTCTCAATTATTACAAATTTTTTGTAACATATATGTAAGTATTAATGTATTAATTATATGTAAGTATCTGACCTACAAAACCCGTTTACTGGGTCAAAGTCCGAAACAAACTCAGAGGACACAGTCTCTTTACCAGAAATAATCTTGGTCAGATGTCACTGTGAAGACCATGTAGATTAATGTGTCTGAAATAGTCTTTTGAAGAAAGAACCACACAGATTGAGCGGACCTGTCCAGTCAGTGCACGCATTTATCAGTAATCGTGCAACTCACCTCAGAACTTGAAGTTCAACGATTCGACGAACAATACCAAAGAAAGGACTTTCGGGTGCCTGTGACAAAGACTAAAACAAAATGAGAAAAAAAAAATTGCTCTCATAGTGTTTCACATAGAAATATCAAAAAGCCCCGACAAATCTTATCATATAACATAACAATTCTACGCATTGAATAAAACTATCACTGTCACGGAGATATAGCGTACTTAGAAGATAGGGACAATCGAAGTCCGAAAAACGTTGTTCTTTAAGGCGGTATGATCTGCATGAACCGACTGAAGTAAACTCGCGAAGTCGCGAGTGGTTGCCTCGCGCATTTGGTAGGTATTTAAACAGTAATTATTTTAATCATTTTATCAAGACAAACTCAGCGAATTGTGCTAAACGACCTTACTACCTTTTCATTTATATAGAAAATAAGAAAAAAAAACATCTGTTTTGTAGCTATGAGTTTGATTAAACGTTACAACAGAAAAGGGGTAACTTTTTGATTTTTTCTATTCAGCAATGTTAATTTAATCGTGCTATTAAAAGCAATTGCATATCCGCCAGATCCTTAAATATGATATAACTTTTTCAGAATTTTATAACGCTGTTTTTTCATGTTTTCCATGGATTCAAAAAACTAAGCGCGGTCGCTGTCGGATCATTCCGCCTTAAGTTATTTTGCGATAAATCGCGTCAGGTTTTAAGCCGCAGTTCAATGTCCTTGGGTGGTTGTGATAATTTGAATGATAAACTGTATCAATTGATACGAGAATCAGCTGTTGTTTTTTTTTACAGCATTTAGTAGAAATAACATAGGTTAGGCAGTGGTGTACTATACACCCCAGAAAGCTGTGCTGCTGGGGAGTTTGTTGGGCCACTTCTTTCCAGCTAAAGAAAGCACTAGGAAGTGGTGAAGGGCGAGCGTTTTGGGGGACTGTCTTATGTAATTTTGACGTTCTAAAAGTGCTGATTAGAATTTTTTTGACACCAACATTTCACCAGTTATGTTTAAGAAGGTGTACAAGGAGGGTCCACTAGCGCCCATTCCTTTATATATTAAATAAAAAAATATAACATGCATGAATATACATGTAATTTTTTTTTTTTTTTACTACGAAGGTACAATTAATCGAATTAATAATTCAATTAAGAGCGCTATAGCGGGTCCACTAGCCCCACTTCTTTATAAAAAGATTATCTCGTGACTGAGAAGGAATTATGAAAAACGGCTCAATCAGTTTCCTCGGTAAGTGTGTCTAGAATTTGCTAATACCTTTTATAAAGTTTCATATTGAGACAGGAAGCAACAAAATACGATCTAGAGGAATGTGGCCGTTTTTCTTTTGATCGAATTTTGTTGTTTCGTGTCTCAATATGAAACTTTATAAAAGGCATTAGAAATTTCTAGACACACTTACCGAGGTCGCTGATTGAGCCGTTTTTCATAATAGGGATGATGACTAAAAAATATTTTTTGTCCGTCGTGTAGATTACTAAAAAATATTGGACACGTATTTTTTCTTTTTTTACGTAATCAATACATTACGGCGATACATTGAGTTCAAATGTGGCATGACGTCACTTCACAGTAGATTTTATACGTAGTTGTGACGTAATGAGCCCCCACTCCCCAAGTTTAATGTGTTTTATCTAAATCATTTTTTATTAACATGATAAAGCAAAAAATACACGCGTGTCTAATATTTTTAGGGTTCCGTAGCCAAATGGCAAAAACGGAACCCTTATGGATTCGTCATGTCTGTCTGTCTGTCTGTCTGTCCTTCCGTATGTCACAGCCACTTTTTTCCAAAACTATAAGAACTATACTGTTGAAACTTGGTAAGTAGATTTAATCTGTGAACCGCATTAAGATTTTCACACAAAAATAGAAAAAAGAAAAACAATACATTTTGGGGGTTCCCCATACTTAGAAAACTCAAAAAAAATTATTGACGGACTAAACAGTTTTTAATTATTTTTTTTACCCAGGCATCATCCTTATTCCTTGTCAGTCACGAGATAATATTTTTTTTAAGGAGTGGTGCTAGTGGACCGTAGTATGCCTTCTTTTAGTCCCATGTAATAGGGGGCGTGGACAGAATTCCGCACAAACGTGTCCATACTCCAAGAACTCGGCATCAAACAGCGTCTATCAGCACTAGTACAGTCTCGAATACTGAAGTTCTTTGGGCATGTCTCGAGACGGAATAATGACTCCATAGAGCGTCTAGTGGTGCAGGGCAGAGTAGAAGGTAATTGGCCACGCGGGAGGTCACCGATAAGGTGGACCGATCAAATAAAATCCGCAGTTGGAGGCCCTGTTAGTGAATGCACCAGACTGTCATCTAACAGAACCAGATGGAGGGAGATCGTGACTAATCGTGAGGCGAAGCGAAGAAGCAGAAGAATAGGGGGCGAGCCTATTGCAATCAACCGGGCACAAATCTAAACTCCGGGCTGCTACATAGAAATTCCAGATGGTAAAACCCAGCAACAGCTACTGCCCGCGGCTTCGTCCGAGTGGCTTTTTCTCAAATAAAAGTAGTGTAAGTTACTCTTAATAACATCGCCAAACAAGTCCCGTCAAAATCGACCCAGCCGTCGGGATGCTACAATTTTTTAAAATATTCTTTTTAGGATACGGAACCCAAAGGGTAAAACGGGACCCTATTACTAAGACTCCGCTGTCTGTCTGTCTGTCCGTCTGTCGCCAGGCTGTATCTCATGAACCGTGATAGTTAGACAGTTGAAATTTTCACAGATGATGTATTTCTGTTGCCGCTATAACAACAAATACAAAAAACAACAGAATAAAATAAGTATTTAAGGGGGCGTTTTTTTTTTGCTGTTTTTATAGATAATGGTACGGAACCCTTCGTGCGGGAGTCCGACTCGCACTTGGCCGGTTTTTTAAAATATTGTTTTGTCTATGTAAAAAGCTTTTAATTTGACATTAAAAACTGACACTTAAATTTTATTTTATTTTGCATAAGTAGATAAATTATGTATAATATTATAAAGAGGTAACATTTGTGAGTTTATATGTAGGGCGTAATTAATCATCGAAACTACTAATCCGGTTTCGAAAATTCATTCACCAACGGGAAGCTATACAGTGACTGATTTAAATAGATAAAACATTAAGAAGCAAGTGTCAATAAAATTGATAAATGCATGTGCCTGAGTGGGTGTATGCTGTAAGGCCACGTGTTGGTGCACGTGTCGTGGTTTGTGTTCGTAAACATTACGTCAGCTTCTACCATGTTGGTTAAAAAGATGACATTATGGAGTCTTCTGATGGACCATTGTTTGATTGTATTTGTTGTCGACCTTTGTGTCTGTAGAAAGATGAAATGACACATTTGTGTCATCCTAGACTTACAGCTGTTTTTTATCCGTAATTAATAATATAATAAGATTTATAGATTATGCCTGTAATCTGCGAAGGGTTAATAATATAACAAACAATTTCCCACGGTTCCTGAAAGTCTATTCCAAAATCGAATAATTATCATTTACTATCTGCGCCCCGCGGTGTTACCCGGGAACACTACATTCTTTCGGGATAAAAAGTAGCCTATGTGTAAATCCAGGGTGCCAGCTACGTCCATGCCAAATTTTATCAAAATTGGTCCAGCCGTTTGAGCGTGAAGAAGAGACAAACATACACAACACTCACAAACTTTCGCCTTTATAATATTAGTGTGGTAGTGTGATGCACGAAACTGTCTGCTCAGCACATCTAAACCGCGTTCATGAGCTGTCAGTTTCAATATTCCATAACAATGATGACACTGGTCATCTTACATTATGAATCGTTGTTTAAATTGGTAAAGCAATTGCCACTTTGACAACTGACTCTCTCTCTGTGGTCGGTCCCTCATGTCTGAGGATCGTGGTCAGCTTCGCAGTTGCATCTGGAGCGGATGATCCGCCTCCACCGGTTTCTGGCTAGCACATCCCTTACCACCGTGTAGAATTTAGAGGACGATGATTCCTTCACCTGATCGGTCCACCGTGTTGGTGAACAACCGCGCGATCGTTTGCCTTCGGTGTTCCCAACCACAAACGGTTTTTCCAAACTTTCATCGCCTCTGCGTACTATGTGGCCGAAATAGGAGAGAATGCGTTGTTGACATATGGTCGACAAGCGAGTTTTTATTCGAAGCTGGGTTAAGATCGATGCATTGGTGCGTTTGGCAGTCCACGGTACTCTCAACACCACATCTCAAATGCATCAACCCTTTGACAACTGACACTTGAATTATATTTGACAGGAACAGGCTCTCTAAAGAGTAAGTTTTCAAATTAGAAAGAAATAATTTTTATTTTTTTTGGTCACAGTTCGTGTAACACAAAATTCAAATAATCAAATAATAAAATTACAATAATGTTTTAACAAGAATAGTGTGTGCCTCACGGCGGGGTCAAAAAGGTTCATTTCAGCATTAATGCCAGACAAATGCTGTCTGACGCTGGCTTTCTAATGAACTTTTAGGGTCAAGTGACGGGGAGAACAGTTTTAAGTTAATAAATAACTTAGTAATCAAATATAATAACAAAAACAAACAAAAAAACGAAACCACAAAGAACTGTCCGAGAAATTTTTTTTTTTTGCCTTTATCTTGAATTCCCTAGATCTCTGTCATTGGTCGACCTGCAGTCTAAACAGATGTCTAGTAAAATACATGTGGGAATGGAAGGGCAAATAAGATTCAGCATTCAACTTTAAAACATGTCATATTATTTAAAAATATAAAACAGTAAAAGTAAAAAAACCGAATTAACTCATAGACCTGCCAAAAAAAATATAATGTAATCATTCTAACTTCAAAAAAAAAAAATATAAAGCTTCCTACTCAATTAGTCCCTACATACATACATGCTCTAGCCCTCATACACAGTCGTGTAATTTTGTATGTATGTAGTACATAACTGTAACCTCAATTTGTTCTCATTACCGATGCAAGTGCCGTTACAAATACATAATGAATTTGAAATAAAACAGCTGCAGGCGTTTGGGGTCAAAGCGATTTTTAACTATGATAAGTACTGCATGACTACTACAGAAATAAGCTGTGATCTTTAAAACTAGCTAAATCACACAATCGCTTTCATTTTGACATCTCTAATGAAACAAATGAAGCGAAAGCAATTGATTTTATTGAGTGCGTTACGCAATTAGGGTGGAGTTTCCGAAGAAAGCACAATAATTACTAAGATACACAGTCACATGATCTGAGACATTTCTTCACCTGCTTTCTCTTTCTCTCATTAATATGTTGTTGACCGTGGTTTTTGTTGCGTCAACAAAATTGACCTCGACTCGGTCGGACCCATTCATAAATATTTATATTTCGTTGCGAACATAACAATGATAATGCAGATTTGCATTATTTAAGTTTTGTTTACTAATAGGAGAATAGCTTTTGTTATAGTAAGACGTACATACTTGTTGGAAAGAAAGATGATGTATTTTGTTTTACCTTCTACTCATAAACACATTGTCTCATTGATTTATATCGCAGATGGATTGTCGAATCCGCTGTTTTACAAAACCGCCAGTTGTTTTACAAAATAGCTCCGTTATGTAAAATAGCTGAAAGACTTAGCGATTTTTCATAATAACTGAACTTTAACATGCAGAATTGCATTGCACAAATGATATTATACTTTGATGACCTACTATCAAGATTTAATTAAATAACAAAATTGTTGTTATTTCGCGTTGTGTCTTGACTTGATAACTATATAATATGTAGGTTTAATATAAACAACTTAACACTGACTGAGTTATTACTTATCAACATTTGTTTTATTTAGATAACAAACTGACGTATTTTAAAGTAAATATTATTGTTAAACCTACAGATCGACCAGTATATTTTGACCGCTCATCGCGGTGCTGTCAAATGTCATCGAGATGTCAAAATTTAGTTCTAATGCCCGTTTTCACTAACACTAGGCGACAAGTTGAAAATACAACAGAGCGCTTTTTAATTAGCCGTTCATTTACCGCTTAGTGGTAGTGCAAACGGGCATGAAATATTTAATTAATTAAACAGCGTGTTGCTTTAATGGCGACATTAATACATGTATACGGTTATACATTTTCGTTTTATGAAGATATTTTAATTTCACTAAACGTTATTATTATTTTTATTTGTTTATTTGAAGAGCTCGTGCCTTAATAATAACAGCCGCACGGGTGGATCCGTCAGGTTAAGCTACGCTTGCCGGGGTTGGTCCGTTGATGGGTGACCATCTTTACATACCGAGACTCCTCTTTGCCTCGGAAAGCACGTTAAGCCGTTGGTCCCGGCTGTCATTCGTTGATCTTTGACAGTCGTTACGGGTCATCAGAAGCCCAAGTCTGACAGCCAGTCTGACCAAGGGGTATCGTGTTACCCAGTTACTGGGTTGTGGAGGTCAGATAGGCAGTCGCTCCATGTAAAATACTGGTATTCAGCTGCATCTGGTTAGACTGGAAGCCGACCCCAACATAGTTGGGAAAAGGCTAGGCAGATTGTTATTATTTATTTAATTTCATTTTTATAAAATAGCATTTTGACCTGTACGGGGTGAAACGGGACGAATTTTTAAAATAGATTTCAACGTTGAAATAATACATACATATAGGTTGTTGCCAACAAGGACACTTAATCTTTAATATAATACAGTAGTCCTTTTTGGCAACAAACTACATTATTTCAATGTTAAAATCCCTTTTAAAGTTTTGTCCCGATTCACCCCTGAATCCCTATTCACCCCGTTTCACGGTACTTAACCTTTCGTATGCCAGAACGCAGGTCTGCGCTCCAATTTTTGAAGCTTTCCTATGCCGGAACGTAGATCTGCGCGATATTAACTGTACTCGAAAAATCATCTAATTACAATAATTAAAGGGCCTATAATAGCGTGAAAGTGCCGGAAAGATCGAGTGAACTAATCAAACAATATAAAACATACGCTCTAGTTAGTCAACCGGAACGTAGATCTACGCTCTCGTGCCATTTCATGAATAATTTTGAACCTCTTTTTTCAATGTTTAGACTCAATAAATACCATTTAATTTTAGCTTATCGTAAAGAGTATATACTATACTGTAATTTAAAACGTAATAAAAGCTTGAAACTTTTGAAAATTATTTTTATTTAGTAAGATTCTTCCAAGAAACATATTATTCAGGAACCTCGAAAGAAAAACATCTGCAGAGAATAATAGAAAGGCTATAAAGATGTGAAATATTTACTAAAATGCAGTATAGACACCTATTTATCCGATACATTTAAATTAATCACGTAGGCATTGCGTCTAGTGTTTTATTTATAATTAGACGCAATGTGCAACGTGCGTTTAAAATGACGCGGCAGATAGGACATTTTTGACGCGGCGCGGGTCCGGCATACGAAAGGTTAAGAGCCTATACAACCTCAGCGCTACCTCACTCTGTATCTCGCTCGCACACTTGCTACCGATCACGCGAGCAAGTGAGACAGGGCGGCAGGGAAAAGGCTCCAAGGCGCTGATAGTTTAGGTAATTTCGTTTTACGGTGAAAATAATGGTCATTTAAAAAAAGTAAATAACATAAGACCTGCTTTATAGTTAGTTCAGTTAATATGCAAAGTTTCATTATCTAATTTGAAATATTTTTTGAATACCAGCGGTTTATTGTTGGGTTTGGAGCTAACTTTGGAACTTTTTTCTATCGAGAAAATTTTATGGAATCGTGTTTTCGGCTAACATAGTACTTAACATTAATCATTAACTTTACCATATATTTATTTCAAACATAATGCTGCAGTATTTTCGACATAACGGAGGATCATGCTAAGCCATTTGAGGTAGCGCAGAACTCATTTCCCGGGATCACGGAACATAGCATCGTATCAATGAAATTAAAACGAATAATGTGCAGTGTAGGCGAATTGAAGGAATGAGAGCCCTATGTTGTCGAGCGTTTGAAAATTAAAATAAGTTAGTAGGTAGTTTAGTAGTATTAAGGGGACGATAACCGACTTTTAACTATTTTATACTGAAGATCATGTCTAAACGAGTAGTGTTAATGATTTGGAAAAATTAAAGCATTTTTTTAATAACTTAATATGTGAATATTTTAGATTATATTTATATTGCAAAGCGATATTAATTTGTAAAGTTATGTCTAACGCGGATAAAAAACTGAGAATCACGCATAATCTATCAGGCGTATTTTTCTGAAACCTTCACCGATTTAATCATTGATCTTTTAGTGTACTTGTATATATTAAAATACCTTTTGTTTTATGTATAATAAACTAATAATGCGTATTATTTGGGACAGCGCTCCTGGATTTGCGAGTCGTATTACTGGCTGGACGTACGACGCGTTGCGTGAGCTCAGTACAGAACATGCAAGCTAACCACTCAAGGTCACTGGCATATATCTGGGCCTTAAGTAGATTTACATAGCCTATGTACAAATAAATAGCTTATCTTATAAAGATTTAGAAAAAAACATGCGGTCGAAGGTGCGGGCAGCAGCTGGTACTTAATAATGTTGCCGAATACCAAGATAACAATATATGAGACTCAAAGTTTTAATCTTTGCGGCTATCTCGGTGTCATAAAAAGACTGCGGACCACAGGGGAGGATAGGCTATAAAAATATGAGATATAATAATAGAAAACAGTCAGATAAATTAAGAAAAAATAAATTGTTCATGTGAATAAACAAAATGCTTGATAGTCTAATATTTGTTTTGATTAAAACTGATATCTGGATGACCCCTTCATTCATTGCTTCTGTCCGCGATTTCGCCCGCGTGGCTTTTTTTTTAAATCAAAGTAGCCGAAGTTACTTCTTATAATAACACCAGCTGTCTGCCAGTCTCATCAATAAAAAAAATAATATTACCGTAAATACTTTCATATGCATTTTAACCATCTCGAATTTACGCACCGAGCGCGTTCAGCAACGCTAATTGCGTAACATAGTTTGAATCTCAATCCGAGAGTTTTGAAGGATATTGCTAATCCATTGCTTCATATGTTAGAAAAAATTGTCCGCTGAGCGACGTAAATAGCGCAATGAATGTTGTTCAACTGTCAAAATGAAACCGATACTAATAGTGTGTTACGCAATCAGGTCATACACGCACACCGGTTACAAACTGATTTGCAAATTGGCTGTGAGAGACGGTAAGACAAACAGTCAGACACACGAGTAATCCTTAAACCGAACTTATGCAGAAAATTTTTTTTGGTAGTGCCCCACGTATTTATAATAAAGTAGGTACCTGATGGTCCGTGTGGTGCCGGACTTAAAGAATAGCACCACCCTATTTCCTCCCGTGGGTGTCGTAAAAGGCGACTAAGGGACTTACTAGAGAGTGGGCAGCAGCGTTCTCTATGCATTTTTAACACCCCATACTGCGATCGCCAACCCGCCTGCAAAGCGTGGCGATTATTATTTATATAATTTTTTTTATGGCACAACCCCCCCAATCGGGGAGGCCTATGTCCAGCAGTGGACATTTTTCGGCTGAAATGATGATGATGATGACCTATTGTGATAAAATATATGACTAGTAAAATTTTAAATGGCACTAAACCAAATATATTATTAATTGAGAAAAGCTATTACACAATAGGAATGTGTCCTGGGTAAAAAAAAAAAAAGAAAAACTGTTTAGTCCGTCAATTAGATAATAAAAAAATATTAGACACGTATGTTTTGCTTTATCATATTAATAAAAAATGACTTAGATAAAACACATTAAACTTGGGGAGTGGGGGCTCGTCACGTCACAGCTACGTATAAAATCTACTGAGAAGTGACGTCATGCCAAATTCTTCTTTTCGTGTCGATGGTACTTAGTTATTACATTGTTTGAGCCCAATAGGTGGCCAAGTTAATTGCGGCATCAGTGGCGTTCATTAGGTCTTTAGTGCAAGTGAACGGACACATAGGACACTCCAGCAGGTGGGACATGGTCTGATCAGAAACACCGCACTCGCACTGGGTGTTGGGTGGGACAGTAATCCCCCACTTCGATAGATTGTGTTTGCAGCGGCCTACCTGGGTACGCAATCGATTGAGAGCTTTCCATATAGGCCACTGTAAATCACGCCCGGGCGGCAAATGTTCCCGGGGTTAACGAAGTCGGGAGGTGGTGGATGCTTGTCTTCCCACAGCTTGCATCTTTTATTGGATGGTTTGTCCTGGATAGCCTGGGTAGACCGTAAAAAACTCTGGCGACTTTTAAGCCTACCCGTAGTCGTTGGGTAATCATAGAGGGGATGTCGGGAATCGGATTCTTGGTTCTTTTTTTCCAGCGCGCCTGCGACATCCCTTCGAACGGCACATTTGAACTCAATGTATCGCCGTAATGTTTTGATTACGTAAAAAAGAAAAAATACGCGTCCAATATTTTTTAATAATCTATATGACGGAAAAAAAAAATTTTTTTAGTCATCATCCCTATTGACGACTTCCTTACTGATAATCTCTGCACTGATTGATAAACTATTTAGATTACATCTCATGATTGGCATATGTTCTTATTCTGACACTTGTCATTCTGATTGACACTGACATCTAAGGTACTTTTGTTTTGGACATTACTGTAAAAATGTCACTACTGTTATTCTTATTAGTCTGTATTTTTTTATTTTTTTTATAATTCAAATTTTTTGACATTTATATTTATTCGGTATCAATAGAATTTCAGTTTATGTTTGGAATTGAATATTACGAGTATTTGCATGCCCATGAGACGGTAGAATATGGAGGACTACTTTTTTAAGAAAACATCTATGTACAGACGCCAGCAGGTCAAGCTACCCGAAACTGTCAAATTTTCGCAATTAACCTTGAACCTTATACTGTAGTGATAAAGTTGAAAATCTATTAAAGTAATTTGACAGATTGTAGTAGCTTGATGTGCTGGCGTCTGTACCAATTACCCATGTTTGCAATAATAAATGATTTGATTTGAATCCTATAAGTGTTCCGTTTTTTCATTCGGATATACCGATACCTAACCAAAACAGTTATCAAATTCATATGACATAATTTCATAGATATGGTGTAAATGTAATTATGTTTTTTTTAAACATTCAAGGAAAGTGTTGTACTGATAAGATAGTTATTACTTCGTAATACTTTTCAGGGTTATTTGACATAGTGATAGCAGCTGTTTTTATTATAGACTAGCTTTTGCCCGCGGCTCCGCCCGCGTGGATGTCGGTTATCGCGTTAAAAAGTAGCCTATGTCCTCCATATCCCTTGTTTTATCTCTGCCAAATTTCATGACGATCGGTTCAGCGGTTTAGGCGTGAAAACGTAACATACAGACAGACAGACGGACGGACAGAGTTACTTTCACATTTATAATATTAGTATGGATTAGTTAATTAATTACATTGTAATAATATACGAAGTAAACAATGATTTTCACTATACACATTAACACTGATTGACCTTATAATCACAAGGCGTCCGGCTTGCGCTAACGCATGCATAATACTCGTGTCAGCGACGAACATGCATTACATTAGAAATCACAAAGAAATATATCTTAGGCTGATTAAAAAACAAGTCATTTATTCAATTTGAGTTGAGAATCAGCACTTTATTAGTCGACTTCGAAGAAGGAGGAGGTTCTATGTTCGACTGTATGTATTTTTAGGGTTCCGTACCTCAAAAGGAAAAAACGGAACCCTTATAGGATCACTCGTGTGTCTGTCTGTCTGTCCGTCTGTCACAGCCAATTTACTCCAAATGTAATAGACCGATTAAGTTGAAATTTGGTATACATATCAATTTGAGTGACCCAAACAAGGACGTGAACCGTAAATAAATGAATTTAGAATATTGGGGTCAGTTTTGGGGGGCAAAAAGAAAAAAAAATTGCAAACTGTACCGTGTGACATATCAAATGAAAGGGCTGGGCTTACTGTGGCTCTCAAATATATTTTTTATAATTTTAAAATAAATTGTTTTAAAGTTATAAGTGAAAATAGACGAAAATTGACCATTCCCCCCCTTATCTCCGAAACTAGTGAATCTAAAATTTTGAAATAAAAAAATACAGAAAATAGTTCTATACTTATAGATTACTGGAAAATCTATAAGAAGTCTATGTTTTTAAAATAACATGGCAAATCTCTCGATATTGTGCGTACAAACTTACATTTGCAGTTGGAATGTATGGGAGATTATGTTTACCAACTACAATGTACTATTAATCTTGATCTGGCCCGTATATGTGAATGGAGCAAGAGATATGGACTTATGGTCAACCCCATAAAGACGCAGGTTGTTGTGGTGGGCAGTTCTAGGACGGTATCTAGGATTGACTGGACGACTCTTCCCCAAGTTTCTTTTGACAACTCAGTTATTCCGTTCAGCGACAAAGTGAAAAACCTGGGGATTATCATAGACAAGAACTTTTCTTGGACTGCTCAGCTACAGGAGGTTAGCCGCAAGCTGTTTGCTTCCGCTGCGTCTTTGAGGAGACTGCGTAATTTTCTACCGACTGCCACCAAGATTGCGCTTGCACAATCACTTCTTCTACCCATCCTTGATTATGCTGATGCCAGCTTTCTTGACCTTACTCAAAACCAACTCGATAAACTTGAGCGGCTTCAAAATGTCTGTATTAGGTTCATATACGGTTTACGCAAATATGACCATGTTTCCGAATTTCGTATGAAGCTTAAGTGGTTACCAATTCGCCTTCGCCGGAATGCTCATATTCTTTCCCTTTTGTATAATGTGCTCTTTTCCCCTTCCACCCCTCTCTATCTTAAAAAACGTTTCCAGTTTCTTTCCGACTCCCACACGAAATTTTTAAGGTCATCAGATAACTTGAAGCTTAAAATGCCCATGCATTCCACAACTTTCCTTGACAAATCCTTTACTGTCCAGGCCGCTCGTTTGTGGAATGCATTGCCAGATACAATAAAACGCGCGCAATCGCTGCCTATGTTTAAAAGACTCGTGAAGGAACATTACTTGTTGTTGTGATTTTGTTCTCGTTGTTTACTGTAATAATCTAGTCTTCATTTGTTTTATTTGCTTATTTAGTTAGTATGTATGTATCTATGTATCTATTATATATCTGTGTATCTATTATAGGGTATTGTACTGTTATACTTTTTATTTTTGCACCAATGACAACCCCATTTTATGTCCATAAATTCACTGTCCATGCCAAGGTTGCCTGGAAGAGATCGCAGTATGCGATAAGGCCGCCCATTGTATATTTTATAGTGTATAAGTTTTCTTTTCTTTTGTAATGTGTAATCTGATGTACAATAAAGTATATATAAATAAATAAATAAATGTTAAGTTTGTTCTTGGGATAAATTCTTTCCAAGTACGGGAACCCTTCATTGTGCGTGGTCCGACACGCACTTGGCCGGTTTTTTTTAAAGTATGTCCACCGATTTCTCCGTCAATTGTGAACCGATTTCGAAAATTCTAATTAAATAATTTTTGTTTGAAAGGGTACACTTTCGAGGTGGTCCAGTCAGTGTACGTTAATTGTCAGTAATTATAAACCACTAGCTTCTCTAATCCATGGCCATTTCATTATAACATCTTAATTGTCAAAAAAGTAAAAAAAAAAAAACAAAAATCAAAATATTTTATTTCACATAAACCTACATGGGCACTTATGAAACGTCAGAAGCTAGGTGCACGGTTCGAGTTAGTCGTTTCCTATGGAGATGTCTCCATTATAATCAGATGGGGCCTATCACTAAAACTTATCACACAATGGCAACACATCCTTCTGTTTATACATTTTGAAGTATTTGTCTAACATCAAATAGCATTGTCTTATTTAAGATCAAGAAGATAAGCTGACAAACAATACTTGAGCGAAGGATGAATGAGAAGTGTTGTGTTCACTGAATTGTTATCCGAATAGAACTGTCGTCAATGACCTTTGTAAATTCAACGATTGCAGTTTTTATAGAGGCAAATCTAAAAAATGTAACCAAGGCAGATGTGAATGGAAATACTGGGAGGGATTCTCTTTCCGGACGAGCAGTATTGTTTTTTTTATTTTTATTAGTAGATACCGCGCCCCCCCGCAAAAAGTGCCAGACTTTTTTGTTCAGATTATTGAGCTTATGCCTCCTCCAGTGTTATCATACTAATATTATAAATGTGAATGTAACTCTGTCTGTCTGTCTATCTGTCTGTTTGTCTGTATGTTACGTTTTCACGCCTAAACCGCTCAACCGATCGTCATTAAATTTGGCAGAGATATAGCCTGGGATATGGAGAAGGACATAGGCTACTTTTTTACGCGATAACCGACATCCACGCGGGCGGAGCCGCGGGCAAAAGCTAGTATACTCTAAAGCCTTTGGTGTGTTTTGTGTTTTTTTCCCTTAATTAGTTTATTTGTTTGTATAATTAATTTTGTAATGTCGATGAGGCTAACTAGCTTATCTGTAGCCAATTCCAACTTTTATTTTATTTTATTTTTGAAATCATCAAAATTTTGTTTACTTAATGGTGCCCAAGATACAGGCTATGTCTAGATTGGGACCTAACGATACCTCAATATTGTAATTTTTAATGTTAAAATAAACGAATAAAAGAAAAAAAAAAAACAGGTGCTCAAACGGGGATACTCAATTTTTTTACTATCGCAGAGAATACTACCACAAACTGCGGCCAAGAAACTGGGCGTCCTAAATAGGGTGAAGCGATACTTTACGCCTGGACAGCTTTTAACCCTTTACAAAGCACAAGTCCGTTCCTGCGTGGAGTATTGCAGCCACCTTTGGGATGGCTCAGCAAAGTACGAACTTGCTGCGCTTGACTCGGTTGAACGTAGAGCTAAGAGGCTCATTGGCGACGTAAAACTGGTGGATGCCAAGCTTCACAGCTTGGCTCATCCCCCAAGGTTGCCTGCTTGTCGGTCTTCTACAGATTGTACTTCGGAGAGTGTGCCCATGAACTCCACGACCTCATTCCACCGGCCCCCTTCTATCATCTGACATCTAGACACACTGCAAGTTACCACCCCTACCTAGTTGATATTCCACCAACTCGCACTAAGCGTTTTCAAACGTCTTTTATAATGCGCACAGCAAAGGAGTGGAACTCACTGCCTGCGTCTGTGTTTCCGAACGCATACAACCCTAATCTATTCAAAGTGAGAGTGAACAGGCTTCTTCTGGGTAAGCTCACTCCATCGTAGACTTTGTCTCTGTCACCCAGACCTAGACCAAAGTCAAGAGCAAACCCATAGTAAAATAAAAATAAAAAGTACTATCGTAAAAAAAAATAGAAATTGTAGACTTTCTTGACTTGCTGAAGCAGTGCGCAATTGAATCGATACTGCAACAATGCAATTGGTAGATAAAAACAATGCACTACAAACACATTAGGTAAGTGTTTTTATACACTTTAATGACTTAATTTCCATTGCTAATTCCAATGAAGTGTGGAAAAGCAAAAACAACTACCATTTAAAAGCGTAACATTTGTTTCATTCAGCGAAAATGTTATGAATTCAATGTTATGAAATTAAATAAGTAGTGGTTTAAATAAATCATGAACATTTTGGCCAAAGAAACTAGCATCCAAATTTTTAGTGCTGGTTTTTCGACTATTCTGCCAGTGCCAGGATGCTGATGACACTTTATGCTTTCTTTCATTCCCATGACACCACTAAACTTGACACCACTTAATTTGCATTTAAGTACCTACATTTATAAGTTTTTAAACTGTCATGGTCACTAACATTATTATTAACATAAGCGGGATATTTACCATGTTTATTCATTTTTCTGAGTTCCCGATATTTCGGCGCTGTTGCAAGCACCATGATCACGGATAAACTCAAAAATGAATAAACATGGTAAATATCCCGCTTATGTTAATAATAATACCTACATTTATGTTGACCATGATCGAATAACCTGATCGAAGTGGCCATAGTTTTATTCAGAGTTAAATTCTTTACCTCAGAGGTATACATTATGTGATTAAACGAAAATTTTACAGGAGAGGCAAAAATGCGCGGAGTGAAACTTCGAATGCAATTTTTTTTATTGTTTTGCAACACTAATACTGTTGAGTTCAACAGTATTTTTTATTATTATTAGATGAATCTTATCGTCTTTTGAGTTCCTATACCCATTAGACGTAAGTGGATTTGATGTCATATACGATTGGATATTTCTTTTCATAGATGTCATAGGACTTAATGTCGTATACCAAGTAGGGCATGCAATATCGGAAGGTTCTCAATTCCGGAACTGAGTTCCAATACTGGAGATCTGATTCCGGAATTCCGGAACTGGTAACTTTTAAAGTTTGTTTCAAATCAAACAAGATTTATAATTATTATATCAGTCTTTTAATCATTTTTAGTAACAAATTAAACATCTTTCTCCCTTATTACTCTAATTAAACATTGGCCGTCTAGCGGCTTGTGGAAAGTTCCACAGACTAGTTTGGTTGCGTTTAGATAAAATAATAATCAAAATATAAAAAAAAATATGAATATCGGAATTCCGATATTACTCCTCTCAATTCCGGAATTGAAATATCAGAAAAATTGTTACGGAATTCCGGAATTATGTAATTCCGGAATGTATGCCCTTAATATACCAGTATGTAGAACTGGTTCTTGCGATTTTAATGGTGCAAGAATTTAATTTTCGAAAAAAGTGGAGTTATTGTATACCTCTGAGGTACAGAATTGAACTCTTATTATTTAAGTGATTCTTTGGTCATTGATAAATAATTCTGTTGTTGGAGATTTACGTTACATTTAACGCCTAAAGGTTTCTTTTAAGTACAAGTCTTAAACAAAGTGTTTATTTGTTATCCCGTTAGCGTCTATGACGTATTCCGAACAAATATTATTCAAACAATATATTAGCACCAGACCATCCTCCATTTCCATCTCGTGACATAATAATAAACTTGTAAATAGATAATATTGATTTATTGAAGTTTCATAGAATATTACGTGATATTTATCCATACTATTATTATAAATGTGAAAGTAACTCTGTCTGTCTGTCTGTAAGTTACGTTTTCACGCCTAAACCGCTGAACCGATCGTCATGAAATTTGGCAGAGGTATAGCCTAGGATATGCAGAAGGACATAGACTACTTTTTTCGCGATAACCGACATCCACGCGGGCGGAGCCGCGAGCAAAAGCTAATCCATAATCCATACTAATATTATAAATGTGAAAGTAACTCTGTCTGTCTGTCTGTCTGTATGTTACGTTTTCACGCCTAAACCGCTGAACCGATCATCATGAAATTTGGCAGAGATATAGCCTAGGATATGGAGAAGGACATAGACTACTTTTTACGCGATAACCGACATCCACGCGGGCGGAGCCGCGGGCAAAAGCTAATAAAACTATATGTAAGACGTCGCTTTCAAACTCAAAGCATTATTATTTCAAATAAACTAATTACAGGCACTTTTGAATTGTCTTTGAAAAGTGCTTTACTTTTTACACGTGGTTTGTAATGGCTGGTCACCCATCCACGAACTGACCTCGGCAAGCATAGCTTAACCTTCGACGAACCCGTATGGCTGTTGTTATTTTGCCACGAGCCACTCAAATGTGTTAATTATTGCATTCGACCACCAACCAAAATTCACTCAAAATATACTAAACTAACATTTGCTTTGATATCTCTATTTGAATGGATCGGTTTTTTTATCACTTACAAGTACAAAAAAAGTCAACATTCGTGGTAGCACGCTTGGTCATCAAAACAGCCCATATTTGGCCTCCTAATGCAATACTACCATGAGCGTTTTATGACGGGATATTCCATAATTACGTCACTTGGCAAACGGATTAATAGTCGCACTTTAGTTTAATAGTCTATCAGAAGATGCTACTGCCAATGTAACTTCCATAAAATAATGGACTATTCCTTAGATAATGATAGGTCTCGCTGCGCTCGGTGCAGCGAGACCAATCATTTATCTATGGACTAATCTTTATTGAGAATCTTTTTGTATCGATTCGAAAATCGAATCCGAAATGTAGCCCTATTACGTAACACAACCAATTGCAATCATTCATTCATTCATTCATTTTCACAGCTCAATAACATTAATTGAATCTGTGTTTAAAAATCTGCTCGAAAAGTGGATCAAAGTAATGAGTATTGTCGAACTGTAGGTATGCGGGTGCGAAGTTACAGCTTCATCGCATAATAAATGTTTTTTCTAAATTATACGGCTTCCCGTAAACATCAAACTTCTCGGTCATGAACAAAACTCGTTGTAAATATAAATAAATACATTGTCGTGAGCAGAAAGCAGTCCGTTCTATTTAAAGAAATAGACTTTAACCCTCTTTTTACCGGAATTTCTGGGTAGCAATTGTTTTTCCCGGTGTCAAAAATACTTTTGTTTGTTTTTGTATTTTTATTTGAAAATTCAGAAAAAAGAGTTGGGCACAACTGTTTTACGGTAAAAATTGTAAAGAAATTTACAATATATTGAGCAATAGTTTTGATGAGTACCCCATCCTTTTCTGCGTGAAAGTCTTGTTGAGGTCGCCTACAGTGGAAAATTATAGGCCAGTAGATCCATATCCATACTTCATAATCCATACTAATATTATAAATGTGAAAGTAACTCTGTTTGTCTGTATGTATGTTACGTTTTCACGCCTAAACCGCTGAGCCGATCGTCATGAAATTTGGCAGAGATATAGCCTGGGATAAGGAGAAGGACATAGGCTACTTTTTTACGCGATAACCGACATCCACGCGGGCGGAGCCGCGAGCAAAAGCTAGTACTTCATAATCCATACTATATCCATACTTAATATTATAAATGTGAAAGTAACTCTGCCTGTCTGTCTGTATATTACGGTTTCACGCCTAAACCGCTGAGCCGATCGTCATGAAATTTTGCAGAGATATAGCCTGGGATAAGGAGAAGGACATAGGTTACTTTTTTACGCGATAACCGACATCCACGCGGGCGGAGTTGCGGGCAAAAGCTAATAACCCATGCCTGTCTGATTGACTGTCTGTCTGTAAAATTTTCTTAACGTGCTTTTCGAGGCACGGAGGAGTCTTTATGTTATGGGATGGTCACCCATCTAGGAACCAACCTCAGCAGGCGTAGCTTAACCTTAAAGATCGACCCATGCGGCAATTATTTACGAGCTCCTCAGAATATAATCCTATTATGCAAGTTAGTGACAATCGAGTATGCGACAGCTTGTCCGATCCCTTCAACATTAGAAAAGCGGTCAAGTGTTAAATAAACGGCATTGTTATACATAGATAACGATAATGACATTCTGATGTTATTGTGAAAACTCAACGGTTTTACAGCAATCGTAGTATTTGTTATTCAATAACATTATGCTATCACCTATCTGCTACGATAAGCGGTTTCGACCTTGTGTTGTTTTCTTTACCCTGAATAATCATTTGTAGTAAATTGAGTATTGTTGATATATATTTTTTTTTTCAATATTTTGGTTGATGGCAATAGGCTCGTTCTCTATTATAATTATGTACCTTTATAAGGTGTATCTATTCATACATGAAATATTTTAAGTGAAACATCTATAGGTGGTAATAAAGCCATAGAAGCGATTTTTTTTACGAATTCTAGTAGTGCCGTTTCAGTAAGCTGACTCTTTCCAATTTTGTTTTACGCGATACAGCGGTATCGGTCAAACTATAGTTATAAGAGGTTATAAATATAGTTTGACCGATACCGCTGAAACGCGCTTTAGGTATGTGCGCGACGAGACGGAGGCTAGTGGGCCGCTCTTTCGCCAACGCTCACGGCGACCCGCCGCTCATACGTACTTTTATAACCCTGAATGCAGATAAATATAAAAACAAAAATTAAAAGAAGTGCATCCTGCACTTCTCAGCATTCCAATCTCGAGTATCGCTGATAAGAGCCAACCACCCCGTCGTCGTCGCGTCGCCCAACTGCGAGGTCACATTTTTTAGTCTCGCTTCATCATCTGAAAGAGCCACACACGTGCTAATTCCTAGTTATGTGATTTAAATTTTCTTTATTTTTTCAAATATACTGAAAAGCATTTACCTTTTTTTTAAAACCTCCCGCGTATGCCCGACCTAACAGTACGTCAACACCGTCCCCCGCTTCGCCGCGCATTCCTAAAGCGCGGTACAGCCACGGTAAAGGTAACTACAGCGGTATCGGTCAAACTATGGTACCGAAATAACTGCTGGAAAAGACCTTCTTGTTTTGCTTGTATGCTGCAATGGACTGCTGGAAACCTATTCCTTTCCAGTAAGCACTACATTGTGAAACGTCAAACCACGTTACTTCACGCCTAGGTGTCGGCTTACGCTCTCAATATCATGTTCTTACAAACCACAGGTGTCGTTTGTCTTTTCGGTATCATGTTGAGTTTAATATCCAGTCTGTCAGTTTTAACGCAAACGTGTATCATTTTGCCATTGCAAATCTGCATACTTTTACTTTGATGATATTTTACGTTCTCGATTTTGAAACTGCATGAGGCAGATATGATCAGAAAGACTTTACAAGCTAGTATTATACTAAATCGTTAGTCTCGTGGTCGCAACTGATGACTGTGGGGTTCGATTCCCACCTAGTTCGGTCAAAGGGTATTGGGTTTTCCATTAGGGTTTTCCCAGTAACTGCCCCGAGTTGGATGTTTGCGGTGTGATACCCCGTGTCTTGGAAAGCACGTTAAACCGTTGGTCTAGCGCCCGCATAGCTATTCCATACGTGCTCTTCGAGGCACGGAGGAGTCTTGATATGTAAAGATGGTCACCCATCCACAGTGCCGGATTAAGCAAGAGCGGGGCCTGTAGCAAATTCTGTCGAGGGGCCCTTGATCTGCTATGGGTTCTCAAGTATAACGTGGAAAAAAAAACCCAAGAGAATGTCAAAATAAAGACCATGTAACACCTTAATATTGATACATATTTAGAAGTCACGAATCGAAATTATCTATTGTCCATATAAATAACATAGGAAAAAATATTTTTATACTTTGGAATTTTATGTCTTGTTTCACGTTTTCGTGACATCAAGTAATTTCAATATAAGCCACGTCTTAATAAGTTTATTTATTTAAACTTCATGTACAGTAGTGGTACATAGGCGGACTTATTGCCACAAGGCATTCTCTACCAGTCAACCTCAAGTGTTTCACTCAAAAAATTATGCTCAAGCTGAGGTGGGCGGGTTGGGATACGCGGGGCCCGCTTTTGCGCGGGGCCTGTAGCAATTGCTGCTCTTGCTACGTGGTTAATCCGGCACTGCCCATCCACAGACCAACAGCAGCCAGCGTAGCTTAACCTGATCGATCGACCTGCGCCTGTTATTTTATTACTTAGCCACGATCCCCACTCAAATCAAGTACTCATTTCTTATCAACGGACTCATTATGATGTAAGTAAAAGTCTTTTCTAACCTTCAACGTAACAAAGACAACCTTTACGTGTATATTACGTCACAGATACGTCGGTGATCCGAGAAAGTCGCGGGAATTTTGGCGTGAAGTCAACAAACGCCGGCAATCCGGCGCAATCCAGTGTCGGAATTACGTTAGACGGGACGCGTCACAGTGGAAACGTTTTGAATAAGATTTTTCGGAAGAAAGTGTGAAAGAAATTATATAATAGCGATATGGGTTACTAAATTAGAAAAGGCCGTTGGCTTTTAATACCGACCTGTAACTGTCTCATTGTATTATACATAATCAGCCTAGATGTTCCCATTGCTGGGACACAGGCCTCCAGGGACGTAATACACCACGCGAGCCCAGTGCTGGTTGTTAAATGTCACATGTCTTCGAATTTTTGGTCCCAGGCCGTACCGGTTTCCCCACGGTGTTTTTCGTCACCGTTTTGAGACCCATTGTATCACACACAGTAGAAATGATAGCCGCATAGCTACAGCTTGGCCTTAAAGAGTAGAAATTAAATAAAATGGAACTAAACCGAACGAAAATAACCTATAGACCAAATCCAAAAATTCCTACATGATTAGGGCGAGCCGCATGTATAATGAAACCTGCCAGGAAGTTGACATAGATCTTTTTACTACCAGTGTGCCTAAATTAAAGAAGGCTATTTGCAGTCACTTCTTCGACAAAATAATATAGCCTTTGCTTTATATAATGAATATACAGAACGCGAAAGTAACATTGTCTGTTGCCTTGTACAAGTTAATTGTTAGTCTACGTGTGAAAACTTGTAATTGGCCATCATCATGTTAAAATTTTGTAACCATTGTGTCTGATTAGCTGTAAGTTTTCCAAAAAAAATTATTAAAAAATCCATACTAAATTGTTGCCATGTTTAAGCATTTTATGTCAAAAATGTGACAGTTACGTAGAAAGTGGCGCCCTCATCTAATTTCTACTCTTTATGCCCAAGCTGTATTTGCAACCATTCAACAAGCTTGCAAGTCGAAATTGACAAATGATTTCGGTCGGATTTATTGAATAGAGGTCGTCTAATTGGTTTAAACTGTCAAACCTTTCGGGTTTCTGATTTGTGAACAGCGTTTGAGGACTCTTTCGATAACATTGATTGATGTTCAATTCTGCACGGAAGCGTATCAAATGGTTTTGAATAAATACGCAGGTTTCTTTTGCTAGTTTTCGACTTATACATTCTAGCATATTCTATTCTATTTTACACTTTATTATAATTATCTTTATATTTAAAACAGCCGATGTTGATACATCTGCTGTTTTTTATGTAAAGTTGTGTATATTAAGTCAGTATGTTTTATCAGGAAATGGGTTATCGTTATGTCAAACTGGTCAAGTTACAGGTTATCACTAATGTTGATAGTGATAACAGTAGCCGTGTCATTAATACAAAGTCGGATGTAAAACTTTTTCCGGATTATCTTGTAACCACAAAACCTCCAACTCACTTGCATTGGCTCTCATTTCGACATTGCAATCAGTCACAATTCCATTCATTTTGAAATTACTATTAACACTTGAAACGGGATATTTACCATGTTTACTTTTTGTTTCGAGTTCCCGATATTTCGGCGCTGTTGCAAGCACCATGCTCACGGATAAACAGGGCCTCAAGTCTGCTATTACATTAGTGTCAGAATGGTCTCTTCATTGTGAGTTTTTGACAGATTTGCCATACAAACACTGTCAAATACTCACAATGGCGAGACCATTCTGACACTATTGTAATAGCAGACTTGAGGCCCTGAAGTCAAAGCGGGTGGCTGTTTATGAGCAGACAAAACGGTCTACCCTCAATGACCACCCCACCATCCGCAATGACTTCAGTCTCAACATTACCAAACCATCTGATTCGTAGCCTTTAAATAGCTCATTCACCTATTTCAAGTCACTCTTCCTCCTATTTATAAAAATGCTTGTAATAAATCAAATCGTGTGTGTTTTAAAGGCTCAAAGTCCGACTCAGTCGTCTCCGATGCTATACCGGTGCACGTGCCAATATCTTTAGACTGTAGATATGGATAATCCACTACTCTGAATCATCTTTTGGGAGGAAAACTTATCGTTGTTTTTGACGTGATAACGTCTTACAAATCGATGAACGCCGGCTGCACGCACGAAAAAGCATGACTCATGGTCACGTTCCGCCTGAGCCGAGTGTGCAAGCGAGAGCGCGGAACAAGCGATAGAGAGGCAAGATCGGCCTAAGCGTTCGGCTTGTGTTACGTTATCACGTAAAATTATCGTCCGTAAACCGACTTTACAGACAACCAATTTTTTTAATGGGGGAAATCGGTTGTCAGTGTCCTTCAATGTATCTTCAACTCATCGCAGTCCACTGCTGGACATAGGCATCTCCCAGGCTGCGTCACAACCACCCTGTCCTCCGCCTTACGCATTCAGTGTGTCCCATAGACACCATTTTTAGATCGTCGATAACTAGCTGGGTATATTGGCGTGTGCTAGCTGACATATGCCAAATAATTTAATTTAATGTTTTGTGTTGCGTAATGTAAATTGCATAATTTTCTATAGAATCAATTTGTTCTAAATGAACAGACAGCTGTGCTACTGGGGAGTTTTTTGCGTCACTTCTTCCCAGCTAAAACTCTAGGAAGTGATGAAGTGCTAGTGTTTTGGGTGATTGTCTTATGTAACTTTGACGTTCCATTTCTGATTCTCAGCTTAGTTTGAACAAATCACTTTTGATTTTGACTACTCTTGCCGATACGCAGTTTCCACTCCAGGACTCGTCTGCTCCACCGGCCATCTGTCCTTCGGCAAACATGGCCAGCCCACTGCCACTTCAGCTTGCTTACTCTGCAAAAAATTAAAATACAGAACCAAAGGCACCGACTTCCGAATATATTTGAGATTCGAGATTATATGTCGGTTCATTTATTTTTGAAGAATCTTACCTTCCACGTTTTATTTATAATTTATTAATTGTCTCTGGATTTCAGGACTAAATTAAATAAAGATGATGGAATGAGAGTGACATCTAAAGCAATAAGATTCAAATATTCAATATCGTTCTGCAACATGCCTTATTTTTACTCCTAACAAAATTCAGCTGTGAATCATTCTGGTCTAAATTATTGTAGCTAAACTTTCCGCGCCTCGAGTCTAGGATTTTTTTGTCAGCCGAAACGAATAGAGTAAACAAAACAATTTAAATATTCATTCCGTACTCACGCTATTACGCTCCCCGGCTTGCTTGATGCAGAATCGTTTTTTTTTTTTTTTCTTTTCCGAAAGGTAAATATCAACCGTCTCTCCACAATTCCATTGCCTACTTTAGGATGCATATCTGGTACGGCTCTAATAATCCATCCATATCCTATGATGAGCTGGTCTTCCCTAATATTATCGCGCCCCCGGTCTACTCCTTGATATGCAATGGTCTCTGCAGCCGCATGAAACATGAAGCTCCAGGGACTAGTGTGAATCTTTGAGTTCATTCGAGTACTCGTAATCGAGTCTGGTCAAACCACGGTGGGGTCGGTGAGTCGGCCATTCATTAATTCCAAAAAGGCTATGGGTTAAGTCGAATAGTAGCGGTAATTCAAACGCCAGCGTTCCTTTTCTAAATCCACGGTTTTCTAGAAGTGTGGTGGCCACCATGTAGGTCTGCAATTCAAAGTTCCCCCTCCCCCTACCCCTTTGCCGTAATTTTCATGACAGCCGTCACTGCGGCTATTATGTGGCGGCCAGCGCTTTTCTAGAAAATCATAACTTAAAAAAATGCTTTTTGGGCCGCTCTTGCCCTGGATCTCGCCTGATGGAAAACGATGGATGAGGTCTATGATGGAATGAGCGTGCCTAGAAGATGCTTGTTCACTCTTGCTTTGAAGGCAGACGGGTTATATGTGGAAGGTAACACAGACGCTGGCAGAGAGTTCTACACTTTGGCTGTGCGCATAATAAATATGGAGGAGAAGTGCTGTGTACGACTGGACGGGATATCAATCAAGTGCGGATGTTACCCCGCTGTACGTTTGGTAGTCCGGTAATAAAAGGGCGATGGTGGGATCAGGTCGTTGAGCTCTTGTGCACACTCCGAAGTACAGTCAAGACCGACAGGCAAGCAACATTTCGCCGATGAGTCAGGCTGTGAATTGATATTTTAACGACCTTGTTCTGTCTTGCGACGTCTTGCCCTACTGTCAGTCAACGATCTAGCCTGATCTTGACCTCGCAGAATAGAGCTCTTTAAAAGAACTTCTTCGCATACGGGGACGTTGAGCTTTGGCGCGGTCATTGTGCTTTTATTTTTGTTGTATCTGTATTTAAGGTAACAAAAATGTCGCCGCGCTGCGCTCAGTAATCAAAACAAAGAAAGGGGCGCTTTGCACCATCTGGTGAAGTTTCCATTTGAAGTTGAGAACGTGTATATTGTTAAAAGCGTAACCGTGGAGTTTCTTGCCGGCTCTTCTCCATAGGAAACGACTAATTGGAACTGTGCACCTAGCTTCTGACGTTTCATAAATGCCAATGTAGGTTTATGTGAAATAAAATATTTTGATTTTGTAAAACTCTACTTTAGCATTATTTAAGGTAATTCTTGTAATGTAACCCGCAAAATTCAAACATTGTAAGCAAAAAACGAAATTCCAAATTTCGTTTTTTCGCGGGTGTAATGTCAAATTAAAGTTTATCAAGAACTCAACAGTCAAATCTTTAATTCAGAAATCAGGTGTACGTGTTCACTAAAAGCAATTCCTCATGGTTTTAAACAACCTTGTTCATGAAACCAACGCATATTCCACGTCTAGATTATTGCGGAAATCCCAACACATTTAGTGTTACGTCTTCGGCATATCGCCAACCGACCCTCGTTGAGACTATTGGCACAACGTCCAGCAAATAATTCGAGCATGATATTTACTACACGACAACCAATTGGTTAGTCCTAAATGTTATTTAATTTCTAGTACATCGTCTTTAAAGCAATCCTGGCATTTTTTAGTTACGCTATGATCGGCTCCCAGGCTAACGCGCGCCCTTATTGCGTGACGCACCTGCAATCGCTTTCATTTTGACAGTTAACGACATCAGTTGCTTTCTAAGGCCACTGGACTGCTTGTCAGACATCTGGGCGTCTGCGTCTCAATAACCGTTACGATTGTTGTAAGTATTTGTATGACAACCGGAACTAAGAGCTTGCTACAATGCACGGCTGTGCACGGCAACATCCCGAAGTATAAAGAACGGAAAAGTGGTCATCCATTCAAGAAATACGATCAATCAGCGCTTTAGAATTATATTCTAGAACGTTTTAACAATAGCGACATTGTTTGTCTGGGAAACAAGGCAATTAACAACAATTATACTATACCATTACCTACTAGAATAAGTGAATTTAGGGGAATTTGCCGACTATGTCTTTGAAAACATGTTGACTCGGCGTTTTATTTATTTTATGATGGTAAGGAACTTGACAATAAATTGTGCCCTATCTTGACAAAAAGGTGGCGAAAAGTGATTTTGCTTTAGCTTTTTTGATTGTCGTTGTAATTTACTATATACTTCCCACCTATAAATTGTGACGTGCAACTTATAAATAGGAGGGGAAAAAAATGCCTGCTATTTATTCACTCCTGAAGCCTATCCGTCAGCGCCTGTTGTTTTTTTTTTTTTGTCCCTTTTTCGGCTCAGTTATTAAAGACTGGCTTAACTCTTTACATTGCTAGGACCCTGGCCTTTTATGAAAAATCTCATGCCCTATTTAAAATTACTTTTCGGCTTATAGTTTTAGTATGACTCAAGCTGGGTGACTAAAATAACACAATATTTTCAGATAATTAACGTTAGATTTAAGGCTAATTATATCCGCCAAAACGCTGTATTAAAAAAAACATTTTGTTTCGTGCCAACTTTTCCAGTTCGCGCCAAAACTGTCTGTGGACAGCTGTTTGGACTTTGAACCGCCATCTTGTTTCTAGATTTGAAGGACACGTCTTGTTTATAAACTGTGCCGGTTCAAAGTGCGCTGTCCGATAAGTTCGGTTGCCAGAAAGAGACGGACATTATTTGTTGTATGGATGAGTAGTGTTAGAATAGAACGGAAACATTTCAGATTGTTTGAACATAATGGGTTAATAACACTCATTATAGTTGAATGAAAATATTGTACGTAAGAAGGAAATGGGAGGGAATGAAATGAATGGAAATGAAATTTTTGGCATGGTCTCTTCCAACAAGAAATTTGATTTTTATGGTTTTGTTTGTATAGCAAAATAAAAGTATATAAACTCGTAAAGTATTTTCATTCAACTCTTCTTATTCTTCTTGTTGAAGTAAAAGTTACAGGTAAAATGTTTGTAATTAATTCTGATTGTTTACAATTCAAATACGACCATTATCCATTATTTATCAGCAGTGCTATTGTTGAGGAGATAAGTTGTCCTGCAAATTAAAATATGTCACGGAGCTGGTGAATTACGTCGGTGTGTTGATTTTGTACATAACTTTTTGTTTTTCGTTGAATCATTCAGCTGGTATTATGAGTTTTTTCGTCACTAGTTGACTCGACAGACAGCAAAAGCGGAAGTGCTACTGTAATTTATGTATTATTATTAACATAAGCGGGATATTTACCATGTTTATTCATTGTTTTGCCTGGAATCCAGTGGTTCAGCTGTGTAAAAACCGAAAAAGTGCCGAAAAAAGTTCGCGAGCGGACACAGTGAGTTTCGTGTGTCGGGAACAGAATCGAGTTGCGAGTGACAGTGGCAGCGGTACTGAGTGCAAAAAACGAACAAGAAAGAGGGTAGACCGTTTTGTCTGCTCATAAACACCCACCCGCAGTGACTTCAGTTTATCCGTGATCATGGTGCTTGCAACAGCGCCGAAATATCGGGAACTCAGAACAATGAATAAACATGGTAAATATCCCGCTTATGTTAATAATAATATTAGTGACCATGACAGTTTAAAAACTTGTAATTTATGTAGTTTTAATCAGGGCTTTAAATACCTGTAAATTTTCATAACGTAACCTTTTATTGACAGAGTTAACGTTATTTATGCGACTATTAATTTTATCGTTATTTTAAACGGGTGAGATGTAAGTAGTCGGGCCTGGGGCGTGCGGCGCGGCGGGAGCCCGCCCTCGCGCCTCGCTGATGCCGTGCCGATCAAAATGTTGCCTGAATCTGCCTGATTCTTACCCACAGAACGGCAACGTAGCTAAATTAACGTTAGTTATCGTATTTTTGTTAATGTTAATTAACGTTATATTACTGGTAATTTTATCAAGTAACGTTAAATTTTTGTAACGTTAGTAGGTATAACATTGAAATTTGACGTTACGTAACGGTTATTATTTTGTTATTTGGTAACGTTAACAAGCCCTGGTTTTAATTATTTTTGGGATAAAAACCTGTATTAAAAATGACAGAAATTGATTCTTAACAAAGTACTATCATAATATGTATTAATTTAAGTTACACTGTATAGAAGATTGTGTCACGCCCCTTTACAATATCAATTTACTGGCTCAAATTGGTCCGAAGTCACGTTTGACAAATTATTGAAATTGTGTTACCAACTCAAAGGTCAGTTGGTGTATAAATAAAGGAAATAAAAATATTTTAAATGTCATACATGTTGTTTTTCCCAGAAATGGCAATGTTAATTATATGAACGCTTTGAGGAAAAATCAATTACATAATGTATAGGTAACCTAGACTTGATATTGTTTGGGAACAATTTTTTTGGTGACGCCATTGTTGTATAAAAAAAAGGAAGATTACTCGCTCCTCGACGTGGACCGCATAAACTATGCCGACCGGCACAACTGACCTTAGTTACAATCGAACTGGCGTTTGTATAGCACATGTGTAGCACGTTAAGTAAAATTACCGTAATCGTCTAAATAAGCAGCAACAATGTCTTCCTGTGTTTTCAAAATGTGCTCAAATAAATCACAAACCAAAAACAAGCTCCACGGGATTACTTTCCACTTGTAAGCACCTACATCAAAACTTATTTTCTTTAAAATTCTCCTGAATAATATTGCTTTGTAGGTCGCCATTTGTTTCAGAGTTGTTATGGATACGTAACAGTGTCAATTACTGCTTTCTCATTCCCGCTACAGCCCGCGTCATATCTCTCTACTAGCTTCTGCCCGCGACTTCGTCCGCGTTAAATTTCTTGTTCCCCCGACCCACCCCGTCGCAGCACATTGCCTGCCCGTGCTTTTACTTCATTTTCGCATAAACTTTCATTAAAAAAAAATGTTGTCCTAGTTAATAGGAATGTTATTCTTCCTCAAGAATTGGGCTGTAAAATGCAAAAAGATTTTTTTTTTAATCCAATTCGCAGTTCCAGAGATTAGAGCGTTCAAAAAACAAAAAACCGGCCAAGTGCGAGTCGGACTCGCGCACGAAGGGTTCCGTACCATCCATACCAATCCTTATTAATATTATAAATGTGAAAGTAACTCTGTCTGTCTGTCTGTCTATCTATCTGTATGTTACGTTTTCACGCCTAAACCGCTGAACCGATCGTCATGAAATTTGGCAGAGATATAGCCTGGGATATGGAGAAGGACAGAGGCTACTTTTATACGCGCTAACCGACATCCACGCGGGCGGAGCCGCGGGCAAAAGCTATCCATACTAATATTATAAATGTGAAAGTAGCTCTGTCTGTCTGTCTGTATGTTACGTTTTTACGCCTAAACCGCTGAACCGATCGATATGAAATTTGGCAGGAATATAGCCTGAGATATAGAGAAGGACATAGGCTACTTTTTTACGCGATAACCGACATCCACGCGGGCGGAGCAAAAAAAACGGCAAAAAAATCATGTCCGTTGTATGGGAGCCCCCCTTAAATATATATTTTTTCTGTTTTTTAGTATTTGTTGTTATAGCGGCAACAGAAATACATCATCTGTGAAAATTCCAACTGTCTAACTATCACGGTTCATGAGATACAGCCTGGTGACAGACGGACAGACAGACAGACAGACAGACAGACGGACAGCGGAGTTTTAGTAATAGGGTCCAAATTTACCCTTCGGGTACGGAACCCTAAAAACTAACTCTTCAGCTTTAGAATAGACTACCTCACAGAGTTGATCATTATTTTGCTGCGGAGTTATTATAAAACAGTTATATCTCGTAAGATATTCATTGAAACTATATGATGTAAAGGCAACTTTGTTCAAAATTAAATACTTGTGATGAATAACGTATTTATTTGGATAAGGATTAATACCATGTTTATGAAAACTCCTTCGCAAATAATGCATTAATTTCGAACAAATTTGATTACCATAAAAAAGGTTATAGTGAGTCAATCTTAAAAGATAGACATATGCTGTCGCGGACTTTTTTTTAGAACATTTAAAGAGGAACAATTCCATCATACATGATATTTGCGTAACTTAAACCGTTTACGCAGCGTACGCAACGGAAGCTCTCAAAAAGGAATATTTTTTCCCGTTTTTGCAACATTTTTCATTTATGCTCCGCTCCTATTGGTCATAGCGTGATGTTATATAGCCTATAATATTCCTCAATAAATGGACTATCCAACACAAAAATAATTTTTCAATTCCAACCAGTAGTTCCTGAGATTAGCGCGTTCAAACAAACAAACAAACAAACAAACAAACTCTTCAGCTTTATATATTAGTATAGATTTCGGTTGTTGATGCATGACTCACGACATCGGGAAATGTAGTGGATGTGTTTACAAGTAATTTTTTCTAGTCCAATAATGTTTACGTGACATTAGAGCGGTGCCACTTCCTTTTATATCCATCAACTAGCTTTTGCCCGCGGCTCCGCTCGCGTGGATGTCGGTTATCGCGTAAAAAAGTAGCCTATGTCCTTCTCCATATCCCAGGCTATATCTCTGCCAAATTTCATGACGATCGGTTCGGCGGTTTAGGCGTGAAAACGTAACATACAGACACACAGAGTTACTTTCACATTTATAATATTAGTATGGATAGTGAAATTATTTTTGTAAAGTTATGTCTAACGCGCTTAAAAAACTGAGAATCACGCAAAATCTATCTAGCGTATTTTCCTGAAACCTTCACCTTTTTAAAGATAATTTAATTATTGATCTTTTAGTGTACGTGTATATATTAAAATACCTTTTGTTTTATGTATAATAAATTAATAATGCGTCTTATTTGGGTCAGCGCTCCTGGATCCTATTACTGGCAGGACGTACGACGCGTTGGCGTGAGCTCAGTACAGAACACAGAAGTTAAGACCACATCATCTGCCTAGCTTTTTTCCAACTATACATGACCTCCTGCTTAGACAACAATGACAGATATTATGTATATACAATGTTACGTACAAAAAACATTAAAAAAATATTAAAAAACTGGCAGTCATAAGGACGGCCGGCAGAAGTGAACACTCAAAACTTTGGAATAACTAAGAGCGGGGGCACACGATGCGTTGCGGCGCCGCACCGCAAAGATTTCACCGTATCAGCGGGCACACAAGCGGTTCGCCGCAACGTTGTTATGTCGCAGCTGCGCCGTAGCAGCGTTGGACAGTCTGTTAATAAAAATCGATCGTAAAAGACGTCTGTTGTTGGCCCTACTATTACGCCACCGCCAAAATCGACGTACGACGATACTGGATTAATCCCTTTATTGCACTAAGGAACAGTGATGGACAGTTTTTTCTCCAAGAATATAAAGAGTTGCTGTTTTACAATTTCTTTCGAAAGAGTGTGTTTAGTTTCGAATGTTTATTGAAATCTTTAGAACCACATAATACAACTGAGCGGTGCCGCTCCGACGTCGCAACGCATTCACCCCTCCCCGCCTTGTCTCGGTGGTTGCGAGTCCGGTGCGGTGCCGGAGCGCATCGTGTGACATGCCACAGATATTTCTATGTAAGACGACGCAGCGACACCGCTCCGGCGCCGCACCGCCGCCGCAACGCCGCATCGTGTGCTCTTACTGTAAAAGTCTGGCGTAACACGTCTCACGAGCATGTCGCACATTTGGGTGACGCAAACCCATAAGTTTTTCCCCTACAAAAAATCGCTCAACGCGGCTCAAGAAGTTTCTATTAAAAAAAAAAAAAAAAAAAATGGCCGACGTCATGTCATCGTTGCATCGATTGCATAACAAATTAACATTACTCGTTACTGTGGCCACCGGATCACCTTGAGGCCACGGGGTAATTTATTATATGTATGTAGCAGCGTGTTTGTATACATGGGCACAGATTAATAAAGATGGGACATTCCGCAGTTTAGGTATGAAGCTACAAGTACGCAACGGGCCCATCTCACTGGGGCAATTCAGTAGGACTGCCGCGTGCCGCCGGTATAAGGCTTCTGCCTCGAATCTTGCGGGCTGCGAGCGGCGGCGGCGGCGGCGATTACGTTGATAACTATCGAGCTAGTTAGTATTAGATTAATACTAGCTCGTTAGTTACCAAAAAGCACTTCCCTTTGGACTCACTATAAATCTGGGCTTGATTGGCTAGCAGACAAAACGTTAATAGAAACAACCGACTTCCAAAAAAAAAACACTACAAACTGAAAAATAGCTTTAAGGCTCGTACAGACTCGCGCGATATCGCGGGCGCGACAGGCAGCGACAAAGAAATTGTGCTTCTAGTGTCGCGTCGCGCCCGCGATATCGCACTAGTCTGTAGGAGCCTTTATTTTCGGAAGTCGGTGCCAAAAAACGAAAATACAGAACAAAAGACACAAACACACCGACTTTTGTTTTTTTGGAAACCGGCTGTTATTTTTAATTAAAAAAAAAATTGTTTCACTTTTTAATTGTGGTACCTACCCCACAAAATTTCGAATACACTACCTGCTATGCAAATAATAGTAACAGGAAGTTATAAGTTTTATCTAGAGATCGGATATTCGGATGCATATTCACCTAAAGTTGAGGTGTAGGCTAATATGGAATGCGCATTTGTATCGAAAAAATCCCGCGGTTCTGGGATCTACAAATTTAGGTTTCTGATATTATACGTTTCTGGTCTATTTACTTATTTTCAAATGTTGGTAAAAATCCCAGTTTTAAATAAATATGCTGCAGAATAGTTATGCAATCCAAGAATCCCGGGTTCTTTTTTTTTAGACATCGCTTACATACAACACACTCGAATAGTTATGCATTCCCGTTGTTCCTGGCAACACGGGTTTTTTTACAATAAAAATATTTTAAGAAGCCGCTTCCATAAATACCTACTTTCATAGCTAAAAATTAACTTTAGGTAAATATGCATCCGAATAACCGATCTCTAGTTATGACATCATCCACATACACTAAATGGAAAAAATACGTATTATTGAAGCTGAAAACTCAAAACTTTGGAATAACTGACAGTCTGGAGTAACATCTCACGAGCATGTAGCGCATTTCGGTGACGCGAACCCATAAGTTTTTCCGCTACCAAAAATCGCTCAACGCCGCTAAAGAAGTTATCATTTCAAAAATATATATACAGACGAACATAGAACCTTCTCCTTTTTTGAAGTCGATTAAAAAGATAGATAATGGTCCCGATTCCCTTGTTACACAAACTAAACTAAATTTAAGTTCAGTGCATCTTTGTTTTCTATTTCATTATGAAAAGGTGAGAAGATAAATTTTAGTTTAGTCCTGTCAAATTAATCAGCGCTTGACGTAAATTGACGTAATTTTAGTAGGCAAGTATTTAATCACGTCTAAACTTGTATGAAGTAGTGACAGGCGCTGATTAATTTGACAGGACTAAACTAAAATTTATCTTCTGTCCTTTTCTATTAAGAAAAGGACAGAAGATAAATTTTAGTTAATTTCTATTTCATTAGAAATAGAAATAAAAAGATGCACTGAACTAAAATTTTGTTTATTTTGTGAACAAGGGAATCGGCACCATTTGCTGTCAAAGTTATGTTAAATCATTGCCATGAGGACTGCCAATACCCAATACTGACGCTTTTCATAACGACTAGATATCTGAGATATACACTTGACCTGCAACACTGAGCCATTTATGTACAATCAGTACATAGACACCTCGTTTGACTGTACAAACACGTATCTATAGATAGCTTCACTCCTGTATGCATTTAGAACGTGAGCAGAACTTTAAGTACCGACAATGTTGTGTTTAGAGATAAGTACTTATTAACTTGTGGGAAGTTCTAGAACTAAGTACAAGACAACATAAAGTTAGTTGTGTAAACTGTTTAGTCTGGTTTAAATTGCATATAGAACATTATAGAGAAGCTAATGATAATGAATTTAAAATTGGTTTTCGATGTTGTCGGGAATTGTCTAGAAAATTCTCCATTTTGACGTTTTTGCTGTCAAAAATTAACAATAGACACTTCAGTTGAGCTGCGATCATCATCATCGTCATTTCAGCAGAAAGACGTCTGCTGCTGGACATAGGCCTCCCCCAAATATCGCCACTTCGATCGGTTCTGTACTTTCCACATCCAGCGAATTCCTGCGGCCTTCACTAGGTCATCGGTCCACCTTGTGGGAAGCCTTTTAACGATACGTCTTCCATTTTTTTACGTAATGCTTGAATATGTATTGAGTGACGTTCTGTAATACGGGCCTAAGACACCACAGGAGTGCATTCCAAGAGGCCAAGATTATTCTGAGTTCTCAACCAAATCGCTGGTCAACAGCAAGTTGTTTTCAAACCTAATTATCAAACCTCAGATAACAAAAGTCATTTCAGAATCAAGTTCTGCCCGGGACACACCTATTTTTTATCTTGAGTCGTTTTATTTAACGATTTTATAATGAGAATAACCATTATCAATGTAATTCTTAAAAGACATTTTAACTATATGGGGCTCGTGCCTAAATTACCTTCTATGTAGTCATCTATCTCTTGTAGACTCATTAATGCTTCGATTAATTGACCATTTCTTATTTGCTGAGTACCTGCTACTTGTTGACAGGCCTTCGCTGTATGGATTTGAAAACGTTCTAAAAGCCAAGTTTTTTTTTTTTAAAGAGTAACCGTGGAGTTTCTTGCCGGCTCTTCTTGGGAAACGATCAATTGGAACCGTGCACCTAGCTTCTGACGTTTCATAAGTGCCCATGTAGGTTTATGTAAAATAAAATAATTCGAACTACAATTAGTCAGGCAGTCAGACCTCTGATCAGACCATGTCCCACTTGCTGGAGTGTCCTAAGTGCCCGTTCACTTGCACTAAAGAAGACCTAATGAACGCCACTGATGCCACAATTAACTTGGCCACCTATTGGGCTCAAACAATATAATAACTAAGTACCATCGACACGAAAAGAAGAAGTCAGACCTCTGAACGTCAACAGAGTCTTTTTTACAAAATTAGTTCTAGATTCGGTCTAAGCTAACCCTAAGTAAGTTTTTGTATTTCGATCTTCATTCCAACTGATGTAAAGTGAATATAACGTTGACTACATAGACTCATAGTTTTTGTGTTTAGAACTTTAAAATATAGTCGAAATAAAGTTCGATATTCAAAAATTGTTCTACGGTTTAAACATTGGTCTGAACAAGATTCTTGTTTTGTAATAAAACAGAGGGAAGTCGAAGACTGCCATCTAATTCTCACAACCTTGAGTAATCCTAATCCTGCCTTTGCCTTCTCAAAAGAGCACTAATAAAATCCACAAAGCAAATTAAGAGACAGCAATAACCACTAATAAAATCCATGGTGGTCCGTGACGGAAGCCTGTCACGGACCGCCACTCAAAGCCGTCTGTTTCTATACGTCATTAGTGTCGTAGTGCGAGTAAACAGTAACACGCTTGGTTTATATGTCAAAACTTTCCATATAAACCAAGCGTGTCACCTAACCTAATCCAACACCGGCCTCCGAGGCACCTTCGTTGTCTGTGGCCTTCTAAAAATAACCTTACAGGTTCTAGTTCATCCAGATGTCTCGTAAGTTGAAGTAGGGATAGGGAGAAAAATACCAGCGCTGCGACACTTATTTTTAAATTTCGCAGCATCATGCTGAGATTGGAGCCTTTTGGCTTCATACAGGACTTTCTGTTTTCATTTTAATTTTTTTAAATGTTTCTATGAGTGTGTTTAGTTTAATGTGATCTTCCTGTGCGAGTCCCAATAAACACTTTTTTCTTTTCCTTTCCAGGAACCTATTATTATCGGCATTTTGCAGCCCATCATAAGCTTTTTAACACATTGACTGCCACCGCGATCACCGGTGACCGCTAACAATGGTTTTTCTATTGTGTCTGTTGTCTGGCAGTCAAAGCCTTAAGGCCTATTCCACAACTCCCCCCTGAAAATCCCCCTTAGGAGGAAAAGTGGAATCTTTAAAAAACGGTCTAGAATTCACCCCTGATAATCCGGCTTATTCCTAATCCCCCCTAAGAGAATCCCCCTCAGTGGGGAAAACTGAACCCTAATGTAAAAAAAAATCACTTGGGTCTTGGAATAAGTTTTTTTTTTTTTTTCAATTCTAGTTTTCCCCCCTAAGCGGGATTATCAGGGGTGAATTCTAGACTGTTTTTTATAGATTCCACTTTTCCTCCTAAGGGGGATTTTCAGGGGGGATTTGTGGAATAAGCCCTTTTTAACACTTCAATCGGAAAGTTTGTAATGTTATATTGTAGAGTAAACCAAACTCCAACTTATAAGTGGCCCCGAAAGGTTTTAAGAACACTTACAAGCGAAGAATGGATAAGATTACCCCACACACTTGCACACCACTGCGTTTACCCAGTGGTAATCGTATCCATTCTTCGCTTGTAAGTGTTCTTAAAACCTTTCGGGGTCACTTATAAGTTGCAGTTTGGCTTACTCTACAAGTTGTTCACAGTTAATGAGGACTATCGGGCTTGATTTGGCCACTAGAGGCGCTAGAGTAGAGTGAGGTCTCTAGAAATGTCAAATGTGAAACTGAACGTTCTCTGTTAGCGGGATTTTCTATCGCTAATTGTTACTACTGAAGAGTTTGTTTGTTTGTTTGAACGCGCTAATCTCAGGAATTACTGGTTGGATTCAAAAAAATATTGCAAAAACGGGAAATATTATTCCATTTTGAGAGCTTCCGTTGCGTGCGCTGCGTAAACGTTTAAGTTACGCAAATATCATGTATGATGGAATTATTCCACTTTAAAAGTTCTAAAAAAAAAGTCTGCGGCAGCATATATCTATCTTTTAAGATTGACTCACTATAACCTTATTTTATGGTAATCAAATTTGTTCGAAATTAATGCATTATTTGCGAAGGAATTTTATCAACAAAATATTAATCCTTATCCAAATAAATATGTTATTAATCACAAGTATTTAAATGTAAACAAAATTGTCCTTGAAATCACTTGATTTTAATCAACATCTTAGGAGATATCATATTTTTAAAGTAACTTCGTAACAAAATAAGTAGAAAATTCATTACTTAAACCACTCTCTCTCAGGTGACGCAGACGAAGTTGCGCGAGTTAGCTATATTATAAAGCTGAAGAGTTTGTTTGGTTGAACGCGCTAATCTCAGGAAGTAGATACTGGTTCGAATAGAAAAAATATTTTAGTGTTGGATAGCCCATTTATTGAGGAAGGCTATATAGGCTATTAACATCACGCTTTGATCCTTAGGAGCCAAGCGAAAAGAACAAAAGTCAGAAAGAACGCTAAGCGATAACGAAGTTATAGCGCGGGCGAACGACGGGATGCGATGCGATGTGTGGGTCTAAATTTAACGCGGACGAAGTCGCGGGCAGAAGCTAGTTATTCATAATTGTAAAGATTGTGCCATTCCTGATTAATTATGGCTCAAGATTTTAAGTAATAACTTAGGATCTAATTTCGTGGCATTTGGAGGAAGAATAATATTTTTCTGCCTAATGCTTACCAATTTTAGACACATTATAATGTAAATATTCATTTGATATTTTAAAATGTAATAAAATAAATATTTTAGGAAGTGTATTACATCGAAATAACGAAAGGGTGAGAATAGATATTTGTCTAATGTTATAATAAATGGAGTATCGCATGTATACAACATCCCGACATCAACTGTCGGGCAGTTGCCCTCCAGACACAACAATCGTCTGGTCGGAGGATCTTCCCTTTTCCATAGAGTATGAGTGAACTTTACACCCTATTCCTTATACCTATAAAGTAATAATACAATGGTACAAAAACGTTCTTAATTATTCAAGCGTAACAATTTGAACTACAGAAATATCGATTCCTCCCGAAAAAAAGGTATGTAGGTAAATAAATAATTACAAAGAACTGAAATGTCGAAAGTCATTGAAACTTATTGGTGATGTTCTTCAGAATGGTCAGGTGCGTAGTATTAGTTATGTTTTTTTATTTTTTTTAATTCTACTATGAGTTTGCTCTTGACTTTAGTCTAGGTCAGGATGACAGAGACAAAGTCTACGATGGAGTGAGCTTACCCAGAAGAAGCCTGTTCACTCTCACTTTGAATAGATTAGGGTTGTATGCGTTCGGAAACACAGACGCAGGCAGAGAGTTCCACTCCTTTGCTGCGCGCATTATAAAAGACGTTTGAAAACGCTTAGTGCGAGTTGGTGGAATATCAACTAGGTAGGGGTGGTAACTTGCAGTGCGTCTAGATGTCCGATGGTAGAAGGGGGCCGGTGGAATGAGGTCGTGGAGTTCATGGGCACACTCTTCGAAGTACAATCTGTAGAAGACCGACAAGCAGGCAACCTTGCGGCGATGAGCCAAGCTGTGAAGCTTGGCATCCACCAGTTTTACGTCGCCAATGAGCCTCTTAGCTCTGCGTTTCACGATAAATATTCCTAAAATAAAGTCAATGTTTGTAGGTATATTTGCTAATTTATATTGGGTTTTCACCAATGACACTCTAAGATGACACTTGATAAGGCCGAAGGCACTGTTTTGAATGTGACGTTAGTTTGTTAAGAATTATGTAATAATTGTTATTTTTTTTATTGTTTCAGGTTTGAATGCTTGCGAAAGTAAATCATTTATCTTTCTGCGGAAAGAGCTGCCTGTCAGGTAAATATTTTTTTAATTAATATACTCTACTTATTGGACTACAATGTGACTTTTCAATGTCATAATTTATTAGTCCTTGCTGACTTAAGGCCCAGATATATGCCAGTGACCTTGAGTGGTTAGCTTGCGTATTCTCTACTGAGCTCACGCAACGCGTCGTACGTCCAGCCAGTAATAGGACTCGCCCATCCAGGAGCGCTGTCCCAAATAAGACGCATTATTAATTTATTACACATAAAACAAAAGGTATTTTAATAAAACACGTATACTAAAAGATCAATACTTAAATTATCTTTAAAAAGGTGAAGGTTTCAGAAAATACGCTTGATAGATTTTGCGTGATTCTCATTTTTTTTATCCGCGTTAGACATAACTTTACAAATTAATTTCACTATGTAATATAGACATAATCTAAAATATTCAGATATTAAGTTATTAAGAAAATGCTCTAATTCAACATATATTTTTTCCAAATCATTAACACTACTGATTTAGACGTGATCTTCAGTATAAAATCATTAAAAGTCTGTTATTGTCGCCTTAAGGCTCGTACGACTAGTGCGATATCGCGGGCGCGACGCGACACTAGTAGCACAATTTGTTTGTCGCTGCCTGTCGTGCCCGCGATATCACGCGAGTCTGTACGAGCCTTTATGCCAAGATATCACTGACTATACCCAAAGTCTCAACTTCAGATAATTTATGTAAACAAAGGGGATAACATATCAAAAAAAATATCTTCGTAATGGTAATTCACATAAAATGCCTAAAAAAAAGGTTCCATTTTCTTTTAAGTACTGAATTTTAGAAATTATAATTAAAAAATAATCATACCGTAATTATTTTTATAAATTTTCGGCTTTAATCAAAGTTATTAAAAAAAGGAGATTTTCTGGTATAAAATATTTTATGATACTGGTAACAATGCAGGAGATCCAAACGTTTTCAAATTATTTACATCTTCAACAACACTAATAATATAACTCTCATTCATTGATTAATATTGTAAGTAGCATATCTAGCCACATTTTGGATGAAAACAGCTGTAAACTGTTTAAGTAAAAAAAAAGTCAAATCATTTATTTCAAATAAGCACGTAAAATGCACTTTTGAACGTCAAAAATTACATAAATAGTTAATTGATTCTAGTTGCCCCTTCCAAAAGGTAGTTATGTATGGAGAAGAATGGGCAAGAAACTCCATACTTCCGTTACTTCCGTTTCCGTTTCGAGTGGAAACCGATTTTAGGAGGCCTACGTCTAGCACTGGACTTAAAAGGGCTGATTATGACGATCATATGTATGCTGTGTCTCCGACATACTACACAAAACATTGTTTGGCAGCGGTATTTTGTTTGCATAGTTCTTATAATTAATGTCACCACTGTCCTGTCATTCTGACAGTGACATTTCTTGACATTACTTCGTTTACATAAATTATCTGAATTAGAGACTTTGGGTATAAGTGACTATAAGTTGACCGATACCGCTGCACCGCCGGTACCGCGCCTTAGGTATGTGTATGCGCACGGCGAGACGGGGGGGGGAGTGCATTCCGCTCATTCGTCAACGCTCACGGGTCCACCAGATCCTTAACCTTTTGACCGCCCCGTCAAAAAAGCAAAAACGTCCCCTCGGCGCCAAGATACGAATTCATCCTTTTGAGTTTTTGTCATCTTATGTTAATATAGATGAAATATAAAGAAAGAAGTTCTACTAATATAAATAAGGGTGAGTCAAGGAACATAATTAGCAAAGGAAATAAAAAAAGAAATGTTATTTTATGAGCTTTATTTACAGATTTACGTATTTAGTCGTCACCGTGACTGTGGCGGTCAAAATGTTAAATAAAATACAACATTAGTTTTAGTTTATGCGAAACCTGAAACACGTGTCTAGTATTTTTATGTAAAGAATTTATGTACAAAATTTCAAAACTGTATCATGAAAAATAACAAAGTTATAAGCTTGTTATGTTACCTGGTTGTCCGTACAAAAACATGCTCACCACGCGGCGCACCCGCGCCGCCCGCGCCTTGCGTTCATTAATAATAATATTAATTTGGCAGTAGGTATCTAATCCTACGACGATTTTATTGTAATTAACTGGTGATAATTTCCATCACACTTGCAGGCTTTGGACTTTGTCGTAATGGTCAAGTGCGGATAGGTACTTAGTGCCGCTCGGTGTCCAACTTGTAACCTTTTTTAAATATTTTTGGGAAAAAATATAACATGGTGTAAAAACTATTGGAATCGATTCAGTTACTTATTCTGAACAAACTATATTCAGGTTTTGCATATACTAAAAATAATGTTGTATATATTTATTTCAGAATTCTATAACACTGTTTTTTTTCCCCCATGGATTCAAAAAACTAATAAGCGCTGTCTTTGGCGGGTCATACCGCCTTAATAAGTATGCGAAACCCCGCTGGCACTTTAGTTACGCAGAAAGAGAATTTAGGACAATCAGAATTATACGTATTAACTGAATTATATAAACCCGTGCTTATTTTGTTACATTTTTATTGCTTTTAGCGGCTTCTCAAACAAAGACATTGTCATAAACTTTGTCAGCCCATACAGCTACTGAAGTTGACATAGCGAACTCGTGAAATAAGAAAATCTTTGAGAAAATATACGAGAAATTCAGCTAGTATGTGTTGTCAGGTTTTTTTAGGGTTCCGTACCTAGAAAAGAAAAAAACGGAAAACGGATCACTCGTGTGTCTATCTGTCTGTCCATCCCTATGTCACAGCCGATTTGCTCCGAATCTACTGGGCAAATTAAGTTGAAATTTGGTACACATTTCTTCTGTAACACGAATGAGTAACGTAAATAAATGAATTTTAAATATAGGGATCACTTTTGGGGGGCATATTCGTTTTGACGCGACAACGTCTAATAAATCGATGAACGCCGGCTGCATGCATGAAAAAGGATGACTCATTGTGCCGTTACGCCCATTGTCCCGTTACGCTCATTGTACGCTTGCGCCGCATCAATGTTTTGTTAATGACGTTGTCACGTTAAACTATCGCCCGTAAACCAACTTTACAACCTATTTTTTTTAAAGTTTAGCAAACTGTAGTGTGACATATCAAATGAAAAGTACAATGATAAGTTTGTTCTTGGACTAAACTCATCCCAATTACGGAACCCTTCATTCTGCTTCGTCCGACTCGCAGTTAGTCGGTTTTTTGAAGGTTGTTGTTATAGCGCACTGAAATTATTTTTCTCTAACATGCATGGGAAATATTGTCATTATTTAAAAAAAAAAGAACACGCGAAGTATCGAATTTACGGACAAAGAAAATTAAATCCATTGCAGGAGCATTTTTTTTTTATTTGGAACATTACAACGCTCCAGCAATGTTTTATTTCCCTGCTTTTGAGAAAAGCACTATACATATATGCCTCGGCGGAAATGGCAATTGCAGGTCGAGTATTAGTATGAAGTCCTCGCCTACGGCTCGGCCTTCATACTAATACTCGACAGGCAATTGCCTATTTCCCGGCCTTTGCAATAATGTACTATTATTTATTTACTAGCTGATTCTAAAATAAAAGTAAATTAATCCTATGTTACTCCTTATAATATCAGCTATCTGCCAGAGAAAGTTCCGTCAAAATCGGTCCAGCCGTTTCAGAGATTAGCCAGAACAAACAGGCAGATAGACAAAAAAAAAGGGTTTTTTTATTATCAGTAATTTAGTACCGTATTTATAAACTTTCGAATTATTTTAGAAAAAAAAAAAAAACATGTTTTAGGGAAAAATATGAGATTAAAATCAGTCTTCTGCCAATCATGAAATCTGACCTAGTTTCCCGCATTCTTATCAGATACATATAAAACAACAATACTTCGATATGTCGACTATAAAATCTGCGAGCTATTATATCTGTCAATACGTGGGGCATCTATAAAGTGTTCCGATAATATCTGCCAGGTTCCGGGCAGAGCCTTGAGATAACGTATGTATGATAGGGTAAGGACATAGTGTTGAGGCGGAAGCGATTCTTATCACTGCGTGATTTGTGCGTGTGTTTGAAATGGTAAAGATATGAGAGAAATATTGAGAGAAATACAAATTACTGTGAAGTTAACGGTTGTTGTTGCTGTAAATTGCTCCCATTAGGACATTAGGTGGACCTATAAATTAGATGGACCCTGAGCTCTTTTACAGGCCAACAGCCTAATTGCGTAACTCACTCACAATGGCAACGCCTTTCATTTAGACCAGTGCTTTTCAACCTTTTTCATGGCGCGACCCCCTTAGTATAGAAAAATATTTCGCGACCCCCTACCTTGAAATTCAAGTCTGTCACTTTAGATACTTTTTGGTTAAACAGAAAAACAGAATAACAGAATTAACCACAGAAGCTTTGAAGTGTTTTATTCCATTTGGAACCTCCTACTTGAGCGATTGAACGTTTTCATCGATGACTCAAATAAAAGAGAAGAACAGAGAAATCGCCTAAATTTTTAAAATATTTAATTCTAATCTAAAAAAATATATAAATTGAAAAATGGTTAACGATACACAGGAGTAACCAACATATTAATGTGAATGGGTACGCTTGGTCCTCGTCACATTAATGATTTATGTGCCATGATTTGTAGGTATTTGTTGATTCGTGTGTTGTTTGCATTGGTATGGTTTTATATTTAAGAGCTTTAAATATTTAAGTAACGGCGACCCCCTTAAAGAGGCTTGGCGACCCCTAGGGGGTCGCGATCCACACGTTGAATAACATTGATTTAGACAATTCAACAAATTCGTTGCGTTATTATCATTTTTAAATGTAAAATGTAAAATCACAGAAGCTGGTCAACTAATTATCTATAACATTTACATGACAATTTTCGACATTATTTTGCTGGGGTAGCACACAATGTCAACAACGTTACAAGAAAAAAACACTAAAAAAACCGTTAATAACGCAATGAATAGCATATTTGCTATCGATTGCCATTTTGGGTGCGTTACGCAACTACCCCGCTGACTTGTTTTTATTATTATACCCGACTTTTAATGATTTTATACTGAAGATGACGTCTAAACGAGTAGTGTTAATGATTTGGAAAAATATGTGTTAAATTAGAGCATTTTCCTAATAACTTAATACATGAATATTTTAGATTATGTTTATAGTATATAGTGAAATTAAATTGTAAAGTTATGTCTAACGCGGATAAAAAACTGAGAATCATGCAAAGTTAATTTACATATTGATCTTTTAGTGTACGTGTTTTATTAAAATACCTTTTGTTTTATGTATAATAAATTAATAATGTGTCTTATTTGGGACAGCGCTCCTGGATGGGCGATTCCTATTAGCTGGACGTACGACGCCTTGCGAGAGCTCAGTACCAGAAAACGTAAGGTCACTGGCATATATCTGGGCCTTAAATTAATCATCGCTACCGCCTGCGTTTGTGCCAGTGTTGCCGTTTTATCGACTTTGTCGCTAGATTTAGCGGATTTTGAATGTGTTTAGGGACTTCTTTTTTCAATCTAGCGACTCGACAAAAATTTAGCGACTTATAGCGACTTTTTGACACTTAGGGTTGGCGACTTTTTTCAGAAATAAATATCATGACTTACCAAACAAAAATTAAGTAAATTATATCCGTATGTCTGATTTTCCAGTCTAGCGCTGGTAATACTATAGAATCAGACTGAACGGGAATTCTCCTGCTATAAATGAACTGTAGAGTCAATAAAAATTGGTTCGTTTGTTGCCTTTCTCACTCATCAAGATTAAGATTTTAAGAGGTTGAATTAAATAACTGTTCACTGACTGTTTTTTGTTTAGTAAATATGTTTTATTTTTGTTAAACTATTAGTTTTAGTGAATAGGTAGATATACTTTTACACACCAAACAAGTAGAAAGGTAGACTAGACTGGCGACCGGCGACGTGCATAATCTAGGGATATCTAGCGGATTCCTAGCAAATAATTTTTCCCATATCTAGCGGAATTTTTCAGATCATCTAGGGACTTTAAATATTGTAGAACGGCAACACTGGTTTGTGCTAGCCAACGTGACGCATTGTTTACGCGCGAAGCAAGGCCGCGTCGGTTGTCCCTCCCGTTGTTATGTCGTCTAATCTGTGATAACGTAACATTGCGTTACGATAACAACAACTGTTAAGACATTGCCCACACAATGTGTAAAAACGTGCGCAAAAATTTGTAGATTATCATCGGAGATTTGTTATTGATTTGGTTATCAATGCCGGCGGCGAAAAAAGTAAATTAAAATATATAATTTAATTTATTTTTATTATTATGTTTATTTAAAAAATATATAAATTAAAAATTTCATTATAAATTTTATATATAAAAAAAATTATATACAAAATTATCGCGGTCAGTGAAGCGGAACGCAGTAGTAGGTACCTATCAGCTGTGCGCTCGCCCATTGATATTATTACGAATAGATTGTATCCATATTTTGTTGATTTCAAGTAGGACCAAAATAAAAAGTATTGAACAAATAATTTAAATGTGTTCTCTTACTCAAAGCATTTATTTCAAATAAATAAACCAAATACAGGTACTTTGAATTGTCAAGCGGGTCTCTTACTGATACTGAACCACCAAAAAAAATGTTCGCACTGGTTAAAAACTTATCCTGTATTATACTAACATCATAAACAACAACTTTTGTTCTATGACTTTCAATAATTCATCAGATTTTAGTTTATCATATTTTTATACAAAAATAAAAATATTTTAATTCAACACTCTAAATCAGTGTTTTTCAACGTGTGGGTCGCGACCCCCTAGGGGGTCGCCAAGCCTCTTAAAGGGGGTCGCCGTTACTTAAAATATAACGCTCATCAGAATACCAGCGCTGCGGCACTTATTTTAAATGTCGCAGCATCATGCTGAGATAGGAGCCTTTTGGCCTCGTACAGGACTCTCTTTTTATTTATTTTTTATACTTTTGTGATTGTGTGTTTATTAGTTTGTGATCTTCCTGTGCGAGTCACAATAAATACTTTTTCTTTCTTTCTTTCTTTTCTTATAAATATAAAACCGTACCAGTTCAAAATGTTATATGTATCAAGGCTCGTACAGACTAGTGCGATATCGCGGGCGCGACATGACACTAGTACTAGTAGCAAAATTTCTTTGTCGGCGCCTGTCGCGCCCGCGATATCGCGCGAGGCTGTACGAGCCTTTAAGAAAAAGTTAACTAAAGGCTTATGTAGGTGAACACGAATCAACAAATACCTACAAATCACATAAATCATTAATATCACGAGGACCAAGCGTACCCATTCAAATTAATGTGATTGTTACGCCTGTTTATCGTTAACCAATTTTTCATTTTTTTATGATTAGAATTAAATCGCTTTCAAAATTTGGGATTTCTCTTGCCTTTTATTTGAGCCATCGATGAAAACATTTAATCGCTCAAGTAGGAGGTTCCAAATGGAATTAAACACTTCAAAGTTTCTGTGGTTAATTGTGGGTATTCTGTTTTTTTTTTGTTTAATGGGTCATTCAATTATTACGTAAGCTCTAAAGGGGGGTGGGGGGGTCTTTGCTTTGATTATTTTTGATGACATGGGGGATGGGGGTCTGGATAGTAGGATTACGTCAGCAATATTTATTCATTTGCTTTTCAGATTTTATTGCAAAATTTAATTTGAACAAAGATGGCAACCCAATGTTCCGAGATTCCCCAAAATAATTGATATTGCTTTCTCGCTCTCACGCAATTTTTTATGTTTAGAAAAAACCGAAGTAGGGAATTTACTTAAATGGGCATTCAATTACTTAGTCCACAAATTCCTTATTTCTATACTCATGAATGACAGTAAAGAAACCTGAACAGATTAAAAAAAAATACCAATGTTTACGTAAGCAAGGGGGGGGGGGGTATGAGCTTTGTTTACTTTTGCTGACAAGGGGGAGGTGGGGGTTCAAAATTACTAAAATTCTGCTTACGTAATACTTGAATGGTCCCTGACCAAAAGGTACCTAAAGTGACAGACTTGAATTTCAAGGTAGGGGATCGCGAAATATTGTTCTATACTAAGGGGGCCGCGCCATGTAAAAGGTTGAAAAGCACTGCTCTAAATGTTACGAACTCTAAGCGTAGCAACACAAACTGCCGTGTCTATTAGATAGAGCAACGAAATCTTGAAGGTTTGTTTTTGGTAAATGTATTATGTTTTGTATAAAGTCTTAGAACAAAAGTTGTTATTTATGATGTTAGTAATACAATCCTGCAAGTTGTTAGTGTTTTACCAATAACCCTGTATAATTCTTCTGTGCGTATGTATGTGACTCATCTCCTAAACGGCTGGACCAATATTGATGAAACTTTTTGTGAGTGTTTCAGTGGGTCCCTGGATGGTTAAGATTTACAATTGGACCCGATAGGTGGCGCTGCGATCGAGTTCTAGCAAACAGGACAAAGACTGTCCGGTCAGCTAGTATTATGTATAAAACAATAATAAACACGTTACATGTATGTACCTGTGTACAGATAATAATCATTTCCTTTTTAACTACAGGATGCTGTAATTATGTGCACACACGAACACAAATAGAACCAAGGTGAAAAGTTATGTGTTGGCAACCATCAACTATAAATATACGCTAACTATGAGTTACAAGAATACATACATAAACTCACGCCTTCGTCCTATGGGGGTAGGCAGAAACTATAGAACGCCACCTGCTACGCTCCTTACATAGGGCAATGCGACGACGCGCTACGTCTCAGTTTGTGAAAATGGGTGCACCCCAGTACTTTCTTTTCTGTTTCTTTTTCTTGATGTGTCTTAACGCAAGCACAAGTAGGACCCGTGTAGTGCGGTCACCACGTCTCACTAGAAACTGAACTGACGGTTAGCGTTTTGTCCTACGATGTCGTATGCGATGAAATTTTGGCGTGGCATCATCGCATTGTATTGCTGTGCGACGTCGTTTTTGCGATACCACGCCGCAACGCAGTGTTGTGGCCTCGCCCATACTCCTTTTGCTGCGTTTACGTTCATACATTTGGTCATAGACGCACGCCATTTGCGAGTACCACGCACCTGACTAGGCTTGCCAACCTAAATGCAAGAATTTAACGGGACTTTGGCAATCAGTGCGGGACATGACAAAAAAGCGGGACTCAGCTGTCACAGTATAGGGAGGCGAAAAATAAAATTGGAAGTAATTTTTAATGGTTTTATTGAATGTTTTTCTTCGACATACAAGTACAGTTGCCAGCACATGAAGTTACCACAAACTGTCAGATTTTCTCATTCGATTTTGAACTTAATACACAATAAGTTAGATAAATGCGCCCTTGTGGTTCAGGACCAGGGTTGAGCCAAGCATTTTTGTCAGCGATGTAATACCCCAACTTATAATATGCTTGGCTGCAGAGTGTGCGTTTTATACAAGATTTAAATTTTGTTTCTTCTGTTGGAGTATGTGGAGAGGTATTTTATTGTAACATTTTAAACAGTACCCCATGAAGGATGAGTCTACTATAGCCAGTCTGAAACCTGGTTGAACTAATTGGTCCCTATTTCTAGTTCTATAATTGTGTCTTTCACCTCTTTCACTGATATTATTTAAATTTTTCCTTATGTACATGATGTTTTCATAGATATATTGTCAAGGTACCATCATGATGTTAATATATAATATTTAAACAGTTCCCATAGAGAATCGGGCCTCCGTAGGCCATATATTGCTCTGATGGTTCTTTTCTGCAGAATAAATGATTCGATACAGCCTTTCCTATGGTAAAATACCGTAAGACATGATACTATGAAAGTAACTGAAAAAGACTAGCCTCGCGGTATCCACATCAGTAAATTGACGGATTTTTCTCACAGCATATGCTGCTGAACTTAGCCGTCCTGCACGAGATTTATAATAAGAACCCCATTGCAGCCTTAAGTCGAGCGTGATCGTCAGGAAAACAGTTTTATCGACGAATTCTAGTTTCCCCTTATTGAATACTATGTCACAATCACTACTTTTGACATTTGGTAAAGAAAATTTTATGCACTTGGTTTTTTTCTCATTCAATACCAAATTATTAGCAGTAAACCAATTTTGGACCTGCAGTAGAGCGTTATTTACGTCGTCAAAATTTGTAGCACGTCTATCTACCTTAAAAATTAAGGAAGTATCGTCAGCAAATAACACCATTTGTGGTAGATTTTTTAATAAATAGAGTAGATAATTTATATACACTAAAAAAAGGAAAGGTCCCAATATCGAGCCTTGTGGAACACCCATTTTTACTTTTAAACCGAGTGAATAGATACCATTTATTTGAACTTGCTGTTGTCTATAATTTAAATAAGATTTTACTAAACTAAGCGCAAGTTTTCCAAGTCCGTAATGCTAAAGTTTCAAAAATAAGGTTTTGTGATCGACGCAATCAAATGCCTTGGAGAGGTTACAAAAGATTCCTTGGGCGTCTTGGGCCTCTTCCCGCGCGTTAAAAATTTGTCTTAATAATGTTACACCCGTGCAACGTCCTTTGGTGAAACCATACTGTTGTTCGTGAAGGATTTTAATCTTGTTAAAATGTATAATGAGGACCTCATTGCAGCCTTAATTCGAGCGTAATCCCCAGGAAAACAGTTTTATCGAAAAATTCTAGTTTCCCCTTATTCAATAATATGTCACAATCGCTACTTTGAAGATTCGGTTTAACCGCCTCTGTGGTCTAGTGGTAAAACCACCTGTCTCAGATCCAGAGGTCCCGGGTTCGATTCCCAGCGGGGGCAAAAACTTCTGCTCGGTTTGGTTGGTGGTAGGGCTTGTTCTAAGTCCGCCTGGCTAGCTACCACCATCTTATCTAAGTCTGTCGCCAAACAACAATGTTAACAGCATTTGTTGTGTTTCGGCAGTTACAGGTAAGATAGCCAGTTCCTCTGTGGTTGAGGATTCCGGGTGAAGCTCGCTTCCATCTTCGGCCTTATCATCACTTACCATCAGGTGAGATGAAGGCCAAGAGCTTCCCCGTTGTGTGTAAAAAAAAAAAAAAAAAAAGCAAATCTTATGCATTTAGTTATTAGCCGTGAACCAATTTTGGGCATGCAGCAGGGCTGGAATTTACGTCGTCAAGATTAGCTGCACGTCTATTTGTTGTGCGTTATGTATTCACGCTGTTTTTAATAGGACATTATTTATACAGTCTACCAAAATAACTAAATTGCTGTGCAAATATAATTTACGATGCTAAAATAATTCTGTTTCTTAACTAAATATTTGCGTCCCGAACTGTGAAAGTTAAAATGATAACATTTTAGGTTGATTTTAGGCTGAGACATTTAAATATAGTATCTTGAATATAAACATGTGACAAAAAGAGTCATCATCTGTCTAGTATTTTAACCGACTTTCCAAAAAGGAGTAGGTTTTAAATTCGGTTGTACTACCTCCGAACTCCGTCGTTAATAAAACGAATTTAAAAATTAAAATTAAAAATAAAAAAGTGAAAAATAACTTGAATTTCGGAAGTCGGTGTTCTTAATTTCGGAAGTCGGTGGCAAAAAACGAAAATACAGAACCAAGGACACCGACTTCCGAAATTACGGACACCGACTTCCGAAATTAAAGTTATTTTTCACTTTTTAGTAAAAAAAAAAATCCCAACTATGTTGGAGTCATGAGATTAATACTGGAATCACATTATTATGCGGATTATCAAGATTCATCATTGCAATTTTGTATCAATTACAGATTATTATTAATTTTATCATTAGGTCTGGGATTTTCCTTCATGTTCAGGAAAACCAAAATTAAATTGTACCTACCTATGTTGTACAGGCTAATTCTTTTTTTCTCTCACTCTCCCAACTGTGAAAAGAGTTAATAATCTATACAAATAAATCAAATTGTCTGTTTGTAAAGTCAAAATAACAGCTTTTTATTTTTATTTTAGAAAAAGCCATGCGGGCGAAGCCGCGTGCAGCAGTTAGTGCTCTCTAAAAACCTTTTAATATTGGTATTGCAATACTGGTGCCGATTCCCTTGTTTACAAACTAAACTAAATTTGAACTTAGCGCTTGACGTAAATTGACGTAATTTTAGTAGGCAAGTTTTTAATCACGTCTAAACTTGTATGGAGTAGTGACAGTTGTTGATTAATTTGACAGGACTAAACTAAAATTTATCTTCTGTCCTTTTCTTAATGAAATAGAAAGAAAAAGATGCACGGAACTTAAATTTAGTTTAGTTTGTGAACAAGGGAATCGGCACTAGTCAAATCCATTTTAAGTTTAAATTATTGGTTTTTGGACCAGTCTTGCCAAGGGTTATCGTGTTACCCAGTAACTGAGTTGTGGAAATCAGATAGGCAATCCAACTCCAACATAGTTGGAAAAAGACTATGATGATTGGTCGATTTTGTTTTGGTCAACCAATCACAATACCAAACATGAGGATTGACAGTAGAAAAACCAAGATCAGGCTAGCAAAGAACTGGCTAAAAATACCTCTTTCAACTTCGAAATTTTTTCCCCTGTAAGAGCCTATGCCGGTGACCTTACTGAGCTCACGCAACGCGTCGTACGTCCAGCCAGTAATAGAACTCGTCCATCCAGGAGCGCTGTCCCAAATAAGTCTGTTCATTATGCATAAACCAAATGGTATTTCAATAAAACACATATACTAAAAGATCAATAATTAAATTATCTTTAAAAAGGTGAAGGTTTCAGAAAAATACGCTTGATAGATTTTGCGTGATTCTCAGTTTTTTATCCGCGTTAGACATAACTTTACAAATTAATTTCACTATGTAATATAATCATAATCTAAAATATTCATACATTAAGTTATTAAGAAAATGCTCTAATTTAACATATATTTTTTCCAAATCATTAACACTACTCGTTTAGACGTGATCTTCAGTATAAAATCATTAAAAGTCTGTTATCGTCGCCTTAAAAGCGTACACCCAAAACTATAACCATCTCTTTCTCTCTTACAGGCTGGCGAACATTATGAAAGAGATAGCGCTGCTACCAGAGAACCTGCTGCGGATGCCCTCAGTCGGCCTGGTCAACCAATGGTATGAGAGATCCTTTGAAGAGATCATACAGTTCGAGACGATGGAACCGGATCCTCCTATATTGAGCTCGTAAGTGTTATTAAAAATAAGATCACGCGATGATGGGGTCAGCTTCCAGTCTAACCGGATACAGCTGAATACCAGTATTTTACATGGAGCGACTGCCTATCTGACCTCCACAATCCCGTTACTGGGTAGTACTATACCCCTGGGTAAGACTGGTTGTCAGATTTTCGGGCTTCTGACGACCCGTAACGACTGTCAAAGATCCACGAATGACAGCCGGGGCTTAACGTGCTTTCCGAGGCACGGAGGAGTCTCAGTATATAAAGATGGCCACCTATCCAAGGACCAACCCCGTTAAGCGTAGCTTAACCTGATGGACTGTTTTTACTTAGACACGAGCTCCTCTTTCATACAAAAATGCACTAACAATATTCCCGAACCAAAGTTCAAACTTCGAATCCAGTGAAGTTACTGCGTAGAACACATAGAATTCAAACCTTTGAAGCAATGGATGTCAAAATTAGGGATGCCTCGGCACGCCTTTATGCCGATACGATACCGATACCGATGCTCTTATAAAAATATCGGCGATACCGATACCGATACGTTTATGCGCAAAAGTAATGTAATTTTAGTAGGCAAGTTTTTAAAGTTAATTAAAAAAATAAAAATAAAATAAACAAGTCAGTTTATTTATTTAATTAATATAAAAAGAACAAATAACAGGACAAACTAAATAACACCGTTTAAAGGCTCCTACACACTGGCGCAATATCGCGGGCGCGACAGGCAGCGACAAAGAAATTGTGCTACTAATATCGCGTCGCGCCCGCGGTATCGCACTATACTCCATTTATTATAACATTAGACAAATAACTGTTCTCATCCTTTCGTTATTTCGATGTAAACGTTTAATAAACTCCGTTATTTTACGATAAATACAAAGCACTGTAATCTATTTACCATTTACATTAAAACAATAACTATAAAGTGCAGTACTTTCAACAATATTACACAATAACTGTCGTTATTTAGACGTTATTTATATGTTGTAAATGGAGTATAGGCTGTACGAGCCTTAAAACTATAGGCAGTAGTTAATAGTTTTAGTAATTACAATGAAGTAACATTGATGAGAAAAGTATAGTTGAATCGGCCATAAAAATATCGCCGATGCCGATATATCGGCAAACTTCGAGTATCGCCGATATATCGGTATCGGATGCATCCCCAGTCAAAATCCAGAGATCCGTACTTAGCCTAGAGCCCAGATGATAGTACAAAATTAAGCTGAATATTAATATCTTAGAACGTGTAGGCATCCATACTTTAGCCGGTGCCAACACGAGGTGCATAGCATTATGCTATCTCTTGAAACTTAGCCAACTTTGGTAGTCCGTTGCACACAAATTTTCCATAGTAGGTGTGTGTAGGTAGATTTTGCGGCCTTGTCGGCTTGCATAAAGGTGGAAATGCGAGAGAAATCTGTGGCGTATTTGTTCTTTTCCCAGAATATATCATTAAGTGATCCATAAGGCAATAGAGTCCACTTTGACAAATTGTTTGTTTGTAAGCTATTTGAGTAAATTTTTCATAATGAGCGATTTTTGACTATATTTCGTTATCTTGCTCAGTAGTGAGACTACTGCTGCAAAATCACTGCCTGGGAGGTTCTTGTTCTTGCCAGTGGTGCAGATTCCCTTGTTCACAAACTAAATTAAATTTAAGTTCAGTGCATCTTTTTCTTTCTATTTCATTAAGAAAAGGACAGAAGAAAAATTTTAGTTCAGTCCTGTCAAATTAATCAACGCCTGTACTACTTCATGCAAGTTTAGACGTGATTAAAAACTTGCCTACTAAAATTACATACGTCAATTTACGTCAAGCGGTGATTAATTTGACAGGACTAAACTAAAATTTATCTTCTGTCCTTTTCTTAATGGAATAGAAAGAAAAAGATGCACTGAACTTAAATTTAGTTTAGTTTGTGAACAAGGGAATCGGCACCAGTGTCGAATTTTTTGAACGACTTCAAAAGGTGGAGGTTCTCAGATCTTCGGAGCTTTTATTTTTATTTTTTATATTTGTTCCCCGATTACTGGAAGATTTGAAAAAATCTTTTTTTGTTTGAAAGGGTATACTTTCCAGAAGAAATCGAAGGAGCTCTTTAAATATTATAGGTACACATATAGCGATTTGGGTAATTTTTTTTAGTAACTCGTGCATTTTCTTTCGGAAAGCACCATTTGGTGAAGTAAAACTGATGATGAAGACCACAGATGACCACCGGAACCACTCAATAATGAGTATTTCACGGGTTACGATTCGGTTACTTTAATATGGTTGCTAAGTAATTTATACTCGTCATAATGCGAATGGTGAAATGGAGCTGATGGTGAATTACCAGGAGAACTCCTCAACAAATAATGTCCCTGCATCGGGAAAAGCAAAATTTTGTGAAAGGCGATGAGCAAGTTGACATTACATAAATTATAAACAGACCCACTAAAAAGCGAGAAATAAAAACTTTATAACAAAAAAAAAAACGACTTCCAAAAAAAAGACACTACAAAGTGGAAAATAACTTTAATTTCGGAAGTCGGTAGCAATATAACTAAAATACAGATCCAAAGACACCGACTTCCGAAATTAAAGTTATTTTTCACTTTCTAGTGCTTTTTTTGGAAGTCGGTTTTTTTTTTGTTAAAAAGTTTTTTTTTTGGAATCATGCCTCTGCGAAGTATGTAAATATCGACCATGTTATAGCATGGCCGATATTAATGTGGTCCTTAATTCTCAAATTACTGTCTAAAAGTTTACTGCCAAATTGTTGAGAAATTTTTCAAAATCTTGACCACTGCTTTAATTTAATTTCCTTAAGATCATAGCAGTTCTCAGGATTTTGATTTGACCTTTTTAGCTAGTACCTTCATGCTTATGTTTCGTGCAAACGGAGTATTAAACAAAATACCAAGGCACTTTAAAACATTAAATACAAGATTATTTAAAATTAAATATAATGGTTACTCTCAGTTTTTATAGTTTAAAAGAATTTTTAGATAAAAAATGTTGATGTTTTATTTAAAAATGTTGATGTCTTCTTTACTTAATTTTATAATTTTGCATGCTATGTTTTTATCCTAGCTGCACATGTGCCATATAAATAATCTAAGTGTGCCATATAATTTTTTTCAAATAATTAATGAGACTACTCTTAAGAAAATCTAAAATAAATTTAGCTTTTAATTATAACCTATCCAAAAGTGTCAAAAAGATCTAACAATCTTTTTTCTTTCTCCCTTAGATTCTGCGAACGCCTGGTACACATACGCAATCGCCACGCCGACGTGGTCCAAACTATGGCCCAAGGCGTCCTGGAGCTCAAGGAGTCGCACGAGGTGGACCCCAGCACGGAGAACTCCATACAATACTTCCTGGATCGCTTCTATATGAGCCGGATATCTATTAGGATGCTTATCAATCAGCATAGTAAGTTTTTTCCCATATCGATGCCCTTATGTAAGTCAAAAATGATGAACCACCTTCTTCTTCTTCTTCTTCTTCACCTTCTTCTCTTCTGCACCTTCTTCTTTCTTTTTTATATGTCTTATAACTGTCTACCTTGCTCTCGCTCAATCAGTCCTTGGGTACTGCGTGACCACGTGGGGTGGTGCCCACAAAACAACCATGCTGCGTCTAGAGAGGGCGCAGAGGGCCGTACTAAAGGTCCTTTCTAAAAAACCTATCCGCTATCCGACGTTTGACCTTTACTCACTATGCAAAGTTCTCACGGTTAGGCAGCTTTTCGTACTACAGACTGTACTCAAAAGGCACATGCTCGTACCCTTCGACCCAACCTGTAGTACTGCGAAACGACTCTCCGACAGAGTCTGTAAAATTGTGCCCTGTAGAGCAGCTGTGGCGAGAAGACACTTCAGGTTCTTGAGCTCCAAGGTCTACAATAAAGTCAATCAAGTCGCTTACCTCGTAATATCTTAAGAGTAAAGTTGACCGACTGGTTGAAATCTCTATCATATGATGCAACTGAAAAAATTGTGGAAACTTAAATCTTAACTACTCCAAACACTCACACACATCCTCACTCACACACACTTTCACTTACACACACCCACACTCACACTCCCACTCCACTCTGCACCACAACTACCAAAATACAAAGTTTGCATGGCTTTTGTTTCTTTATTTCTTCTTGCATTTTTAATTTTTACCTTATTCCAAAGCTAGCTAAATTGTACCTATGTCACAGTTAAGTCTGGAACAATGTGTTTCTTATGTTTAGACGGGCGTTGATAGCTGCGACACAGTTTTTAACTTTTGTAGCTATCACCGTTTCTATTGTAATTATGTCAATTTGTTGTTGTTCCAAAATAAAAACTTTTACTTTACTTCTCTTCTTCGTGTTCGGCGCCTTCAATAGCGTCCATGAACCGCCTTAAAAGACAAGGAAAAACTGGATACAGAAGGTGGAGCAACAGATGTTATGATCAACCACCTTCTTCTCTTCTTTGTGCTTGGCGCCATCACTAGCGTCCATGAACCGCATTAAAAGACAAGGAAAAACTGGTACACTCAGCTGTCCTCCCATACCTACCTATTAACACTGTTTTTTGAAAATATTATTACCGCAAATTAATTTTAAAACAGTAACCGTTGAGTTTTATGCCAGCGCTCTTGTCCATAGGAAGCGACCAATTGGAACCGTGCACCTAGCTTCTGACGTTTCATATGTGCCCATGTATACTCCATTTATTATTTGACAAATAACGGCTAAATAACAAAAGTTATTGTGTAATATTGTTGAAATTACTGCACTTTAGAGTTATTTTTTTAATGTAAATGGTAAATAGATTACAGTGCTTTGTATTATCGTGAAATAACGGAGTTTATTCAACGTTTACATCGAAATAACGAAAGGGTGAGAACAGTTATTTGTCTAATGTAAATACATGGAGTATAGGTTTATGTGAAATTGTAAGCCCATAAGATTCGTAAAAATATAGTTTTGACGTATATATTCGTAAAAGGGTCAGAAAACAGAGGATGGCCAGAATCGTTCTTCACCAGCAGCGCAAAACAGTAGTGACACAAATTTCTCCATCGCACAACTTATTTATTTATTTTTTGTTTTTTCTAAAGAATATACTCTTCTCTCTTTTAATCTTCTTTCTCCCTTTTCTCAGCACTACTCTTCGGCGAACAAATCGGCGTGGGTCCCCGACAAGCCTCAGTGACAGGCATCGGCAACGGTGGCCGCCATATTGGGTCCATTGACCCCGTGTGTGACGTGGCGGGAGTCGTACGGGACGCCTACGAGAACGCACGGTTCCTATGCGATCGGTATTATCTGGCTTCACCTGAGCTGCTGCTGCTGCAGGATGGGGGTGAGGGTTAGCTGGAATTGATTATTTATTCATGTAGATTTAGTAGTATAAGAGTTCATTTTGAAGGAACTCATCTTGACCTCAAGTCTGCTATTACAATAGTGTCAGAATGGTTTATTATTGATTTCATAATTGTTGATTTTGACAGTTTGGTAATCTAATAATATAATGGCGTCATTATGACTTTCCAATGGTCAGCCACTGACACTGCATTGAAAGAATTGGTAATCTCGTACATAATGACAAATGAAACTTCCTACTAAACTTCCAACTTCCTACTACTTCAGAGTGCTTATAACACTAATAAATAATATGTAAAAATATATATAAATGAAATATGGCATGAATAAATGTTCAAAATGCCATTGTAATACAATTCTATTACGAGACCATTGACCGACCAATGATCGACCATTATGAATTTAACAGATTACGAACTTTTAGCTTAATGACAATGGGATCGTGTTGGAGTGATGAATTTATAAAAATAGCAGACTTGGACCCCTGGGAAGTACTACCAACATCTTTCTGATCTACCCTTGTCCGATGTTACCATTCATACCACAAGGAGCTTAAAATAGTACTTACTAAATCCGATTACAATTTATCCGATACAGATTTTTGTTGATTTTGTAAATGAAAAAAAAAAGACATTAAAAAAACCAGCTGTGGTGGTCAGACATCTGTGCTCATTGTAACAGAGCATAAGATATTTTTTTAAACAATTTTGTTTTATTGATCGTCGCAAAAATGGGCGGTATGCAGATGTGGTCATTGTATGCACGGGAATTTTCAAAGTCGTCAGATGTTGGTGACCGTGATAATATAATCTTATATATAAAATTCTCGTGTCACAATGTTCGTTCCCGTACTCCTCCGAAACGGCTTGACCGATTCTCATGAAATTTTGTGAGCATATTGAGTAGGTCTGAGAATCGGCCAACATCTATTTTTAACCGACTTCAAAAAGGAGGAGGTTATCAATTCGGATGTTTATATTTTTTTTTTTATGTATGTTCGGGCATAACTCCGTCGTTTATGAACCGAATTGGAAAATTCTCTTTTTGTTTGAAAGGATATACTTCCGGATTGGTCCCATTTTTTTCAAAATTCAATTCTGATGATGGGATCCATGAGGAATTGAGGGAACTCCTCAAATTTTATAGGCATTTATATAGCGATTTTTATATTTTCATCAACAAATCAAGCATTTGCATTCAGAAAGTATCATTTCGTGAACCGGAACTGATGAAGAAGACCACAGATGGCCACCGGAACTCGTCAATGATACGTATTTCACAGGTAGCTATAAGATATCTCGATTAAGATAGTTAAGCGACTATGATAAAGCAAATTTAAATAAATGCTGATCAAAATGGTACCATCAAACTGATCTGATGATGAAGCCGGAAGGTAGGCAATGGAACTCCGTAATAAAACAATGTATCCTAGCCGTGTTTGGGCTTATTGGATTTGTCATGAGATGCACTCTGGCTATAAATGATGTTTAACCGACTTAAAAAAAAGAGGAGGTTCTCAATTCGTGTATATGTATAAGGTGTTAAAAAATTTACTCTAAAAACTAAGAGGTGCTTTAGACCAATCAATCTGCCTAGCCTTTTCCCAACTATGTTAGAGTTGGCTTCCAGTCTAACCGGATGCAGCTGAATACCAGTATTTTACATGGAGCGACTGCCTATCTGACCTCCACAACCCAGTAACTGGGTAACACGATACCCCTGGGCAATGAGCCCCTGGGTAAGACTGGCTGTCAGACTTTTGGGCTTCTGACGACCCGTAACGACTGTCAAAGATCCACGAATAACAGCCGAGACCAACGGCTTAACGTGCTTTCCGAGGCACGGAGGAGTCTCGGTATATAAAGATGGTCACCCATCCACGGACCAACCCCGGCAAGCGTAGCTTAACCTGACGGATCGACCCGTGCGGCTGTTATTACTTAGCCACGAGCTCCTCAGATGTGCTTTACACCATCGAACTGAATAACTTTTACTATGGGACCAGTTTGAAATCGCGAAAAAATAAACAGCTGTACCATACAGTTTAGAACACTAGGTAAACATTACTATGGAACAGCTTTTTTATTAATTAATTTAATTTAGCTGGTATTTAATGCACTCGGTATTTATGTTCATGATGTTATAAGATTTCCTGTCACTATTGTGGTCACTTTTTAGTTGTGGTACCTACCTCACACCAATGTGTGGGGTAGGTACCACTACTAAAAAGTGAAAAATAAAAAACTTTTTATAAAAAAAAAAAAACCGACTTCAAAAAAAACACAAAAAAATTGAAAAATAACTTAAATTTTGGAAGTCGGTGGCAAAAAACGAAAAACCGGAACCAAAGACACCGACTTCCAAAATTTAAGTTATTTTTCAATTTTTTTGTGTTTTTTTTTAAGTCGGTTTTTTTTTTTGTAAAAAGTTTTTCATATAGCTTTTTACGGAAGTCCCATGTAATAGGGAGCGAATCCATTGCCATCTACCGCAAAAATAGTCTCATTAATTGCCTTGCAGAAGTAGTTAATTAAACAAATTCTGAATTTCAGATAACTATCAGGTTTTGGAGCAACAAACTTTATGTAATTCATAACAAAGTTCAGATTCCATTTGCAAACCTATTGTTATATGGACCTTTTTATTATAAATGGTCACTCAAAAATTAACTTAAGGCGAGGTTCTTGAACCGTGCATTCTTGTTCTTGAGGTGGCAGCGGGGCGCGAGTAAATTGTGCCGTGAACTTCGTTAATTTTCGGTTGAAAAATATATATGTTTTACGATATTAACAATGTTAAACCCGACGGACATTACATCATCATACACGTTTATTTTGATGTGATTTTCAATACATAAAGTAGTATCATATTGAAATAAAATGAGTTTTAATCTACAAAATAAGGGTATATTTGGAAAAAAATAAATCTATCGAGCGAACTTTGTTCAATTATGTAACGAGTACCCGACGTACCTACAGAAAGGTCTCAAAAGCAACATATAAGTTTTTCACGTATTTAATCATTACCGTTTCTAAATAAAATGGAATTAAAATTACATTTCCTAGTGGTTAGCTCGCCTTAAACTGCTACAAAGTCTTCTTTATTGGATCAAGTCCTCACACTATATTTTCTACCCTTCCAGTGGCATCTGAGCGACCAATGCCCATCGTCTATGTGCCATCCCATCTCTACCATATGCTGTTCGAGCTGTTCAAGAACTCCATGCGAGCAACAATGGAAACCCATGAAAGCAGCCCACCACCTATCACTGTGAACATCACAAGGGGACAGGAGGATGTGTCTGTCAAGGTAAGGGGGGACGGGTGGATAGGATGATAGACGATATGTGAGAGTTTTAAAGTTGTTTTTCCAAGAACATATTTTGTTTATATGTTTATGTTATAGATGGAGATTTATTGTAACAATTATGTTCTTTCCTCAGCTATCAGACCGCGGCGGTGGTATCCCACGCAGCGTTTCGGATCTGCTGTTCAAGTACATGTACAGTACCGCGCCGCAACCTTCCAAGTCTGACGCACACACTGTACCGTTGGCTGGTAAGTTCATAATTTTTATCGCAAACATTTGCCAAGTGTGATGGTTAGTATAGTATATGTAAGATTTTTTTTACGACGAATCAAGTAGGTATATTTAATTGGCGTACCTTTTTGGCAGTAATTTGACAAAGTAATATGTTATATTTTTAATTGAAAAAAAAATATATATATATATATATACCGTGTGACATATCAAAAGAAAGGGCTAATAATAATTGTAAAAATTTCAGATATATATTTTTATAATTTTAAAATATATACTTTTAAAGTTATTTATGAAAATAGATTAAAATTTACCCCTTTATCTCCGACAATACTGAGCCAACAATAAAAATAAAAAATAGGTCTTTACTTATAGATTACAGGAAAACCTATGAGAAGTCTTAAAATAACATGGTAAATCTCAATATTTTGCGTACAAACTTACTTTTGCAGTTGGAATGTATGGGAGAACATGTTTTTCAACTACAATGTTAAGTTTGTACTTAACATTGTAGTATATCTTTTATCAATAAACAAGCAATAATATTGCATGCTCTCATATTTATAATAATTATTTACTTTGTGACGGCTGGGTTGGCGCAGTGGTTGCGCGATTGGCTTCTGCGTTAACATTGGGTAAAATTATATCTTTTTTTTTGTAGGAGTTGCTTCAATTTATTGGTTGAAGTTGGTTCGATTCCCGCACGGAATATTATGTGGGATAGAGTGCTTTTATATATTAGTTATCTGTAAATACACTATGTAGTAGAAACATATATTATATTATGACGTGGGATAAATAGATTTCAAGTTTTTTTTTTTAAATTTAATTATTGGCGCGCCTATGCTTATGGAGGTACCAAAGTCATCAATGTTCCAGTTCGTAAAAGAGATGTAGCTATACAGGACAAATAGCGCCGTCTCTTTTTTTAAGTGGGGCAAAATTGGCTGAAACATTTCTATATGGACTGGAACAATGATGACTGACCACAGATATAGATATACCTAGATAACGCAAGTATCACGAACTGTATGAAAACCAAGCGTGCCATTTTTTGACTACCTACTATGACGTCACAAGCTCGCGTTACCCAGCCAGCAGTACACAGGACAGAGCGCGAAAGTGGTGGCTTACGATTTTTGATCGTAAGCTGGTGCGATTTTTGGCACGCGAAGTAGTTGCTCTTGCGTTATCTAGGTATATATCTGTGTGACTGACCCATACAGTGTGTCTGGGGCCGAAGTCTACTAATTTACAAACGTTGCAATGGTCTCGCCATTGTGAGTATTTGACAGTGTTTGTATGGAAAATCTGTCAAAAACTCACAATGAAGAGACCATTGCAATGTTTGTACATTAGTAGACTTGGCCCCCGGGTCACCAGTGTCCGACCTGTTAAAGCGAAGCAATATGATCAATTTTATCAACAAATCCACCATAATAAGGCATTAATTATTTATATTTATTTATATACTTTATTGTACACCAGATCACACATTACAAAAGATTTATTTTTTAACTTATTTTTTTTGTAATTTATTTTGGCATTTTATTATTTATTTATTTATTAAAACTTTATGCACAAGTAAAAACTGTACAAAGGCGGACTTAATGCCTTGGGCATTATCTACCAGTCTACCTTAGGGCTCGCGGCCATATTTTTTTTTTTCTGTGTACGGGTGGATTCATTTATTATACAATATCTACCGATGTAGAAGTCCTACAGGCGTAAAACTGGTTTCGATAGCTACAAAACTAGGCAATAAGTTGACACTAAAAGGTTTATCAAAAAATCCCATTCAAACCTTAAAAAAATACTTAGTTGGAGTAGATGTAAAGGTTGTCCGTAAAAGATCGCTTTTAGCAATGAGACCGCCCATTGTGACACCCTATGTAACAGTTCTAAATTTATACCTGTAATTTTTATGGTGTACATAATAAAGATTATTCTATCTATCTTCTATCTCTTATCTAAAAACGAAAAAAGTTTAGAAGAAGAAGTTTAAATTTAGTTGTTATTTTTTTTTTTTTATGTTTAATAAAACTAGACTTTTTTGTTGTTTAGATACACTAAGATATTACCTAAAAAAAAATGCTCATATTGCTTCACCTTAACCTGTCGGACACCGACAGGTTAAGACAGACTTGACCAGGGGGCCAAGTCTACTAATGTACAAACGTTGCAATGGTCTCTTCATTGTGAGTTTTTGACAGATTTTCCATACAAACACTGTCAAATACTCACAATGGCGAGACCATTGCAACGTTTGTAAATTAGTAGACTTAGGCCCCAGACACACTGTATAACCACTGTACTATGAATATAAAGCTTCCATGTTTTTAACACCTTTTGAATTTAGCAAACAAAGGCCCTATTCATAACTTGGATGACTTATCTATGTATTTATTCTCCATAGGTTACGGATACGGCCTTCCGATCTCGCGGCTGTATGCGCGGTATTTCCACGGCGACCTGATGCTGGTCTCCTGCGAGGGATACGGCACTGATGCCGTCATTTACTTGAAAGTGAGTCGCTTACTGGAATACGAAGCAATAAAATTCGATCTAAAGAAAAACGGCCACATTCGTCTAGATCGTATTTTGTAGCTTCGTGTCTCAATATGAAACTTTATAAAAGGTATTAGAAAATTCTAGACACACTTACCGAGGCAGCTGATAGAGCCGTTTTTCATAATTCCTTCTCAGTCACGAGATAATCTTTTTTTAAAGAAGTGGGGCTAGTGGACCCGCTATAGCGCTCTTAATAGAATTATTAATTCGATTAATTGTACCTACGTAGTTTTTATTTTTTTGAAAGACTAATATAAACCCAAGAAAAGTATTAAAACTTAAATTCAACTACTGTTTGTTGTTTGAAACAATTATGAAACTTGAACAATTTTCTACTACAGTTCAAACGTCCGTTTCTGTAGCGGTCATGATGTGCCGTCATTGACCACGAAACTGCTTTATTTACATCTGTTTTTTTTTGCCCCAAATCATATAACTTTAAAATTATTGTTGTGCTTCATTCAAGCAGAAATCGCACTTACTTACTTACCTTAGTTAGATTTCAAGCACTTTGCAAAGAATAGATTTTATTCACATAGTTTTTTTTTTTTTTTTTTTGTTACTTCCATTGCCGAAGACGACGCGTTTTGAGTTTGCGTTCCGTTCCAACAAAAACACGCAATATAAAATAGGTAATGAATTGTAAATAAGTAATGCAATGAAATAATAATAAAAAATTGTAGATTTTGTTTCTCGACTCCTTACTACACAATGTGAATTTAAATAATGGAAAAGTTCAAAACTTTTCCATTATTTAAATTCACATTAATAATAAAAAAAACGAATAATTTTTAATTCAAAATTACGTGCATATAGGGAATATACACGTAATTCAAAAAAAATCCATTATTGATTGATTGATTCATCGGTTTTTTTTTAAAGCAAATTTTTGATGAAAATAGTATGCTGAAGTGTGGTTTGTTAGAAGAACAAAGACTTTTTCATAAAAAAGATGAGATACAATATAGAGGAGAGAAAAATGTAGTATAAGCAAAAACGAGCCATAATTATTGCTCTATAAACAACTAGCTTTTGCCCGCGGCTCCGCCCGCGTGGATGTCGGTTATCGCGTAAAAAAGTAGCCTATGTCCTTCTCCATATCCCAGGCTATATCTGTGTAAAATCTCATAACGATCGGTTCAGCGGTTTAGGCGTGAAAACGTAACAGACAGACAGACAGACAGAGTTACTTTCACATTTATAATAATACTAGCTTTTGCTCGCGGCTCCGCCCACCGCATCTGTCTGTCTGTCTGTAGACAGACAGACAGATAGACGGACAGACAGAGTTACTTTCACATTTATAATATTAGTATGGATGACTCGATAGATTATGAAAACTTGTTACACATAACATCTCGTTTATAAATATCATAGGAAAAAGGTGACAGATATTTATGAATGGTAACTATTTAATTCATGTTTATTATTATTCCTCCACAGGCTCTATCAAACGAAGCGAACGAGCTCCTTCCGGTGTTTAACCGAACGTCAACAAAGTTCTACCGGCCGGTCACACAACTAGCCGACTGGTCTGGCTCTCTAAACACGGCCAGTAACTCACAATGCAAGAACCGGGAGAAGGTATCCCCCCTCTCAGCACCCGTTTCACATAGTCTATAGTCAACACCCCAGGAGTGAAGTTGCCACTCCTAATTAAAACGGGTATTTTTTTACCTGGCAATATTTTGTTAAAACGTCATATATTGCTTTAGTTTTAAAAATAGAACCTGTTTAACGTCGTCGGTATTTCGATGAAAAAACGTAGAAATTAGGACAACCAGTGCTTTTTATTAATTCGATTAATTGTACCTTCATAGTTTAATTTTAATTGCAAGTGAAATTAAATGGTTGGAAATAGAGGATTGGATTGTGAAAATGGATTCGGGACGAAATTTTGAAATTTTATAACAAATTTACCTTATCTATTAATTTCAGTGTTTTCAGCATATTTATTCGACATTAATTATACATTATAAAATAAACAAAAAAAAAAGTTAGTAAACATTAGAAAATATTTCACATCCTTCAATTCTCTCAATATTTTCCATATACTGTTTCACTTCTAAAGTTCGCCTAACAACTATGAAAATAAATTATTACAAAAATAAAAAGCACTAAAATTGGCTATTTGCTGAAACTAAAAATTAGACAAAGATAGACATTAAAAAAAAAAGATGGTGTACAATTTTTGTTAAATATTTTTTGTGATACTCGGCGTAATATTAGATGAAGCTTTTTGGGCTCGCAAATGGACTGATAAATGAGAGCTCTGTAGTTGTTTTGTGATTTGGTTTCAAAAGTAATTACATTAAAACACAGAAAAAAGAAAAAAAATACAAGAATTGATTTAAAAAGAGATCATACTTTTTTATTTTGTTATTAACCGACCCCATAAAATGATGAGGTTATACCTTTCAAACGTTTTATTCTCAACATCAGAATACTTTGAGACAAAACCATAAAACAACATAGTTCTGGTAATGAGGAAGATAGGTAAATTAAATTAAAACTACTCTATAAATGTATTAGACTTAGTACAGATATCATATAGATTTTAGTATGAGGCAGTGTGACTGTGAGAGTTGATTTTTAGTTATAAATATTATTCACTTCTGTTTTACTTTTAAAACTGACGTTTATTAAACGTTTATACGATAAACTGACAATTAAAATTAAAAAAAAATCATTTGGTTTGTTCAATTCAATGTCCAATTTTTTAATAACTTCATATCATCAATATTTTTTTTAATTTAAAGTGGTATTTATTTATAAATAAAACAATCAAACTCCAATAATATAACCGATGTTTGCTATGTATGTATGAGATCTCGTACAATTTTGTATATCATTATGATACGATTTAGAAAAGTGTAGTGAAGCTAACTAAATTGTTTTACGACAAACAAGAATATAACGTTCTTTTTTTTTTCGAAATAGACTATATTTTTTGAATAAATAAGCTAAAATTAAATTATGTTTGACCTAAGAATAGTGGTGTAGTTACGGGATTGTAAAATGTCGTGAGTTGAAAAACCGGGACGGAGTAAACGTGTATTTTAGTGTTGATCAGTTTAGGCATATTCAAAAATATTTGTGATTTTTTTAAAGTGAAAACTTCTTTAGGCTTACATTGCGCTCTTTCTGAACACTTTGTAATATTGCCAATAATTTAACATAGTAATGTGTAATCCATTGTAAATTACAGTTACCTACACTATTAAGTACAATATTTCGGACAAAATAATTTATTATGTGATTTTAATATAAACAGAGCAATAATTATTATTTTTATTATAAAACTGATTTATAGTTGACTTGTAAAATATGCAAGTCGCCTACAATTTGCGATTAATGAAAAAAAAAAAAAAAAAAAAGACTTGTTTTCTCAAAGTGTTATTGAAGTTTTGATGTTTTGCCTTATAAAAATATTTTTTGTATAGGTATTTCATTTTCATAACAAAAAACGCACTGTGGTTAATATTCTTAATGGTTTCAAACTGTACGTAAATAAAGATTTTCAAGGAAAAGTATGCGCTTCGGGAATCTTCGGAAATACGAACGCGCGAAGATTAGATCTAATATAGAGCTGTTACAACCGTACAAGTACTTTTCTATTTTGTAGTACCTTTGAGTGACAAATGACGATCTGCAACCGGAGTAACCCGACGGAGAGAAAACTTAAACAAACGGCCAATAATAAGTACACTACTTACAAGTATTGCCTTTGTGGTGCGCCGTTCGTGCTAACACGAAGATAACCGAAGCCCATACTTTTTCTGGTTTACCGACATGTCATGAAATTTATACCTTACTACAATATTATCAAACCTAAATGGCTAAATTAGCAAGAAAATGTCTACAATTTTTTGAAATTTGCTCGTTAACTACCTACCCTAGTCTCACGGATTCCGGCGATATAATTTTTCTCAAAAACTAATCGTGCGCGCAACTATGCACTTCGCGCGTCCGTGTACCTTAACACTACTAATATACCATCTTTTATTTCAATTTATCGCCCTCAGTCATTGTTTCAAGAGCATGATGTCCTCGCAATCTCAGAGACTCTGTAGGTAGTTTCGTGACTTAAAGAGGGATAGGTAGTTATGGGCTACCTATTTGTTGTTACACCTAAAAATAGATTTTAAAAGTTTTAGAAGTAAATTAATCTCATGTCTACCACAAATACTGGAAAATCCAGGCGATAATATAAATGCATAAATTAAAAGTATTTTTGTAAGAATTAATGTACTTGATACACTATTAAATCCAAACTAAGGTTTTAAAGGACCTTCCCTTTTGTAAATAACATGCAATGCAATAGAAATAATATTTTTAAATAAATAATCTTATTTTTGAATAACTATGCCTAACTATTGTATATCATCTGCCTAGCCTTTTCGCAACTATGTTGGGGTCAGCTTCCAGTCTTACCAGATGCAACTGAAACCAGTATTTTACATGGAGCGACTGCCTATCTGACCTCTACAACCCAGTGACTGGTTAACACAATACGCCTTGGTAAGACTGGTAGTCAGACTAACGGGTCGACTAATATCTACATGTTGTATGTACCTGGTGGTATTGTGAAAAATATTATTACTCATTTGCATTTTACTATTTTGTCTTATAAGTTTTATTCCAAAATCGATATTGTGTAATTTAAATATAGTGATTAAATATAGTGATTAAATATAGTGTAGAGATGAAATTTAGTGAAGAAAAATATTTAATTTTTACTAAAATAAACTTTTATGAAATAGAATCTGTTTTTTCATTTATTAAAGCTTCATGTGCACAAATTAAAATAACTGTACAAAGGCGGACTGAGGGCAAGATTCATAGAGCTGACTTATATGAACCTTATTCTGACATGTATAATGTTCAGACTCGCTTAAGCAAATGTGTGCAAACGCGCTGTTGGATTTCGACTTTCGGCACTGAGCTGACCGTAGAAAGTCCAATAGCGCGTTTTTATTTAGGCATTCATATAGGTGTCCATTTCCTCCCGTGGGTGTCGTAAAAGGCTACTAAGGGACTTACTAGAGAATGGGCAGCAGCGTTTTCTATGCATTTTAACACCATACTGCGATCGCCAACCCGCCTGCCAAGCGTGGCGATTATGGCAAATTTCCCCCCTTTTGGGGGAGGCCTATGTTCAGCAGTGGACGTCTTTCGGCTGAAATGATGAATGATGGGTGTCAATGAGTGTCAGTAAAAACGGGCATTTAAGGTAAGATTCTCAGATCGCATTTTGACTGTAAGCGTCGCATTTGTATTCGGAATATGCGGAGCTTGAAGATCTCTTTTACTACTTACAAAACAACTTGCAAAGTTAGTAATTTATTGAGAGGCTCACTAATTAATCTGCAGATTTACATAAGAAAAATTTTACAATTATAATGTGCAGTGAATTAGAAATAAGTAGATTTCCATTTTTAAGAATAAAATTACCACAGAATCTGCATATTTTTGAAAAACGGCTCAATCAACTCTGTGGCCTGGTGCTAAAAAGGCCAATATCAATAATCCTTATTTTCAGTAATAAGCATTAGAACATTAAACCAGCATTGATAGTTATTATTTACATGTTATATTGTATAATGACGAAAATCTATTTCTGTTATTCGATAAATATTTGTAGGTTGATTTAAGAATTAAATTCAAATTCAAGAAAAAAATGGTAGTTTTGAAAATATTTGCTACTGCCTTTTTAGCACTAACAAAAATCCAATGTTCATAAGTTCTTATTCTTATATTATATACTAGCTTCTGCCCGCGACTTCGTCCGCGTTAAATTTCTTGTTCCCCCGACCCACCCCGTCGCAACACATTGCCTGCCCGTGCTTTTACCGTTTTCACATAAACTTTCATTAAAAAAAAATGTTGTTCTAGTTAATAGGAATGTAATTCTTCCTTAAGAATTGGGCTGTAAAATGCAAAAAAACTTTTACAAAACCAACTGTCAGTTCCAGAGATTAGCGCGTTCAATAAACAAAAAACCGGCCAAGTGCGAGTCGGACTCGCGCACGAAGGGTTCCGTACCATCCATACAAACCCTTATTCTTACTAATGTTATAAATGTGAAAGTAACTCTGTCTGTCTGTCTGTATGTTTTCACGCCTAAACCGCTGAACCGATCGTCATGAAATTTGGCAAAAATATAGCCTGGGATATGGAGAAGGACTTAGGCTACTTTTTTACGCGATAACTGACATCCACGCGGGCGGAGCCGCGGGCAAAAGCTATCCATACTAATATTATAAATGTGAAAGTAGCTCTGTCTGTATGTCTGTCTGTCTATCTGTCTGTATGTTACGTTTTCACGCCTAAACCGCTGAACCGATCGACCTGGGATATAGAGAAGGACATAGGCTACTTTTTTACGCGATAACCGACATCCACGCGGGCGGAGCAAAAAAACGGCAAAAAAATCTTGTCCGTTGTATGGGAGCCCCCCCTTAAACATTATTTTTTTCTGTTTTTTTTTTTGTACTTGTTGTTATAGCGGCAACAGAAATACATCATATGTGAAAATTTCAACTGTTTAACTATCACGGTTCATGAGATACAGCCTGGTGACAGACGGACAGACAGACAGACAGACAGACGGACAGCGGAGTTTTAGTAATAGGGTCCCATTTTACCCTTTGGGTACGGAACCCTAAAAACTAACTCTTCTCGCTTTAGAATAGACTACCTCGCAGAGTTGATCATTATTTTGCTGCGGAGTTATTATAAAACAGTTATATCTCCTAAGATATTCATTGAAATTAAATGATGTAAAGGCAACTTTGTTCAAAATTAAATACTTGTGACGAATAACGTATTTATTTGGATAAGGATTAATACCATGTTTATGAAAAGTCCTTCGCAAATATTGCATTAATTTCGAACAAATTTGATTACCATAAAAAAGGTTATAGTGAGTCAATCTTGAAAGATAGACAGACATATGCTGTCGCGGATTTTTTTTAGGAAATTTAAAGAGAAACAATTCCATTATACATGATATTTGCGTAACTTAAACCGTTTACGCAGCGCACGCAACGGAAGCTCTCAAAAAGGAATAATTTTCCCCGTTTTTGCAACATTTTTCATTTATGCTCCGCTCCTTTTGGTTGTAGCGTGATGTTATATAGCCTATAATATTTCTCAATAAATGGACTATCCAACACAAAAAGATTTTTCTATTCCAACCAGTAGTTCCCGAGATTAGCGCGTTCAAACAAACAAACAAACAAACTCTTCAGCTTTATATATTAGTATAAATATAGATAAAATTAAAAAGGTCATAAGTTGACTTTGATCGTTTTCGTTCCGACTCTAATATTAGCGTAGTATTTTTATTTTTATTTTCTAGTGGCTTAAGTACTACTGCGGCCCTTATAACACTTAATATTTTTTATGTAACAGTATGGAAACACACACACCACATTGGCTTTTTAACATAGTATCTTTTGATAGATTGTCGTTACACTTACGCCCTTTTAGCACACATAAATATATCACTTTTTCAATAATTTGGCAGTAAAATCACATTTCTCACAAAAACGTACTTTGGCCCTTTTAGCACCAAGCCACAGAACTATATCGGTAAGTGCGTCTAGAATTTTCTAATACCTTTTATAAAGTTTCATATTGAGACACGAAGCAACAAAATTTGATCTACTAAATCGATGTCTAAATAATAACGGCCACATTCCTCTAGATAGTATTTTTTTGCTTCGTGTCTCAATATGAAACTTTATAAAAGGTATTAGAAAATTCTAGACACACCGTAGTTGATTGAGCCGTTTTTCAAAATTCCTTCTCAGTCACGAGATAATATGTTTTTAAAGTAGTGGCGCTAATGGACCTGAAACAGCGCTCTTAGGGGTTTATTCATAAACGTTGCTTAAAGTTAAGTACTGATTAGCGACTGTTTAACCATACCTACATTTTTGACGTTTGAACGTCACTTAACTTTAAGCAACGTTTATGAATAAACCCCTTAGTCTCCGAGAAATCTCTTTTATTTAAACTTTCTCCTCGTGTAGATAAGTTCTTTTATATTTCGCATAATCATCTAAGCGTTAATTTTTAGGGTTCCGTAGTCAACAAGGAACCCTTATAGTTTTGCCTTGTCCGTACCTGTCTTTCTTCTTCTTCTTTATTGCATATCACATGTGTTTTACAAGATCTTAAAATTAAAATTAAGTTCACATGGACCCTGTCAGGCACAACAATTTATAATATTTGACAGAGAGTAGCATTTATAAAAATTATCATTAATTAAAATTAAAATTCGTAAATTCATTTAAATAAAGTTAAATATAAAATAGAGAATTAAAAAAAAAAACTGATAAAATTATAGTCAAATTCATCATGTCATTAGAATAATACCTAATCAAAATAACAATCATGTCAACAAGATAATAATCAAAACAAAATGTCATTATAAAATTAAATTAAATTATAGTCAAATCATCATGTCGTTAAAATAATAATTAAAATACAATCATGTCAATGGCTAGATAATGATCAAAAACAAAATGTCAATAAAATAAGATAAAAAATTAAAGCCAAATACATCATGTCATTAAAAATAATAATCAGAATACAATCATGTTAAAAGTAAGTAAGAATCTAATACAAAATGTCAATAAAATAAAAAACAAAATTCAATAAGTACCTAAAGATAGTAAAGTCAATCTATTTTGAAGTCATCATTAAAAAAATCATTCAATTTATTCTATTTTTTAAAGAAGGCTTACAGACTAACAAACCAATGATTTATAGAAAGTAATATAAAGAAAAATGCTAATAACAAGCCAAACAATTTTGAATTAATAGTTTTCTGACTCTTTTTATAAATATCTTGTGTTCTGTATGTCCGCGGCTTTGCTCAGAGACCCTTAGTACTAGAAAGCTGTAATTTAGCATGAGTAATAATCACGCCAACAAAGTGGTAAAATAAAATCTTGAAATAAAAAAAAATCTATCTCCCGTACACGTAAAGTGGGGATGGTATTTAATTTTTTTCTCGAATTTCCTATTGTGTGGGGTATCGTTTGATAGGCCGTTTACAATTAGTGTGGGTTTGTGAAACCATTTTTCAATGATCTTATATCCATTTTTCGATTCAGGGATCCGTTTTCGTAATATTAAACTGAAGTGCTAACTTTTGTTATAGTCGTGTGTCCCCCCCCTGCCAGCGCAATGTTTGTACTTGGATATGTGAAAAAATTCACAACCATAGTATATAATTAAAAAACGAAGACAAAAGAACTTTACTAAGTTCACCCAAGGGGAGTCAATTATTGTGGTTCATTAAATTTGTAAGTCCGTAAGATATTTTATTCACAATTTTTCTACAGTAAAACATCCAAGACTGCAACCACAGAGTACTTTATACTATACTGAAAACTGCAACCATCCGAGTCCAGTGTCCACATATACAAATGTCCACATCCACAGTCCACAATCCACGTCCCTGTCACGACGTCTGCCAATGGCAGTGTGAGTGACAGACAGTGTTGCCATGTCCAAAATCTGGTCGGTGGTAAATCCATTATAAAAATACGGTAGATTTTATAAAACTACGGTGATTGGGTTATGAGAAAAAACGGTGTAATTACGGTGCGACACTTTTATTAAAATCATACAAAAATACAAGTCAAGTTACTAGATAATAATTCAAAAACATATAAGTACAAAAATGAGGAGAGCTAAGGAAATAAATACCATAACTATTCTGAATCTGACACCAAAAACTCCTCACTTTTGAAAATGTTTAGATTTAATTTCTTAGCCAATCGCGAAACTCTGGTTTTAGTAGCCATTCCTCTCGAAGCTTCTGTTTAGACTGTTTTCTTTTTTTAGTCGGAACTTCCACTTCAGACTGTGTCACTTTCAGTTTCACAGTTTCAAAAATAATCGACAGTTAAATAAAGAAACTAAAAACTTGACGACTTGACAAGATACCAAAAACAAACTATACTTCATTTACTATAACATTAGAAAAAAGAGGCTCGTAGAAGCAGGAGTGCGAAACATTTTATTCAAAGTTAAAAGTTTAAACAATTAAACTAAAAATGTTTTAACATAACTTTGATAAATAGGTCGTAATAACATCTTCATCACACATTACTTACAACAAAACGAATGAATGAAACAAACGATTACGTAGTGTTGATTTATATTTAATTAAGATTAAAGGAAATAAGTCTTTTTTTTTACAATATTTTATTTAAAACAAAAACTTTCAACACACAATAGTTGGTGTAACTTCTTCGTCTTCATCATATAATTTAGTCACTACGAGTATCATCAGAGAATAAAGATGAAGAAGTTTCACCGACGTTACCTAATAATAAATCTTTCTACCACATCATCCATTATGCTTTAAATTTTCCTCTTCTTTAATTGCATGAGCAACGCAAGACTGCCATCGTTCTAGCGTAATACTATCCAGATCTTGTGGGAGTAATTGTTTCTCCTTGTCTAATTTGAACGTTTTGTTATGTTGAGCCACATACCCCATCATTTGAGCCCATATTAATTCTATAGGGTTGAAGTCGCAGTGGTAGGGTGGGAGGCGCAATACTGAAATACCCTTCTCTCTAGCCAGATGGCTATCATCAACATGGCATCTACAACAAACTTTTGGTATAAATGTCCTTGTATTTTTGCTTTTTCTAATAAAGTTGCCCTAAGATCTTTTTCCTCAAAAGGAATATTTTTGCTTTTAAACCATTCCTGTATATCTGCCTTTCGTGTAGCTGTGGTTGGCAGCTTCTCCAATGTCCTTGAGTGGTATAGCGCATTGTCCATAACAATTACAGCGCCACTCTCAATTTTTGACAAAATTAACTTGAACCATTTTCACTTTTGTCTATCGCGCTTCTATAACATATTCCCTGTAAATTGAGAGGTCTGGTTCTTATGAAACAGGAAATCCTAGTACAAGAGTCTACACAGATGATTGTGTCTTGAAGTGTAAATACATAAATTATTATTATTATTAAAGTTGAAAGCGTCCATTTCGGAGTGGTCATCTTCATCACCTTTCTTTGCATCAAATATTAATGCAGCATCCATTAAAAACCCTTCACAAACCCTGTGAAATAAAATTAATACAAGTCAATTATTCCGTACCCCCTATATAATTTCACTGCTGGAAATAGTTCATAGATAAATACTATAACAAAATTTATAACTTTAAAAGATCGCTTTGCATGCGTTAATTCATAATACAATATAATATGTATTACTTAATTAATAGTCAATAACAATGGGGTGTTCATTTTTTTATGGCGAGGACAGTCCATAAAATACATACCAGTATGACCGATTATATGTTGGATTTTTTAAACCAGCAGATAGACCTTCCCAATGTGCTTCTTTTGAAGACTTATTATTAGTTTCATGCCATATTAGGCTTTTCGTGTGACCTGTTTGTATGATAAAAGGTTATTAATATAAATATACCATTCATTTCACGAACCAATTTTATGAAATTATGTTTAACTGTATAATTAATTATAATGTTATTGAATGCAAGAGGTCATACACTGCTTAGTGCATAAATAGCTGTTAAGAAATTTAGAAGCACTGTACCTTCATTTAGCCAAGTGTCATCTAAATAATAATATATTTTCCTTCCTTTATTCCTTAGCCTTTTTATTTCATGAAGATATTTTAGTCTCCAAAGGACGATCTCCTGCTTGTCTATGACTTCTATGAGTGCACTTTTTCTGCTCCGTTTGATTTATGTGAACTTTAATGTTTATTTAATTATTTTATACAGACTGCTTTTTTTAAAATCTGGCAGAGACTCGTCACTGTTAACTGCTTCCAGCATCTTTTCCAAGGTGGGCAACTCATTATTAAAGAAGAAGGAATGAATTTTCCTGCATATTCCACTAAATGTGATGTCATCAAAATCATCACGTTTCATGTGCTTCTGTTGGGGCGGGGGAGATTGCAGGCGACTTTTTATGTTGTACTCTTTGAGAATATTGGACAGAGTAGCCCGAGATACGCCTGTAAATAATAAAATCATGTGCGGAGTTTCTAAAATATAATACATTTTATCACAATGCATGTTAGTTTCAAATATTTTTATAGTAATAATTTTATGAATCATCCTTACCGGCAACTTCTGCGATTTTGTTTATCATCTTAGTCCTATAATGAGGAGTATCTGCAGGCCAGGACTCCAATTGCTTAAAAATATTTATCACAGGTTGTTTTTCTACAGCACGCAGCGTTCTCTTTTTTTTGGGAGACATTATTATTTCGTCGGAGTCAACTTTTGGACCACGTGTTTTTCGCCGTTGGCTTTGGTCAGACTCAGCACTTATATGTTGTAAGCCACTCGGTCCCGCACCGGGATCACTCATAGCTCAAAAAAAAAGTAACGTTTTGTAAAAACAACCCAATGACAACACTGATAACAATACAATAATAAAGAAATAACTAAAAGTTATTTATTATTTTAATAAATAACAACAAAATCACGAAAATTAAACAATAACAAACAAAGTATTCACAAGTAAATGACATACATGACAATCTTAGAACATTTTCAAGTCAATTTCACAGACGACATAAACCAGTAAAATTAGAAATCCCCGGCTGTCACAGCTTATGAAGGGATTAAGTAATATTTTAGATTTGGTAGGATTATAGTGAAACAAAAAGCGTTGCAGTATTGTTGACTCCTGCTTCTTTTAGGTTTTTAGCATAGGCACTGTAATTTTAAATTGGAATGAAATAATATATCTAAATGAAAGCTACTTAATTTCATATGGTTGTTTTTTTAAATGATTACAATTAAGTGTGATAGCTGATATATAAATTCATTTTAATCGATTTGGCGTCAATCGTAACTATAACAAGTTTATTGTACTTTTGTTATAAAGTGTGCATCAAAAATAACCTTTTTTAACTTCTGTCTAATGCTATTATAAATGGAGTATAAATTCGACGAATGCTATGTACTCGTATGTAAGTAAATGAATCGATCGTAATATTACTCGAAATTATTATCTAAGTATACGTCAACTCAATTTGTTAGCATTATAGAGGGCCCGAAACAGGGGGAATCCTCGAACATGTCTGTTGGTGTGACCATTCTAGTGTCGGACACAAATATTAGGGATCGAAGTGCGTTCATAATACATATTATAATACATCTTTTGATTTAGTTAACTTTTTTTACAACAGGAATCCTAATCCTTCCAGATAACGGTAGATTTTGTCACCGTTGTCATGCCTCGACGGTAGGTGGTAAATTTTTGCTAAATACGGTGCATTTACCGTAATTACGGTGTACATGGCAACACTGGTGACAGACTACATTCAGTAACATCATATTACCATAGTATTCATGTCGTTTTGAGGAATCGTTTATTGACTTTTTACACATTGAAATGAACAGAGTCAAACCAATACCAATTATCCAATCAGGTGGTGTAAGTCACGCTTTTAACTCGTCAGACTATAACGCAAAGTGATTTTTTATTTAGCAGAGTAATAGTGTGAAACTGTCTTGCTGTCAGTCCTGTCACTTGTGTGTTGTCCTGTCACTTGCTCGTTCTCCTCTCGTACAATTTATGAAGTAAAGCATCAAATGTATGTCTTTTTCTTTCTAAAAAGCTCTGTAAGAAAGAGAGAAAAAACAATGTCATTCGCATATTTCGCAAAAATACATTTTTCTGCCAGCTGGGTAGACCCCGTAGACATAGAGGTTATGGAAAATTGTTATTGATTTTAAAATTACTTTTAAGACTAAAAATTGTATTAAAATGAAGATTTACACTAATCAAAACAACACTTCGACGTTAAAGCTGCTTATTGCGGCTAACTTAGCTGGAAAGAAAGTTGATCTTGTCAGTGCATCGTTCGAAGGTAGGTGCATTTTCCTCTTCGTCATGAGAAAATTAATACATTTTGATATATTTAGCCTCTCTCATCTGTAGTAATGTCTTTATTTGCATGCGTTTCATGTCTTTGTAAACGGCGTAATTCTTGTGCGCAATATTTCATTTATGATACACAAAAGGAAAAACTATTTTTTTTAATATTCTCCATGCTTGAGCCTGCCAATGAGTTGTTTAATATCGTTACCATGCTTACATTGCGTCTGTGTCCACTGCTCAATTCCATATTTAAAGAAGAACCATGTATTTTTTTGTTAGTATTCATTAAAATGCCTAATCATCAAATTATTCAATCATTTCAAGTATTTCATGACAATGATATTATAAATATTGCGTCAGAAAACCTTTATACAACTGATTTTCTATAACTTTTTCTTGTTTACTAATATATTGACTGTTAAAGGTGGTTTTTCCTTATCTATATTTTTTCTTATAAGATTCTTATTTCCTTTCATTACATGCCTGTGACTCTGCACTTATGTAAATAACTTGACAGAATAAAATATGTTCTCTAAAGTAATTAGCTTTATTACCCGACTGCCCCAGAAGGAGGGTAATGTTTTTCAAGAGTATGTATGCCTATTTCTTTGGCACGCTCTGTAGCCTAAACTGCTTGATGGGTTTTAAGACAGTCACTGTCCACAAAGTAGACACAATAGTTAAACAGTCAACGTGAACCATATGTGGTTCATGGGACAGGGAACGTGTTAACATATGAGGTGTTGTTAGAGTCATCTTAGTTGTAGGAGTGACATAGGCTATATAATATTTATATATTGAATCTGCAAATACAAAAAGAGGGAGGGGAAGGTTTTACAATAAAATATACTACAATATTGGCTATCAAATAAAAGCTAGTAATGAGACAATCCCAAATATACCGGATGACTTTTTTTACCGTCTCGAAAAAAATTGGGTATACTAGGTGAACGGAGTAGAAGCCTATGGCATTGCAATATATATTTTTTTTTTTTTTCAGAAATAAAACTAAAATAAAAGATAAAAATATTGAAATTTGGGTGCGTATGATTTAAATTTAAATATTATTTATCGTATTTATTTATTGAATTATGTTTTTTGTTAAATTTCTGTGTTTATTGTTATAGTATGATAAGTTTACTTCAAATGTGTGGTATTTATCCATAGATCAATTTCTTTCTAGGTTATAGAAAAAATAATAAAAACTATGCCATAGGCTTCTACTCCGTTCACCTAGTATACCCAATTTTTTTCGAGACGGTAAAAAAAGTCATCCGGTATAATTTAAATATAAATATTAATAAAACTAAAAAGCTTAAAAAAATAAAAAAATAACAAATCCTGACTGCAAAAAAAAAATACAAACATAATTGAAAAGACAAACCCTGGGGCCCTGGCACACTGGCAACATGAATCTGCAGTTGGTCAGTGGATGGGCGACCATCTTTACATAACAAGGCTCCGTGCCTCGGAAAGCACCCTAAGTCGTTGGTCCCGGCTGTCATTTGTAGATCATTGACCGTAACAACTGTCAATGATCTACAAATGACAGTCGTCAGAAGCCCGAAAGTCTGTCAACCAGTCTTAACAAGGGTTATCGTGTTACCCAGTAGCTGGGTTGTGGAGACCGGATAGGCAGTCGCATCAATATTTATATTCATGACACATGCGCTTCCTCCTCAATACTTTACTTACTAACTACACTTAACAATGCTTGCAGCCACTTGCCATCTGTTGTCAATTCTCTAACTAAGGTGTAGATAATTGGTGCCGATTCCCTTGTTCACAAACTAAACTAAATTTAAGTTCAGTGCATCTTTTTCTTTCTATTAATTATAGATTAATTTGACAGGACTAAACTAAAATTTATCTTCCGTCCTTTTCTTAATGAAGTAGAAAGAAAAAGATGCACTGAACTTAAATTTTGTTTAGTCTGTGAACAAGGGAATCGGCACCAATTGTGCTGATAACCCTTATCAGTCACAACGACTAAGAGGAGATTTGTCAGGAGATATATTCATCGGCTCTCACTGTCAGGCTTTTACGAGGTTAGTGTTTATGTTTTGTGTCTCTGTGTGTGCTTTTTGTGAAATTTGCTATGTGTATTTTGGATATACAAGGTATTTGGTAACACACTAACGAACTTAGAAAATTTGAATTTCGCGGGCTACCGCTAAAAATTACTATGATTGATTGGGCATCGCTTCACCATACATTTTCTGCCATTTAAACGCCTCTGAACTTAAAGAAACGCTTATAAATAATCCCTTCATTAATTACTTATAGCAAATGTCATCTCTACCTTCCTTAACACAAAAGCTTCTCCACTAACCCTGGGTAACGGCAACTGAGCGTCCCGTCTGTGATTGCAGACGATGTATTCGCAGGGCCGCGCCAGCTCCCCCTACTGGAAGTGGATGATAACGTGAGCTTCTTCTCGAGTAATGCAGCTGCGCAGTACCTGTTCCCTGTGTTGGATCTTTCTGATGATGGGCAGTGGTATGTACCCATTGATTGTTTCAGTAGAATGTTGCTCTACGTAGGGGCAAATCTAGAGCCATGAATCGCAAATCGAGCCCATGTCAAATATTCTTTTCACATCCTTTGTAGCAAAAAAAAAAACATACAATAGCCAGTAAGCAGGCGTAGGGATTTAAAAAAAAAAAAATATTATAATTATATTTCGATATACAAACCTATCCAAAAAAAAAATCGATATATCGGAAAAAAAAAACATATTTTTTTGGTACTTTATGAAAATTCAATTGTTAGTATTTTTTTTTTATCCATTACAGCTTAGCTCTTGGCCTTCACAGTTAGGACCACTTGCAATACGTTAAAATGATTTATTTTCCGAGCACGCAGACGCAGACAATTAAAAAATACTTTTTAGCTTTGAACTCCAGCGGTTTCAATCAGTGGCGACAACGGTATTGCTTTTGGGAATATATCGTATTTTCGATACTTGATATTTTATATCAATATATCCAAATAATAAATATCGCAAAAAAATATCGATATATCGAACATATAATATCGATATATCGAACAAAAAATATCGATATATCGATACATAGATATTTTTTTGATCAAAGAAAAGCTAAAAGACGTCCACTGCTGGACATAGGCCTCCCCTGAGCACCGCTACTTCGACCGCTTCTGTGCTTCCCGCATCCAGCGGATTCCTGCGGCCTTCACATGGTCGTCCTTGGTCGTTTTTGGTCCACCTCGTGGGAGGCCTTCCAACTTTACGTCTTCCGGTACGCGGTCGCCCCTCCAGAACCTTTCGACCCCATCGGCCATCTGTTCTGCGAGCAATGTACTCTGCCCACTGCCACTTAAGTTTCGCAGTTCGTCGGGCTACGTCGGTTACCTGTGTTCTCCTGCGGATCTCTTCATTTCTGATTCGATCACGTAGGGAAACTCCCAAGCATAGTCCTCTCCATTGCCCTTTGGGTGACTTTTAGCCTTCTAATAAGGCCATTGTGAGCGACCACGTTTAAAACGTTTAACGTTCCAAAGAGGAATAAATTGAGCAAAATATAAAGACGTAATTGCCCGCTGATATAAATGCATTGTTCAATTTCGAATGGGCTTTAAAAGGATGGCGAGTGTTGCGTTTTATTTATGCTGGTCTTGTAAGCAGTTATGAGTTTGAATAGCTTTTATTAATCTTGACTGAATAGCCAATTCGACTTAGAATGCATCTTTGACGGCTGCGATATGATGGCATATACGGCCCGTCCGGCAGACGTGACCTGCAAGCATAAGCCAGGCATTCCACAAGCGCGGACCTGCGGGCGGGGAGTAATGGGTAGTTCACCGCCCGATCAAGACCAGGTCCGTGCCGGACGGCGCGTACGTGCTCCACGCGCGCCTCAAAGAGATGTCAGTAACGACGAGGGGGCCCATTAGGGCCCAAGTCTTCCGGGTCAGTGGGATTGTCCGAAAGGGGTACCGCTGCCCCGGAACATAAAGGGCCAAGGAAGGAAAACGGGTGGGTTTTAGTCATAGAGTCTGACACTCCCTTCCGCTCCACCCAGAGCGGGAGGGGTCATTCGATAAACATCATCAAAAAAAAAAAAAAAAACCACTAGAGCTGTACTTACGTAGCTGTAATTGAGAACATGTATTAAAATTTTCAACTACAATTTTAAGTTTGATCTTGGTATTAATTCGTCCCAACTTCAACTTTGTCCCTCCTCACTAACTACTGTGTCCTTCCTGTAGCCAACAGCTACAAGAATGGGAAGCGACGCGACTTCACCCGGCCGTGTCGTCAGTGCTGACTGCGAAGTCCGTCGCCTCTGATCTCAAGCAGTCGCTGCAAGCGCTGCTGTCTACTGCCAATGACACGCTGCAGACACACAAGTACATGTTGGGGGTGAGTTGTATACAGATATAGTGTAAGAATGGGAAGCAACGCGGCTTCTAAATATTCCCAGAATGTTTAGTTATTATTGACTTTAAAAATAAATATTTAAATTAAAATAAAACAAATATTTAAGAATAGAATAGAATACTCTATAGTATGTATACCATAAAAAGGTACAACAAATATGATTTTTTTGCCGATTTTATAGATAATGATGATACGGAACCCTTCGTGTGCGAATCCGACTCGCACTTGTTTTTTCTTTTTACTCGGCTCTTAAGGGTACTAGCGTGATGTAAAATAGCCAATAGCCTTTTTCAAGAATTGAGCTATCATGTGCAAAAATAATTATTTAAATCCGATTGGTGGTTCCACAGATTTGCGCGTTCAAACAAACAACAAAAAAAAAAAAAAACAAACTCTTCAGCTTTATTATTAGAATAAAATAATAAAAATAAATAAAAAATATATATTTGCATAAATTAATTAATAAATAAATTATTTATAAATTAATTTATTGGTTTTATTATAGATTGGTGGAAATGCTAGGTTCCTGCCGAAAAAGTTTTATGATAAAAAAGATCATACGTCGTCAAAATCCCAAGACTTGAGGTTTATTCTCTTCGCTACTCGCGTTTCTGGTTCTGCCTTTCGTAATTAGCCATTATTTAATGCATTTTAAATTACCAGAAATTTTATTCAGCTACGAGGAGCTAGTGGCTAAGTAATACCGGCCACACAGGTCGATTCATCAGGTTAAGCTACGCTTGTCGGGGTTGGCCCGTGGATGGGTGACCATCTTTACAAAACGAGACTACTTCGTGCCTCGGAAAGCACGTTAAGCCGTTGGTCCCGGCTGTCATTCGTGGATCTTTGACAGTCGTTACGGGTCGTCAGAAGCCCAGAAGTCTGGCAACCAGTCTTACCAAGGGATATCGTATTACCCAGTTACTGGGTTGTGGAGGTCAGATAGGCAGTCGCTCCGTGTAATATTCAGCTGCGTCCGGTTAGAATAGAAGCTGTTTAATTGATTTAAAACTAATAGTTCACATTTTAATTATGTTTTATCTCTTTACAGGACAAACTATCCCCTGTGGACATATCGGTGTGGAGCACGTTATACCCGATCTACTACAACCCAGAGTTAAATAAAGTGTACATATCGGAATGTAGTCACATCGTGCGGTGGATCGAAGAGCTAGCCAGCGCTAAAGCTATCCAGGTAAGATCGACGTTCTTGTTTTAGAAGAGAATAGAATTATAATGTGAATTATAATTATATTAACTATAATTCACATTATAATTATAATTAATATAATTATAATTATTATAATCATAATAATAATTATAATTATATTAATTATAATTAATATAATATGAATTATAATTATATTATTTTATTATATCGATGGCCCCACCGAATAAACGTGCAATGCTTCTTACACCAATTTGTTTTTTACATTTTTCGGTTCTTCTGCTTATCCTTGCCACACTTAATTTTTTTTAATGAATTTTAGACTCAAAACACGCCTATTATAATAGTGAATTTCTTTATTCTAGGGAAATAATGAATTTTAAAATTTTAGGAATAATAGTTTATGTTATAATTATTCGATTATACATTATTTATACCTATTTACAATGAAACGAGCGTTATTGAAGTGTAAACGTTTTCATTTTTCTCTTATACGTTTGTTCGGTGGGGCCATCGATATTATATTAATTACTAGCTTATGCCCGCGGCTCCGCCCGCGTGGATGTCGGTTATCGCGTAAAAAAGTAGCCTATGTCCTTCTCCATATCCCAGGCTACATCTCTGCCAAATTGTATGACGATCGGTTCAGCGGTTTAGGCGCGAAAACGTAACATACAGACAGACAGACAGACAGAGTTACTTTCACATTTATAACTAGCTGACCCGACAGACTTCGTTCTGTCAAAAGCTATAGTATAAACTCCACTACTCTACCCTACCCTACCCTACACTACCCTACCTACCTACCTACCTACCTACCCTACCCCAAAACAAATAACAAAAACCAGCAAAAAAAAAAAACCTACGGGTTACCCTAATTTTTCTCATCGTAAAAACCATCCTTGGACTTCAACGAACATATAAAAAAAAGAATTGGTAATATTGGTCCAGGCGTTGTTGAGTTATGCGCTTACCAACACATTTTGCGATTCATTTTTATATTATAGATATTAGTATGGATTATAATTTATTTTGCAAATATGAGTAATACATAATAGGTGTAATGATACATTAAAGCTACATCTTCTGGGCACGTTCGTTCCATCATAGACCTCATCCATCGCTTTCCATCAGGCGAGATCGAGTTAAAGAGCAGGCCCAATCGGCAATAAAAAGAAAGCTCAGCCATATTTCACCATTAGCTATGCAAACATATATATAATCTTTCTCTTTTAACATCATCCAAAAGCTAGAGCAATTCAGCAATTTTTATTCTTTGATAAGGCTGGCTTCACAGCTATCCGGGAGACCCGTACGGGCTATCAGTGCGCGGAAGAGCCGTACGGGCCACGCCTGCAGTGCTCTGAAACGTGGTTTCAGTACGATACGGTTGCTAGCGGGAGACAGTCGGTTAAAAAATGAATGCATACGTTTAAAAAAATATTAGTGTGTATTTAATTTGTAAGAGACGACGACGGCAAATAAAAAGACTCTGGGTACATCCGATCCTCGAAGCGAGATGTTTCGAAAGTGCATTTGTCAACTTAAACCATAAACTCAGGGACGATCCGCGCAAATTTTTCAATTATTTTCGTATGTCGATTACATACTAGTTTTTTTAATATCCTCCCACGCCCGAGCCCGAGCATCTTTGTTTTTGTAATTTACATTTGAGTAATCCCATAAACAGGGTTTACATTGTACTGCGTCTATGAGAAATCCCGTGTCAATAAATCGACTCATATCGACTGTACTCCCGGAGCACGGGCGTTCTGAGACGCTGTGAAACGATGAATGAGCTGCGACGAGATCGCGGCAGTATACGGGTGGGTCCGGGCGCGGGACGCAGGTGGCGTTATTACGGGCTCTACCCGGAGCGGGTCGCGTGCGCACCAATCCGCGACGCTGTGAAACCATGTGCTCCCGCTCCGGGCGCCCGTACTGACAGCCCGTACAGATCGTCCGTACAGCAGTGAAACCAACCTAAAACTCAATCACACTAGTACATTTTATACATTAAAAAGTTACTAGCCCGTTTCAGTTAACATTTTATTTTAGTGTTCGCCCGCGTGCCTTTTTCTAAAATAAAATTATAGTTACTCCTTGTAATATCCATATAATATCAGTTTTAATATCACGCATTCATTACACAACCATACACCCACGCACCCCAACACACCCACATCCACACACCCACACCCACACACCTACTTTGCTGTCTAATTGATTATTTGTTTTTTACATGTCTTAAATTGTTGTTTTTTATTTTATTTATTTTTTTAATCTTCCATCCCAACATTATCATCATTATCTGTTAAGTAGATATAAGTTTTTAAACTGTCATGGTCACTAATATTATTATTAACATAAGCGGGATATTTACCATGTTTATTAATTGTTCTGAGTTCCCGATATTTCGGCGCTGTTGCAAGCACCATGATCTCGGATAAACTGAAGTCACTGCGGGTGGGTGTTTATGAGCAGACAAAACGGTCTACCCTCTTACTTGTTCGTTTTTTGCACTCAGTACTCTGAACAATTAATAAACATGGTAAATATCCCGTTTATGTTAATAATAATGTTAAGTAGATGTTTGTATTACTGTGTCCTGTCCGGGTAGTTTGGAGGCCTGGAGACCTGTAACACGGGTATTCCTAGTACAGGCTCCAGTCTCCACAACATCAATGTTTTTTAGTATACACAATTATGTATTGTACTAATTTGTTATTATAATATGGTGGAGAAAATAAACGTTTTTATTAATATTATTATTATAGTGAAAGTCAAAAATCAATTATTTAAAAATCTTCAAGTATCGAGAATACTTACTTTGAATTGTATTGATTATTCTATGAAACGAAAATATGAGAAAAAAATTATGTGAAACAAAATTCTATAAAACGATTAGCTATAAAACAACGTACAACCCCGAGGTTCGTACCGCACAGGGGGGTAACCCTTAGCGTGCAGTCATTTAGTTCACAAGTTTTATGTCCTGGCTGGAGGCTTTAAGTTTCGCTTAAGACAGCCATAGGAAAGTCCGGTTAAGGAGTCACGACCTCTCAAGGTCAACTCCGAGCTGCCATCAAAAAAGTTTAATTTGTATATCTGTATTTCAGGAAGCTGTAAAACAGTGGGGCGGATCAGCCACGGGTCCCTTTGGCGCGTCATCAGCGCTCGGCATTCCTCAAGCGGCCAGCTTATCTACACCAGTCGGGTAAGTCAATTTCATGGATGATTTATTAGTTCACTAATTAATTAATTACTGCAAATAGATTCAAGACATTTATTTATCCAAAACATAAGTATATGTACACACACATGGCATGCAAGATGTTAAATTCAAATAAGATAAAGGTATAATATTCTCATAAGCTGTTTTGTCAATGTTTGTTAACAAAAACTTCAGAGTGTACTGCAAATAGATACAAAATACAAGATCATTTCTCTGTCCAAAACATAAGCATACACACACATGACATGCAAGATGTTAAATTCAAATAAGATACAGGTATAATATTTTTATAAGCTATTTTGTTAATGTTTGTTAACAAAAACTTCAGAGTGTACTACTAATAGATACAAGACCATTAATTTGTCCAAAACATAAGCATACACACACACATGGCATGCAAGATGTTAAATTCAAATAAGATACAGGTATAATATTTTCATAAGCTGTTTTGTCAATGTTTGTTAACAAAAACTTCAGAGTGTACTAATAGATACAAGACACAAGATCATTAATTTGTCCAAAACATAAGCATACACACACATGGCATGCAAGATGTTAAGGTCAAATAAGATACAGGTATAATATTTTCATAAGCTGTTTTGTCAATGTTTGTTAACAAAAACTTCAGAGTGTACTGCAAATAGATACAAAATACAAGATCATTTCTCTGTCCAAAACATAAGCATACACACACATGACATGCAAGATGTTAAATTCAAATAAGATACAGGTATAATATTTTTATAAGCTATTTTGTCAATGTTTGTTAACAAAAACTTCAGAGTGTACTACTAATAGATACAAGACACAAGATCATTAATTTGTCCAAAACATAAGCATACACACACACATGGCATGCAAGATGTTAAATTCAAATAAGATACAGGTATAATATTTTCATAAGCTGTTTTGTCAATGTTAGCAAAAACTTCAGAGTATACTACTAATATATACAAGACACAATCATTAATTTGTCCAAAACATAAGCATATACACACATTGCATGCAAGATGTTAAATTCAAATAAGATATAGATATAAATTTTTTATAAGCTGTTTTGTCAATGTTTGTTAGCGAGTTAAGTGAGAACAAAATAAGATCGCAAGCGGGCTGGGTCGGGGGAACAAGAAATTTCACGCGGACGAAGTCGCGGGTAGAAGCTATATTCAAATAAGATATAGATATAATATTTTCATAAGCTGTTTTTACAATGTTTGTTAGCAAAAACTTCAGAGTGTAGTATATTTTGTGCGGAAGATAATAATTAGTTGATAAAAGGTCTTAATTTATTTAAATACAACATTTCTTATATAATCTAGTTTTAAAGTAAATCAAGATAATTAAAAATAAATTAACCTAAACTAAATAAAACTAATAACAAAATGAACTAAAATATGGCGTCGAAAAATTCCTCCGCATCGCTGTCGACTGGTAATGTACCCAAGAGACTGGCAGCATTGCCACGTTGTATGGCAATGCTTAGCCTCTGGCCAAGATAAAAGCCAGCCCTTGGGTCACGGGAAGTGTCAACCAGCCTTTTGGAGATTTCATTGAACAAATATTGATAAAATATTTTTTCAGCTCGCCAGATGAAGGTGCTGTTGCAGAATTAGGACCTACAGCTGAAGAAGTAGAGGCGGCCAAAGAGAACTGGGTAAATGGACTCAAGAAATTACAGAAGCCGCTGATTCCAGGGAAATTAGTGTGAGTACTGCTGACATATTAGGTTATATATTAAGATTTAACTGGGCCTGGGCTGTGGTCAACTGTCCAAGCGGTATTTAAGTATTTAGCTTAACTGCTTGAAGGCCGTAATTACAGAAACAATTAAAAATCCATTGTCTTTCGTCGATTTAATAAGTTGGAAGGAATACCTCGATTTATTTAATTTATTAATTTTATTATTTATGTACACACAGTAAAAAGAAAAAGTCAATAGCCCAAAAGTCTGACAGCCAGTCTTACCAAGGGGTATCGTGTTACCCAGTTACTGGGTTGTGGAGGTCAGATAGGCATTCAGCTGCATCCGGTTAGACTGGAAGTCGACCCCATCATAGTTTGGAAAAGGCTAGGCAGATAGATTTATGTACACACAGTAAAATACATAGACATACGACACAATAATAATTTAGTTGTTAGTATTGCAGATTTATATTTCTTTCTGACGTAATTTTTTCCCCGAATTGTTCTTTTTGTTTTTTGTGCTTTATTTTTCCTTTATACGTCAGGTTTAGTGCAAATAAATGTATTATGAAATAAACTAAATGATGAGTCCCGCTCATCTAAAGAAAGTAAATTTTTTGCAATACTTTTTTTACAGCTCTCTAGCTGACGTTTTCACGTTAGATACTAGTCAGTAAGAAGCCTTTTCATTTAAAATACTGTAAATAATATTATTTGACCATTCTCAAACTTTCGTTTGACTTTATTTCCAAAATCTTCATCAAAAGACGATAAAAAAAACCATCCTAAAAATTTAATAAATTTAATAAATAAATAAAATATAATAAACTATTTAAATAAAATATAATATTAATAATTTATAATTACTAATTTATTATTAATTTAATATTTTAATTATATTGTGTATTAAATTAATTATTAATAATAAATAGTAATTTTTTTTTTTATCTTTTTTTAATCATTTTTCTATCATTATTCCAGTTTACCAGTTAAAGATCGTAAGAACATCCTCATCACGTCTGCGCTTCCCTACGTGAACAACGTGCCACATCTGGGCAATATCATCGGCTGCGTGCTCTCCGCTGATATATTTGCGAGGTAAGAACACGAAAAAAAAAATTACAGTCGTATTACAAAACGAACAATTTCGACCTGCACCCTAATAGGGAAGTTTCCTGGGTAAAAAAAAAAAGAAAAACTGTTTAGTCCGTCAATCAGATAATAAAAAAAATATTAGATACGTATTTTTTGCTTTATCATATTAATAAAAAATTACTTAGATAAAACACATTAAACTTGGGGAGTGGGGGCTCGTTACGTCACAGCTACGTATAAAATCTAGCGAACAGTGACGTCATGCCACCACATTTGAACACAATGTATCGCCGTAATGTTTTGATTACGTAAAAAAAGAAAAAATACGTGTCCAATTTTTTTGAATATTTTACACGACCGACAAAAAAAAATTGTAGTCATCCCTATTGCGTGACACTTTATCAATCATAATCTGAATTATTTTGAAGGGTATTGCTAATCCATTTATTTATTTAAACTTCTCATACACAATAAGGTATATGGTAAAAACAACTATTTTCTTATAAACTCAGAACTTTTACACAGAACTTAGAGAAGGAAAGTATAAAACTCACATCAAATGTGTCCATATCATAAAAGCATATATAGTGAAATACAATAAGATAAACACGTATTTCAGTTCTAAGTAACAAGAATATTTATTCAGAAGTGACAACATCAATTTTCCATATAAATCGGTAACCTAGCAACTATATTTGCCAGAAATTCGAATGTTGCTACTAAGTAGGTATGTATGTATACCTACACCACCCCCCTCCAGAGACCGTCGAGGGCGATAAAAATCTGGGAACTTTACACGGCGTCCAGAACGAGTCGTGTACTCCTTTATGTCGCCAGATGGGGTATCTTCTTGCAGGTCAGCTTTGTCGGCCAATATGTAGGCTGGCTTTAGGCGGTCTATTGAGACCGTGACCTCCTTACCCTTAAATAAAATTTTAAAAGCTTTATCGCTCTTGTGCAGAACTTTGTGAGGACATGTGTAGGCTGGTTGCAGCGAGCCACGTAATGCGTCTTCACGGAGGAACACGTGATCAGTGGTCTGCAGATCCTTAAAAACAAAAATGCTCGTTTTGTTGTGACGGGAAGCTGGAGTTGGCTGAAGTCTCTGTGCAAAGTTACGTATACGCGCGGTAAATTCCGTGATGTCGGTCGTTCCGTCATCACTGGGAGTAAAAAACTCTCCTGGGAGTCTTAGCTGCTCGCCGTATACCAGTTCGGCGGAAGACGCTTGGACATCCTTTTTGAATGCGCTCCTTATGCCAAGCAATACCCACGGCAAGGACTCTGTCCAATTGTTAGTGGCATGGCACATTATGGACGCCTTCATTTGCCTGTGAAATCGCTCCATCATGCCATTGCACGCCGGATGGTATGCCGTTGTCCGCTTGTGCTGGAAACCAGCAATTTTTGACAATTGTTCGAACAGGGCCGACTCAAACTGACGGCCTCTATCCGTAACGATGACAGTAGGACAACCAAACCTGGCAATCCATCCGGACAGCAATGCTTTAGCTACTGTCTCGGCAGTAATGTCGACAATAGGTACGACCTCTGGCCACCTCGTGAATCGGTCGACTGCCGTGAGACAGTATTTAAAGCCTTGTGACATTGGTAGCGGGCCAACAAGGTCGATGTGGATGGTAGTGAACCTGGCGCGTGGGAGGTGAAAAGTCCCTAATGGCGCGGAAACGTGACGGCTCACTTTAGCCCGCTGGCATGCGAGACAAGCTCGTGCCCATTCCCTGCAGTCCTTCCTGATACCTGGCCAAACGAAGCGCTCTGCGATTAATTTGGCAGTCGCTGAGACGCCTGGGTGACTGAGGGAATGCAAGCTATCGAAGATTTGTTTCCGCAGCATTTTGGGTACAAATGGCCTGGGTGACGTTGTACTGACATCACAGTACAAAGTTGAACGCTCCCCGGGGACTTGTACCTTCTCTAGCACAAGCGAAGACCCTTCCTGAAGAAGTTTCTTCAGTTCTGGATCTGACACCTGCGATTGCGCGAGGATGTCAAGATTGACTGGAGCTTGAAGCTCCTCCACGCGAGATAACGGGTCGGCCACGACATTGTCTTTTCCAGAAATGTGTCGTATGTCGGTGGTAAATTGGGCTACGAAGTCTAGGTAGCGGAATTGCCTAGGCGAACAGTTTTTCTTCCTCTCGTGGAATGCGAAACTGATCGGCTTATGGTCCGTATACACGACGAAGTGCCTAGCCTCCAGCATGTGGCGAAAATATTTGATGGCCTCGTAAATGGCCAGTAGTTCCCTATCATAGGGAGAATACTTTGCTTGCGAAGGGCTGAGCTTTCGGGAAAAGAAAGCTAATGGTTGCCAACCATCGTTACTAAGCTGCTGTAACACCGCGCCAATTGCAGTATCCGACGCATCGGTGACCAATGCGAGATTGGCATTGCAATCGGGGTGAGCTAATAAAGCAGCATTAGCCAGGCTTTCCTTGCAATCCTGGAATGCCTGCAAAGTATCCTCCGCAAGACATATAGGATGCGAGCCCTTTACGTTGCCAATCAAGAGGTTGTGAAGTGGCGCCTGTATTCGAGCTGCATGGGGCATAAAACGTCTGTAAAAATTAATCATGCCCAAAAATCGGCGTAACTGACGAACGTCTTTAGGCTGAGGGAACTTTTTGATGGCATCGACCTTAGAGTCAAGTGGTTTGGTGCCCTTTTCGGAGATATGGTAACCTAAGAAAGTTACTTCCGGGACACCGAAAACACACTTGGACGTATTTATTAACATGCCGAAGTCCTTCATCCTGGTGAAAATGGTACGGAGGTGCTCCTCGTGCTCTGCTTCTGTCCTGGAGAAGATCAAGAAGTCATCCAAATAGCAGTAGCAGAAGTCTAGTCCTCTCGTCATCTCGTCGACAAAACGTTGAAATGTCTGGCCTGCGTTGCGCAGACCAAACGTCATGTACGGGAATTCGTACAGGCCGAACGGTGTGGTGATCGCCGTCTTCGGGATGTCGTCCGGGCTGACAGGTATCTGATTATAGGCTTTCACGAGGTCAATTGTGCTGAAAACTCGACAGCCTGAAATGCTGTGTGCAAAATCGTGAATATGCCTAATCGGATACCTGTCAGGAACGGTTCTCGCGTTGAGCATACGGTAATCTCCGCAAGGTCGCCAACTATTATCTTTTTTCGGAGCGAGATGGAGTGGTGACGACCAAGGACTCTCCGAGGGTCTGGCAGTTCCGTTGGCCAACATCAGCTGGAACTCCTGCTGAGCAATTTTTAATTTGTCCGGCGCTAATCGCCGAAATGAAGAAGATACTGGAGGACCTGGAGTCGTGCGGATATGGTGTACAGTGTTATGTGGTGTAGTGCGTAATAATCCGGGAGGTCGCGTAATTTCGGGAAAGCTTTCTAAAATTTTGTGATGCCTTGAATCGCCAAAAGTAACCTTTACAGAAAATAAAGATGAATCTGAGTGATTCGATGCTATGGCAAAAACATTGGTGCTACTATCTATTAGCCGTTGATTTCTACAGTCAACGGTTAATGAGTAAAAACACAGAAAGTCTACTCCGATAATCGGTTTAGAAACTTCAGCTACCACAAAACGCCACTTAAAGTCTCTACGAAGTCCTAGATTTAAATTGAGATCAAGGAAACCATACGTCGGAATGGGCGTCCCATTCGCAGCCACGAGTTGGTAGTTCGTAGGTGCACGACGATCGCTGAGCAGACGACGAGGGTAGACGCAGAGGTCGCTTCCAGTATCGACCAGAAACTGCATCTTCGTTCTTCGGTCTGCGACGAATAGGCGACCAGTAGAAGCGGGGCAATCATCTGTCGCCATTACTGACTGCCCGCGGAGTTTTCCTTCTTAAAGTCGCAGGGCCTTAAACAACGCTTGGCTTTCTCACCGTATATTGAATGATACCAGCACTGTGGGTGCTTCCGGTAGCTTGAATTTGAGCGGGTTGAGGATCGCTGGCGTGAGTTACGTCTCGTGTCACGATCGCGGCTGTGCGAGCGATTGCACGATCGACTGTTACGCAGCTCCACCTTCAGGTCTCTCATCGTGCGCTTGAGTTCTGCGATTTCGGCTGCCATCTCACTCACTGTAGTTCCTGCTGCCGAAGTTGAAGCAACGTGGCTTGATGGTGTGACAATATCCTGGACGCGGTCTGCTAGTTCAGCCAAAGCCTCTAAGGTACTGTTAGGTTGCGATGCAAGGAGGGGCTGGATACTGTTGGGAAGTCGGCTACTCCAAATAGTGCGCACAAAGTCCTCGGGCACGGTTGGTCCAGCTAACCCCTGCAGATGGCGAAGAAACTGTGATGGCTTCCGATCTCCCAGCTCCTCATGCATCAACAGCTGCTTCACCTTCTTCTCCTGGGAGGCTGAGAGGCGCTTCACCAATTCGGTCTTCAGCTTGTCGTACCGGTTTGTGGCGGGTGGGGACATGATGACGTCCTTCACCTCTTTTGAAAATTGGGGCTCAAGGTGACCGACCACATAATTAAATTTCGTGACGTCATTCGTCACTCCTGCATTTTCAAACTGCGCTTCTATTTGTGCGAACCAGATGTCCGGCTCTTCTGGCCAAAATGGTGGCAGCTTCAATGACACGCGGTAAATATCGTGTACCGTGGAAACGCGCTTTGCTTGGCGCGACCTTTGTGTGACATGTTTCGCCGGCTGTGACGACGCGGTGTGCCCGGACTCACTATCACTCATCTTAACGGTGTTCTACTCGGGGTCACCAGTATGGTAAAAACAACTATTTTCTTATAAACTCAGAACTTTTACACAGAACTTAGAGAAGGAAAGTATAAAACTCACATCAAATGTGTCCATATCATAAAAGCATATATAGTGAAATACAATAAGATAAACACGTATTTCAGTTCTAAGTAACAAGAATATTTATTCAGAAGTGACAACATCAATTTTCCATATAAATCGGTAACCTAGCAACTATATTTGCCAGAAATTCGAATGTTGCTACTAAGTAGGTATGTATGTATACCTACAGGTACAAAGGCGGACTTAATGCCATAGGCATTCTCTACCAGTCAACCAAGGGTAGTGAAGAGATAAGTTGGCAGGTGCTCTATATAATAGGGAGGAGAGGAGATAATAATCCATTGCTTCATATGTTCGAAAAATCACCATTGATCAGATTGTGATGAAATTTTGGTAAGGTGTTCTGTGGACACCGGCGCGGCGTGGGATTCTGGCCCAAAAAAAAAACTTCGATCAAACACTTTTTCAGTTTACATTGCAACGTAGTGGCGGTGCAGCTAGTAATGTTATATTTATTATATTTTAAAACTTCAAATTAAGGGTCCGTGCACGAAAAAAACTTGTTTTGGCATTTTCTTATCTAATTGTGAGAAAACTTGAAATAATCGAAACATTAAGTCTGTGTAACTATATAAGTACAGTTTTCATGGTGCTAAACCATTCGTGTCAGTCACAGCAGCTGTTAATAGTTTCATCATTTTTGAGTTCTCCAAAATATAGTTTATTTCGCCATGGATTTACTTAATGAAGATATTGTATAATCATTAAATAAAATTTTGATTATATTTGAAGGATAGCTGAAGACTAATTTGTGATTTTTAAATTTCTTGATATGATTTGCCAAATAATAGGAAAAAATATATTACTGACGGGGTTTAAAACAAAAAAAAAGGTTTTTTCAATATTATTTTTCTGCTATATTTTGTATGGAAGTTGTAAAAAGTGGTTCCGCCACATGCAAGAAGAGCATATAATGATGTTAATGATATTTTTTAATGTTCAAAATCAAAAGTAGTTTCTAGTAGAATGCTGATCAAATGTCAGTCTCGCGTCATTTTTCGGAAAACTTGTTGCAAATATTAGTGATTTACCGTGAATACTTAATTTATTTGAAAAATCCCTTTCAGCCACATGAAAAACAAAGAACACGACTTTTCAAATCTCAAATAATTTTGTTTAAATTATTTTTCCCTTTCTCACAACCAATGAACAAAATTGATCAAAATCAGTCGATTTCGTGCACGGCCTCTTAAGGTTATAAAATAATAACAGCAATTGCCACGTAATTTCTAGAATTGTTATTTTTTTTTCACAGATACTGTCGGTTATGTGACTACAACACTTTGTACATATCTGGCACAGACGAATATGGTACCGCCACGGAAACTAAGGTGAGTTAATATTAATTAATTAATATATTCACCATTATTTCAGCCAACGTCCACTGGTAGGCCTCCCCCAAGTCCCGCCACTTCAACCGGTTCTGTGCTTCCCGCATCCAGCGGATTCCTGCGCCTTTCATCAGGTCATCGGTCCACCTTGTGATAGGCCTTCCAACGCTACGTCTTCCGGTACGCGGTCGCCACTCCAGAACCTTTCGGCCACAACGGCCATCTGTTCTGCGAGCAATGTGCCCTGCCCACTGCCACTTAACTTTGGCCATTCAATAGGGAAAAAAATCCTGGGTACAAAAATAAATCTGTTTAGTCCGTCAGTCAGATAATAAAAAATATATTAGATATGTATTTTTTGCTTTATCATATTAATAAAAAAAATACTTAGATAAAACACATTAAAGTTCACAGTGGGGGCTCGTTACGTCACAATTCTAACAAACTACGTATAAAATCTAGCACAGTGACGTCATGCCACATTTGAAATCAATGTATCGCCTTAATTTTTTGATTACGCAAAAAAAAGAAAAAATACATGTCCAATATTTTTTTAATGATTACCTACATGAGGGACAAAAAAAATTTTTGTCAACATCCCTATTAATATAATATTTTTTACATCACACCTGGCCATAAAGTAAGTTTTACCACACGCTACGCGTACGGTCAAACTCGCATTATGGCCAGGTGAAGACGTAACATTGTGTTCTCACCACGGGCAGTAACAAAGAAAGCCCTTTATCGCATATTTACAAAAATACCTGCGATTTCGGGCTTTCTTTTACAGCCCTTGGTAAGTAATATACTATTCCATAATAGCATTTTCTTTTACAGTTTTCCTATTTTATAATTCTTGCTTATTATGCTTGTTTATTGTTTTGCAGGCATTAGAAGAAGGCATTTCCCCTCGAGAGATTTGTGACAAATACTTTGACATTCACAACAATGTGTATCGCTGGTTCAACATTGGATTCGACTATTTCGGACGCACCAGCACACCGCAACAGACTGAGTAAGTAGTAGTTCGTCGAGCCGTTGAGCTCCTTAAATCCTGAGTTGAGCTACACGATTACTGACAAATGCTTGCACTGACTGGACAGGTCCACTCAAAATTGTGTGGTTCTTTCCTCAAAAGACCATTTCAGACACGGATCTACATGGTCCTCACATGATCTGACCAAGATTACGTCTGGACTTTAAAAGAGACTTTGACCCCTGAGTTTGTTTCGCCATTTCATCTCAGGGGTAGTCAGATAGGAAATTTCTACTCGATTTAGCTTATTTAAAAAAAAAATGACGTTTAAAAGTGATTCCGATATCCTATTAACAGAATAAACGATTTCATTTCAGTAACTTTATGTGGTCAAAATTGCTTGACAAGCATTTCCGTGTTTGACAAGCACGCTTGAAGAGGCTTGACGCAACGTCAAGCATGCTTGTCAAGCATCTGCATTCATTTTAATTTTAGTGACCATTGAGTTACCCATCAGAAGCATTTTGTATACAAAAATATAGATTGTCTCTGAATGCAGATAGGTGTTTCTTCCATTCACAATTGCTTTGTGCAAGAAAACAAAATTGTAACTAACGGACAAGGCTTCAATTACTGCTCAATTTATGGCAGATGTTTTTTTTATTTTTTATAATAATGTTGCCCCACACTATTAATTTCTCCTGTTATAGTGGGTGCATTTACAATTTGAGTTTCAATTGAATTGAATTGGAGGAGCTCGTGGCTAAGTAATAACAGCCGCACGGGTCGATCCGTCAGGTTAAGCTACGCTTGCCGGGGTTGGTCAGTGGATGGGTGACCATCTTTACATACCGAGACTCCTCCGTGCCTCGGAAAGCACGTTAAGCCGTTGGTCCCGGCTGTCATTCGTGGATCTTTGACAGTCGTTAAGGGTCGTCAGAAGCCCAAAAAGTCTGACAACCAGTCTTACCAACGGGTATCGTGTTACCCAGTTACTGGGTTGTGGAGGTCAGATAGGCAGTCGCTCCATGTAAAATACTGGTATTCAGCTGCATCCGGTTAGACTGGAAGCCGACCCCAACATAGTTGGGAAAAGGCTAGGCAGATTGAGTGGGTGCATTTACAAACATTTAAACTCACATACATAAACAGCTAGAGCCGGAACAACTGCTTGTATAATACAAAAAAAAAAAAAAATACGAATTTATACAACTGCGAGTCTCTGTCTAAATATAAGAAGTGTTTAATAGATAAAATTTAATTTAAGTATCTCTTAATGTTATATTTAATTTTTTATAATGTCCTTCAATCTTTTATTAACTTTTTCAATATGTTACCTATTATTAATATTTCAACTTTGTTTCTCAGCTTAGTTGTTAACTTTATTGTGCATGCTGTGGTCTATTATAAGTAGAGATCGGATAATCGGATGCACATTTACCTAAAGTTAATTATTAGCTATGAAAGTATTGAAGCAGCTTCTTAAAATATATTTTTTGTAAGAAAATATCCCGTGATGCCGGGAATACCGGCAATGCATAACTAGTCGCGTGTATAGTATGGAAGCGACTTCTAAAATATTATTAATAAAAAAAAATACCCGGGATTCTTGGATTGCATAAATATTCAGATGCACATTTATTTAAAATTATTTTAACCTCCTATGCAAATATGTGTATGTAGGATGTAAGAATAGGGGTGGTGTGTGTTAGTTAAAATTAAAATAAAACACCGGAACCGCGGGATTTATTTGATACAAAAGCGCTTTCCATAATAGCAAACATCTCAACTTTAGGTGAATATGCATCCGAATATCCGATCTCTAATTATAAGTGAAGGAGTACACCTGCTTAATACCTAATGTTGCCCTTTATGTATGTGTCATGTATTGTGTACATCTTTTGTTGGAGATCCTAAATAAATAAATACAAATATTTGTTCCGTGCGGGAATCGAAACCGCGAGACGCAGCGCAGCAGTCAATCTCTTAAGAGGCTGCCGAGCGCACAGTGGCGCCCTCACCGTTCGTTCGGTGATATCTTTTATTTTAGAATGAAAATGCAGAAATTAAACACGTTAAGTTGTGCTCCACAACACTATACGTTATTATTACTACAAACAGTAGTTTTAAATTGTTTTGTTTTATTGTAATCATTAAAACGGAGCTTAGTGGCCACTATTTTCCGTTTTAATGATTACAATAAAACATATCTATCCATTATTTTGTCCATAGAATAGCGCAGAGGATGTTCTTGAAACTGCGTGACAACGGGTTCGTGAGCTCACAGTCCGTCGATCAACTACTTTGTACAAATTGTGATCGATTCTTAGCTGACAGGTGAGATTTATAATGTACTAGCTGACCCGACAGACTTCGTTCTGTCAAAAGCTATTTGACTGTGGCAGTTTGTTTACGCGCAAAGGAAATATAGTATAAATACTCCACTACTTTACCCTAACCTACCTACCTACCCTACCCTACCCTACCCTACCTTACCCTACTTACCTATCCTACCCTACCCTACCCTACCTACCTACCCTACCCTACCTCCCTACCCTACACTACCCTACCTCCCTACCCTACCCTACTTACCTACCCTACCCTACCCTACCTACCTACCCTACCCTACCCTATCTACCTACCCTACCCTACCCTACCTACCTACCCTACCCTACCCTACCCTACCTACCTACCCTACCCTACCCTACCTACCTACCCTACCCTACCCTACCTACCTACCCTACCCTACCCTACCTACTGTAGCGTGATGAAAATAAAAAAATCGCCCCATTTACATTGAAAGATTTAATAAAATTGCAGTACCTACGAATAATTTGTTTTAGAATTAAAAATAAAAGTAAAATACGACTTTTGCGGCTACTTTAAAAGGTTAAAACATAAAAAAACTTATTGGATTTGATTGGCCAGTCAATAATAAGCGTTTTATGAAATAAAGATTTTGGATAAGATATAAAACGCCAAGAAAAGTATTTCTCAACAAAATTAAACATGTAAATGTGGCGATATTTTTTTTATTTTCATCTACATACCTAAAACCTTAAAAAAAAAGACCTACCAAATGATGACTGACACGATTTGTCAAACGCCATAAAGTTACATTAGAAGATAGTTACATATCGACGCTTTCCGCTACAAAGGGCGTAACTCCTAATCGATGTCCTTCCGAGAACTCAATTTAATTAGTATAAAAACAATAGAATTATAAATAACTCTTTTTTTAATACATAAAAAATTTAAGCAAAACGAAAGAAAATAATACTTTCTTAAAACAAAATGTATTATTTTCTTTTGTCTTCGCTCATTCCCAAAAGTATGGGATTTGGAGTTACGCCCTTTGTAGCGGAAAATGTCGATATGAACATTAGAAAAGTTAATATGGTCGTTTTCTTAATATATTTTTTCTTACATAAGAACCTTCTCCTGACAATAACAAACACAACAAAAAAAAAATATTAGCGAAATCGGCCCAGCCGTTTACGCGTGATGCCGTCACCAAGGGAAATAGGGATTCATTTTTATATAAATAGATTATAACAAAAAATCGGATAATCGGATGCATATTTGCCTAAAGTTGAGGTGTTGGCTATTATGGAATTCACTTTTGTATCGATAAAATCCCGCGATTCCGGGATCGATGAATTTAGAATTTATTTTATTTTTCTTTCAACCATATTTCAACGCACGACATGAGATCTTATTTTTTTTTATTTGTATTTTTTTTTTCTTTTCTTTATAGGTTGTTATTCCGATACTGGAAATAAATGTTTTTTTTTTTCCAAACAGATTTGTAGAAGGTACATGTCCGTACCCTGGCTGTGGTTATGAGAGCGCCCGAGGCGATCAGTGCGACAAATGCGGCAAACTGATCACCGCCACAGAGCTGGTACAGCCGAAGTGTAAAGTGTGCGGACATACGCCCACCATCAGGCCGAGTGAGCAGCTGTTCATTGAGTTGGGACAGGTGAGATACACAATGACTGGTTCTGGCAAATTACACAGTGGCCAATGTTGGCCAATTCCACAATGGCTCATCCTGGTCCATCGTCAATTTACACAGTGGTCCATGCTGGCACATCGTCAATTTACACAGTGGCCCATGCTGGCCATTCACCTATTCACACAATACTGATATAGTAGAGAAGGCATTTGTCCGTACCCTGCCCGTTGTAACGATACCGCTCGAGACGACCAATGTGACAAATTCCCTAGTGGCAGTTGCCCTGTGACAACGGCCTAGTGAGTAGTTGTTTATTGAACTGGGACAGGTAAGATACACAATTGCTCATAGTATCCCATGCATTTCAGTTTACACAGTGGTCCATGCGGGCCCATGCTGGCTCATCGTCAATTAACACAGACGCCCATGCGGGCCCATGCTGGCTCATCGTCCATTTACACAGTGGCCCATGCGGGCCCGTGCTGGCTCTTTGTCAATTTACACAGTGGCCCATGCTGGCCAAGGCCCATTTACACAATGGCTCATGCTGGCTAAGGCCTATTTACACAATGGCCCATGCTGGCCAAGGCACATTTACACAATGGCCCGCGCTGGCCAAGGCACATTTACACAATGGCCCGCGCTTGTCAAGGCACATTTACACAATGACCCGCGCTGGCCAAGGCCCATTGACACAATGGCCCGTGCTGGCTAAGCCATGCTGGCCTTTTACCTATTCACACAGTAGTCCATTCTGGACATTCACCTATTCATACAGTAGGCTATAATAGCCCCTCACCTATTCACACAGTTATCCATGCTAGCCATTTACCTATTTTCATAGCGGTTCATGCTGGCCATTGAACGAATTATACAGTGGCTCATGCTGGCCAATTACATAAAGCCCTATACTGGCATTTTACGTATTCACACAATACATGTTGGCCAAAGTCACCCAAAGGGCAATGGAGCGGGCTATGCTTGGAGTTTCCCTATGCGATCGAATCAGAAATGAAGAGATCGGCAGGAGAACCAAGGTAACCGACATAGTTCGAAGAATTGCCAAACTTAAGTGGCAATAGGCAGGGCACATTGCTCGCAGAATAGATGGCCGTTGGGGCCGAAAGGTTCTGGAGTGGCGACCGCGTACCGGAAGACGTAGCGTAGGAAGGCCTCCCACAAGGTGGACCGATGACCTTGTGAGAGCCGCAGGAATCCGCTGGATGCGGGAAGCATGGAACCGGTCGAGGTGGCGGTGCTTGGGGGAGGCCTATGTCCAGCAGTGGTCATTCATCAGTTCACGAACTACTTCGTCCACAGCTGGAACCTTCAATCCGCACGTGGATTAGCTCGGCAGAGAAGCAATGGTCCCCGCCCGCGCGCGCCGTGTCGCGTGCGTGGATGAGGGAACCGCTGCGTGCGCGCGCCGTGACCCGGGACCTGAAGTGGGGCGTGCCTGTGCCCATCGAGGGCTATACGAACAAGGTATGTGCAGAGGCGGCGTAAGGCGTGGGTGATTCATTTTATTTTCTGTGATTAATATACTTATACTCACACACTGACATAGGTTATTAAATGTAAAAATGTTAGGGAAATCGTCTACTTTTACAATGTTTGTAAATATGTGAGCACCATGTATCTAACGCATAATTAATTTGTCTGTCATTGCTTCATTTTTCATTCTTTTTACCTATTGTGGTATAGTAATTTTATTCTAGGTAAGTGCATCGTCTTCACATAATAATGAATGTATACAAATATTGTTAACATTTTAAAAGAGTAAGTATGGAGTTTCTTGCCCATTCTTCTCCATACGTAACTACCTTTTGGAAGGGGCAACTAGAATCAATTAACTATTTTTGTAATTTTTGACTTTCAAAAGTGCCTTTTATGTGCCTCTTTGAAATAAATGATTTGACTTTGACGCGGGCCACTGCCTACGGCCTCGCGTTTCGGAGGTTTATGCATTACCAATCCGTGAACCTGACGATATTTTTACACGTTTGTTTAACTTGCCAATTGAAATTTGGACATATAAAAAAAAAAGGGAATTGGTTTCGGTCCGATTTTCGAAAAAAGTTTTTTAGTTTTTTTTTTTAGGAAGCTTATGTAGGAGCCGAGCAAAAATAAAGTCAGAAAGTCTTTTTTCTCTTTGATGGCAAATGATGTATTTTTTTCTTATAAAAAAAAAAATATATATATTGTGGAGGCCCCATCTTTGTGGAGGCCCGGGACCAGAGCTCCTTTTGCCCTGCCCTAAATTCGGCCCTGGCCCCAGTGCATCTTTGAAGGCTTAGAACTCTTTAAAATTTTCAACTTACAGCGCTGATGTTCCCATTAACTTCAAGAAAACGCATGATCTAGTAGCAACCAGCACATGTTCTTCTGTAGTTGTGTCAGGAAAGCGCGTTTGGGATGTCAAACACCCCACGCAAAAAATCGATCCAGCCGTTGAACAAACAGACAAACAGATAGATTTTAATGTGTCCTGTATATCTGTTCAAATGTAACCCGTTCTGTGTCAAATAAAATTATTATTATTATTATTTGTTATTATTATTATTTATTATATTTAAACTAAGTTTTTAAAATTAGTTGTTTTAAGTGTTATAAGTACCGTATATACTTTCATATGCATTTAGTAAAAGGTGTTATTTTGACATTAGGAACAGATACTTCAATTTTATTTATTAAAAAAAAAAACTACAGGTGTTCTACGTATGGTTTGACGCCCCGATCGGTTACCTGAGCATCACACAGAACGCGACCAAGGAGTTCGAGAAGTGGTGGAAACCTGACAAAGAGCATGATGTAAGTAGAATTTAATGATACTGTTTTTTTATTTTCCATAAGGGAAACAATACTGTGGTATTAAAAAAAAAAAAAGAAGTTACTTAATATTTAACTTAACAAATATACTACCCGCTACTTTTTCCAAAGATTACCACTTAAATATTCACAAACTAATTGCAAGCGTTAACTGTAGTCAAACTAAAAATAACAAAACAAAACTCTAAAAAAAATATTAATTAAGTACATTTTATGTGTCTAATTGAAATAAATGATTTGATTTTGACTTTTACAATGTAAGTAACAAAAAAAAATATATATCTGTCCATTGAATTAAGTATGTTAGACGTCCATTAAGTACTAAAGACTATTTTGGCGATTTTTCGACCCCCTTGGTGAGATGTCGTGGTGAAATTTTTCAAAATGTGTATTTTTTGTGCATAGTTAATCTGTGCTTGATTGCGTGAGATTTATTAAAAAAAAAAAACTCGCAATTTTAAACAGATACTTAAGGGGAAAAAAATTACGTGCGTGAGATTCGGGTCGAGCCCCCGAATCAAAGCTTGCTTCAAAGCAAGAGTGAACAGGAATCTTCTGGGTGCGCTCATTCTATCATAGAGCTCATCCATTGCTTTCCATCAAGCGAGATCTAGGTTAAGAGCAGGCCCAATCAATAAAAAATAAAATAAACTATTTAATCTGTATCTTCTTGTCTGTAGGTAAAACTGTACCAGTTCATGGCTAAGGACAACGTACCATTCCACTGCGTTATGTTCCCGGCGACGCTGATGGGCGTCAACGAGGGACATGTGCTGGTCAGCCATCTGTTCGCGACAGGTACATTATTAGCTAAGGAAAATAACCCAAAATGAAAGCATATCTGCGATAAAGTTCTTCTGAAGATTTCTCACTGAGATTATGTTTGTTATTAGTAATACTTTCTGAGACTAGTTTGTCAGGTGTCCAGAAACGGACATAGAGTACCTTTAATCCCGAAAAAAAGTACTGTTCCCGAGGAAAATAGCAATAACGTTCTTATGATAACAAATGGCGTCACGTGTCTTTCGAATCATGATTGAATTATATTAATATAGAAACTTTAGTACCGTGTTTTTAACTCGAATTGATTGTCAAAATCTAAATTGACGCGAGCGAAGCCACGGGCAAAAGCAAGTAAATTATAAACGATGTTTTCTTTCGCAGAATACTTAAATTACGAAGACGGCAAGTTCTCAAAGTCTCGAGGAGTTGGTGTATTCGGTAGTGACGCACAGGTAATCTATTAAATAATATGTTTACATTTCGACGCCCCCAACCAATAAGTCGGTAATGTGCTATTATGGACTTTTTGCTGTTATAGCGTATTCGGCATCTACGGACTGGATTACACCTTGTCAATTTTTTTCAGATTTTTCTAACCATAATTTACAGAGATATAGTGATGCACGTTTTTATTGTTGGGAAAATTACAAACAAAATGATGTCGGCAAAAATACTGTTATAGCACATTACGAAGGAATATTGAAAATGTTCCTATCAATAATATTGGTATATATCAACACTGTTTCTACAGTTATTTAATATTACCACAATAACTACGTAATGACTCGTTATGCATCATTCCTACGATGAAAAATTACCTAATAAAGGTCCATAATATAATGATACGAAATATAATGTGTGATAAATTTACGGCAATAAGTCTGTAAGCGTTATCACTGTAATATTTGAACGACATAGTTTTAGGTATTATTTATTTTCTGAAATTGTAAGGTTTTGAATGTTAAGAATTTCATATTGATAACATAGTTACAATTCACAATAAATTTGCTTTCATTTGACACATCAATGACTTGAATATTCCCACTGGCTGAAAAGATATTCGACAAAAACAGTAAATCTTTTCTGTAAAATTTGGATTTTTCGATTACCGACTTATTGCTCGGGGGCGTCGATTTATTATTCATCATTTTATTACGTGTCGGTCGTGATGGGATACGAGTTTAGTTATTTATTTATTCACTAGCTGCTGCCCGCGGCTTCACCTGCGTGGCTTTTTTATACAAATAAATAAAATTGTAGTGTCTGTTTGTAATGTCAAAAAAATAGCTAGCAATTTTTTTGTTGAAAAAACTACGCGGGCGAAGCCGCGGGCCGCAGCTAGTCCATAATAAAATAGCTTAAGTTACTCCTTATAACATTAGCTGTCAGTGAAAGTCCCGTCAAAATCGGTCCAGCCGTTTCGGAGATTAGCCGGAACAAACAGATCCACAGCCAAAAATTTTAATAATTGTTCTTTTGTAATAATTTTTAGCTTTTGTTTATTTGTATAGATGTCAGTTTACTGAATTATGTTATATTTTCCAGGACACAGGTATACCATCAGACGTGTGGCGGTTCTACCTGGCTAGCATCAGACCTGAGACCTCCGACTCCAGTTTTAGCTGGGTTGAGCTTGGCACTAGGTGAGAAAATTACATAATGCTTCATAGAAAAAACTACATTTCTAAATGCCCTATTCTTTTTCATAAGTATTTTATTAGTTTTCATAGTCTAAGCTTGATGAGCTCCTGGCTAAATTATAACAGCCAAACGTGTCGTTCCACCAGGGCTAGTTGCGCTTCCCACGGTTGGTCTGTGGATGGGTGACCATCTTTAAGAGACTCCTCCGTACCTCAGCACGTTAAGCCGTTGGTCCCGGCTGACATTGGAGACATTAGAGTCGTTACGGGTCGTCAGAAGCCCGAAAGTCTTAGTCTAAAAAAAATCATTGTTAATTTTAAATCTGTACTATCCATACTAATATTTTTCACGCCTAAACCCCTGAACCGATCGTCATGAAATTTGGCAGAGATAAAGCCTGGGATATAGAGAAGGACATAGGCTACTTTTTTACGCGATAGCCGACATCCACGCGGGCGGAGCCGCGACCAAAAGCTAGTTTTTTATAAAAACTGAAGCCCGAATGTAAACTGATAAGTGCGGTCAAGCGCATATCAGTAATATAGAGATAATGAGGAACAGGGTGTAAAGTTCATTCATCCCCGATAGAAAAGGGAGGATCCTCTTACCAGGCGGGTGTCGTGTCTGGTGGGCAACTGCCCGACGGTTGATGTCGGGATGTTGTATATATGCTAGTCGCGCGGTAAACTTTGATTGCGCGATGCAGGATTTGTGACGTCAGGTCTTTGATGCGTAGTTCGCATGTGGCGTTGATGTTGCCACAGTACCAAACACCAGAGCTAGGAAAACCTATACAGCTTCAAAATAAAAGGTTATCAAAGTTAAATTGTTACAGTTAGCATCAAGAAGATGTATACGTGGACAAGGAGCCATTATTTTATCCCATTTGAATAATATTCCGTCAAGCAAAAATAGCTCAGGGCCTCAAGTCTGCTATTACAATAGTGTTAGAATGGTCTATCATTGATTTCATAATTGTTGATTTTGACAAGTTTGGTAATCTAGGTACTAATATAATGGCGTCATTATGAATTTCTAATGTTCAGCCACTGACACTCCATTGAAAGAATTGGTAATCTCGTACATAATGACAAATGAAACTTCCTACTAAACTTCCAACTTTCTACTACTTGAGATTGCTTATAACACTAATAAATAATATGTAAAAATATATATAAATGAAATCTGGCATGAATAAATGTTCAAAATGCCATTGTAATACAATTCTATTACCGAGACCATTGACCGACCAATGAGCGACCATTATGAATTTAGCAGATTACGAACTTTTAGCAAAATGACAATGAGATCGTGTTGGAGTGACGAATTTATAAAAATTAGCAGACTTGGGCCCCAGCCCCAGCTAACTTGTCTTTTTTTCCTTCAGGAACAACTCCGAACTACTAAACAACCTCGGTAACTTCTGCCATCGCTCGCTGAGTTTCTGCGCGAACACGTTCAAGGGCAGAGTACCTGACTTAGCGCTGACGCAGGCTGACTATGAGCTGATCGCGCTGGTCAATAGAGAAGTTATTGGTAAGTTAATTTATTAATATCTGCTGTCTTTTTCTAACAGGCTTAGATAAAACGAGACAGTTTAATGTTCAGTTATAAGTTTTATAACCAAGATACAACACCTGGTCGAGTTTGAGAATTCATTCGGCTTTGATCAGTGTGTTTCAGTGAGAGAGATGGTAGGTTGGACAGGCTGGTGATAGATGGTAGACAGTGGGCCATGCTGGTGATAGATGGTAGGCAGTGGGCCATACTGGTTATAGATGGTAGACAGTTGGCCATGCTGGTGATAGATGGTAGACAGTGGGCCATGCTGGTGACATATGGTAGCGATCGCGTTGGTCAATAGAGAGGTTATTAGTAAGTTAATTTATTAATATCTGCTGTCTTTTTCTAACAGGCTTAGCTAAAACGAGACAGTTTTATGTTCAGTTATAACCAAGATACAACACCTGGTCGAGTTTGAGAATTAATTCAGCTTTGATCAGTGTTTCAGTGAGAGAGATGGTAGGTTGGACAGGCTGGTGATAGACGGTAGACAGTAGGCCAGGCTGCTGATAGATGGCAGGCAGTGGGCCAGACTGGTGATAGATGGTAGGTAGTGGGCCATGCCGGCGATAGACGGTAGGCAGTAGGCCAGGCTGGTGATAGATGGTAGGCAATGGACCAGGCTGGTGATAGATGATAGACAGTGGGCCATGCTGGTGATAGACGGTAGACAGTAGGCCAGGCTGGTGATAGATGGTAGGCAATGGACCAGGCTGGTGATAGATGGTAGACAGTGGGCCATGCTGCTGATAGATGGTAGGTAGTAGGCCAGGCTGTGATAGATGGTAGGCAGTGGGCCATGCTGGTGATAGATGGTGTAGTAGGCCAGGTTGTGATAGATGATAGGCAGTGGGCTAGGCTGGTGATAGATGGTAGGTAGTGGGCCATGCTGGCGATAGATGGTAGGTAGTGGGCCAGGCTGGTGATAGATGGTAGGTAGTGGGCCAGGCTGGTGATAGATGGTAAGTAATGGACCAGGCTGGAACATTAAATAAATTTTATTTCTACCCTCCACACTTTTATTTCCTCCCCAGCCTACGTCCAACACATGGAAAAGGGTCGTCTCCGTGAGGCATTACGTCACGTCCTGTCTGTATCGCGTATCGGTAACCAGCACATGCAGTTCCAACAACCATGGGTGCTGCTCAAAGGATCCGATGATGACAAGTAAGTTGATAGATATAATACTATTAATCGCATGCCAAATACGGAAATAAGATACAAAGCATAGCAAAATTTGGCCAAGTGCAAGTCTGATTCGCGTGCTAATGGTTTCATATAATAGTTTTCTTAATAATTTTATGAATATTTCAATTGACTACATATTAAGGTTAAAAAATATAAATCGGGATGGTGAATACGTGTACGTCTGCAGATGTACTAGCCCCGTCGTTGATATGCTCAGACACCTGCATTCTTTTACGTTCTCGACACCACTTCACTCTCTATGGTGTTTTATGGGTATCACTGGTGTGGTCTTGTAAAGCCCTTTCCAACTGTATAGGATCTCTACATTTTGATTTGGCTTTTTGACGAGTATAGGCCGACATTGCATTATTTATTTTATCTCCATATGTATTCACTAAATCAATGGATATTCTTTTAACATCAAAAGATATTGACGAGAGCTGACCATTGAATCTGAAACGAACGTCGTAGCTTCTCCGAGACAAAAGTTATACTAAACAGAAATTATGTGATGCAGCCAAATTACCTCAAAATGGAGAGGCTTCCCCCTCCGCCCCACGCGATGCGTCCTTTGATCCTTTAGCTATTTATTAAATTTTGGATGTACCTAGATGATAGTTATGTAGCTGCAACACTGAACTGAATCCCCCGATTTTGTTATCATCGGTTTCCTGAATTGCCTCCCACTATAGAAGCAAAAAAGATGTACGCCAAAATACAGCTCTGTGACGGACGGACAATCAGATAGTGTAGGCTTTGTAATATGATCGCTTTTTCACCCTTTGGGATCTATGAATTTCCAACAAAAAACATAGACATTAAAAAAAAAAAAAACATAGATTTCATAGTGATTTCAATTAAAAATGCACCTTATATAGGTGTAATGAAAGTATAAACTTGACGTGAAAATCTGCCCCTCAGATATTCTACTATATCACAAATCTTTTAATGTTGCTATCTTTAAATAAAACGATTAGTGCCTCTCCAAAAATTGCCAAACATTATTTACCACTAACTGCTGCCAGCGGCCGTTTTCTAAAATAAAAGTAGCCTAAGTTACTCCTTATAACATCAGCTATCCGCCAGTGAAAGTCCCATCAAAATCGGTCCAGCCGTTTGGAGATTAGCCGGAACAAACAAACAGACGGACAGATTTTTTTTTTTTTGTTATTGAAATGCATTTAGTAAAAAGCTGTTACTTTGACATTACAAACAGACACTTAAATATTTATTTGTATAGATTTCTCAAAAAAAGTTTTTATTTCTACATCATACCTTACTTGTTATATTGCATAATTTCAGAAAGCGTGGCGCAACAGCCATAGGTCTTTGTTGTCAGCTGGTCGGTCTTCTCTGCGCGTTACTGTCTCCATACTTACCCGAGACTTGCAGAAGACTGAGGGAACAGCTTAATGTGAAGCCGGAAACGCTGAGGATTAATCCTGAGTAAGTTAATACTGATATTTATGTTCGTTGCTGAAAATTGGATTTGATCTATTTGAAGCAAACTCAAACTCAGATCATTTATTTCAATAAAACCATTTACAGGCACTTTTGAATTGTCAAGGAGTCGGTCAGTAAGCAATATGAAGCTAGATATTAGCTATAATTTAGAGCTATTTTTTTCAGCGTTAATACAGACATTACACTTACAACATACAGATGTAGTGTCTTAAATATAGGTCCCCTGGCTCCCAAACTAGGTTCATACCTGTGACTTGGGAGAAATTGGGTCTGCCTAACTTTTTGATACTTTCAATTCGTGATACAGTACCTGATCTTTACTTCGCGATGCGACGCGCGCCTTACTCGTGGTAACCAAGTGTACAAACACGCTGTGAATGTGTGCGTGGAGACGAGTAGCGTCAGCACAACACACACACACAGTTCCGACTTCGCCATGGTCTCAGACGGTACCGAGAGCTCCTGCGCTTACACGCACATTCACAGCGTGTTTCTTTTTTAACTTTCTCTGAGGTCTAGTGGTAAAAACCACCTGTCTCAGACCTAGAGGTTCCTGGTTCGATTCCCAGCGGGGGCAACATTTTCAACTCGGTTTTATTTGTATTACCAGATTTAACTTCAATTCTTCTCCATTTTCCAGGAACCCATCTCTCCTCCAATACCTTCCATATGGGCACATCATCGGAAAACCAGAGCCGCTGTTCGCTAAGATCGAGCCCGAAGTGCTTGAGAAACTGCGAGCGAAGTACGCGGGCACGCAGAACGAGAGGGCGAATAAGGTAAGAAAGAGATAGAGATACTATGTCAAAGAAACCACTGAATTATGGTGAAGAATAACGTCGTGAAATAACTAAAATAACATAACGCCAGTATTCAGCGAATGGCAGAGGTGTATACTGTATAGTACACCCACATTTCACGAGTAATAAAAGTAATAAAAATCCATACTAATATTATAAATTTAATGTGAAAGTGACTGTCTGTCTGTTACGTTTTCACGCCTAAACTGCTGAACCGATCATCATGAAATTTGGAGAGATATAGACTGGGATATGGACAAGGACATCTAGGCTAATTTTGCCTGTGTGTCCCTGCCAACCTGTATAATCCTATTGAATTACTATTTCATGAAATCATGGCATTATAATATTAATATGGATTGCAAACACTAATGATTTACATAGACTGGTGTTTCGTTTTCTTCCTCAAATTCTTGTTTATTATTTCAGCAAAATGGAAGTGCTGCTGTAGCAGAGCTCGAAGAAGCTGTAAAGCAACAGGTAATGCTCAAATGATTATATACTAGCTTCTGGCCCGCGACTTCGTCCGCGTGAAATTTCGGCCCCCGACCCTCCGCGTTACACCGCGTTGCCTACCCGCGCTATTACTTCGTTTTCACATAGCGTTCTTTCTAACTTTCTTTTATTTTCGCCCTGTTCCTTAAGGTCGCAGCGTGATGTTGAATAGTCTATAACCTTCCCCAGGAATTGGGCTATCAAACACAAAAAGAATTTTCAGAAATAAGCCCCTACATAACATACTTACAAACTTTACCTCTTTATAATATTAGTATAGATTTGCCCCTACCACAAATTGGTTTATGATTATGGTTTTATTAATCAAATAATATAACATCACTCACGCCTGCTTCCTGCAAAAAAAGGAAAATTATTTGGAAAAATAATTTGATAGGTATACTTCATACCTATCAAATTATTTTTCCACTTATCAGAATTAAGTACTGTGGTCATACTAGCAACCGGTGTGTGTGTATGACCAGATGTATGAACATAAACAAAGCGAAAGGAGTATTTAGAGCGTAGCAGATGGCGTTCTATAGTTTCTGCCTACTCCCATAGGAAGGCGTGAGTTTATTGTATGTGTATGTTGTTATCAAAATATTAAACAAAGAAAATATTTTGTGCACTTCGTACAAAACTTTTTAACAAAAAAACAAACGACTTCCAAAAAAAAAAACAGTAAAAAGTGAAAAATCTATAATTTCGGAAGTCGGTGTCCTTGGTTCTGTGTTTTTGTTTTTTTTAATAAGTATATCCTTTTAAATAAAAAAATAATTTTCTAAATCGTTTCTTAAACGACTGAGTTCTGAGGTAACAAACACAACCGAATTGAGAACCTTCTCCTTTTAGGAAAGTCGCTTAAAAATATCTTTCTATCTCTTTAGTCATTACAATTATTTTTTTTGGTGCATTTAAGAAAATAATCCTTTTTCATTTAATATTCCAGGGTGAAAAAGTACGCCAACTGAAATCGGCAAGTAAAGACAAGTCAGTGTGGCAGCCGGAAGTCGCCAAACTGTTAGATCTCAAGAAACAGCTCGAAGCTGCTCAGAAAAGCAAAGCTGCAGCGCCACAGAAGACGCAAGCTGCCCCACAGAGTAGTGATGCGAGTAGCTTGGAAAAAGCTGTTGTAGAACAGGTGAGAGAAATACTAGTTGAAGCATTGTAGAGCATTTTGATGATGATCAAGCAGGTGGTAGATGGTAGATAGTCAAGAGTCAAGTGGTCTATGATGGTGATAGATGGTCGTCAGTGGTCCATGATGGTGATAGGTGGTAGTCAGTGGTCCATGATGGTGATAGGTGGTTGTCAGTGGTCCATGATGGTGATAGATGGTCGTCAGTGGTCCATGATGGTGATAGGTGGTAGTCAATGGTCCATGATGGTGATAGGTGGTACTCAGTGGTCCATTCTGGTGAAAGATAAATGTCCTTTTTTGTCTAAATGGCATCACAAATGGTTTATGGATAAATATTTTGATCCACCACATGGCAGACTTATGCTAGTTGCTTAGAGAAAGCTGTTGCAGAGTAGGTGAGAAAAATTGTGGTTGTAACATTGTGCATTTTGATAATAGTCGATGGTCCATGTTGGTAATTGGTGGTCATCAGTGGTCTATGCTGGTAATAGATGACAGTGGGCCATGCTGGAGTAAGATGGTTGTCGGTGGACAATGTTGGTGATTTATGGTCCTTAATGGTCCATGCTATTTATGAATGGTTGTTAGTGGTTCATGCTGGTGGTAGTTAGTGGATCATTCTGGAGATATAATCTTTTTCGTTGGTCTATCCTATACGTAAAATGTACATCAATGATCAATAGTTTTTTTTTTTTAAATTATTTTCTAGTCTTTTTACACGTGCAGCCTGTGGACTAGTTATAGTTTGCGTGCTTATAGCGATCTACGTGTCCAGTATAATAACGCATTCAGGATACTCTTGGGGCTGCCATGGCGATGTAGCGCGTCAATGATGTTTGCGGAACGGCATATTGATGGTTTTGCGGCCATCATACGCAAAAGAAGCGCTTCTCTGCTTGCTCGTCTACGTGGCGGTACCAACACTATCTTGAATTTGTTCGCAGATAGATGGACATTGGATGAAACTCCACACTGCTTAACATGTACCTATAATTATGTCTACTAACACTAGTTTTTTAAGATCACTGTTACTAACAATATGGGCGTAGCCTGAAATAAATGCTATTATTATTATTATTAAATCATGTTTCTCTTTAGGCCGATAAAGTCCGTCAGCTGAAATCATCAACGAAAGACAAGGCAGTGTGGCAGCCGGAAGTCGCCAAGCTATTAGATCTCAAGAAACAGCTTGAAGCTGCTCAGAAGACACAAGCTGCAGCGCCACAGAAGACGCAAGCTGCACAGAATAGTGCTGCTAGCAGTGATACCAGTAGCTTGGAGAAAGCTGTTGCAGAACAAGTAATTATTCAACTCATTTTATTTTATTCAAATGTATATTTATACAAATAAGGAAGCGTTAAGGTATTATGTAACGAATTTGGGGGGAGGGGGGGTCTTGTAAAATGTTATGTTGTGTTGACACACACAAAATGTTGTCTTGAGGAGCTCGTGGCTAAGTAATAGCAGCCGCACGGGTCGATCCGTCAGGTTAAGCTACGCTTGCCGGGGTTGGTCCATGGATGGGTGACCATCCTACATACCGAGACTCCTCCGTTCCCGAGGTACGGAGGAGTCTGACTGTATATTTAATTCGATTAAAATTAGAAGTCGATCAATGATTAAAAAAAACCCAGATGACAGGATCTCACGAGATTTAAATATGAGACGACGCGACGGTCCAATGTATAGCCCCATATCTAGACACAGTGGCCTCAATGCGTAAGGTCACCCATCCTACATTTTTAATAATGGATATCGGAGTTAGCCATGGGCCATGGGCTGGGAGGAGCTCGTGGCTAAGTAATAACAGCCGCACGGGTTGATCCGTCAGGTTAAGCTACGCTTGCCGGGGTTGGTCCGTGGATGGGTGACCATCCTACATACCGAGACTCCTCCGTGCCTCGGAAAGCACGTTAAGCCGTTGGTCCCGGCTGTCATTCGTGGATCTTTGACAGTCGTTACGGGTCGTCAGAAGCCCAAAAGTCTGACAGCCAGTCTTACCAAGGGGTATCGTGTTACCCAGCTACTGGGTTGTGGAGGTCAGATAGGCAGTCGCTCCATGTAAAATACTGGTATTCAGCTGCATCCGGTTAGACTGGAAGCCGACCCCAACGTAGTTGGGAAAAGGCTAGGTAGATTTAAAAAAATAACTCTAAAGTGCAGTAATTTCAACAATATCCATACTCATATTATAAATGTGAAAGTATCCCTGTCTGTCTGTATGTTACGTTTTCACGCTTAAACCGCTGAACCGATCGTCATGAAATTTGGCAGAGATATAGCCTGGGATATAGAGAAGGACATAGGTTACTTATTTACGCGATAACCGTCATCCACGCGGGCGGAGCCGCGGGTAAAAGCTAGTTACACAATAACTGTCGTTATTTAGCCGTTATTTGTCTAATGCTTTAGTAAATGGAGTATAGTTTTATTTCTGTATCTGACCGAGGTATCACAGCGGGTCCGTTTTATTACGTCTTCCTTTTTCCCCCACAGGCTGAAAAAGTCCGCCAACTCAAAGCATCAACTAAAGACAAGCTAGTGTGGCAGCCGGAGATCAATAAACTGCTGGATCTGAAGAGGCAGCTCGCGGCAGCACAAGCTGTACCCGCGGCCGCGCCTGTCTGTGGCAGTTCGCGGGGCGATGTGCTGGGGCTGGAGAAGGAAGTCGCTGACCAGGTAATCAAACTCAAAGCATTTGTTTCAAATAAACCTGTGGTGGTATCAACAACGCCACATGCGAACTACGCATCAAAGACCTGACGTCACAAATCCTGCATCGCGCAATCAGAGTTTACCGCGCGACTAGAATATATCGACGGTTAAGGCCCCTCGCCCACGGTGACTTTTTGTAGCGATGATGTCGCGCGTTCGCATCGATACAGCCGCGATACGGCCGCTAGCTGTTTGCCCTCGCCCACACCATTCATAGTCGCGATACTGTCGCGCTTCCTCGACCTGTCTGTGTTGCACTGATGCTCGGTTCTGCACTCACGCGCCGCCCTCCCTCCGTTCTCTCCCCGATGTCGTCCGACACGGTCGCGCGTTTGCATCGATACAGTCGCGATACTGTAGCGCATTGGCATTGCTTCTGTAGCGCGTTGCAAATGCGACTAACGCGCGTTAGTAGCGATGCTGTCGCGCGTTTTGTAAATGCGCGACAGCATTGCTACAAAAAATCGCCGTGGGCGCGGGGCCTTACTACAAGGACTCATTAAGTGATGTAGTCAAAACTTTGAAATAAGCAATAAATTAGTTTTAGTTGTATTGATTGCCCTATTTCATCTTCATTATGCTTATGTTAAAGAAAAATTAAACACAATGACTTTTTGCATTACCTATATACATAAAACTCGCCATGACGAGTTCTAGGCGTTATAAACTTTATGATTTTTTGCCATTAATGAGTTCTTGCAGTATACCGACGATATACAACATCCCGACATCAATCGTCGGGCAGTTGCCCACCAGACTCAACACCCGTCTGGTCGGAGGATCCTCTCTTTTCAATAGAGGATGAGTGAATTTTACACCCTGTTCCTCGAATTGTCAAGGGGTCGGTCAGTCAGAATGATGAAGCTAGTGCACATTCCAAACCGTAATTAGTTCCTATGGAGAAGAACGGGCAAGAAACTCCACGATCACTCTTTTAAATCAAAATATGATTACATCGTTAATGTTGAAAATGTAATAAGGTGTATCTATTCATACACGAAATATTTTAAGAGAAACATCGGTTGTAAAATGACCATAGCATCGAAAAAAAAATATCCAAGTGTTTTATATTTTTACATAATTATTATAATTTTAAAATTGCTTGAGACATTTTGCAAAAAAAACCTTTACTTACAAATTTTTTTAATTGTATGAACGACCCGCCCGGACGCGGTGACGATGGCGGCACGAGGGCGGTGCCTTTTGATAAGTAATCATCAATTATCAAGTAATTTTAAATAATTTAATTTTTTAAATAATATACTCAGATTTCAAAAAAAAAATCATGTTCATGGCTGCTTTACCACCTTTAGGTGTATCTCTTAAAATATTTCGTGTTTGAATAGATAGACCCTATTATATACTAGTCGCGCGGTAAACTCTGATTGCGCGACTCAGGATTTGTGACGTCAGGTCTTTGATGCATAGTTCGCATGTGGCTGTGTGTTGTAGAAGCCGCCAATTTTTTTTTTAAATAATACAATTTAAATCCTATTTAAACCAAATGACATGACTGCCATTACAACAACAGTAACAAATCTGAATAAATATCATGTCCACAACCGCCATTGATAAAGAGTTGAAATTAGAATTGTAGGTATACACCGTGGCATTTTAGTCGTCTTACAAAGACAGCCCACTTCATGTATCCAATAACTACTAATCAGTCACGTAAATTTATTTTTTTATTAATTATGACGCATGACATAGTTTAAAACAGCCTGTTACGAGTGCAGTCCGAGCCTTGTGATACAAGGGCGCCGCAGAATGGATTTAGATTTAGAAACACATTTTTGCGTTAGGGTGAATGAACTCTGATAAAGATGTCGCCGCTCCATTCCGCGCCGCCCTTGTAACACAAGGCTCGGACTGCACTCGTAACAGGATGTTTTAAACTATGTCATGCGTCATAATGAATAAAAAACTATAAAAACAAATGTTTTTTTTTTTACATGAATGATTAGTAATCATTGGATACATGAAGTGGGCTGTCTTTGTAAGACAACTAAAATGCCACTGTGTATAATGTCAAATAAGGATCATTCTGATCAATAATACTTTTAGGGAAGCAAAATGGGAATTATTTAAAATACATGCTTTTTTTTTTTTGATTGCAGGCTGACAAGGTACGAAAACTGAAGGCTTCAACTAAAGACAAGGCGGTTTGGCAGCCAGAGATAAACAAACTATTGGACCTCAAGAAACAACTCGCCGCATTACAAATAAACAAATAAATTATTATTTATTTATTCTAAATTATAATGATGCGTTTTATTTTTACTGAAACTGATATCAGGCGCCAAACTCTTTATTTATTTATTAAAACCTTATGCACAATTAAAAAAAAAATTGGCAGTCATAAGGACTAGGGCATGCAATATCGGAAGGTTCTCAATTCCGGAACTGAGTTCCAATACTGGAGATCTGATTCCGGAATTCCGGAACTGGTAGCTTTTAAAGTTTGTTTTAAATCAAACAAGATTTATAATTATATTAGTCTTTTAATTAGTTTTGGTAACAAGTTAAACATCTTTCTCCCTTATTTATTACTCTAATTAAACATTTTAAACCGTAAAATCAACAAGGCTTATTTATCACACAATAGAAGTCTTATAATCATTTTTAGTAACAAATTAAACATCTTTCTCCCTTATTACTCTCATTAAACATTGGCCGTCTAGCGGCTTATGGAAAGTTCCACAGACTGGTTGCGTTTCGATAAAATATTAATCAAAATATCAAAAAATTATGAATAACGGAATTCCTATAGTACTCCTCTCAATTCCGGAATTGAAATATCAGAAAAATTGTTACGGAATTCCGGAATTACGAAATTCCGGAATGCATGCCCTACTGCCGACAGAAGTGAAAACACAAAACTTTGGAATAACTGTGCGAGTTCCATGATTTTTGTTCATCCAAAAAGTGCTCAACGCGCCAAACGAAGTTTTCACTTCAAAAAACCGTAAAAAGGCGAACTTAATGCCGGAGGCATTTTCTACCAGTCAACCTTAGGTGATGCAGAGAGGAAATATGGCAGGTGCAACTTATGGGATAGATAACACGAAAATAAATATAAACATACAGCAATAATATTGGGTATGTTAGTAGTAGGGTAATATGTAGCAATAACGTGGATCTACTGGTACGACAAAATAATAGGACCACGAGAACATACCCGCATACATATGTAGATATAAACAGAATAAACTTTGTCAGGAGAAATAACAATCGGTAGAGGAGAAATAACGATCAGTAGAGGCAGCCCCGGACCTAGAATTTGTTCGAGGCGGGGCAAAAACTGCCGTTTGCCGCCCCCCGCCAATCCTTTATCGGCTTTATCCGATAACTTTATGAACCTTTATTTTTTTTTTAAACATAAGACACAACGGACATTTATTTTAATTAAGATAGGACAGGATAGGGTTCAAGACTTTTGTTCTGCAAACATATCTGTGGCCTTGTCATAATTAATCTGAAGTGCTGTCCGATTTTCGATTGCTAAGATCGCAATCGCGAGACTGGACTCATGCAGATAAACTTAACATCAATTGAGACAATCTTGAATGCAAGAGCGAGCGTAGCGAGCGCGAAAATTTTAGTTCCCTGCCTAAGATAAATAGATTTACTTAAATTGATTGATTTGTAGATTTTCTTTTGACCCTTCATACCAAAATAGGAGTTAAGTACTTAGTTGACTTATAGAAACGTTTTAAGAATCAGGAATGATTGGCTGCAAGAGTGAGAGAAGCGAGCTCGAAAATTGTCAGCAGTAACAAATTTTGTCAAATTATATCGATCGATAATGCGCCAATCAGGGGCGCCAAAACTGTGGTAAGAAAGAAATTAAAGAAAATCGTGTCGACATTGTCCTTCCAGGCGTCGGTAAGGCCGGGACCCACAGAAAGTAAAATTTCAAAAATCAAGAATGTTTTTCCCTTAATTTTTGACCACAGAGGCACTCATCCGCCTGTGGTTCACCGTGACATAGATCTATTGCAAGAGTAAGAAAGTTATACTTTTTACATCGCCAAATAAAGTGGAGCATGTTTTAAATTAAATAAAACGGAGAGTTCCTGGCAGAATTCAACTGCGCCCACCCGCAACCCGCAAATAGGTACCGTTTGACGACCTATGCCTACGCTAATCACGTAGTGATTTACTCAGTGCGCTACCCGCAGAGAAAGAGAATAAGTGCTACGCGTCTCAGTTATTGCAAAGTTGCGGTGCGCTGGGTGGTGCACTTATTTGCCACGCTTGAATTTGCCGCCCCCTGAAGATGGCGAGTTGCCTCCAGGTAGCGACTGGGAAGTTATTGCCCCTACTTCAAATCGCTGTACACTGCGACGTGGATCACCAACCCGGTGCACCAGCTAAATTGTTATTTTTATATTTCCTAATAAAAAATTGTGTCTCAATTAAGCCTTTTCAGTTTCTCACCATAATTTGGGGCTCTTTTGATTCATAGCTTAGCTGCCTGCCTTCAATATTTTAAAAGAATAACTATAGAGTTTCCTGTCCATTCCTCTCCCAGTCACTAGGCTGGGAGAACTGGGCTACTATGAGGCTACTAAGCCTCATAGGTGTAGAGATTAAAGCGCGCCCGCTACTGATGTATAGGGGTCCTGGATTCGATTCCTAGGTTGTGTGTTAGGCCGTTTGTCCACCGCGACTGTCAATAAGATGACGGCGCCGAGGTAGCGATCCATACATTTACTATAGCCGCGTGTCACCCCCGAGATTGTGACGGGTCGATGTGCCGGCAATACAAAACACATTTGATCTAGTCCACACACTGCCGCCGCACCGGTGCTGTTCGCCCAGCTATCATTTGTTTTGTCCATCATAACATACTGAACCATCGTGTACGGTCGCGATGGACAAACGACTGCCGTCACCGAGACTTCACGTTCAGTTGATCTGTTGACGGTGGCGGTGGACAAATGGCCTTAGGGTGCGTTTCAAATGAGGCGGAGACGAGCAACAGAAATCGACCAGTCATTGGTTGAAATCCATATCGCGTCTTTTCGTCTAGTTTAAAATTGGTCGATTCCCGCTCCCCACTTCTTTCTGAACAACGCATTAAACATGCAAAGGGATCAAATCAATCTGCCTGGCCTTTTCGCAATTATGGGTCAGCTTCCAGTCTAACCAGATCCAGCTAAATACGAGTATTTTACATGGAGCGACTACGTATCTGACCGAAACACGCCTTTTATGATGCTATCTACAGCACAATAAAATCACATGTTCCTCTTACTCGTCCCAGGAATTCCCGGTTTCCGTCGTGGTTCAGCCCTGCCCTTAATCGCATTTTTATTATTATTATATTATTGCCCTTATTGCAACGGAGCTTAGTGGCCACTATTTTCCGTTTTAATGATTACAATAAAACAACAATTTAATACTACTGTTTGTAGTAATAATAACGTATAGTCTTGTGAAGCATAACTTGACGAGCTTATTTTCCGCATTTTCATTCTAAAATAAAATAAATCACCGAAATAACGATGAGGGCGCCACTGTGCGCTCTGCGCAGTCTTAACAAAACCTATAGTATGTATGGTTTCGTTATGCGATCTTCAATTGATTTCAAACGACCGCATACGTTTATAGTGTTGTACACAACCTTAATACGCTCCCAATTGGAATACGCAGCCCCAATATGGTGTCCTCTATATAATAAATATAAGCAAAGGATTGAAATGGTCCAAACATTTTTACGCTCCATTCACTATAAATGCCACCGTTCAAAACTATCGTACGCACAACTACTAAAACAATATAAACTCCTGGGCTTGGAGTCCAGGCGCACCCTACTTATGGCTGTGATGCTGCATGGCATATGTAATAACAACTTTGACTGCTCTGATATCACCAATAAACTTTGTTATATTGTACACAGAACTGTATTACGGCGAGAGGCGCGCATGCCCCGGCTGTTCCACACTGTACAGTGCAGAACCAATGCTGACGCAAGGGCGCCCCTCCGTCGTCTCTTAGAAATATATAACACACTTTTTCGATCTTGATATATTTTCACTATCTCAAACAAAAGGACATTGACCAAGTGACTAAGGAACCTAGTATCGGTATGAAACATGCAGTGACTCAAAGATTTATGATTTAATTTAAAGAATGATTTTAGGGTTTTCATATGTTATTTACAATTTTATCATAATTCTCAGCATTACACAGTAATTAGGTATAAAAATCTAAGTTTCGAATCGAATCTCCTGGTTTTTTGTTACAATGTATGCTGGTAAATTCAAAATAAGAATTAGTAAAAATGACGATTGAGCATTTTTAATATTCGTTAATTTCGCTCGAGAAATCTTGGATCGAAAATGTAGTCTGTTATGAAATATAAATCGCTTTCAATGCTTACCGTTGTGTTCAACTTAATTTATATACTATTAAACCTACGTTACAACAAGGTCACAATAATAACATTAAACCGCTGCACATTTTTGGTCTAATAAATATTCTGAAAACACACAAATAACGTGTCAAAAGCATTTCATTGAGAACTGCGTTACCACTAAAACCATTTTTTTAAGTGTATGAATATGTTCCAGTTTCTACTCACCTTTAATATGGAGGCTTCTTTTGAGGTTTTGTTTCACTTTACAAGAGAAAGGCTAAACTAGGAATGCGTAATGCAGGTTACAGACATTGTAAATTAAAACTCCAGTAAATAATATACACAAGTCCTCTATTAAGAAAATAAGAAAATGAGCATTGAATTCTATGGCGCGAGTTTGTTCCGTTTTCAAAGAGTTTTTAATGATGAATCAAACAGGCTAAGGTCTCGAAAACATTCTGCCTTTCTGTTAACCAAAAGTTTTGCTTAGCTACTTTTAACACTTTATCAGATTGTTATTACAATGTAATAATAATAATTAGTTGTTATTAATATCTGTTCTTACTAATTATTCTATAAGTTAAATAATCGGATGCGTAATTTAATTATTTTGCGTAAGTCAAGGTTTTATTATTTACATACTCTTTGAATGCCATGCCAATGATATGTGACAATACTTGCGTGAAAAAAAATAATACTATGTATGGGTAAAATAGGAAATCGAAATAAAAACTAATACTTTTATGATGTTTTTTATGCGGAGAATTTAAGGATTCGCATTACCAGATAAAATCATTATATTTAAAAACAAGAATTATCAACATTATAAACTTAAGTCACCACAGAACAAATAACGATACTAGGTCCTGTCAATCTCCTTTTAAAGAACGGTTATTCAATTGCTTGCACAACAATTTATGAATTCTTCCTAAGCTATTTCGCCTCCAGTAGATGCGTGGGTTTGTTTTGTTTCATTTCTCCATAATGTCCCAATGTCCGCGGAATAATATTCCGCGGACATTGGTGTGGGTTACATGTTTACCTCTATTACTCTAGTTTGTCATTCACTAAAATTGTAACGTGTAACTGTTTTATGTCCCAATAAAATAAAATAAAAGAAAACATAAAATAAACACAGTAACTGGGTAATACGATACCCCTTTTTTAAGACTGGATGTCAGACTTCCGGCCTTCAGACGACCCGTAACGACTGTCAAAGATCCACGAACGACAGCCGGGACCAACGGGCTTAACGTGCTTCCCAAGTTACGGAGGATTATGTAAAGATGGTCACCCATCCACGGACCAACCCCGGCAAGCGCAGCTTAACCTGATGGATTGGTTACGAGACACAACGATGCAGAGGGATATTAACAGGAAAATACTATTAAAAAACATTTTAAATTCATAAAAGTATATATTATATTCGAGTATTCACATTTATCAACATAATACAAAATATGATATCACGTTTGATTAAATAAAACGATTAATTCATTGTTATTTACAAATCATGTACAATAAGATTCCCAAGCTTCAATATCAATTTAAATCAAGATTTGAATGGATTTTTAAACTAAATAGAGATTTGCAGTTGATGTCGTGATGGCCCAGTGGTTAAGGCCTGCCATGCACGAAGTTTCAAATCCGGGCAAGTACCAATGTGACTTTACGACTTTTTCAATTCGTATACATCAGTGCTTTTCAACATTTTTCATGGCGCGACCCCCTTAGTATAGAAAAATATTTCGCGACCCCCTACCTCGAAATTCAAGTCTGTCACTTTAGATACTTTTTGGTTAAACAGAATACCCACAATTAACCACAGAAGCTTTGAAGTGTTTCATTCCATTTGGGACCTCCTACTTGTGCGATTTAACGTTTTCATCGATGGCTCAAATAAAAGGCAAAAAGAGAAATCGCTTAAATTTTGAAAACGATTTAATTCTAATCATAAAAAATTATAAATTGGTTAACGATAAACAGGCGCAACAATCACATTAATTTGAGTGGGTCCGCTTGGTTCTCGTCACATTAATGATTTATGTGATTTGTTGATTCGTGTTAACCTAAGCCTTTAACTTTTTCTTAATACATATAACATTTTGAACTGGTACGGTTTTATATTTATGAGCTTTAAATTTTAAAGTAACGGTGAACCCCTTTAACAGCCACACTCAGAGACGTCTAATGGTTACTTAAAGGGCTCCTTAGTAAAAATTTAAAAAAGTTCACCCTCAGAGTCAGATAACGGTTCATTAACGTTCCTTAATGAGAGTTAAAGTTAAGTACAGCAAAACCTTTACTTAACTTTTTATTGTCATTTATATTACCAAGATTAATAGTTTTCATCCTGTTTAAATAAACTTTTTTGTTAATTAAAAACAACACTTTTTAAATGTGGCTACCCCAAGGCATTATCGATATGCAATCGATAGGATGATTTGATGTCGCTTCGCCCTACGGATACTTAAAGCTGTCATTAGTTAATGAACCCTTAAATTATGTCTCTGGGATGTACCCTTGATTAAAGGATTTAATGCTAATTAGTTAAGTTATACTTAGGACTAATTTAATGAGCCTTTCTGAGTGTGGCTGTAAGGGGCTTGGCGACCCCCTAGGGGGTCGCGACCCACACGTTGAAAAACACTGATATACATGTCCCAAAATTAACGCACACCACCACACACATCACAATTAAAATATTATGTTATAATCATAATACATACACAGATTTTTTATTATTATGTATAAAACATTATTTATTTACCAAATGTGTTAATACTGATTGTAGAAGAAAATTGTGGTCACATTACAAACCTACGCACGCAAGCAGTCGCACACGTATAATAAATGTACAGAAGCCAGCACATCAAGCTACTACAATCTGTCAAATTTCTTTAATCGATTTTCAACTTTATCACTACAGTATAAGGTTCAAGGTTGATTGCGAAAATATGACAGTTTCGGGTAGCTTGACCTGCTGGCGTCTGTACATACTTCGTCCATTTTAGTTTGTTTTGACTGTACATGTAAGTGTGATTGTAACTTATTTAGTTTTAATTATTTTTGGGATAAAAAAATTACGTACCTATAATAAAAATGACAGAAATCGATTCAGTTAAGGCGCTGCACAAACGTGAGTCAGACACTTGAGTCTTGTGTCCAATGATATTATACTAATATCATTGCTTGTGTCGGAGTCGGATACAAGCTACCAACGAATAAGTGATTTCTTTATAACTAGTATGAAATCAGCTACTGCAGGACAGCAAATACGGTTTCCTGTGATGGTGGTCCGTGGCGGTAACAAAAAGTGTCTACGTTTGCGCAGTTCCTAACCATTAATTCAGTTACACATTGGTCCCGATTCCCTTGTTCACAAACTAAACTAAATTTAAGTTCAGTGCATCTTTTCCATTAAGAAAAGGACAGAAGATAAACTTTAGTTTAGTCCTGCCAAATGAATCAGCGCTTGACGTAAATTGACGTAGTTTTGGTCGGCAAGTTTTTAATCACGTCTAAACATAAATGGAGTAGTGACAGGCGCTGATTAATTTGACAGGACTAAACTAAAATGTATCTTCTTAATTAAATAGAAAGAAAAAGATGCACTGAACTTAAATTTAGTTTAGTTTGTGAACAAGGGAATCGGTACCACTGTATACTTTCCGAGTTTATCTTGGATATTACTGACATCGGTGAAGAAAACCATTCTGAGGATAAATGGACTTATACCTAATCAATATAAGTTTGCAATTGATCAATGCTCATGCTTTCTCTGTAAGGCTGAGGCATTATTATTGAGTTGCGTTGCGTCGTTTTACATATATTTTTTGGTGACATGCCACATTATGCGTTGCGTCGTCGCATGCGACTTTTTTTTTCTTCTTTTAGGAGAAGAGGCTTTTGCCTTACACTGGAACAAAAATAGGCCTTTATTTTTTTGCTTTTATTACAATGGCGTCGTAATTAAATGGCAACCAATCGCAAAATAAATAGTACACACAATATAGAACTAAATTGGTCCCAAATTAATTATTATAATATACAACTTACTATGTAAACAATAAACTTGATTATAGCCTAATTGAGTAAAAATAAATTAACTATAATTATTATAAGTTCATTTAAGGGCAGTTTTTTTTTTGTATCGAGTAACATTCTTAATCACACTAATCACCAAAAAGATTGCGTTTGGTGATTGAAATAAATAATTAGGTTAAGGCGAAGCGTCAAGGTAGCCCGTTTTTTGCATTATCAGGTGGTATTTTGATCTGGATATGATTCGCGACCGTAAGAAATGTGTTTATAGAATTATAATCATCAACACAACTCTCTAATTTTATATTACCCTATTGAACGACTATTACATGAAATCTTGACATTGGAGGATTATACTAACTTCAGGAGTTGTATTACTGTCAATCAACTTAGCCTATCGCAGTCCATAACTGAACATAGGCCTCTCCCATGCTGCGCCACAACACCCTGTCCTCCGCCTTCCGCATCCAGTCTGTCCCAGCCACCTTTTTGAGGTCGTCGGTCAATCTAGCTGGGGGGCGTCCCACACTACGCTTGCCGATACGCGGTCTCCACTCCGGGACTCGTCTGCTCCACCAGCCATCGGTCCTTCGACAAACATGGCCAGCCCACTGCCACTTTAGCTTGCTTATTCTGCAAGCTATATCGGTAACTCCGGTTCTCTTCCTGATAATTTCATTCATGATTTTAAGCTTCAAAGAAACTCCGAGCATAGCTCGCTGAGCGACTTTTTTTGTGGACAAGCCCGACTGTCAGTGTCCACGTTTCGGCACCGTGTCATAACGGGCAGGACGCACTGGTTGAAGACCTTAGTCTTCAAACATTGCGGTATAGGCGACGAAAAGACTTGACGGAGTTTTCCAAATGCCGCCCAGCCCAACCGGATCCTCCTGTCGACTTCTTTCTCAAAGTTGTGTCTACCGAGCTGGATGATTTGCCCTAGGTAGACATACTCCTTCACAACTTCGAGAAGCAACCTTTCGATGTGGATTGGACTCGGCAGGACGTGGGACTTGTACATGACTTTCGTCTTGTCCAAATTCATGCCGAGGCCAACCCGCCGAGAGGCTCCATTTAGGCTGCGCAGCATCTGGTCTAACAATGCCAGTGTCTCTGCCATTATGACGCTGTCATCGGCAAAACGAAGGTGTGAGATGTACTCGCCGTTTATGTTGATTCCCTGTCCAGTCCAGTGTCTTAAAGACGTCCTCCAACGCATTGGTGAAAAGTTTCGGTGATATCACATCTCCCTGTCTCACCCCTCTGAGCAGTTGGATGTTTGAGGGTTTCCTTGTCCTGGATCTGGACAGTCATCGTGGCAGCGTCATACAAACATCTCAACACTTCGATATAGCGCCAGTCAATTCGACATCGTTGCAGAGAGGCCAGAACTGCCGATATTTCGATGGAGTCAAAGGCTTTCTCGTAGTCGACAAATGCCATACACAGCGGAAGTTGTATTACTGATCCTAATGATTATACTTCTGTTAACAAATATTTGTTACAGTACCGAAGCATAATTTAATCAACATACCCTCAGACAATGAGCTGCAAATGGCAAAAAACGTACGAAAATTTGAATTTCGCTCGCTACCGACGCTTTCGCCTTCAGAAGGCGCTATATGATCTCGTGACTGAGTAGTTATATAAAACGACTCAATCTGGAACCTCCGTAAGTGTGTCTAGAATATTCAAATACCTTTTATAAAGTTTCATATTGAGACACGAAGCAACAAATTCGATCTAAAGAAAAGCGGCCACATTTCTCTAGATCTTATTTTGTTGCTAATATTTCGTCGTAATATTTTTTAAAGGAGTGTCGCTTGTGGACCGGTGAGTGCCTTCTTAACTCAAAACCCGGAATAGGGTCATTGAAGTTATCAGCAGAAAATTTTTTACGCGACTTCATTGTTGACCCCAAAATAAAAGTTGTATATACGGTGGGTACGACAATATGCTATATAATACTTCATTCACTGAACTCAACAAAATGTATGAAACTGCTGTTTTTTTTTTTATTGCTGTAACTTACAAATAACCCAATAAAAATACATTATTACAAATGACAATATTTATAACGTAACAGTTTGGCGCCCAACGTGGGGCCGACAAACTAACGTTACAAATAGCCGTTACTTATTGGGTTATTTGTAACGCTACATTGCACATATATCATATACATAATTGTGGAGTTTCTTGCCGGCTCTTCTCCATAGGAAACGACTAACTCGAACCGTGCACCTAGCTTCTGACGTTTCATAAGTGCCCATGTAGGTTTATGTGAAATAAAATATTTTGATTTTGATTTTTGTGAAGAGAAAATAAATATTAGGTCTTTACCTATGAAATTGCAGTTTTTATAAAATTTGTTAACGCATTTGTCAAGCTTTTTTACCTTGCCAATTCGACGCTAATGGACCAATACTGTTTTGATGCTAACATAGAAAGCTGCTGCTAATTCAGCTGTAGATTGAGAATCATCAGCTTCCACAATCGCCTTTACCTAATCCGTCATTGTCGACTATAGTTTTCGGTCGACCACGGGGTTTATTTCTTAGGTCGAAATTTCCAGAACTGAAGCGAGCAAACCAATAAAGGGTGGTGCGATCGTTAGTAGTGTTCGCTCCGTATACGTCGTTGATGTTGCGTGCCGCTTCTGCCTCTTTGCTGCCACGACGGTATTCATACTCCATAATCACTCGAAATTTTAACATATCCATGATGACGAAAAACGTACAAATGCGATGAAAACAGAACGCTAACCATTAAACAAATGACTAATTTTCAAAAAAGAATTCCATATTTTAAAAATAAAAATAATTTGAACTTAGAAATTTTGCGAAAAAAGAAAAAAATTGGACTTAAAATAGCCAGTATTCCAGAACGGCAATTTCATAGGTTTCCTATTATACTTATATTTAGTAATAGTCATCTCCAAACCCGCACAGTGCCTGTGTGGTAGAATACGGGTCACTCCCTCTCACAGAGAGGAGGCCTGTGTCCCAGCAGTGGGAATGTTAGGCAAATTATCCAACTACCCTACCATTTCATTAACCACAATCACTGTTCCGAACACTGCATTCCACTCAACATTACACTGACACCTTGTAACATATTCCCCGGTTCCTTCACATGCATCTTAACGTGACTCTTCAACCCAGAAGCTTTTCTGAATGACTGACCGCACTGAGTACAAATGTAAGGTTTTTCACCGGTATGACAACGGATATGGGAGATCAAATCATTGCGTTGTACGAAGGCCTTCTCACAGTAAGAACATTGGAAGGGACGTTCACCAGTATGCGTTCTGCGATGGTTCTTCAACGTACCGGACGCTGCAAACCTCATTGGGCAGAGGTCGCATAGATAAGGTTTTTCTCCAGTGTGTATGCGACGATGTTTGACTAGGGCGCTTGAGGTTGTGAAACCGTTGCCGCAGTCATCACAGACGAAGGGGTGTGCTCCGCTGTGTTTGCGGTTATGCGCGTCGAGTTCGCCTTTTGATACAAATCTGAAAAATTGAGAACAACGTAAAATAAGGCTCCTATCTCACTCTGAGAGGGCAGCAATGCATACCTACTATTATATAGAATCAAGTTATTCTAACTGAACAGACACCTGCGCTGCTGGGGAGTTTATTTCGGTACTTCTTCTCAGCTAAAGCACTAGGAAGTGGTGAAAGGCAGGTGTTTTGGTGGACTAATGTAATTTTGATGTTCCAAAAGTGCTGATTCTCAGCATAATTTGAATAGACTTTTGAATGGTATTGGCCAGCAGCGGCAAGATCAGCAAGAGAAGCCATTTTGCTATGATGATAAAAATCAGTACGAGTACACCAATTCTCATAGGCATACAAAAGAAAAAGAAAATCATCCAAAACACACCTCTTTTCACAATTTTCACACTTAAAAGGCTTCAACCCCTGATGTCTTCTCATATGCTGTGCTAAATTTGTCTTCTGACTAAACCCTCGACCACACTGTGAGCAAAGGAATGGCTTTTCACCCGTGTGCGTTCGCAGATGCTCCTTCAGCGTACATAACATAAGGAATGCTTTATTGCAAACATTACAGCGATGCTTCTTCTCATTCTTGTGACTATCCTTATGTAAATCTAAACTCTCTTCATTAGGAAAACTTTGAGCACAAACTTCGCAAGTTATGCCATTTTTTCTTGAATGCATCGTTAAGATATGGTTTTCTAAATAAGCTTTGTACTTGAATTCTCTTTTACATACTTTGCAGATGTGTTTTATGTTGTCCGTTTCTTCATGACGTAGTATGTGAGCGGATAATGAGGTTTTATTCTTAAATTTACGTAAACATAACGAGCATTGGTATGATTCTGTTTTGCTGTTTATGGTTTTCTCGTGCTTTCGAGTGTGAGTTTTTAATGCTGCCTCAGTTTTGAACTGACATAAACAGAATTTGCAAACGTGTACTAATGATTTGTTATCTGATGAGAGTTCATTACGGTGGACTTGTTGATGTATCCTCCATGCATTCGGAGTTTTGAACTTGCGATTGCATTCAACACATTCTATCTCATTTTTAATAGTAACTAATTTGTTTTTACTAACTTTTTCTAAAACCTTTTTGAACTTATTACAGTTTTCTTGTTTTAAATGGCTTTTATACTGGTCTTTTGTTGTAAATGTAAGTCCACAGTAACATGTGTATTTTTTTCCTACATTTTTTATAGGTTCTTCTTCCTCTTTAAATTCTACAGACAATGTCTCACACTGCGCTTCATCATCATAATGATCTGGAAAGCTTATATCATCATCAAAATTTAAGTTTATCTCTTCTTTGACAGGTTGTTCAGAATTTTCAGGTACTGTAGAGTTAGTTAGCTTACAGAAAGTAGTGTCGGCGATCGGGTATATTGAAGCATCTTCAATTAACACATTTTTCTTATCAAAACTGTCTTGAGAACCGTAATTAGTAACATTAGAAGTGTCAGAAGTTATATAGTTACTTAAGTTTTCCGTTATATCCCCATTTTCATCTTTTATTGAGAATTTTTTGTCATTAATCGATGTTTCACCACGGCTTAGAGAATTCAGGTAGACGTATTTTAAAATCGCCTCAGAATTGAGGCAACGGCGTTTAAATGCATCTGCTTTGCACATGACCGACTCACATTCAACACAAACCTGTTTTGGCAGACTATCCTCGAATTTAATATTAATATCAGCAGTAAATGCAAGGATTTCGAACAAGTTGCGTTTTTCGCCATCCACCTTCGTAAATAGAGACTTCATGTCGGCACATTCTATTAGACAGACTCGACATATTCTGTCGAACGTCTGAACACTTATCTCCATATTATTTTTAATTATAAATCGATTTATTTTTGTTGATTTGTAAACCAACTGGGAAAGGACAACAATAGCTCCAAAATGACGCGATCAAATTGTCAAACAATTGATTGATAGACTGATGTCTGTCAGTGGTGCCTAGGGATGTCCTTTTAACACTAATAACTATCAACATTTGTAATCGATTACTCGCCTAAAAATTGGTAAACAAAAATCTGGGGGCACGGCAAGGTAGTGCCCCCGCCAAGACAAAACAAAAAGCAGGGCACTACTTACCTTTTCTCTAAGCGTTTCGTCGTATTTTAAAACCCGCATAGCTTCGGCTTGGATAATGCTAGAAAGCTCAAATTCTCAGGATAAGACGTGGTTAGCAGACTTATAAAACACACCAAGTTTCATTTGTCTAGCTTTAAAATAAGTCTATTTCGTCACTGACTGACTCATATACTCACTCATCAAAACCTCTAGGGTAATCCCCGAAGTATGGCTTGGCCGTTCCATTGAACTGTTGCATGACACAAAATTAAAGACCAGTGAGTTATATTTCTTACCTTAAGCCCATAGGAGTGTGTGTGCGACGGCCATGCCGTACATTTTGACCAAGATGTAAGGTTTGTAGAGTTAGGGACTTGGCTCTACAATAGATCTGATAACTTTTAACAGTGAAAACGTTACCTATATAAGTCTTGGCAACCTAATTTACATGGAATGTTTTGGTGGGGTCTTACTTACCTCGTAAGATTGCATTTATTCCTGTATATATTGGGATGCCTTCAAACTATACATAAATCTGAATCAAATATATAATGTCTAAATTGTTATAAAATTGCTTAAGGGCAAGAGTCCGTCACTGACATTTCTGCTGTAGACCTCATCCCAAAATATCAAGTAGTCAAACGCCTTGACCAGCCAGATGAAGGTTGACAAAAGTGTCACTATGGGCCGATGCGGTTTGTTTAAGGGTTTGTCAGTGTTGACCATAGAGTAGGCATTCAGGGGACACACGAAGAAGACCCAATAAATGAAATAGACTCGTATGCCTTCAGTGAGTTTTTCTGTAGAGCGATATTATTTGTGATTTGTTTTAATATAAGATGAAGATGCGTTGCTTGCTCCTCAAAAAGCTCGATACCAACTTGGCAGGGAATGAACATTCCCTGCCAAGTTCGTAGTATAAGTTATAATTAGTAATATATATAAATTATTAATAAATTCTAATCAAACACATCGGAACAGAAAATAAATTCTTTATTTTAATAATATCCAATTTTATCAGATTAACGTAGTCGCTTTGATTAATAAAAAAAAATGTATTTTATACAATTGCAAGTTTCTTTTTCTAAAAATTTCACATAAAATTTTGTCGGAGGTAAAAAAAATATCTTTTTTAATTTGTATTGAGATCGTAAAATACATCACAATGTTACATTGCCATTTTAAAAGTATTGCCATGTTTTGAGGTGCTTACACCTATTTTTATTGCCACATTTGACAAATAAAGTTGGAATTAATAATTAAATAATAATCATATTTACACATTTTAAAATTTAGTATTGCCAGACAGTGGATAATAATAATTTTATAATCTGGCAACTCAAATTGCTTAAACACAGAAATTATGAAAATTTGAAGGTGTAAGTCGCCCTCGTATAAAAAATTTCTAAAATTTTATTTTACATCTAAACCTAGTTATTTTATTTATTTACAATACACTGCACTGAGGTAACGACTTCTATTTGAAGTCTTTGTACTGTATTATTTTTTCCTGTCTAAATTATTAATATTAATAATATCATCATACTGTCCATTATTGTTGTCTAACTTTTTTTACGTATCTAAAAATCTATTATAACAATATCTTATATATGTAATAACTATTATTATTATTTATTATTAACAATGGTTTTCGATTATTGGCACGTCATTGACTCGAAATAATAATTGTATGGAATAGTTACGACCGCATTCGCTGACGCCCCATCCAAAGCGTTTAGGGAATTTATATCTAAGGATATAAAAGATAAAGCTTCTTATTTATTACCAATCCATTATTAATATCACAACTTATTACTTGACCAAGTATGATGCGGTTCTTACTAAGAGATAGAGTAAACAAATTTGATACTTTTTAATACTAAAATTATGGCAAGAAAAGTTTAAAACTGAAATGGCAACACCAAAAAATGTCTTTTATAACCAAAATTTATATACATAACTAATTTTGTAATAATACACAAAGGTTTTAATCTTTTTCCTAATTTTCCTACTCGAAATACTGAAAATTATCTACCTCTTTAGTGCAATAACTATTCCATACAAAGAATACAATTTTTAAGACTAGGTTAATTACCTTCGTTTTGCATACAAACATTATTTAAAAATGTTGAGCGTGTCTTGATTTTTTTAATCAAGTTTTTCTATCATATCATAATTAAGTCAGACACTATAATTACTATTTTCACTATCGATTATGGGATGAAGATATCAATACAAATCGAAATCGGGACGAAATGGCACTTTACATACTAAAATCACCGAAAATATAATTTTATCGCTTTTAAATTACGCTTGTAAGCAAAACGGCCATCATTATTACTGAAACGATACTTGAAACGTCCCCGAATTATAACTACATTCATGCTACATTTAGTAATGGATGGGCAGGTTTTTATCACAAACAAAAAATCGACTACAAACATTAGTCAAGAAATAATAGCCATGTGTTGGACATCACTAGTAAATCTTCCCCGCGAAATATGCTAAAATTATGCTCAGAAAATTCAATTTTCGTTAGGTACTACATACCCCTAAACCGAATTTTCCATTACTGAAGTCAAGCTAGCATATTGTCTTGTTTATCAACCTTATACTTGTATTTGAATAAAAAATATTCGCTCAATAATTCAGCATAATCAACGGGATGACGTATTTTCAGTCATTAATATTTCGTTATGTATATAGATCAGCATACATTATAAATATATCGTGAATATAGCCACTGCCCCCGACGATATAATAATATATATTTGACATACTTGCGGCCCGTAAGTACTACTCTATAATATATAGTATTGCGATACTTAATTTGGCAGTATTTCTTCTATTTTTTATACTTGGTTGTAGCAAATATTGGAGTTTGGAGAACTATAAAACCTTTTTAGAAAGATTGTAACTCTAGACTAGATTTTAGTGCCAGTTTTTTTTTTAAGACTTGAAGCTGCCATAAAGTAGGTCTCAATTCTTTTGAGGCCTCATTTCGCGTGAGGCTTCAAATAAATTGAGGCCGTTTTGAAAATCACGACAGTTCTCACAAAAATAGCTACCGAAGTACTTTTTGACTGAATATTGTTTTCCTTATTTGTCGTTTAGATGACAAGTAGCACTATCTCTATCTGCTAAAGGGATAACAGAAAGATATAGCAGCTAAAACTTTTAAATCTCCAATATGTCACAATTTTCACACAACCAACTCCATAAAATATGAGCTGCCACAGATAATACTATAAAAATCGCAGCATTTATGAACTTAAGCACTTTTCTTAGACTAATGAAAAAAAAATACCATAAAAAATAAGCTATAGACAAATGTATAACGAATACAAAAATAACTTCGTAGTCACATTGAAACCTGGCCCTTTGAGGCCATAGATTAGAGTCTCTTTATGACCAAAAGGCCTGTTAAGACTTATGGCCAATGCACACATCTTTGTTCAGTTAAAATTGTCTATAATTTGGCCATAACTTAAAAGTAAGTCCTTAGTTTCATTTAAAAAAAGGCCCTACAAGGCCACTTTTCGTATAAATACTAGTTAAGGCGGCATCTATCTTAATATTGCTTATTTTCATCGTTGTTTTGGTTAAGGCCTAGACTCTAGTCCATGGCCTCAAACGTGACTATATGGCCTTATAATGTCACAGTAATGAATAGGGTAAACGGCCCAATTGCTGTCTTCAAAATCACGCGGACAAAAATTGGTCTTTTTACCCATTTTTTAAGTATTATTGCAAAAAAGTTTTTTAAAAATAACAATATATTTTTAAATGGATTGTTTAGTAGTTTAACTACGTAAACTCAAACCAAAGGAATTAATTCGGTAACTACACGATAGATGGCACTTTTTAAAACTAGATTACACTCGGATGTGCGGCTTGATTCCTTTGCTCGTTGTTTTAAAAACAAACGGTTGGATGACGTCATTTCCGTACGCAGCGCTGCCTGGGGGAATTAAAAGGTATTAATTTAGAGAAGATTGAAGAATAGTCCTCAAGAGATCCATGGACAGAGAGAAAGCGACTAAGGGATGATGTCATAATGCAGCCTGTGGGTGAAGTATACGCAGAGGGCCTACAACGTCCTGTGCGTTCAGTATAATAATGGTTTTAGGATGTTGATGGGGCTTCCGCGCTTCTGCAGCGCTTCGCAGATGTTCACGGAAGCCCATGTCGACGATTTTCATGCCATCATGAGAAAGAGGGCAGCGTCAATTATGGGTAGGTTGCGCGGAGACTCCAACAGCATCCTAAGAACATTATACGACAAGGTGGATAGCCCCTTTATTAGGCACTGGGTGCGGAGGCACGTGCCAACATGTGTTGAACCACGATGCTATTAGTTTGTAAGGTTAATAGTTTTTAAGTTGTTGTTACTAATACTATACGGATTGTGTGTATTTTTATGTGTGATCCGCAATAAATGAGAATAATAAATAATGCCAAAAGAGTAAGAGAGAGACAGTAAGATTAGGGGCAAAACGTCCTCATGTTTAAAACTGCGATCACTAAAGGCGTTATGAACGAGCCGACTGAAGTAAGCTCACGAAGTTGCGTGTGGTTGTTTCGCGCATTTGGTAGGTATTAAACATAGTAATTATTTTAATCATTATATCAAGTCATACTCAGCGAATTGTGCTAAAAAATCTTACTAACTTTTCATTGAAATAAAAAATATCCATTCAGGGACTGGGTAGTCAACTTTATAAAATATTCAACGGTTGGAATGCTCCAGTGTCAAAATGTACATATAATCATGGTCACAATGTTTTAGTGACAAATGGTAGACATATCAAAATGCAAGTACAACAAAAGGTGTGATAGACAAAATGCTCGATTGATATAACGTACTTAAGTCTAAATGAATAACCGTCAAAAAGATATAATATAATAAATATATGTAATATATATCAATATTACATAGCCCATGTATCCCATAATAAACGCGTGTTCACGTTGGCTACTTATACTTCATGATACTTGTTCGGTTGGACCCAAACATATTTTAATTCCTCTCCTTTTTAACCCTAATCTATTCAAAGTGAGAGTGAACAGGCTTCTTCTGGGTAAGCTCACTCCATCGTAGACTTTGTCTCTGTCATCCAGACCTAGACTAAAGTCAGGAGCAAACTCATAGTAGAATAAAAAAAGCACATTTTGACGTTCATAGTTTTTGCCACATAGAAAGCCGGTCCATATAGACATTTTGACCCCTTCACATTTTGTCATGTTGACTACCCAGTCCCTGAATGAAAAAATCTGCTTTGTAGCTATGAGATTGATTAAGCATTACGAAAAGGAACTTTGTGATTTCTTTCTATCCAGCAAAGTTAATCTAATCGTGTTATTAAAAGCGATTGCATATCCGCCAAATCCTTAAATAAGACATATTTTATTCAGAATTTATAACACTGTTTTAGGGTTCCGTAGTCACCAAAGAACCCTTATAATTTCGCCATGTCCGTCCGTCTGTCTGTCTGTCCGCGGCTTAGCTCAGAGACTTAGTACTAGAAAGCTGTAATTTGGTATGGGTATACATATTAATCACGCCGACAAACTGGTAAAATAAAATCTTGAAAAAATTAAAACATTTAGGGTACCTCCAGTACACGTAAAGTGGGGATGATATTTTTTTTTCTCGTCTCTCCCATGTTGTGGTGTATTGTTGGATAGGCCGTTTAAAAATATTGCGGGTTTGTGAATACCATTTTTCAATACAGGGATCAGTGTCTGAAATATTAGGCTTTAAAATGGTAATTTTTGTTAGAATCAAGTGTCCCCCCCCCTGGCAGCTAAACGATTAGTTTTGCATAGGTGAAAAAATTCACGATAGTAGTATATTATAACGAAGTTAGAAGGAAAAATAACACAGCTAAGTAGGCTTTTAAATTTTACGAGTAATAGTCAACCAACTTAAATTTTCAGTTGAAAAACATGTTCCCCGATACAATCTGTATAGGAGAACATGTTTCTCAACTACAATTTTAAGTTTGTTCTTGGGATAAATTCATCCCAACTACGGAACCCTTCATTGTGCGTGGTCCGACACGCACTTGGCCGGTTTTTATTTAACTAAACTCACCCCATCATTTAGCGCTAGCCTTTTCCAAGAAATCCATCTTCAACCTAAGTTCTATTAGAAACAGTTGTTTCTGCAGCGAAAATATTTCCTCCTTCTGCCGTAGCTCCATATTCAAAATCTTCATTTTGGCTTCGTGCTCCCAAATAGCATGTTGCCTTTTAGCCGTGAAATATAGCCTTTCTTCTTCAGTGGCCGTTCCGCAGTCATGTTTGATCTGATCGTCCATTTTTTCCTGTCGATCATGACCATTTTTTCGTTTGATTTCGTCCAAATTGCTCAGATTTAAGGGAGTATTTGATAGTTCGTTTAGTTTCTGTAAGAAGTTCTGTTGTATTCTGGCTTGTTCGATGGCTTGGAGGGGGTTTGTTAGCATTGGGAGGGGGGGTATCGGTAGCGGGGTGAGGGGGAGCTGCTTGTGAGGAGGGGGCGTGGGCGAGGATTGTGGGATAATTTGTACTTGGGGCTCGAGGACGTTGGGCATCGTGTCTTCGCTTTCGTTCGTACTTGATAGTCGTCCGTTTGACATCTGGAAAGTAGGAAATGACTATTAAGAATAAAATTATAATGGCACTTTTTGTGGGGCCCATGACTAACTCCCATCCATCTGCCTAACCTTTTCCCAACTATGTTGGGGTCGGCTTCCAGTCTAACTGGATGCAGCTGAATACCAGTATTTTACATGGAGACTAAGAAATCTACCCAGCCTTTTCCCTTGTTGGGGTCGGCTTCCAGTCTAAACGGATGAAGCTGGCTATCTGACCTCCACAACCCAGTAACTGGGTAGCACGATACGTCTTGGTAAGACTGGCTGTCAGACTTTTGGGCTTCTGACGACCCGTAACGACTGTCAAAGATCCACGAATGACAGCCGGGACCAACGGCTTAACGTGCTTTCCGAGGCACGGAGGAGTCTCGGTATGTAGGATGGTCACCCATCCACGGACCAACCCCGGCAAGCGTAGCGTAACCTGACGGATCAACCCGTGCGGCTGTTATTACTTAGCCACGAGCTCCTCCCAGCCCATGGCCCATGGCTAACTCCGATATCCATTATTAAAAATGTAGGATGGGTGACCTTACGCATTGAGGCCACTGTGTCTAGATATGGGGCTATACATTGGACCGTCGCGTCGTCTCATATTTAAATCTCGTGAGATCCTGTCATCTGGGTTTTTTTATCATTGATCGACTTCTAATTTTAATCGAATTAAATTGACAGTCATATGAGGAGGTTGGGTTAACCAGTTTAGAGGTGAACAAGATGTTATTCAGATGTTAGCTAGAAAAATAGTTATGACTCCTCAAACTTACAGAAAGATGTAAAAAATAGTTAAATCTTAACTTCAACTTGCATTAAAAAAAAAACAATAAATGATTGAGGAGTTCCAATTCTAGAAAAACATCCCTAGTGTGTGACCTTTCTAATGGTATGTGATTGGCTTTTATAAAAAAAAATCTTTAAGAGTTATTTCATAATTTTTTACATCTTTCTGTAAGTTTGAGGACTCATAACTTGTTTTCTAGCTGACATCTGAATAAAGCAATAATTTTATAAGAATCTGCCAACATTAAAGATTAAAAAAAAAAAAAACAAAACAAAAATATTGCCTGTTTTACCCATTTTTTATAAAAAATACACTTTAAAGTTAAGAAAGTGGAGAAACTAGAACAATTTTTTTTTTTTTAATATCCAGGGGACCATGGCCAAATAAATTAGGGCTGAGTAAGTAGCAGATGACCCCACCTATCCACCTTTTTCGTATGTTCAACGTTCTGCCAAACACCCTGTATATGCTAGTCGCGCGGTAAACTCTGATAGCGCGATGCAGGATTTGTGACGTCAGGTCTTTGATGCGTAGTTAGCATGTGGCGTTGTTGATACCGCCACACATCTATTAGCGCGCATTGGCAGTAAAACCGACTCGTATGCTGTTACGGTTAAACGGCATGACGCTCTCTTATGACGCCGTGATTCCCCAAAGGAATAACGGATAGCCCTCTGTGCAGGGCCTGCATGGAGGTGGAGGAAACCGTTACGCACGCGCTTTTCGAATGCACAGGCACCCAGATTAGGACAGAAATCCTCGGGGCACCCAGATCCTTCACCGATGTTCTGGACAGGCTGGGAGACGTTATTAACTTCTGGAAGGAGGTGGGCTGGTTGGAATAACCACCGACGGCGGCTATGGCTCACGCACAATGGTCCGTCTGAAGGACTATACCCAGTCTCTAATTCAGATAATTTATGTAAACAAAGTAATGTCAAGAAATGTCACTGTCAAATTGACAGGACAGTGGTACAAAACATTTTATCATTATTGATTTTTGTAAATAATCATCTATGAAATTAAAGTGAATTAATTATAAGAAATAGTGCAACCAAAATACCGTTGCCAAACAATGTTTTATGTAGTGTGTCGGAGACACGACCTATGATCGTCATAATCAGCTCTTTTAAGTCCACTGCCTAGACGTAGGCCTCCCAAAATCGATTTCCACTCGAAACAGTTTACAGCCGTTTTCATCCAAAATGTGGCTAGGCTACAATATGAATCTATGAATGAGAGTTATAATATTAGTGTTGTTGAAGATGTAAAAATTGTGAAAATGTTTGGATCTCCTGCATTGTTACCAGTATCATAAAATATTTTATACCAAAAATCTCCTTTTTTTAATAACTTTGTTTAAAACCGAAAATTTATAAAAATCATTATGGTATGATTATTTTAAAATTATTATTTCTTAAAATCTGTACTTAAAAGAAAATGAAACCTCTTTTTTCTCCATCTCATACGCGCGACCTAAGCAATAAGGTCGCGCACTTTGCGACTAGTCTAGAAATATGTATAATTAAGGGCAGAAAAAATAAAACTGTTCTGGCCCTTGGAACATATTGAAAAAATCACTATGGCCCTAAGGCTTCAAAGTTTGAAGACCCCTGGGATAAAGGATTGGCGGGGGGCGGCAAACGGCAGTTTTCACCTCGAAAAAATTCTAGATACCGGGGCTGCGTGTCCGATGTTGTATAAGTGATAAAATAATAATTTAGTAAATTTGACAGTAGAAGAGAGTAGATCCATTATCTCTTGCCTAGGCTTTTCCCAAATATATTTGTGTCAGCTTCCAATCTAACCAGATGCAACTGAATACCTTTATTTTACATGGAGCTGCCTATCTGACCTCCACAACCCAACTCCTGGATAACACCACAACTCTTGGTAAGACTGGTTGTCAGACTTCCGGGCTTCTGACGACCCGTAACAACTGTCAATGATCTACAAATGACAGCCGGGACCAACGGCTTAACGTGCTTTCCGAGGCACGGGGGGTCTTGGTATGTAAAGATGGTTGGTCACTCATCCTGGGTAAGACGATAACCCTTGGTAAGACTGGTAACCAGCCTTACGGGACAGTAGAAGTATACAAACTAATAAATAAGTGGTGCAAGTTATACATAGTGTGAAGGACTCACGTTCACCGGCACGCAGTCATCGTCCTTCACGCTGTGTCCTCCGTCCGCGCTCGTAGTCGGTTCGCCGTCCTCGTCTGTGGAGTCATAACCATATATACAGGAAAAGTGTTTAATCAGTGCGCAATTTTTGACAAATAAAAACTTAAACGTGTTTTATTATACACCTATTTCTTATTTTGATATGTCTTATTACAAAAAAATGAAGTTATCGTTAACAAAAGTTGTCTATTAGGTTGGGGAAAAAGTCTTTTCGCATTATAGTATGTATGAACTTTTAATAAAATCTCTTTGGCTATACTATTTGTATCTGGCTGGTTTTGGTATCATTGAAAGTTTAAATTTTAAAGAACATAATTCCGAATTCAAATTAGGAAAATGTGTGATTTCCATTTGCTTTTCGTACTGTCAAAATAAGTGAATCTAATGAAGAAATTCGATACATTTTAAAATTTTACTACAAAAACGGTAAAAATGCAACGCAAGCCTCGAAAAAAATTTCTGATGTTTATTTATGGATCTAGTGCAGTGTCTGTGAGAGTAGCATAAATTTGGTTTAAGCGTTTTCAATCCGGAAATTTTGATGTCAAAGATGCACGTCGCTCTGGTTGCCCTATTACGGATAAAATGGATGCCATTTTTGAAAAAGTGGAGTAGCTGAAGAACTGGGAATTGACCACAAAGCAGTTTTGGCACAATTAAAAAAACTGGGTATACAAAAAAGCTCGATATTTGGATACCTCACGAGCTCACTGAAAGAAACCTAATGAACTGTGTACTCATTTGTGATTCTTTATTACGACGTAATGAAACCGAACCATTTTTGAAGAAGCTGATAACTGGTGATAAAAAATGGATCACGTACGACAAGAACGTGCGAAAAAGGTCGTGGTCAAAGGCCGGTCAGGCTTCACAGACTGTGGCGAAACCCGGGTTAACTCGCAACAAGGTGATTCTGTGTGTGTGGTGGAATTGGAAGGGCATTATTCATTATGAGCTGTTACCACCAGGCAGGACCATCGATTCTGAACTCTACTGCGAACAACTGATGAGATTAAAGCAAGAAGTTGAGGGAAAGCGGCTGGAATTAATCAACAGAAAGGGTGTGGTTTTTCATCATGATAACGCTAGACCTCACACATCTTTAGCCACTCAGCAAAAATTATGAGAGTTTGGCTGGGAGGTGTTAATGCATCCGCCGTATAGTCCTGACCTTGCACCTTCAGATTTCTACCTGTTTCGGTCTCTTCAGAATTCTTTAGGCCGTGTCAGGTTAACACCACGAGAGGACTGCCAAAACCACTTGTCGCGGTATTTTGATCAGAAGTCCCAAAATTTCTATAGCAATGGGATCATGTCCCTACCTACAAGATGGCAAAAAGTTATCGAACAAAAAGGTACCTACATACTATACTTAAATGTAAATAAACTATATTAAAAAATGTTTAAAATTTTCTTAAAAAATGCTAAGAAACTTTTTCCCCGACCTATTATTTTGTAACTGGTATAATGGATACTCGTCGCGAAACGCGCTGGGCGGCGTGGTCAGTGAAGCGGGACGTAGTAGCAGGTACCTACCAGCTGTGCGCTCGCCCATTGATATTATTACGAATAATTGTATCCATATTTTGCAGATTTCAAGCAGGACCAAAAAAAAAGTATTGTAAAAATAATGGAAATGTGTTCTATTACCGATACTGAACCACAAAAAAAAAAAAATTGCGCACTGGTTAAAAACTTATCACACCATCTACAATCTATTCGTAATAATATCAATGGGCGAGCACACAGCTGATAGGTACCTACTACTGCGTTTCGCTTCACTGACCACGCCGCCCGGCGCGTTGTGCGACGAGTATTCATTATACCAGTTTCAAAATAAACATCTTTCGTTAGCGATAACTTAATTTTTTTGTACTAAGACATATCAAAATAAGAAATATGTGTATAATAAAACACGTTTAAGTTAAATTTTTCAACATTTGCGTAATGATTAAAAAAAAAAACTGTATAATGTTACATACCCTTAACATCTAGAGGATGTATGTTCTGCCAGAGCATGCCGTCCAGCAGCCCGGGCGGTTCCGACTGTGATTGCTGAAACATCAACGAAATATATATTAATATATAATTCCAAAAAATTCAGCTGTTGTAGATCATACTCGTATTTAAATATATGTCGAATCAAGGTAAATAGGATTGTAATCAGAACATACTTAGTGATATACATCATCATTATCATCATTTCAGCCGAAGAATGTCTACTGCGTGACATAGGCCTCCCCCAAAAGGGGGGGAATTTGCCATAACCGCCACGCTTGGCAGGCGGGTTGGCGATCGCAGTATTTTATTATTTATTTATTTAATACTTTAGCACAAAAAAAATGTACAGAGGCGGACTTAATGCCATAGAGAACGCTGCTGCCCGTTCTCTAGTATCCAAGTCCCTTAGTCGCCTTTTACGACACCCACGGGAGCAAATGGGGTGTTAAACATAGTGTCAGCATTTACAGTCGTGGGCGCAGAATTGGTTTACGAGTAAACGAGAGAAATAGCTCCTTTAACTTCTACACAGTTTATTGTTACAGAGTCAATTACTAACACTACTGTACTGCCCTCCTTATAAAGAGTGCAGAAAATTGTGTTTCTGTCAAAATAGAGTTAAAAATATGGCAAAGAAGAAATTGTAGAGCTCGTCTTGCTTATTTTGAGTTTTTTATTTTTATATATTTTTTTTTTATTAATTAAGGATTAAAACAAAATATAAACAGAAACATCACAAAACCCTCAATAGGTTTGTCTGGATGCTGAAATACTTGAGCAATCTTAAAACTAACTAAATATCATTATTTATGATTAAAACACGATATTGCACGTCAAAGAAATTTTCGTCAAAGACAAGCTCAACAATTTCGTCTTTGACTCTATTTTGACAGTGTTTTGTTCTCTGAAACTCTATTTTGACAGAAACACAATTTTCTGCACTCTTTATAAGTAGGGCAGTGTACTACTTAATACTATGAACTTAAAAGGAAACACTGAGCAGTTCCTAGGCCAGTATGTGTCCCGACCACGTCTAAACGATCACTGTCGCTCCATGGTCCGTATCGAACACCCTACTCAATCCTAGAGCCCGCACAACGCAAAAAAAATGGCGCTTGTGTCTCATTTTAAGGGCATACTCATAAAAGATCCGACATATGTATATAATAATAAAAAATGTAACAGTTTATTTCAAATACACACGGCCACAAATCAAGCTATACATTTCCAGTTTAGGCTGATCTCGCATTGTACGGAAATCCTATACAATACAAGATCCGCTTATACTGGAAATGTATAACTTGATTTGTGGCTGTGTGTACAAAGTGCATTTAAAAACATGATTTGGAGATCTCCTTTTAAGCAAGAATTGCTTATGTTAGGAGACTCCTCCGCTCTTCCACTTAGCATTATCCATTTAAAAAAAAAAAAAAAACATTAATTTGCAATTGAATATAAAAAATAGAAGATTAAAAAAAATGAGTAATTGCATGAACAATTGGAATAATCTGAGTAGAGCATTAAAAAAAAAAAAAAAATAACAAAACATTATGCAGTTAGAAACAAAGATTTGAATAGACTTTATTTTCTCCTCCGGCGTGAACTTTTTCTTTGCTTTTTAAACGACTTCCAAAGACTTTCTTTTTCTATTCTAATCTTCAGTTTTGCATTTGGCACATAAGGTGACGATAACCGACTTTTAATGATTTTATACTGAAGATCACGTCTAAACGAATAATGTTAACGATTTGAAAAAAAAATTAAAAAAAATATGTTAAATAAGAGTATTTTCTTAATAACTTAATAAATGAATATTTTAGATCATGTCTATATTACATAGTGAAATTAATTAGTACAGTTATGTCTAACTCGGATAAAAAACTGAGAATCACACAAAATCTATCAAGCGCATTTTTCTGAAACCTTCACCTTTTTAAAGATAATTTAACTATTGATCTTTTAGTATACGTGTTTTATTAAAATACCCTTTGTTTTATGCATAATAAATTAATAATGCATCTTAATTGGGTCAGCGCTCCTGGATGGGCGAGTCCTATTATTGGCTGGACGTATGACGCGTTGCGTGAGCTCAGTACAGAACACGCAAGTTAACCATTCAAGGTTACTGGCATATATCTGAGCCTTAAAATCCCGACTTGCTATGTTTCACCAGACGAGTACAGATTAAACATTTATTTTAATAATAATACGAGTATTTGTATTTGAATTCTCAGACTTCAATCAGGTTATACAATACGGAAATGAACTATGTAGTGGACTTCTTGCATTGAGAGATTTTCTAACAAAAGCATACCTGCAACTATTGGACGAATTAATTAAAATAATGACGTAAACAGACACCTTTTCTATGATAAGTGATTTGTCTAAGAAAGAGATAAATGATTTTATTTCTGTAAGTAGTTTTGCTACGAAGTTTCGCAATATCTTTTCGTCCCACATACCGCCAGTCCCACATACTGCTCTTCTTGTAGTTCTCGTACCACACAAGTATTTAACTATATTTTGCTACAATGGCATTGACGCTAGTTAACGGGTTTGGCGCTAAATTAAACACTTTCGACGTTACAGCTAGTAAATGTGACGTAGAGTGACGCTAACCTGAGTGTCGTGTGCACGCATCTTGCATTTCTTCTTGTAGTTCTCGTACCACATCTTTACCTGCGCCGGCGTGCGCGGACGGTCGCCCCCGCACCTCTTGTTCACCTCCTCGCATATTGTCGACCAGACCAACTGGGGATAAAGAGAAAATGGTGATTAATATTATGGTGTTTTTTTTTTATAAGTACTTATTTAACTTATCAACACGTCTGTATTTCAAAATCCAAAGTCATTTATTCAAATTAGGCTGAGAATCATCACTTTTCGTACGTTAAAATAACATAAAACAGTCCCCCAAAACGCCCGCCCTTCATCACTTCCTAATGCTTTAAGCTGGGGAGAAGAAGCGGCGCAACAAACTCCCCAGCAGCACAGCTGTTTGATCAGATAGAAAAACATGGTTCTATACAATAGTAATTAACAAGACGAGACATAGAACAGTAAATTAAAATATTTGCCATATGTCAGCTACCACACGCCAATATACCAGAAAATACAATAAAAATTATACATGGTAGGTTTATTTTTATTTTTATAGTGGGCGCGTAAGAAACAAAGGGCGTTTAATGCAGTTTCAGACAGAGAGGACCTGAATTTATTACAATAGTAATCAATCAATCAAAATATTTATTTGCCAGAATATGGTACAATAGGTATTACAGTAATTTTTGTTCCAGCATATCCTGCCATGATATGGCGTGCAAATACATTTCATGTCAGTGATAAAGTCAATATTCTCATTATTATTATTATTATATTATTAATTGTTATTCTTATTAATAGATTATTGTATTACAAAACATTAGGTATAGGTTCCATCGACTTATACTCTAAATATTCCTTGATAGTGTACACTACACTAAACATGGTTTTGGTATTTCCCTAAACCATTAGACAAGTCTCAAAAGTCTCGTTGTTTCCGAGACCGAGAATATCAGTCTCGAGTTTCGAAAATACCAAAAACTCGACGAGACTCGAAATTTTCGAGACCAAGATTTCCGGGATGAAAGCCCTAGTAGGTATACTGGGGGGCTCGTGGCTAAGTAATAACAACCGCACGGGTCGACTGATCTGGTTAAGCTGCGTTGGCCGCGTTCGGTCAGTGGATGGGAGTCCATATTTAAATACCGAGACCTCTCCGTGTCTCGGAGAGCACGTTAAGCCGTTGGTCCGGGCTGTCATTCGAACTCCACGACGTCATTCCACCGGCCCCCTTCTACCATCGGATATCTAGACGCACTGCAAGTTACCACCCCTACCTAGTTGATATTCCGGGAATCAGCTACCGATTCCATTTAGTGGGAACCTTACAGGCTGACTGATGTGTCAACTTTATGCTAAGTGTGAAGTTGTCGAAATTTACTGATCACTGAACGCGAATTGTCGATGGAAAACGCAAAATATAAAAAGAAAAAAATCTTATAATTCAATTACTTACGTAATTGTATAACTGGCTTTGTGGATCCATACCTGTTCTATTATTAAAATATGAGGTTTTTTTTTCTTCTAAAGAATACAATTTTCAGCCACTAGTGTTTTTAGCAAAAGAAAAAATATTTATTAGATTTTGACGTTTAACATTTTTAAGCTCTGCGATGTAGACACAGGTGTGACTTTATACAGCCACAGTACGCCGTTTTATTACAAAATAATGTTTTGCAAAGTTGATATTAAGCATAGAATTGCTAAATACCTAATTACGTAAAGGATTTAATAAGTAATTGTAGAATTCAGTGAGAATTAGCATTTTAAGTTTGTTCGTTTGTTAATCCTTTAAAATAATGTCAGCATTTTTATTACTGATTGAATGAATCTGCATTTTTATGCGGTATTCATTCATCATCATCATCATCATTTCAGTCAAAAGACGTCCACTGCCGGACATAAGCCTCCCCCAAGCACCGCCACCTCGACCAGTTCTGTGCTTCCAGCATCCAGCGGATTCCTGCGGCTTTCATAAGGTCATCGGTCCACCTTGTGGGAGGCCTTCCAACGCTACGTCTTCCGGCACGCGGTCGCCACTCCAGAGCCTTTCGGCCCCAACGGCCATCTGTTCTGCGCGCAATGTGCCCTGCCCATTGCCTTCTTTGTGCAGTGCGTGTTGCCAGTGATGATATATGGCACTGAAACGTGGTCGCTCACAATGGGCCTTATTAGAAGGCTAAAAGTCACCCAAAGGGCAATGGAGTGGGCTATGCTTGGAGTTCCCCTACGCGGCATTATTAAAGTTAAATTACCAAACCCTCATGGAAGTAAAATGGATTCAACCTATTCTATATGTCATGGACGTTTTTCTCAGTAAAGATACTGCATCCATACTTAATCCGTACTAATATTATAAATGTGAAAGTAACTCTGTCTGTCTGTCTGTCTGTATGTTACGTTTTCACGCCTAAACCGCTGAACCGATCGTCATGAAATTTGGCAGAGATATAGCCTGAGATATGGAGAAGGACATAGGCTACTTTAAAACGCGATAAAAGACATCCACGCGGGCTGCGCCGCGGGCAAAATCTAGTAATATTATAAATGCGAAAGTAACTCTGTCTGTCTGTATGTTACGTTTTCACGCCTAAACCGCTGAGCCGATCGTCATGAAATTTGGCAGAGATATAGCCTGGGATATGGAGAAGGACATAGGCTACTGTTTTACGCGATAACCGACATCCATGCCGGCTGAGCCGTGGGCAAAAGCTAATTTACAAACGTTAGAAAAATAACGGTTATTACCCTTTCGTTAATTCGACACAAACGTATAATATAATCAGCTATTTTTCGATAAATACAAAGCAATGGAATCTATTTACCTTCTTTCTTATATCTATGCTATTTACCATTTAAATTTAACAACCAATGATAGACTAGTGGTGTTACCGTCGGATTGCCAAGTCATATTACTCTTTTTATTTGATCTGAGATATTACCTATCTGATAGATTGTTTGTATATTTTTGAAATATGTATTTTTATTAAGAGAAACTACAATTTATTTGACACTAGCACTGACAGGCCAAATAGCCGAACACGGCATAAGATAGACTTGGGCTGCCACCAATAAAACTAAAATTATTTGAGAAAAATGTATTCTGCATGTCGATTATTATTTACAATCATTTACCAAATAGTTTTCAAGACTTACCGCTGACAATGTTTAAACAAATACTTTTCAAACTATTATTATTTAAAAGATATTATACCATTAAGGACTATTTAGAAGACAAATCAATAGAATCTTTAATTTGTAACTTTGAATAATTGACATCGCTGATTGTCAATACATTTGCACGCCATGTTTATGGCAGGATATGCTGAAACAAACTTACTGTAACACCTTATGTACCATATGCTAGCAAATAAATATTTTTGATTTGATTTGATTTGATAGGAACCTTTTTTTTTCGCCATTTTATGTGAATTACCATTAATGGGGACACGGGCAATGGGGCCAGCGGGAATACAGCGACCTGGGAACGAACCCAGGACCTCAGGCTCAGCTTTAGCATTTGCAACCACTACACCAGTGAGGCAGCCACTTTTCAAATATTTTAAGTTCTTCATTTATATAACAATCTCTCCACTCAAAAGTTCAAAACCCAGGTAAACCAGAATTAAACAGCTAGTACTTCTTACTGCGCACAAAACATGATACTTAACGTAAGCAAGTAACTCAATACTCGCATAGTTTTATATCATTGCTGAATAATCATTGATTGCCTCGTGGTACTTTTGTTTACAAATTACTGTGCACTAGCTTTTGCCCGCGGTTCCGCCCGCGTGGATGTCGGTTATCGCGTAAAAAAGTAGCCTATCCTTCTCCATATCCCAGGCTATTTCTTTGACAAATTTTATGACGATCGGTTCAGCGGTTTAGGCGTGAAAACGTAACAGACAGACAGACGAGTTACTTTCACATTTATAATAAGGATGGTATTTAAAAGTACTTCAATTTTATTTAAAAGTACTCCCATTTCATTTACCTAATTTTGCCTGTGTTCCACCAAATATACTGAATGTGCACCAAAATATAACCTAACCTAATCTTTAATATTTGGTGCACGATCAGTATTTTTCGGGGAAGATTAAATTTTTGAAATGCATACATAGCCGACCTTAAGATTTTTGGTGAACACAAAAATATTATCCTTATAATAATACTAGCTTTTGCTCGCGGCTCCGCCCACGTGGATGTCGGTTATCGCGTAAAAAAATAGCCTATGTCCTTCTCCATATCCCAGGCTATATCTCTGACAAATTTCATGACGATCGGTTCAGCGGTTTAGGTGTGATATCGCAAAATATGCGACATAAACGGTCAATCTTTTGATTGCGTTGACTTACAAGTTTGATTTTTTCACAGCTCAAGAGAACCTGCCGCTTTTTTCAGACAAGCACTAGATCGTTGTATTTTATAATTATTTTAAACATTATAATAAATACAAATATTTAGTCGTAATACTGCAAATAGAAAATAGTCGACAACTTGTCAATTTTTATGAGTTAATACCAAAAAAACTGTAAAAAAATAGCAGACATAGGTACTTATAAATTCCAAAGATCTAGTGCTTGGCTGTAAAACATAGTACTTTAATTTAAATTTAATAAAATAATTGTGTCGGCACAACGCCATATGCGAACTATGCATCAAAGACCTGACGTCACAAATCCTGCATCGCGCAATCAGAGTTTACTGCGCGACTAGTATAGAAGGTTAATATTGTTGTTAATATTGTTGTTTAAGTTATTGTTACAATTATTTATAAAATAAAGAAGGGATGTAGTGTATGCGCCTGAGAGGCGCGCGCGGCTCGGGGAGTCGAGCACTAACCGTGAGCGAGAACAGACGTGCGCTAGACGCATATACTACCTCATTTGCTTGATCTGGCAAAGTGTGTTTTATTGATCTATTGAACATTACAAGTCTATTCAAACACGAAATATTTTAAGAGAAACATCTACAGTAAAAAAGCCATAGATAGCAGCGAAAAAAATTTTTTAATCCAAGTGTTTTTTTTTTATATAAATTAAATTTCAAAATTAATTGAGACATTTTGCAGAAAAACCTTTACTTATTCTATGAATGACACGCACGGACGCGGCTTCGGTGGCGGCACGAGCGCGGTAAATTTTGATAATTAATGAGTATTCATCATCTTATCAAGTAATTTTAAATTATTTAATTTTTTTAATAAACTACTCAGATTAAAAAAAAAAAACATCGTTTCCATGGCTTCTTTACCACCTGGTGTATCTCTTAAAAGATTTCGTGTTTGAATAGATACACCCTATATACAACATCCCGACATCAACTGTCGGGCAGTTGCCCACCAGATACAACGCCCGTCTGGTCGGAGGATCCTCCCTTTACTAATATAGTATGAGTGAACTTTACACCCTGTTCCTCATACCTCTATATAATCACGAAAAATCTCTAGCAATGCGACGTCGCGTCGTCAGCTTGCGCGGGAAGAACGCTCTTAAGAGCGTCCTTAAAACGTAGTTAATTTTGCTACCACGGAAGCACTTTAACGAATAGATATAATATCTTTTTCGTTAACCTGTAACTGATAGCGCCCGATAATCTTTACGTAACTATCTGCTATCCGATAAAAATATGATTTTTATCAAATAATCATATCTTTATATCTTATAAACAATGTTGGAATATCAATGGTATGGAATTCAATTAGTTAGGTGGCCAAGGGTTAAGATAAGACTCAATGACAGATTACAGATAAAAAAATGTAACTAACATTGTTAATTCATTATTTAGTTTCGGATTTTAAAGGTTTTAGAATTTTTGCTGTTATTGGTAAAATGCACGCGGGCGAACGCGCGGGCAACAGTTAGTTGAAAATAATAGCTTGAGTTACTCCTCATGACATCATCTATCTGCCAGTGAAAGGACAGTCAAAATCGATTCAGGCGTTTCGGAGATTAGCCGGAATAAACAGACAGACAGACCGACAGACAGACATATTTTTTTATTTTTTTAATACTTTCATACGTCCTTTTCAACGGTCTTTCTCCATCTGTTATGATCGGTGGCCTGGTGGAGTGCGGCGCTGATAGATACCTCCGTTGCTCAGATATTTGATCCGACCACCGTTTTGGGCTTCAGCCTCTAGGTCTTTTGCCGTCTATCTTCCCTGTTACCATTAGACGTTCCATGTTGTTGGTACCAGAGATGTTGCGGATGCCGATTTTTTCACATCCGCGGATGTGAATGCGGATGCGGATGTTTAAGGTCTTATATGAATATAGAATATGAATGAGGAATTAAAACAATGATTAACATTTTTAGAGCATTATACTTAATAAAGTCAAATAAAGTAATATTGTATTGTATTGTGTGTAAAGAGTAATATTGCTGCCTTTTCCGATTCAAGGCAGTTACGCAGAGGTTTGTAAATTAAACCCGCGCTACTAAATAATTGTTCGCTAGGAACACTGCTTAGTGGAGTGGATAAAAATCTTCGTGCTATCGGTGATAATATCTTAAATTCCTCTCGATGAAAACTCCACCATTTAAGAGGATTTTCATCCACATTGACTCTTTTTTTAGTGCGGTGAGAAAGTAATTCATTTTTGAGTACAGCTCAGTGCTACCATTTTCTGGTATTTCTTGACTTTCTTGTCGCAACTTGTATTACATCCGCATCCGCTAGAACATCCGCATTGATTATTGCGGATGCGGATGCAGATCTTCAAATCTATGCGGAAGCTCCGCATTTGCGGATGCGGATACGAATATTCGCAACATCCCTGGTTGTAGTATCTCAGGGCACGTTGCAGGCAGGTTGAAGAAAGTTTTTGTGCTTTCTCTAGATTGAGTTGTTCAAGGCTTGAGATATTTGTGCGGTGGGCTGTCCTTAATACGGGCGCTAGCTCCACATTTCGAATGCGTTTGTGTGCTTTAACCTGGTTCATTTTTTTTTTCGTCTTTCTTTCTACAGGTTGCGCCTACCCCAAATAAACTGTGATAAGTGTAGTAGAATGATGATGTCCAGATTGTTTGGTCATTTATTTATTTATTCAACATAAAACGGCGAAGGCCAATTACATTAGTTAACAAAGACACTTAAACACATTATTTAAGGATAATAACAAAGTATACAACTACTCGACAGTCATACGCTCATCTCACAATACTCCAGGGCCTCAAGTCTGCTATTACAATAGTGTCAGAATGGTCTCGCCATTGTGAGTATTTGACAGTGTTTGTATGGCAAATCTGTCAAAAACTCACAATGAAGAGAATATTGTAATAGCAGACTTGAGGCCCTGACATACTGACAAGATCTTCCATTCATCCGCGAACACATCACAGTCAGACTTAGGCCCGTATTACAGAACGTCAATCAATACTCAAGCATTACTTAAAACTAGTTTCAACCAATCAAATGGCTTGAATCTAGTTTTAAGTAATGCTTGAGTATTGAGTGACGTTCTGTAATAAGGGGCCTTAGTGTCCAAGAGAGCGTTGAGCGCAGACAGTGTGCGAGGGACAGGAGACTGGGCTCGAGCGACGGTTCGACTCCAAGGCACGGCGAACAATCTGTGCCTCCTGTTACGACTATAGTTTATTGGAGCAAAAAGATGGGACAGTTAGTCGTGTAGTTCAGAAGCATCTGTTTTTCCGTGAAGGATCTTGCACATATTAATAATTTGGTCATTTTTTCTTCTAACCTCGAGAGAATTGTACCCGAAATAGCCCAAAAGAAAGTTCGAAGGGTACGTAAACGGATAATATCCATTAAAACGTTTATATAGATACCATCGTTGGTCTTTCTGGTCCTCTTTGATTTTTCAGGAAACTTATTGGTCTTTGATTTAACAAATTGGGCATTAAGTTTTTTTGAAAATATTTTCAGTCTTTTTCGAGAACTTTACAAGTTCTACCAGAAACCGCTCGGTTCATTAGCCAATTATCATTAGGTTTATTTTCCATTTGTTACTTTTGACACTAACTTCCTACTTCCTAGTGTCATCTAAAAGTCTAATCTGTCCTCTGATTAGTAAATCGGTAGACGATTCTTATTTTAGGTCCTGTGATAAGTTGACCAAAATAACAAAAAATCAACGGCTGTATTGTTTAAGGCCTTAAGAAACCTGGGATATTTTCTGGGCTCTCTCCGTGCTTGTTTGCTCCTGTTGGTAATATCTTTTTTTATTTTACTATGGGTTTTTTCTTGACTTTGGTCTAGGTCTGGGTGACAGAGACAAAGTCTACAATGGAGTGAGCTTACCCAGAAGAAGCCTGTTCACTCTCACTTTGAATAGATTAGGGTTGTATGCGTTCGGAAACACAGACGCAGGCAGAGAGTTCCACTCCTTTGCTGTGCACATTATAAAAGACGTTTGAAAACGCTTAGTGCGAGTTGGTGGAATATAAACTAGGTAGGGGTGGTAACTTGCAGTGCGTCTAGATGTCCGATGCTAGAAGGGGGCCGGTGGAATGAGGTCTTGGAGTTCATGGGCACACTCGCCGAAGTACAATCTGTAGAAGACCGACAAGCAGGCAACCTTGCGGCGATGAGCCAAGCTGTGAAGCTTGGCATCCACCAGTTTTACGTCGCCAATGAGCCTCTTAGCTCTGCGTTCCACCGAGTCAAGCGCAGCAAGTTGGTACTTTGCTGAGCCATCCTAAAGGTGGCTGCAATACTCCATGCAGGAACGGACTTGTGCTTTGTAAAGGGTTAAAAGCTGTCCAGGCGTACAGTATCGCTTCACCCTATTTAGGACGCCCAGTTTCTTGGCCGCAGTTTGAGCTTTGCACTCGATGGTGGAGCCGAAGTTGAGACCAGATGTCAACTCCATGCCTAGGAGCTCGAGCCGATCAGTTACAGGAACAGATGTACCCCGAAAAGTAGGAGTTTGATCAAAACCTTAATAATCCTAATCTTATAGAGGCATGAGGAGCAGGATGTACAGATCCTTATCCACCATGGAAAAGGGAGGATAAACCGACCAGACGGCTGCTGCCCGATAGCTGATGTTGGGACGTTGTATGATCGCGCGGATAACTCTACTTGCGCGATGTAGGATTTTTGTGTTGCTATTGTGTTTGCATGTGGCGTTACAGATGCCGCTACAGTCTTGTTCGTACCTGTTTGCTCCTGTTGGTCGCGTTGTTGGAGCGTCCCTGTCGCAACACGTCGCGGTGGCGAGCTATCAGCTCCAGGACTGTTCGTTTCTCCAGCTCGGTGAAGTTCTTGGAGCGCTCCTTGTGGCCGCGGCGAGCGCGGAACGATGTGGACGTACTGCGTGTTGACATATCACTCTGGGGATGAAGGGAAATTGACTTTAAGTAATGATGTGTAAAGTGCAATTAGGGTTGCCAGCTCTAAAATTTGGCAACCAGGACAAGACGCGTGAAAACCCCGGATTTTGGAACCCAGAACCCGGACATGTCAACAGGTTTTTATGAAACTTAGTACCTACTTATAACAAATAAACAGTTTAAAATGTCATCAATATATTTTATTTTATTTTGAAAGATATTAAAATTAAATGTAGACATCTTTTATTATCATTTTAAATGTAACAAAACAAAATCTTCTTACAGTTTGTTACAAATTGTTTTAATTATCAGTTTGAATTTTTTTATTCTTAAAATCCATACTAATATTATAAATGTGAAAGTAACTCTGTCTGTCTGTCTGTCTGTATGTTACGTTTTCACGCCTAAACCGCTGAACCGATCGTCATGAAATTTGGCAGAGATATAGCCTGGGAGATGGAAAAGGACATTGGCTACTTTTTTACGCGTTAACCGACATCTACGCGGGCGGAGCCGCGGGCAAAAGCTAGTATAACATAAATTACTATAAAACCTTATTAAAATATTAACCCACTTTCAACCAACTTAAATCAATTTTTTTAAACAAAAAATCATAAAGTACTGAGCCAGTGCCAGTGTCGGTTTGTTGGTTGTTCACACCGCGGCGCGGCGGCCCAAGACATTAAATTTTTAAACCCGGACTACAAATGAAACACCGCCCGGACGCTCCCCGGACGCCCTCTAAACTAGGACAACCGGTGAAACCCGGACGGATGGCAACCCTAAGTGTTATATTCTGTAAGACGGCCGCTGAGTCCTAATCTTGGCTTTCATTCGTGATGAGATCTATGGCACTCGTAACGGGTAGTCAGAAGCCCGAATATCGGATAACCAGGCTTACTAATTGGTATCATGATACCCAGTAAATGGGCTGTGGTCAGATAGGCAGTCGCTCCATGTAAAATACAGGTATTTAGGTACAAAATCTATACAAATAAATAAAATCGAAAAATATGTTTATAATGTCAAATTATCAGCTTTTAATGCATCCATATGTATTTAGTTAAATATTATAAAACAAAGTCCTCCGCCGCATCTGTCTGTTCGCGATAAACTCAAAAACTACTGCACCGATTCTCATGCTGTTTTCACCAATGGATAGCGTGGTTCTCGAGGAAGGTTTTAGTATATAACTAGCTGACAGACTTCGTTCTGTCAAAAACTATTTGACTGTGGCAGTTTGTCTATGCGCAAAGGAAATCCATATCCATACTAATATTATAAACGTGAAAGTAACTCTGTCTGTCTGTCTGTATGTTACGTTTTCACGCCTAAATCGCTGAACCGATCGTCATGAAATTTGGCAGAGATATAGCCTGGAATACGGAGAAGGACATAGGCTACATTACCAACATTCACGCAGGCGAAGCCGCGGGTATAAGCTAGTTTAGTTAAAAGCTGTGATTTTGAAGTTACTTCTTACTACTTACTATTACTTCGAAGTATACAGTGTGAGTCTTTATAATGTGCACATATCGAAATGAGGCAATCTATGCTTAATTTTATCTACGGCAAAAATATAAAAAAAAAAACTAAATATTTTATTTTATTTTTTATGAAATTTAAAAAAAATTGTTCCCAGTTTAAACAAAACGGTGTAACTTTTAAACTAAATGATCTATCACGATAAAACAAACTCCATAATGATTGGAAGTAATTAGGCGTTCTCATAAAATAAAAATTGGGGAAAAAACTACTCTCAATTGAAAAGAAACATGTTTTTTTAAGCAAAAATCTGCTTTTTTTTTCATATATTTTTTTTAAATAATTGTAAAATTTCTCAATAAGGGGGCGTCTTATTGAGAAACTTTGAAATAAAAATTAAAAAATTAAAATTCCATAAAAATAAAATAAAAAAATTACATTTTTTTTGCATTTTTTCCGTAAATAAAATTAAGCATAGATTCCCTCATTTCGATATGTGCACATTATAAAGACTCACACTGTATACGGTACATAAAACAAAATAAAAATTAACTTTGTCTGCTTGTTTCGGCTAATCTCCGAAATAGCTGGACCGATTTTGACGAGACTTTCACTGGCAGATAGCTGATGTTATATTTTAAGGAGTAACTTAGGCTACTTTTATTTTAGGAAAAACCCACTCGGGCGAAGTCGCGGGCAACAGTGATGTAATATAAAATAGTTTCTAAAAACCTTAAAAGTGCTTTCACTTAAAGTTAAACTTAAGAGTTATTTTTATCGAACTCAGTTCTTTAATTATTCACATTGGCGTAATTAATTTAAAATCATTAACATGTAAGAAAGTAATGAGACATAAATTATTCACAAAAAAAAAGGATGATGGCCATTCTGTATTTCCGGCGGACGCTAAGTACAGTCGGCAACAAAATCATAATTGACTAGTCCGCCTCTGTGCTTGAAGTATTAAATAAATACATATCGTGTAACCCAGTAAATGGGCTGTGGAGGTTTTTTTTTTTATATATTTGTTTGTTTCGCTGGTTTTTGTTTTTGGTATATATTTTCTTTTAGATTGTTTACATTTTCGACAGTCTCTGCGATTTGATACAGGTTCTGTTTTATTTGTTTGTAAATAAGTTCTTTTTTTGCTACAGGTCTGAACGGGGGTCTAAAAAATTTGAAGTGATCATATGATACCCCACATGCCCTAGGACCCCACTAGGGCATGTGGGGTATCATATGAAAAAGCGTTATTTGCACATTCTCAAACATATCCTTTTTAGGGTTCCCAGACTTTTGAGAAAAAATTTAACTTCATTCGACATGTCTCCGAAGTTGCATAAATAAAAATCTGAAATTATTCCATGTGATAGAAGTTTATGTAAAGATTATAGTAAAAATAAAACGATGTCTCTAAATAGCACACTTTTTCAGAAATCATCAACAAACATTACATTAGTTCCACTATCGGTCAAGAGGTAGCGCTGACCTAAAACTGCAATATTCTACACCTGATAAAATTCTCTGACGAATATAGGCCTAGCCCATGAAAATTTAAAAAAAAAACACGGTTCACAACCAAAATGTAGGACCTTCCTACCTACTCGCAGATTGCTTTGGTTGAAGCAAAATCGTAGTTTTATCTGGGCACAGAACTAGAATGAAGCTATAATGGTGCGCGTGTCCGACTTGCTCCTGACTGTTTATTTTAATAAATTGTAGTATCTGAAGTAACATAAGAATATTGTGAATTTTCAAAATCAAGTTGGATCAAAAGACCATAAAACTTCAACGAATTTGAATCTATGAAAAGCCTACTACTGAGCACATTGACCGAGAGTCAAGTAGATTCATTAGACTGGTTCATAATTTTCCGGCCAGTTTTTAACTAGTTGTAATAAATTTTTATTTTTTTACACTTACGTGCGTAACTGTACTTTAGTCGTGCAAATTTTTTATCATTAACTGTGCCATTAAACATTATTATTTAAATATATAAGGTGTATCTATTCATATACGAAATCTATTAAGAGAAACATCTATACTCGTAAGTGGTAAAAAAGCCACCAACTTTTGTTCTATTTAAAGTTTATGATGTTAGAAATACAGTACTGAGATATAGTTAGTGCTGACGGCGGGGGGGGAAGACGAGTCAAGTGTCTCTAACAACCGTGGGATATATGAGAAAATATATCCCCACTTTACTGTACAAATTATTGTTTTCAAAAGTTTATATTACCACGTTGTCGACGCGTTTAATATGTATACCCATGCCAAATTACAGCTATGTATCTAGCAGTAAGAAAAATTTCCATTATCGCAATAACAACCTTAACAATAACAATTTATACGTATAAAGAAATGAAGAAAAAAATAATAATACAAATAATAAAAAAAAAAATAAGATCTCATGTCGTGCGTAGAAATATGGTTGTTAGAGAGTAATTCACACTGACCTCCGTACTAGTAGAAACTGTATCACGGTAGGTCAGTCTTCCTCGTTCTCCGATAATCACACACATAAGCACTTTATAGTGAACATAATATTTCGAGACATTTAGCAGGTGTTCGATCTTAATTAATACATTCATAAGAAGGGAGTCTCAGAGCCTCTGAAGAGTCTCTGAGCAAAGCCACGGACAGACAAACAGACATGGCGTAACTATAAAGGACTATAGAACCCTAAAAACGCAAGTACTTCCATGGTTGCAACTGCTCTATATTAGATCGCAACACCCCCTGTTCGTTTTTCGCCGAAGATCGTACTTTTCCTGGGAGATTTGACATATTTTCCTGAGCGCGACAGCCCCTGACATAGGCTTTGTGTATTTTAATCTATATATATATATAAAAATGAATCCCTATTTCCCTTGGTCACGGCATCACGCGTGAACGGCTCGACCGATTTCGCTAATTATTTTTTTGTTGTGTTTGTTATTGTCAGGAGAAGGTTCTTATGTAAGAAAAATTTAAGAAAGTTAAAAAAAAAAATTGTAAGAAAACGACCATATTTACATTTTTATTGTAATAATAAGTAGGTAACGCTATCTTCTAATGTAACTTTATGGCGTTTGACATAACGTGTCAGTCATCATTTGGTAGTCTGAGAATAGATTTTATCAAAAAAAAAATAAAAAAATTAAAGGTTTTAGTTAGGTAGGGTAGGGTAGGTAGGGTTGGTAGGGTAGGGTAGGGTAGGTAGGTGGGTAGGGTAGATAGGTAGGTAGGGTAGGGTAGGATAGGGTAAGGTAGGGTAGGGTAGGTAGGTAGTTTCCTTTGCGCGTAGACAAACTGCCACAGTCAAATAGCTTTTGACAGAACGAAGTCTGCCGGGTCAGCTAGTATAAGTATATAAAAAATGTAAATTGGGCCTTGTAGAACCTGTTTAATGATTTATAATGTATCCTTAATGTTCTAAACATCTTGTTAAGGCGCTATGATCGGCTGATCGCTCGAGCCGACTGAACTCGAGGCTCGCGAAGTCGCGAGTGGTTGCCTCGCGCATTTGGTAGGTGTTTAAAAATAGTAATTACTAGCTTCTGCCCGCGTCTTCGTTCGCGTAGAAGTCGTAAGAAACCACAACATACTTACTAAATAAAATACCAGCCACATTTTAATTTTTTTCCGACACCTCCATCAAATATTGTTAATGTATACAAAAAACTTAACAAATTATATACTAAACCTTCCTCGAAAACCACGCTATCCATTTGTGAAACAGCATGAAATCGGTGCAGTAACTTTTGAGTTTATGGCGAACAGACAGACAGACAGACGCGGCGAAGGCCTTTGTTTTATAATATGTAGTGATGATAGTGATTTTAATAATTTTAAGAAGACAAATTGAGCTAATTATGCTGAACAATCTTAATCACTTTTCATTTAAATAAAAAATAAGAAAAGTAAAAAATAACGTCTGGTTTGTAGCTATGAGATTGATTAAACATTACGAAAAGGTGTAACTTTGGGATTTTTTTCTATCCAGCGAAGTTAATCTAATCGTGTTATTAAAAGCGATTGCATGTCCGCCAGATCCTTAAATAAGATATATCCTTTTTTTAGAATTGTATAACATTGTTTTTAATATTTCCCATGGATTCGAAATAAGCGCGGTCTCTGTCAGATCATACCGCCTTAAGCTAAGCATTATTAATAACAAGATAGACTTGGTTTTATTTTTAGCTTTTTAAGTTACTGCATTGTGCTTACTTTCTGATGATGGCTGTTCAAAATCAAAAAAAAAATATTTCACGTATTACCTTGTACCTACATGGGCACTTATGATACGTCAGAAGCTAGGTGCACGGTTCCAATTGGTCGTTTCCTATGGAGAAGAGCGGACAAGAAACTCCACGGTTACTCTTTTAAAAGAATAAGCAAAGTAATTAACATTACAAAACACAAAACATGAAATTATTATTTTTTTGAATTTTTTGCATGACTGCCCAAAATATGAGTGTAATGTTATCAGGGTTCATGTAGGTATGTAAGTTTCTTTATTCCACCATAACTTTTAAATGCCTGAACAGATTTGGATGCATCTGTCGTTAGAACCCTTACATCATTCCGAGAGACACTGACTATAAGTAATAAAAAATACTTCAATAATTACAATAAGTAATCAAATTGAAGATCTTGATGATCATCTTCCAGAACTATACAACGTGTTTTTTTTTCATATCCCATAACTCTAGGGTTATATTCTATGAGTAAAAATAATACAAAAAGCCCTAGATTATGTGGTCCAAAAATGCATAGTTTCGAAGATAATTATCATCAATCATATTAATTTAGGTCAAAAATTGTCACCCGTATGACGAATTGTTACCTTTGCGACGTTGCCAAACTGATGAAACTGAGACCCTCGATGTATGTAGGTATCTAAGTTTCATTGATAAATACGAGTAATTCATTTTCATTCAAACCAATCATTAATATTTTAAGCTAAGAGAATGCGACGTTGCAATATTTCACGTAAGGGTCGTTGGTATTTACATTAACCTCTCGTATGTCGTAATTAGAGACACAATTAAAAACCCATTGTGTCTCGCGTAGGTCTACGTTGTAGGTGTTGTTGTATGAAGGGTTAATAATCGTGACTTTGTCGAATTATTAAAAAAAAAAAAATTGAATTAAAAAAATAATTCATATGCCAGTTGATTCTTTGATTTGGTCTCATGACTCATTCCTACCCTAGAGTTACGGGATATAAAAAAAATAATAATAATAAAAACACCTTGTATAATTTATTGGCAAAACAAACATTTCATCTTTGACTGCAATCGATTTAATCATACTTTAGTAAGACTGCGAATGTCTAAATTAGTGAATGGTTTCGTTGATTATTGAGTTATAATTAGAAATAAAACTTGTCACTACAATGAATAAAAATAAAAATAAACACGACTGCCGTGCCAAAAAAAGAACTAAATGTAAAAAAAAAAAACAAGTTGTATTAGTTAATCTGTTTAAACAAAGCGAAAGGTCACTGAATTATTCGCTGACTTATGAGCGTTGTCACCGGTCCACTAGCGCACACATATTATCTCGTGACTGAGAAGGAATTATGAAAAACGGCTCAATCAACTATCTCGGTAACTGCTGAATACTCAAACGCAATTTAATTTTAAGTCGCCGTTAAGTCTAATGCTGTCTCTGTCACTTTAAACTGTTTTGTAGCGACAGAAACACTTATAAGAACGTCTTAAAGTTAAGTAACGTTTGAGTATTTGGGCATAAGTGTGTCTAGAATTTTCTAATACCTTTTATAAAGTTTCATATTGAGACACGAAGCAACAAAACACGATCTAGAGGAATGTGGCCGTTTTTATTTAGATCGAATTTTCTAGTTCGATTTTGAACTTAATCATCAACACGTTAAAGTTTAAAATCGTTTGGAGAAATTTGGCAGTTTCGTGTCATTCATCGTTCATTTTTTTATAAAAATAATATATGATATCCTTTATTTTCATCCTATGTTCTTTATTTAATCTGATCAAATCCTCTAAACCATAAAACCGAAGCTGGCAACCCTAGCTGATTACAGCTAGGTTGACCATCCTGTAGCGTAGTGGATAACCACTACGCAGGCCTAGTGCGGGTTGATGTATGTCACATGTCTTAGAATTGTTGGTTTTAGGATATGCCAGCAGGGACTGAATACCGATATAATTTGGATATATGATACCAAAATATCGCTATAAATACCGGTATTTGGGTATTGATATAATACCGTTATTATTAAATTTTCTTGCGTTTTTTTGAAATTTGCAGGTCAGTGTCAGGTTGTATCTTGATCAAAATATGATTCGCGACTGTAAAAAATATGTATTTACGAGTACTTAAGAATCATCAATAAAGATTCTGTGACGTCACATTGTAGCCTGATATCAGTACTGAGTATCGATATAATTATCGATATTTTATACCGATACTCAAATTACTGATATAAAATTCAAGTATTTATGCAAGATGTCGATAAAGTTATCGATTTTTTTTTTAAATATACCGATATTTAAAAAAAAATATCGATAACTTTATCGACATCTTGCATAAATACTGGTATTTTATATCAGTAATTTGAGTATCGGTATAAAATATCTATAATTATATTCTTCGAGTATCCATATCGGTCCCTGTATGCCAGTTTCCTCACGTTTTCGTAGGTGATTATTTTTTATTAATAATCATAAGTATGTAACCTACACGTATCATTCTCCACCAGTCAGCCGGTTGACATTCAGTAACTAATAATGTTACTAGAATGTCAAACGGCTAACTTGTATTAGAAATAATAAAATAAATTATACGGAAATAAGTCAGTTATGTTATACTAGCTTTTGCCCGCGGCTCGCGTACCACAAAACGATTGTTGGTATCGCGTAAAAAAGCAGCCCATGTCCTCCATATCCCAGGCTATCTATGTCAAATTTCATGACGATCGGTTCAGCGATTTAGGCGTGAAACCGTAACAGACAGACAGAGTTCCTTTGACATTTATAATATTAGTATGGATATATTAAATAAGTAAATTAGTACTAGTCGCAGGTTGCTTTAGGTGAAGCACAGTTGTAATTTTTTTTGAGCACACAACTATTTAGGTACAGACACCAGCAGGTCAAGCTACCCGACACTGTCAAATTTTCGCAATCAACTTTGAACCTTATCCTGTAGTGATAAAGTTGAAAATCTATTAAAGAAATTTGACAGATTGTAGTAGCTTGATGTGCTGGCGTCTGTACCTATACGATAGAAGCTATGTATGATGGTGCGAAACCCTCGGTGCGCGAGTCCGACTCGCTCTTGACCGGTTCTTTTTTTTTCTAACAAGCTTCTTTTAAACCTCTGCACCAACAAACAATAGTGTTAAGGACAAACGGAATTTGGCCCTTTAATCCTAAGTAATATGAGACGCGCCCTATCATAAAATTAACATCAAAATTAACATTTAACATTTATTATGTATTAAGGTCTCTTGTTATGTGCCGATCAATGATTTTGACCCGTTTGATGCGAATACTTTGAGGTCAATTACCAGTACTTAGCATAAATAAATAAAAAAAAAAAACATCAATTTCTGCATAACTTGCTATGGATCGAAAAGGAACACTGAAAATTAGGGATCGGCTGAACATGGGTTTCACCGAATACGAACATTCGGCTGAATGTTCGGTAATTTTTTACCGAACCGAATATTCGGCATATTTGATTCCCTTACGTGAACAGTATACAGGTCTGAATTTGTTCACGCAAAGCGCGCGGATTGGCAACGGCCACTCCCGCCCGCTACCCCCGCTGTACCAGATGCTGTTATTGCATCATCTCATCGTAAGGAGTAAAACTTCGCCCGAAACAGCTGCAAACTTATATTTTGTTTTTAATAACCATCTTTATTCAATCAATCTGCCTAGCCTTTTCCCAACTATGTTGGGGTCGGCTTCCACTCTAACCGGATGCAGCTGAATACCAGTATTTTACATGGAGCGACTGCCTATCTGACCTACACAACCCAGTAACTGGGTAACACGAAGCGCGGTCTTGGTAAGACTGGCTGTCAAGACTTTTGGGCTTCTGACGACCCGTAACAACCATCTTTTTTATCTACTGTTATTGGAAATAAAGCTACAGTGTCGACAAAAACATAAAGCTGCACTGTAAATTAATAACCTAATAAAAATAACACATTTAACACTCAACTCATTATAAATTATTACACGGCTCAATACAGTAAAAACTTTGAGTACCAGTTTACCGAACATTCGGCGATATAGCCGAATATTCGGCCGAATACGAATATTCGGTAAACCTGCCGAATATGCCGAATACCGAATATAAAACGAATATTCGGCCCATCTCTACTGAAAATACCACTTTAAATTGATAAATTATATTTATTACTGGAAATTGTTTTTTTTTAACAGCTTTGTCTGAGATGGTCTTTTCAGGAAACAACCACACAGCTTTGAGTGGTCCAAAATAAAAATAAAAATCAAAAGTCATTTATTCAAATTAGGCTAAGAATCAGCACTATTTGTCCGATACAATGTTTTAGAGTTATCCAGTGAACATTGTATCGGACGCTAAATATTTGATACAAATAAATTAAACAGTTATTCTTATTTAGTAGAATCAAATCTAGAATCCTTCGCTCCGCTCTGGATTCAAAGAAACACTCTCGCCTTTAAAATATTTGTTTGCTCCCTAGGCAAACAATCTAATATTTCGTTAGTCGATAATAATAATAATAAGTATTTATTCGCATTAAAAATGACTATTTAACATTACATACTTAAGACTTAGATTTATAAAAGCATACTAGAAATTATTGTCGTAACTAGCACCTTTGCCAAGTTAAAATCAGGGAGTTTAAATGTTTGTAAACGCACCCACGATACAGGAGAAATTCCTAGTGTGGGGCAACGTTTTAAAAAAAAAAGAAAAGAAAGAAAGAAGAACTTGTATTAAAGGCACTAGTCCCAACCCTTGGTTCGATTATTCTAAGGCATTACAAAAAGAAAATTTTGGGTTCAAATATTACAAAAAATAAAAATGAATTAAAACAAAGATTTAAAAAAAAAAAAACATGAGAAAGCAAAAGCCAAGAAGATGTTGAGTTAAGTGTGATGGTGAAACGTGTTCGTGATGTGTAGATGTGTGTGTGAAAGATTGCTAGTTTTAAAATGGTTTAGTAGAATAAAACTGGTGTCAGACTTTCGGGCTTTCAGAAGCCCGAAAGTCTGACATTTCCCGTAAAGATTCCCGTAAAGACTGTCAAAGATCTACAAATGATAGCTTTGCCAACCTTTGGTACGGGATCCAAAAAGGGCACGTCAATATATAGATTTAATGTTATGTATGTATGTGAGGAGCTCGTGGCTAAGTAATAACAGCCGCACGGGTCGATCCGCCAGGTTAAGCTACGCTTGCCGGGGTTGGTCTGTGGATGGGTGACCATCTTTACATACCGAGGCTCCTCCGTGCCTCGGAAAGCACGTTAAGCCGTTGGTCCCGGCTGTCATTCGTGGATCTTTGACAGTCGTTACGGGTCGTCAGAAGCCCAAAAGTCTGACAGCCAGTCTTACCAAGGGGTATCGTGTTACCCAGTTACTGGGTTGTGGAGGTCAGATAGGCAGTCGCTCCATTTAAAATACTGGTATTCAGATGCATCCGGTTAGACTGGAAGCCGACCCCAACGTAGTTGGGAAAAGGCTAGGCAGATTGATATTGTTATGTATGTATGTTCATGTTAACATGAACAGGGACAAACAAAGTGTGCGCTGCCAATTATAGGAGACCACATCATTCACATAATATATAAAGCTTAATGTATAGGTTGACAAGGACGAAATTATTAAAATAAATCAAAATACAATCATACAAAAACCATCAAAAAACAAATTAATTTTAGACCAAAAAAATATAATAATGAAAAATAACCATAGATGTCAAAGGAAAAACAATAACAAAATAATAAAAATAATCTATGACTTTATGTCCTTTTTATACTTTGCAATTTTACATGTAATAACCAATTATTATATTTCAATACTTCGTTATACTGCCCTTTAAGGCGAAAGCGTCAGGGTAATCCGTAAATGGGCAATGTGGCGATAAGTCCCCTCTTTGAGGAGTGGCTAGAGAGGCGCCATGGCGTCCTCACCTTTCGCCTGACACAGGTCGTCACCGGACACGGTTGTTTCGGGTTCCTGTTTCGGACTAGGCGGGAGAAAACGCCCGGGTGTTACCACTGTGTGGATCGCCCGGAGGACACGGTGGAACATACGGTGGAGGTCTGCCCGGCTTGGGCAGAGCACCGCCGCGTCCTCACGGAGGCGATTGGCGGCGGCGATCTCTCGCGTCCGGGCCTAGTCCAGGTCATGGTCCGGAGCGAGAGTGCATGGGAGGCAGTCACCTCCTGCGAAGTATTAATGCTCGCGAAGGAGGAGACGGAACGCGTGAGGGAGCGGCAGTCTGTGCGCCCTCATGCCCCTAGTCGTGACAGGAACACAACGCCCTGGGCGGCGGGAATTTGTAGCTGATTCCCGGCCACCGTAGGCGCGGGTTTGCGGATGGCGAGCTATGGGCAGTTCGCCGTCCGGTAAGGACCAGGCCCGGGTCAACAGCGGTTGTGTTCCACGCGCGCCTCAAAGAGATGTCAGCACGCACTGACGGGGTCCGCCAGGCCCGGTGCCAGGGTTGCGGGTTTGTCCGAAAGGGATACCGTGACTCTGGCACACAGGCAACTGAAGGAACACGGGTGGGATTTAGCCAGTAAAAGTCTGACACGCAATAGGACACACTTTTGTAGAATGTTGTTTTTAACGTCACGATATGACAGTAAAAGGTTAAAATTCTATCTGCGTTGACATTACAGAATGCCCTTCCTTGTACCGTAAAACGGGATGAATAGGGATGCAGGGGTGAATCGAGACAAAACTTTAAAAGGGATTTTAACATGGAAATAATGTAGTTTGTTGCCAAAAAGGACTCTAATGTGTTAACTGTATTATAATTAACAATTAAGTGTCCTTGTGTCACCCCGTACTGATTTTATATAAGTCATAACTTTAACGTCGACAGGCGTACTATCGTTATTATTTTTTGCAGTTCAAACAACGTCGAGAGGCGTTCGGCCCGTCAACAAGTTAAGATTGAAAAAAAAAAACCCGTTTATTCGTTGTCATCTAAAAACAATTGCCGTTAAGTCCTGTCTGTACCTCCGAAGGTCACAAGCCCAGACACGTCGACGAGTCGTAAACAGCGACATTAGGTCAATGTGCGACTAAATCGACACGTGTAAGCGCCCCATGCATTTGATACAAAAACCTATACATTGGTGCCGATTCCTTTGTTCACAAACTAAACTAAATTTAAGTTCTGTGCATCTTTTTCTTTATATTTCATTAAGAAAAGGAAGATAAATTTTAGTTTAGTCCTGTCAAATTAATCAGCGCTTGACGTAATTTTAGTCGGCAAGTTTTTAATCACGTCTAAACTTGTATGGAGTAGTGACAGGCACTGATTAATTTGACAGGACTAAACTAAAATTTATCTTCTGTCCTTTTCTTAATGAAATAGAAAGAAAAAGATGCACTGAACTTAAATTTAGTTTAGTTTGTGAACAAGGGAATCGGCACCATTAGCCGTATGAATGTTTTTTTGTTTGTTGTTTTACAATTAGTAAATGTTAATTTTTGAGCAACCAGTTGAGAATGGGTTGTTAACTTGTTTGGTGAAGTAGAATAATTTAATTTAATAATTTTTTAATGATGACACTTCAGTTTTTTTTTTTTACTAGCTTCTGCCCGCGACTTCGTTCGCGTGGAAGTCGTAAGATACCAATCAATCTGCCTAGCCTTTTCCCAACTATGTTGGGGTCGGGTTCCAGTCTAACCGGATGCAGCTGAATACCAGTATTTTACATGGAGCGACTGACTATCTGAACTCCACAACCCAGTAACTGGGTAACACGATACCCCTTGGTAAGACTGGCTGTCAGACTTTTTGGGCTTTTGACGACCCGTAACGACAGTCAAAGATCCACGAATGACAGCCGGGACCAACGGCTTAACGTGCTTTCCGAGGCACGGAGGAGTCTCGGTATGTAAAGATGGAAGTCGTAAGATACCACAAATACTTAAATACCAGCCACATTTTTATTTAAAAAAAAATCCGACACCTCCAACAAATATCGTTAATGTACACAAAAACTTAACAAATTATATACTTAAACCTTCCTCGAGAACCACGCTATTCATTGGTGAAAACAGCATGAAAATCAGTGCAGTAGTTTTTGAGTTTATCGCGAACAGACAGACAGACGCGGTGGAGGACTTTGTTTTATAATAATTATTATTACTAACTTTTGACCGCGGCTCCGCCCGCGTGGATGTCGGTTATCGCGTAAAAAAGTAGCCTATGTCCTTCTCCATATCCCAGGCTATATCTCTGCCAAATTTCATGACGATCGGTTCAGCGGTTTAGGAGTGAAAACGTAACATACAGACAGACAGAGTTACTTTCACATTTATAATATTACCTCCTTACTAATAAACGTTGTATAGCGTCTGTATAGTTACACACCGATTTCTCTCTTTCACTCGTCAGTAATTTGACTTTCGATAGAAGAAGACAAAGCGTTGTGTAACTATACAGACGCTATACAACGTTTATTAGTAAGGGGGTTAGTATGGATATTAGTATGGATTATGTAGTGATACATCTAAGCATTGAAATCTTGACAGGATCGATCAGAGCCAATGAAATAAAGGGTGATTCTTTTCTTATTTTGGTAAGGTAACTATGGTAAACTATGGTTAACATTTCAAAAGAGTAAGTATGGAGTTTCTTGCCCATTCTTCTCCATACATAACTACCTTTTGGAAGGGGCAACTAGAATTAGTTAACAAATTTTGTAATTTTTGACGTTCAAAAGTGCTTTTTACGTGCCTATTTGAATAATAAATGATTTGACTTTGACTTTATTTATTGGTCGTCGCTAAAAGGGGCGGTAAACAGATGTGTACATCCGTGAGCACGGGATTTTGTTTTGGATGTGTTTCGATTCGGATGCCTACGATAGTACGGTGCGCATCAAGTCAAACAAAATCAAACTGTAAAATTGTCTTGTTGGATTTTGAACTTAATCATCAACATTTTAAAGTTTAAAATCGTTTGGAGATTTGACAGTTTCGTGTAACTTGATTTTCTGGCCACTGTACCTATAACACACCCACATTTCCACACATCATCATCTCATAAACAAAAAAAAAAAAAAAAGAGAGTCATCATTCCAGCTGAAAGACGTCCACTGCTGGACATAGGCCTCCTCCAATTGGGGGGGTTTGCAGGCGGGTTGGCGATCGTAGTATGGTGTTAAAAATGCAAAGAGAACGCTGCTGCCCATTCTCTAGTCGTCTTTTACGACACCCACGGGAGGAAATGAGGTGGCGCTATTCTTTACGTCCGGCACCACACGGCACACGGCACGGAAAAAGAGGAGGTTGTAGGGAGGTGGTAGGTGTGTCCGTGGCCTCACAGTACGACCTATACCAGCGCTGCGGTATGTTTTTTTTCAAATATCGCGGCATCATGCTGATATAGGAGCCTTTTTGTCCTCGCACAGGTCTTATTTTGTTTTTTTGTAATGTTCTTTTTTATTGTTTTCATGATTTTGTTAGTTTTAGTGTCGTTTTTTAGGGTTCCGTACCTCAAAAGGAAAAAAAAAACAGAACTCTTAAAGGATCACTCGTGTGTCTGACTGTCCGTTTATAACAGACAATTTGCTCCGAATCTACTGGACCGATAGAGTTGAAATCTAGAACACATAGTTATGAACTTTCGTGAAACACGGACGTGTGACGAAAATTAATGAATTTTGAATATGGGGGTCACTTTTGGGGGGAAAATTATAAAAAAAAAGTTATGCATGTGATAAATGATAAATGATTTTATTTCTGTAAGTAGGTTTTTACAAACACTTTTACACGTCAATCATATTTTAAAACTAGAAGAGGTCGGCATTTCGTATCTGACTACTCTGAGAAGAAAGACCGAAACAAACTCAGAGGTCACAGTCTCTTTTAAAGTCCAGACATAATCTTGGTCAAATCATGTGAAGACCATGTAGACTGGTGTCTGAAATGGTCTTTTGAAGAAAGAATCACACAGATTGAGTGGATTGTGTGGTTTAATCTGCTAGCGCGTAGGATAGAAGTCTCAAACTTGTATTCTACGTGCATACAAACTCATGTGGTACGAATAGTGCCAATAAAAATGGCTTACTAAAACAGGTGTAGGAGGTACCCAAAAGGTTATCAACCTCAAAATTTTATTATTGTCTGAGTGTGACGTAAAACGCTCGCAAAAAAAATAAAAAAAGTACTTATATAGATTTTATTTTTATTTTGTAAGATTTTACTAAAAATTGTGGGGCTCGAGGCTAAATAATACAGTCGCACGGGGCTGCTACCCATTCTCTAGTAAGTCCCTTAGTCGCCTTTTATGACACCCACAGGAGGAAATAGGATGGTGCTAATTAGAGATGCCTCGATACGCCATTTTGCCGATACGATACCGATACCGATGCTCTTATAAAAATATCGGTGATACCGATACCGATACGCTTATTAAATTCAAAAATGAAAGTAAAATAAATAAAACACAAGTCAGGTTATTTTTTTTAATTAATATAAAAAGAACAAATAAAAAAAGAAACTAAATAACACCGTTTAAAACTATAGACAGGTTGAGATTAGTTAATAGTTTTAGTAATTAAAATTAACATTGATGAGAAAAGTATCGTTGAATCGGCCATAAAAATATCGCCGATGCCTATATATCGGCAAACTTCGAGTAGGTATCGCCGATACATCGGCATCGGTATCGGTATCGGATGCATCCCTAGTGCTTATCTTTAAGGTTAAGGTAACGCATGCCGAAGTCGGTCAGTGGATGAGTGACCATCCATTACTAACCGAGACCCCTCCGTGTCTCGGAAAGCATGTTTTTAGGTTCCGAACAGTTCCGTGTCTGTCTGTCCGTGGCTTAGCTCAGAGACTCTTAAGTACTAGAAAGCTGTATGGATATAAATGTACTGTGTGGTGCCGGACGTAAAGAATAGCACCACCCCATTTCCTCCCATGGGTGTAGTAAAAACGACTAGAAAATGGGCAGCAGCGTTCTCTTTGCATTTTTAACACCATACTGCGATCGCCAACTCGCCTGCCAAGCGTGGCGATTATGGCAAACCCCCCCAATTGGGGGAGGCTTATGTCCAGCAGTGGACGTCTTTCGGCTGAAATGATGATGATGATACATATTAATCACGCCGACAAAGTGAGAAAATAAAATCTTGTTTATTTTTTATTTTAGGGTACCTCCCCTACACTTAAAGTGGGGATGATATTTTGTTTTCTCGTTTATCCCATGATGTGGGGTATCGTTGGATGGGCCGTTCAAAAATATTGGGGTTTATGAACACTATTTTTCGATTCAGTGATTTTCGTTTGCGTAATATTAAGCTTTAATCTGCTAATTTTTGTTAAAGTCAAGTGTCCCCCCCTGCCAGCTTAATGGATGGATATGTGAAAAAATTCACATAATTGTTCAAAATACAGATAATAGTTCTATACGTATAGATAACAGGAAAACCTATTAGAAGTCTATGGTGTTAAAATAACATGATAAATCACTCAATATTGTGCGTATAAACTTACATTTGCAGTTGGAATGTATGGAGGAACATGTTTTTCAACTACACACAGAAAAAAATGCACTCCAATCAAGTGACTTTTTAGCTTGATTGACGATATCTTGTTTAGATTAATCCAAATCTTAGTTAAGTGGATCATCACGACCTGATTGCAGCAATACTAGTTCAAATGATTGGACGCTCAAACAAGTTTCTCGATTACCCTTTACATGACATCATTGCAGAAGAGTTAAAAAAAAGACAAGTTATTTTTTTTTTTAACTGTAACAAAATAAGTTGTGTCAATCAAGCATTTTGATTACTTCAATAAAGATCATTGAAACTTTAATCTAATAATAGCTTGGAGCAACTATGTTTTGACTTATGCTGCAAATAGGTTTTGTGATAAGTCCAATCAAGATCCCGTTTCAAATCTCAATCAAATAAAAGTAGTAGCTGTGATCATTGTGCTTGATAGGCTCAGATGCAAACAAGTTACTTAGTCAATCTAAAAAAATCTTGATTGTGACAACTACTTATTTTTTCAATGCAATGTTAAGTTTGTTCTTGGGATAAATTCATCCCAACTACGGAAGCATTAATTCTGCGTGGTCCAACACGCAATTGCCTGATTTTTTTCGGTGTAGCTGTAGCTCTCATTCACCAGGTGTGCAGGGTATAAGCGAGCGATGAGAAACTTCATTCCAAAAACAAGGTTTGATGCAACCCGCCGCTCACGCTGTAATTTTAAGGCCTGAGCCTTAAAATTAATTAATAATTATTAATTTCGCGGGGTACCCTGAGGTACCCCGCGAAATTACCGAGCTGTGGTTTACAGACTAGTATAAGCCTAAGGAACATAAAGCACTGTGTGTCCATTCTTGGCAGCACTTGGTCCAACTCCCATATATGGATGTTCAATATCCTTTTCTTGTGTTTTTGTTTACAGGTTAGTATCAGGTTGTATTTTGATCTGAATATGATTCGCGGCCGTATTAAATATTTATTATAGAAATATAATCATAAAAATCATCAATACAACTGTCTAAGTTCATATAATCCTATTAAATGACTATTTCATGAAATCATGACTTTTGGGATTATACTAACTTGTTGTAAGGAGTTGTATTACTGATTCTAATGATTCATCAGCATCATCATTTCAGCCGAAAGACGTCCACTGCTGGACATAGGCCTACGCTAGTTGGGGGTGTTTGCCATAATCGCCACGCTTGGCAGGCGGGTTGGCGATCGCAGTATGGTGTTAAAAATGCAGAGAACGCTGCTGCCCACTCTCTAGTAAGTCCCTTAGGGCCGGTGCATATCTAGCGAGGCGCAGCGCAGCGCATTCTTCACTGCCAAACAAACATCGACCTTGCAACATTTGAAATAAAGTTGAAAATAAATAAACTTACATTAGCTCGAGAGCGCGTCTAAGCGGAAAAAGGCGCGCGTCTCAGGTTATTTATTCTCAACTTTATTTTTAGCATCGCAACGTTGATATTTGTTTGGCAGTGACAACCGCGCTGCGCTGCGCCTCGCCAGGTGTGCGCCGGCCCTTAGTCGCCTTTTACAACACCCACGGGAGGAAATAGGGTTCTAATGATTAGAATTCTGTAAATACATATTTGTTAAGGTCGCGAATTATATTTTAATTAACATACATGTTACAAATGCAGGGAACCTACCAGGGGACTACGGATCAGCGGAAGCAGTGACGTCACCGACAATCTAATAGTTGTAAATGTTTGGGTAATTATTAGTATTTTGTTTAATGTTTAAATGATGTTGATGTATCGAGTTGTAATTTTTTTAAGTTAGCAACATTGGTTTGTACGCGCTTATAAAATACTCTGTAACCGTCTTTCGCGCCCCTGTTCACTGTGAAACGCCGAATAAACCACATAAAAGTATTTTGACCCTCCGTGTTATTTCTACTCTGCACCTACGTGCCCAGCCTCAGCAGACCCACATATAGAAGACACTACTGAAACACCCTCACACATCCCCTTCGTCACATACACTCCAGTAGCAAATTGCAAAAATCGTAAAAAAAAAATCATTTCGCTAGCTACGTCAGCGCTTCCCCATAAGATAAATTAGCGATCACAAAAGGCACATTCACTAAAATCACACACTCGTCAGTAGCACTCAAAATCAATTCTCAACTAAGTTTTTTAGTGATAAGCTCATCCTTGGATTTGGATGCACCGTTCACCCGGTGGGTGGGGTTTTAACTTGCGACCGCCAATTTTGTATTGTATTCAGTTTGACATTGAACTTTTTTTATTTAAATAATACCGCTGGTTTTGTTTTTATTTGTATAATTAAATTATGTGGTTTATGATCAGAGTGTCTAACTTTCAATTCGTCTACGAAGCAAAATGCCTAAAGTTAATGTCTACACAGCAAATTGCCTAAGCTGTAAGTCGCCTAGAGATCAAAATATTTAACAAGCAAAATGCCTAAAATGCAATAATTTCTAAGTAGTCGAGATGGTTAAAATAAACTCACACTAGGGCCTCTGAACTGTAGGCTATGTTAGGTTAGAACTGTGACCACACAACGGTAGAAACGGTACTCTCTTCTCCTAAAATAATAGACATGTGGCGGTATCAACAACGCCACATGCGAACTACGCATCAAACACCTGACGTCACAAATCCTGCATCGCGCATTCAGAGTTTACCGCGCGACTAGCATATATACAACATCCCGACATCAACCGTTGGGCAGTTGCCCACCAGACACAATTCCCGTCTGGTCGGAGTACCCACCCTTTACTATAGAGTATGAGTGAACTTTACGCCCTGTTCCTCATACCTCTAAAGACATATTGCATGGTAGGCATTTTGGTTCATAGTTAGAATAAAGTTTAGTTCAAATACTGTATAGACATATTGCAAGGTAGGCATTGTGCTTCCTAGTCAATATAAGGTTTAAGCAATACTTGGCATAGACGTTTTGATTTCTAGTCAGGATGATCATAAAGGAATTATGTGTAGAAAAAGCTTGTCTGGGTAGTAATTATCATCATCTGCTTAGCCTTTTCCCCTGGGGTTAGCTTCTAGTCTAACCACATGCAGCTGAATACCAGTATTTTACATGGAGCGAATGCCTATCTGACCTCCACGACCCAGTAACCGAGTAATACTATATCTCTTGTAAAGTTCAAAACCCACATCAAACGTGTCCTTATCAAAAAAGCATATTATAAGATAAAAGACTACGTTGAAGACAAGGAAGTTTGGCAATAATTCCTTCTGCACATGTGGCTTCCCTGGTACCTCATAAATGACATAACTATGGAAACCCAAATAACGATGTTTGTTTAGATTTTTAATTTTTTTGTACATACTTCCTTGGCATAATCTTTTCATCATTTGACATTATTTACCTACAAATCGAATTCCAATTCTTTATTAGTGGCTTTTGTGGACATGATATTTATTCAGATATGTTACTGTAGTTGTAATTGCAATCATGTCATTAATCTTTTATATACTTTCTATTTTGTGAATGTGAGAAAGTTATAGGCCTAGTAGAGTGTAGATTTGTTGGCACTTTTCTATTTTAAGTACCCGGTAATTGTTGAAAGGCCTACACTGTCCTCCCATACCAATGTTATTTGATAATATTGTAAAGCCAATTACTTTTAAAAGAGTAACCGTGGAGTTTCTTGCCGGCTCTCCTCCATAGGAAACGACTAATTAGAACCGTGGCACCTAGCTTCTGACGTTTCATAAGTGCCCATGCAGGTTTATGTGAAATAAAATATTATGATTTTGAATAATTAAATTATCTTTAAAAAGGTGCAAGGTTTCAGAAAAATACGCTTGATAGATTTTGCGTGATTCTCAATTTTTTTATCCACGTTAGACATAACTTTACAAATTAATTTCACTATGTAATATAGACATAATCTAAAATATTCACATGTTAAGTTAATAAGAAAATGCTCTAATATAACATATATTTTTTTCAAATCATTAACACTAGTCGTTTAGACGTGATCTTCAGTTTAAAATCATTAAAACTCGGTTATCGTCGCCCAAAGCTTTTATGCTAACAAAAATTACTTTTAAAATATAAAAATTACATAACATAGAGTATAAATAAATACATAAATACATTTGTAATTCGACTTCCCTGCCTATATAAAAAAATATTTAATACTAAATAGTTTTTTGACTTATATTAGCTTAAAGTTGAGGTTAAACTTCTAACAGATTCTAGATTTAAATAATCAGGTTCAACGGCTACACGTGTTAGGTACAGGCTGTTGATAAAATTGAGTTTTATTTTTTGGCGAAATATTGTTTTTTAGAATTATTTATTTAGTGCGGTTATAAGACTGCTCTACTCAAATGCTATACAGATTAATTATTAGGCTATGTAATTTAGTAGTAGTTTTTCCATCAGGAATTTTTCAGTAGCAACCCGGAGTCTGGATAAGTGGGATTTTGTACATGGGACTTGAACATAATTGGCGAAATGTGGGTTGTACTCTAGGTACACCTCTGCCTAACCCTAAAGGCTCCTCCAAACAGGCGCGACTTGCGACGCGACACAACGAGACCGCTCGTCGCGCGGTGTCTTTGTCTCGTCGCGTATCGCGCTTGTTTGTAGGAGGCTTAATTTACTTATTATTCGTTTTATTCGGATAGTAAACTTAATGATATCCGGATATTATATTCGACGGATATCCGGATAGCATGCCCTACCTTCGGGATCTTATATTATGTATGTTGAAGATTACCGCTTCTTTTTAGCAAATATTGACTACTTCTACTTTTTTTTTTCTTTTGGTGCCGAGTAAATATAACGCTAGCATTAAAAATGTGGCGGTATCTACAACGCCACATATGAACTACGCATCAAAGACCTGACGTCACAAATCCTGCATCACGCAATCAAAGTTTACCGCGCGACTAGCATAATATATACAACATCCCGACATCAACCGTCGGGCAGTTGCCCACCAGACAAAACAACCGTCTGGTCTGAGGATCCTCCCTTTTCCATAGAGTATGCGTGGACTTTACACCCGGTTCCTCATACCTCTACAGAAAAAAATATTAACTCATTTTGATGACACTGCTACAAAATAAATTTGAAAAAATTATGTTACATTTGAAAAAAAAAAAAAAAAAAAATCTATATGCGAATGACTCAATTTGTTTTATAAGAATTGAAAGATTTTCGGATCAATTCCAGTTATGTTATGATAATTATGTTGTTAAATGCCAGTAAAACCAAGCAGTTTTTTGCTCTCCTCGAGTCTAAATATAGACGAATCTGAGCGTTAGTATAACCTCGGTTAAATTGTGTTGGTCTTTGGGTGACCATTCTTTAAGACGCAGATATATGTCAGTGACCTTAAGTGGTTAGCTTGCGTGTTCTGTTCTGAGCCCACGCAACGCGTCGTACGTCCAGCCAGTAATAGGACTCGCCCATCCAGGAGCGCTGTCCCAAATAAGACGCATTATTAATTTATTATACATAAAACAAAAGGTATTTTAATAAAACACGTATACTGAAAGATCAATAATTAAATTATCTTTAAAAAGGTGAAGGTTTCAAAAAAATATACTTAATAGATTTTGCGTGATTCTCAGTTTTTTATCCGCGTTAGACATAACTTTACAAATTAATTTCACTATGTAATATAAACATAATCTAAAATATTCATTTATTATGTTATTAAGAAAATGCTCTTATTTAACATATTATCTTTTCCAAATCATTAACACTACTCATTTAGACTTTATCTTCAGTATAAAATCATGACTGGTAGAAAACACCACAGGCATTAAGAGGCCTGTTACATATTGTTTCCTCTCTCGTTCATACGAGACGTAATTTTGGAGAATGTTGAATGAAAAAATGCTTTATTGAAAAATAATCTGTAGTTCTCGTAATAAATAATATTAGCTTAATAGGTAATTATTGAAAATACATTTCTATTGAGTAATTTAATACATTTAGCTCGATAAGTCTGAGAATCTGTTTTTGAGATGAATTTATTAAATTACACAATAGCAATATAAAGCAAATTTAAATAAATAATTCTAATGAAAATGGTACAATCGAACAGGGGCCTAAGTCTACTAATTTACAAACATTGCAATGGTCTCGCGATTGTGAGTATTTGACAGTGTTTGTATGGCAAATCTGTCAAAAACTCACAATGAAGAGACCATTGCAACGTTTGTACATTAGTAGACTTGGCCCCCTGACCTGAAGATGAAGCCGGAAGCCGGAAGAAACAATATATCCTAGCCGTGCTTGGGCTTATTGGAATTTTCATGAGATGCACTCTATAAATGCTTTTTAACCGATTTTTATTAACTTTGCTTAGGTAGTTTCTGAGTTAGTTTCGATAATACGTATTTAATCTACTTTGTATATTTAATTTTCGTATAATCTTGTGTCACTGTTGTTTGTGCGTAGTAGCAAGTGGTAAATGAATTGTTGTGGGGTAGGTACCATAGCTAAAATGTGAAAAATAAAAAACTTTTAAACAATAAAACAACCAACTTCAAAAATTAAAATTGAAAAATTACATTCATTTCGGAACTCCGTGGCGTGAGCGTGGAGTGAGCTGTCAATAGTGTCATTCCCAAGCAGCAGGTAGAATCGCAGCTATCTTCACCTAAATTATCACCGTGAGATTTCCGAAATGAAAGTTATTTTTATGTTTTTTGTGTTTTTTTTAGAAGTCGATTGTTTTTTTGTAAAATTTGTTTTCATCATTAGCCGTATACCGACGCGATGACGCGATGCTTCGATCAAAATATTACCAACAACTTTATTAAACTAAAAGGGCCAATACATATTTTTTTAACTTTTTAGAGGTTTTTGTTTGTGTCGGGAGTTTTTTTTAAATACAATCTATAGTAATAGGTAACGTCTTTTATAATGCGCACAGCAAAGGAGTGGAACTCTGCCTGCGTCTGTGTTTCCGAACGCATACAACCCTAATCTATTCAAAGTGAGAGTGAACAGGCTTCTTCTGGGTAAGCTCACTCCATCGTAGACTTTGTCTCCGTCACCCAGACCTAGACTAGAGTCAAGAGCAAACCCATAGTAAAATAAAAAAATAAATAAAAAAAAGGTACTAGTTATAAAGCTAGAAGAGTTTGTTTCTTTGTTTGAACGCGCTAATATCTGGAACTACCCGTCGGATTAAAAAAAAAAACTTTTTAACATGTCATAGCCCAATTCTTGAAGAAGGCTATGTAACATCACACTACGACCGTTAGGAGCCGGGCAAAAAGAAAAGAAAGTCAGAAATATCGCTAAGCGGAAACGAAGTAAAGGCTCCTACGAACAGGGCCTCAAGTCTGCTATCACAATAGTGTCAGAATGGTCTCGCCATTGTTAGTATTTGACAGTGTTTGTATGGCAAATCTGTCAAAAACTCACAATGAAGAGACCATTCTGACACTATTGTAATAGCAGACTTGAGGCCCAGGCGTGTCACGCGACGCGACAAAAAGCCGCCTCGTGTTGCGCGACGAGCGGTATCTTTGTGTCGCTTGCGATTCGCGTCGCGAGTCGCGCTTGTTTGTAGGAGCCTTAATGCGGGCGGGCGAGAGAGTTTTATAAAATTGTCGCCGTTATTTTTGTATATTTTGTGGAGCTTATTTTAGAGGAGCTCGTGGCTAAGTAATAACAGCCGCACGGGTCGATCCGTCAGGTTAAAGCTACGCTTGCCGGGGTTGGTCCGTGGATGGGTGACCATCTTTACATACCGAGACTCCTCCGTGCCTCGGAAAGCACGTTAAGCCGTTGGTCCCGGCTGTCATTCGTAGATCTTTGACAGTCGTTACGGGTCGTTAGAAGCCCAAAAAAAAAAGTCTGACAACCAGTCTTTCCAAGGGGTATCGTGTTACCCAGTTACTGGGTTGTGGAGGTCAGATAGGCAGTCTCTCCATGTAAAATACTGGTATTCAGCTGCATCCGGTTAAGACTGGAAGCCGACCCCAACATAGTTGGGAAAAGTCTAGGCAGAGATTTTTGTATATTTTGTATTTTACGACTTCCACGTCGAACGTATTCGCGGGCAGAAGCTAGTCTTGATAATAAAGTTAAGCTTGAATACAAACAAAACATTTAAATAACGCAGTTCAGTGTAATAAGAGTCGCATAGACATTTGAGACATAAACACTGAAATTGATTCCAATTGGCATTGAAAAATATGCGATCTACACATTCCTTGTTATTATTAATGTTTGAAAGGAAACACAAACTTTATTCATTAAAGGCTCGTACAGACTCGCGCGATATCGCGGGCGCGACAGGCACCGACAAAGAAATTGTGCTACTAGTGTCGCGTCGCGCCCGCGATATCGCACTAGTCTGTACGAGCCTTAAAAGTCTTCAGCAGGCTTACTCTCGACACTCGATTTCAATAGGATTTGGAAATTGGGATCGAGATATTGTCATTTGGCACTCTTGAATGCAACACTAGCTCACGATTGGAATTGTATTAGGTGGATTTTAATGGAACTAAATGAAATTGAGTATCCTCGATTTTATACAATTTTAGCACTCTTGACTAGATTTTGACATTGACTTATCGAGTTGGGGATTGAGTTTGGGATCGAAGTTACACGGTTGTAGAGAGTTTACTTTTTTGTGTTCGAGTGTTACGATAATTACGAATATATTAAAAATAATGGCACGACTAGCGCTTATTTTGATATTTTGGAAAGTCCCAATAATTTAAATAACAGGAGGAGGCGAGATTTAAGGAGAATGGCGTGTTATGTCGATAATGCTTTTGCCATGACCGACGTCGAGTTTAAAATAATTATTGGCTAAGTAAAGAACTTTTTGAAGTTGTACATGACGAATTGCAACCCTTATTGCCAAGGTCTACTCGTCGTCGCGACATAACTACACGTTAAAAGGTACGTAGATAGTATCATGAAGGTATAAATTTAGTCCATGTAAATCTTGCCATTTCTCTAACCAATTCTTACATTTTTAGGTTTATTTGACAATCTCTTTTTACGCCACTGCCTGAAAGTTATCAGCGTTTGATGGGAGCTAAACACGGGACGATGATGTCTCAACAATCGGTATAATGAGCCTTAACTGAAGTAACAAATGCCCTCAATGCAGAAACAATGGTCAACAAATGGCTTAAATTAGCAACTCTCAGAAAGCCGACCAACAGGAGGTTCCAGCTGCAGTGTTAACTAGGAGAAATGAAGCTCGTTCACGTTAAGTGCATGCGCTCTGGGCTGCACGGCATCTTTTTAATGTAATTTAAGGAATTAAACTCATATTAATTCTATATATTTTGTGTTTATTTTTCAATTGATCAAAATGAAATGTAAGTAATGTAATGTATGTAATTAGTATTGTCAGAACAACATAATAATATTTATTCTCATCTTAGCCTCTGCCGACAACATTAAGAGTATTTCTCTTTGCAAATAGTTATAACAATCAAAAAATATCTGTCAATTCTAAGTCTAGGCCTTAGCTAACAATATTTAGTTAAATATCACACCTATTTATCTTTGAAAATAACTATAGCAAAAATATCTTTTAATTCTAAGTATTGACCTCAGCTAAAATTAAGTTAAAAATCACAGTATATCTCTTTGAAAATAATAATTATAACAATCCAAAAATATATTTCAATTCTAAGTCTAGGCCTTAGCTAATATTCGTAAATATCACACCAATTTCTCTTAGAAAATAATTAAGTATAACAAAAAATATATTTGAATTCTAAGTATTGACCTCAGCTAACATTTAGTTAAAAATAAAAGTATTACTCTTTGAAAAAAATTATAACAAAAAATATCTTTTAATTCTAAGTATTGCCTCGTCTACCATTTAGTTAAAAATATCACAGTATTTCTCTTTGAAAATAATAATTATAACAATAAAAAAATATCTTTCAATTCTAAGTCTTGGCCTCAGCCAACAACAATTAGTTATCAGTCTTATTATTTCTCTGTGTAAATAATAATCACAACAATAACAAAGTATAAAGCATAAACTAACATCATTACAATTATATAAATTGAAGAGGCACATTTAAGAATATTTTCTCTAATTAATATTATTGCTGTGTTGGCAGCCAGAATCCATGGCTTGAGCAATAATTTGGGCTGCTTCTGTAATGGCTGCTGCTAAATTATAGCAGTAGGGACCAAAGAAATAATGCCTACAGGCTCTCTCAAGGCCCTTGCTGTGACAGTTTCGGCTTCCACTCGTTGCCTCTCTACGGCAGCAAATTGATTTCTATATTGGTTTCATGTTGATCCACTTTACCTTGCCCAAGAACGGTGGTTGTTGGTTGTTTGTGGTTTATTAATTGGACCACGCTCATGGTCTCGTCGTGAGATACAGAGTGTTGTGTGCACTGTGGAAAAAGCAATTGATAATAATTAGACTTTATATACCATCATGTCTATATTCACAAAGAGGTAGGCTGACCCACACAAATGAATGTCCAACCTAGGAATTTAACCCAGCGACCCATGGTTTCAACCGCATCAATGCAGTAGTTAGTATTATTTTATTTCTTCTAGAAATAGTAAAAGTAGGTTTTTATTGTTGATTGTGGATGATGGTAATTTAAAACAGTAACATTTTTCACACACCTGTCATAGTATCTGCTGTCTGCACAGCAGAATCAGGCACCAATATTATTTCCTCATTCCTGGGGTTCTCCTCCTCCATTGGAATAACTTCATATGTTTCGATTTCCAACTAAATGTTTCGATTTGTAATCTACACTCCTTTTGTGACTTGTTTGGCATGAGCGGTGCGCTTTGCAATCCCTGGATTCTGCCCTAGGAAATCGGCAGGAGCCTCCAATGTTGAAAAGTGGGCCTACTCAAAGTTTATTTTACTTTCCGTCGTGGTCTCCACCAGTATCACGCGCTTAAAACTATATTTGTTCTTTCTTTGTACAAACACAGCAAACACTGCACCAGTACAAAAATGTTACGAAGTAAATTGAAATATTTAATTTCGAACTACTATACTCCATTTACTATAGCATTAGAAAAAAAGAGGCTCGTAGAAGCAGGAGTGCGAAACATTTTATTCAAAGTTAAAAGTTTAAACAATTAAACTAAAAATGTTTTAACATAACTTTGATAAATAGGTCGTAATAACATCTTCATCACACATTACTTACAACGAAACGAATGAATGAAACAAACGATTACGTCGTGATGATTTAAATTTAATTAAGATTAAAGGAAATAAAAGTCTTTTTTTTTACAATATTTTATTTAAAACAACAACTTTCAACACACAATAGTTGGTGCAACTTCTTCGTCTTCATCATATAATTTAGTCACTATCATCAGAGAATAAAGTTGAAGAAGTTTCACCGACGTTACCTAATAATAAATCTTTCTACCACATCATCCATTATGTTTTAACTTTTCCTCTTCTTTAATTGCATGAGCAACGCAAGACTGCCATCGTTCTAGCGTAATACTATCCAGATCTTGTGGGAGTAATTGTTTCTCCTTGTCTAATTTGAACGTTTTGTTATGTTGAGCCACATACCCCATCATTTGAGCCCATATTAATTCTATAGGGTTGAACTCGCAGTGGTAGGGTGGGAGGCGCAATACTGAAATACCCTTCTCTCTAGCCATCTCATCTACAACAAACTTTTAGTATAAATGTCTTTGTATTTTTGCTTTTTCTAATAAAGTTTCCCTAAGATCTTTTTCCTCAAAAGGAATATTTTTGCTTTTAAACCATTCCTGTATATCTGCCTTTCGTGTAGCTGTGGTTGGCAGCTTCTCCAATGTCCTTGAGTGGTATAGCGCATTGTCCATAACAATTACAGCGCCACTCTCAATTTTTGACAAAATTAACTTGAACCATTTTCACTTTTGTCTATCGCGCTTCTATAACATATTCCCTGTAAATTGAGAGGACTGGCTCTTATGAAACAGGAAATCCTAGTACAAGAGTCAGGGCTACACAGATGATTGTGTCTTGAAGTGTAAATAAATAAATTATAAATATTATTAAAGTTGAAAGCGTCCATTTCGGAGTGGTCATCTTCATCACCTTTCTTTGCATCAAATATTAATGCAGCATCCATTAAAAACCCTTCACAAACCCTGTGAAATAAAATTAATACAAGTCAATTATTCCGTACCCCCTATATAATTTCACTGCTGGAAATAGGTCATAGATAAATACTATAACAGAATGTATAACTTTAAAAGTTCGCTTTGCATGCGGTAATTCTTAATACAATATAATATGTATTACTTAATTAATAGTCAATAACAATGGGGTGTTCATTTTTTTATGGCGAGGACAGTCCATAAAATACATACCAGTATGACCGATTATAAGTTGGATTTTTTAAACCAACAGATAGACCTTCCCAATGTGCTTCTTTTGAAGACTTATTATTAGTGTCATGCCATATTAGGCTTTTCGTGTGACCTGTTTGTATGATAAAAGGTTATTAATATAAATACCATTCATTTCACGAACCAATTTGATGAAATTATGTTTAACTGTATAATTAATTATAATGTTATTGAATGCAAGAGGTCATACACTGCTTAGTGCATAAATAGCTGTTAAGAAATTTAGAAGCACTGTACCTTCATTTAGCCAAGTGTCATCTAAATAATAATATATTTTCCTTCCTTTATTCCTTAGCCTTTTTATTTCATGAAGATATTTTAGTCTCCAAAGGACGATCTCCTGCTTGTCTATGACTTCTATGAGTGCACTTTTTCGGCTCCGTTTGATTTATGTGAACTTTAATGTTTATTTCATTATTTTATACAGACTGTTTTTTTTTAAATCTGGCAGAGACTCGTCACTGTTAACTGCTTCCAGCATCTTGTCCAAGGTGGGCAACTCATTATTAAAGAAGAAGGAATGAATTTTCCTGCATATGCCACTAAATGTGATGTCATCAAAATCATCACGTTTCATGTGCTTCTGTTGGGGAGGGGGAGATTGCAGGCTACTTTTTATGTTGTACTCTTTGAGAATATTGGACAGAGTAGCCCGAGATACGCCTGTAAATAATAAAATCATGTGCGGAGTTTCTAAAATATAATACATTTTATCACAATGCATGTTAGTTTCAAATATTTTTATAGTAATCATTTTATGAATCATCCTTACCGGCAACTTCTGCGATTTTGTTTATCATCTCAGTCTTATAATGAGGAGTATCTGCAGGCCAGGACTCCAATTGCTTAAAAATATTTATCACAGGTTGTTTTTCTACAGCACGCAGTGTTCTCTTTTTTTTGGGAGACATTATTATTTCGTCGGAGTCAACTTTTGGACCACGTTGTTTTCGCCGTTGGCTTTGGTCAGACTCGGCACTTATATGTTGTAAACCACTCGGTCCCGCACCGGGATCACTCATAGCTCAAAAAAAAAAGTTACGTTTTGTACAAACAAGCCAATGAAAACACTGATAACAATACAATAACAAAGAAATAACTAAATATTATTTATTATTTTAATAAATAACAGCAAAATCA